>CM062812.1:144916181-146116181 GCA_031772625.1 Pinus tabuliformis
TGAGTTCTAACTGAAGTCATGCATGCAAATATTAGTCATCCCATAGGTAACCACGTTATTTCCTTGTGGGATCCGCATGTACCAACATCCGTAGCTCATTCTGAAGTGCTCCAAGAGAATAAGATTAAGTTTATAGTCCAAATATTATTGTGAGATAATAATATTTGACTTTTCTATTTTTGACTTTGATCACTCACACTGTGATCACTCACACTGTAATCACTCACACTGTGATCACTCACACTTTCATCAAAAATAGAAGTCCATCTATTTTCCCAACTTGATCAATCATCCATAGACATGATCCATATGTCTAAAAATAGACATAGTCTAAAAATAGATTTGCGCCAAAAATAGCCTGCGGGCCCACTTAGTGAAGGCGACTCTTTTCACTAAGCTCCATCATCTTGTTGTATTCTCAACAAGCATTTCTTGTTGCACACTTTTCAACAAGGAAGATTGACGCAACTAATTTTTGTAATCACTCTTTCCTATCATTAATATAGAACTCCAATTGTGTTGTCTACTCCATGGTGTTGGTCTTGTGATTTATTTACATGTTTATGCAACAATATTGATTATGAGTAGCTTAGATATGTGTAGTTAGATATCCTTATGCATTCTTGTATTCATTATCAAGGTTATTTGTTGTGATATTACACCTCGTCTTGTCCATGTGCAGGTATTGATCTAGGAGCTAGATGAGAGGTCTTCTCCTCTGCTACTTTGAGTTCTCCAGTAACACCACACCAAGATCTGAGGTAACAATCTCCCTTCTTACTTTGATTATCATTTCATTAATATGGATATGTGCATATATATCTGTGCCAACTGCAACTAATCTAATTTGTCTGCCAAAGATCTCAGGAATATCCTTGAGGGCATTTCCACCACAATCACCCATGCATTATCCCTATAGCGTTGTCAAATTTCTTATTTCCTTTAAAGTTTTTAGCTTTGTAATCAGTTTTCATTCAGTTGAGTTTTAGTCTTTTTGTTTTTTATTCCATTGCCCAAGGGAGAAGGCTACTGATCTATGGTGTTCTTGACACCTCACAAGGAGGATGCCATCCCCATTGGAGCCAATGTTAGGGTCATATAATTTAGGGTTGAAGTGTCTCCTTCCTATTATTCATTTCAAGAATTTGATGGTCAAATTTTCCTATGTGTCACTAAGGTGTCATAGCCTAAAGGTTTACTTGTCAAAGGAGCCATTTAATTCTTGAAAGTCCTATGGTAAAGACAAGTCTGAAAGTTTGGGAGGTTTTTTCATATAAAGTATGGTTCAAATCATGTTGCAGGTGTTCTCATTGGAAAGTGCTCAGAAGAATATTTCCAATGGTATATCCGGTTTTTCAAACCGACTTCCAGATCAAAATATAGAGCAAGTTGAAGTTTTTCTCCTCAAAACCAGAAAACAAAGGAAAAACATGAAAAAATTCTAAGTTTTGGGTATTTTCCTTCTACCACGTGTCAGCTCGGTGTGACATCAGAGAATTTCCAATGTTTTCATATCGAAAAGATACGTAAGAGGCACATCAGAGCAGACATATGATATCGGCGATCGAAGGTTCGGGGAAGTCGACAATCGGTGATCGCAAGTCCAAGGCACATCAAGGATTGCATATCACATGTCGGAGGCATATGGCATATCGGCAATCAACAATCGGCGAATTGCAAGTCTAGAGCATATTGGCATTCAGTGATCGACGATCTGCAAATAGGGCGACATGCAAATATTGTGATATGCAATGTTGCAGGATATATAAATATGTCGATATGCAATGTTGTGATATACAAAGGGGCCAATAGTGTTAAATTGTCGGGAAAAAGTGTTGATAGTGTTAAACCGCTAGGAAACGCCGAAACAGATTAACAAAGAAATTCATCACAAAACCAAAGCAAGATGGGCCTTTTCTCTCTCCTCCAGCAGGATGCGTGGCGGAATATGATTGGTTCTGATAAAGCTATGTGGCATCTGACATCAGCATGACGTGGTTGTATGATAGACACGTGGCAGGAATTTTTGGCATTTTTAGGGGTACTAAGGGGGAAAACAAGGTGACACGTGTCACCACTCACAATGTTCCACATGGAAGTGATGATGTCATATCGGAGGTCACAAATAGGAGGTCGAGGGATATCGGTGATTTGTAACATTTTCCACTTGAAAATTTTCCAATCAGAGGGAGCTCTGATATCAGGGTTGGCACATGGTCATTAAGACTTTAATAACTCGGGTGCTAAATCATTTAACAAAGTAAAATAGCTCCCAAAAGTGAATAAAACGCCTATCACCTAAAGGTTAAGCCCGTGATCACGGCCTTAGTTCTATGCGAAGAAATCCAGGAAGGGGCTAAAGCAAAAGGATCCATGACAACAATGGAAATGCACGTTAAATCACATTATAAAGGGGCACTAATAGCATTAAGCTGACAGTCATTGGCCCGGTTATATAACAAAATAAATGCCATAGGAGCAAAAGCGCAAGGGGCTGAGGAGTGTTCATGAAACAACAAGGTGGAAATTTCTCCGATAAGACCATGCAGAAGTGTTAACAGATGGATGGGTTGGCAACTATTGAATCATAGGAAAAGAGGGGATGATAGATTGAAATGGATAGTCGACAAACTTGTGTGAAAAAAACTACAACCACTCATGATATAAAGACAGAGGATTAGAATTAATAAAACAATTTCCAATTTTAAAGGCTAATATTTTCCAGCAGAATTGAAGAAGAACGAAGAAGTAGTTGTAGAGGGATTTGTTATGATAGTAGAAATGCTAAAACTATAGTTAGGGACCTATTCTACTTTCAAGGGCAGCAGTTGACCAGATATTTCTTTTGCATGAATGCAATATATTTTCCTATAGTTATTCTAGGACATACATAATATTTTATAAGTTTATCTTTTGCATACATGAACTTGAGAGATATTTAAAATATCTTTGTTTTTGTAATTATGTGATGACTATTATTTTGTAAAATTGTTATATAAAGCACTACATAACCATTTTATGAATATGTAAACAATGTTGGAACCTGTATGAAGAAAAAGATTTGTGAATTGATGTAAGTCATGGATTATACTCAAAGTGATCAATTTAGAGAAATACAGAGAAATTTTGTTCCAAGATTCCCGTGTCAAGTAATTGGTGATGTGTTCTTTCATGTAAGATTGTTTCTTTTCCTCAGTTTCCATATGCTTTTCCCTCCTTATTGTTGCAAGAAGATTAAGGGCTGAATTTTCTTAAGTGTACTCTGCTCTGGCTTGTTAACAATATCAATGTTTTCTTTATGATATTAAGTATAGAATTCATCTCAGTATGCTCTATATTTAATTGAACTTAAATCATATTCATCCTATTCACACCACAAGCACTCTATAAGATCCAAGAGTTTGCCTACCCTGCCCTGTTACAGTTTCTCTGTTATTTTTATGATTGATTACTCAAAATATTATGACTTCATGCCCAATGGACTTTTCCAGCATCTTTCAACCAAACTTTGAAAACCCAACTCGAACTTAAATAACTAGCCTAAAATCTGAAGCATAAATCTAAATCATACAGAGAGATCCCTCTCTAAAGCTGGAAGGGCTAGATCCCAGCTTTAAAAGTGGTTTTATGGTTACCTTTGTAGTTTTCTTCCTTAACCTAGGAAAATTACGGAGTGATAGTAATTTATAACATTAACTTTCAATTATCAATTAGTATATTCATTTGTGGATTGGTTAATATATTTAATTATTTCTTGAGGGGCAACCTCCAATAATCTTTGATGGGTTTTTGTGAAGAAATGTTCTCTTTCTTTTGCTATTGTCAGTTGATTTCTTATCACCTAGTTTTTTAGATAATTCTCTATTTTGTACTCTCACCACCCATGAATCTCCTCGGACTCAACATCTATGTATACATGCTCACTCAAACTTGGGTCCAAGTACTGCTGACAACATAATCAATGTTGTAATATAGGGAATTATGAGCACTTACTAATAGTATATTATTAGAGAAATATACATCATTATACACATTAGCATACATATACACATGCATAGATGAGAGAAAATATAATATAACATAAGTAATGGGAGGCCATGAAATAAGCACTTTGTTATTGTACCATAAGACTTATAATATCTTCTTCTTAATATCTACCTCTTTGTTACATTAATGGCTTAACTATATGTATATTTTAGTTACAAGTTATTTGTATATGTCTAACTACCTTAGTTGATTGACTTGACTATGTGGTCGACCAACTTACATTTCAAGTTAGACAGTCAACTAAGTTTGATTGTAAAGTCTAGTCAACAGGGTTGAATGGCCCTTCCAACATCATCCTACTCACAACATCCAAAACATTATTAGATTTTTATTATCTATACTTCAACCCAAATGAGTGACTCTACAAGAAATCCACCCACTTCTTGTGTCTTTGGTTCATCTTCACTTGAATATTGATAAATCGCATCACTTGATGACTAGTGAACAAAATAACTCCTTGGATGTGTTCAAAAAGTAGGGTATATTCACACAAATAAAATTCATTAAGGCAAACACTCACACAAAGATCAATGACCAAGACATCGAGATTTACATTCTTAAAAACACTCAATGAGGGAATATTCCACAAAATTTTTATTTTTATTTTTAAAGAATCAATTAGCTTTATATTATCAAATTGGAACACATGCCAGAACCCTTACATTCATAGACTGTTCATCAACTATTGGAAACCAAAATTGATCAAAATGGATTCTGGCTCTACTTTTCCTATATCCTATTATAGCTCTAACCAAGTTTATCTTATATAGGCTCCAGAACAAACCATTAAATAACATTATTTTACAAAGAATTTATTAAAAAGAAAGGTTGGAACAAACTACATTCATGGTGGTTGCCATGGTATGTTCATTTGTCGTCTCTTATTGCTTCGAGTCCTCTACTTCCGCCAGCACCTTGGGATCACTTGGATTATCCTCGACAAGGGGTGGAGGATCCTGCAAGCCAAAGACCTCTTTGGAACCCCCACACCCGTTGCTTCCACAGTTACTTCAATCCCTTCCACCTGGCTAAAAGGTTATCAGCTTTCATAGCCACGTTTTCCATTGTGAGCCTTAGCCTTTCCACATCATCTTTCATTGACTCAATTTTACGCAGTAGTAGTTATAAATGAGTTGTAGCCTCCTCCAAAAATTGCACCTTGATACGCCCCACT
This sequence comes from Pinus tabuliformis, assembly GCA_031772625.1. Lineage (NCBI taxonomy): Eukaryota > Viridiplantae > Streptophyta > Pinopsida > Pinales > Pinaceae > Pinus > Pinus tabuliformis. Next base: position 144,921,403 of record CM062812.1, read on the forward strand.
ATGGTCATCTTTTCCTCCAACAACGTTGCATCTTGGACCTCTCCCAATCGCTCTTCACTTACCTCACCTAGAGAATCCATTCTCGCTCTCAGTCATATTTTGATGGATAGCTAACACAATTCCTCAATATATGCTCTCCATTTATAGTGAGCCAACTTGCCAAAATCATTCTTTGCCTTCATTGTTTCACAATTAATGATAGAACTATTCATTCACTCTGTGATATGAATGTACTGCAAACTTTTGATTCTCCAAGTCGCTACCTTATCACATTTATTCCTTCTCTAATACATTAAAAGACTGGCATGAGATATGACATATTTCAATGTTGAGCCGTGTGGGAGGTAATTACAGATGTCCCTTTCAATGACAAGTTCTGACACCATTCTTCCTCCATGTGATCTGCCTGCCTTCAATTCTACTCTCGAGAGTTGTTGCTTCGCTATATTATTCATATTTATGATCATGTCATTATTTAATTCTCACTCAAGCCTTAGGTCCCTCCCAATTTCTCTCGCGCTCTAATGTTTGATGGATCCTGTCCCACCTTGCTCCTCTCAATTATTTATCATGGTACACAAAATATTTTTTGTCTCCTTGGTTGATTAATAAATCACCTTGTTCATAACTAGCTCCAATATTTGCTTGCTCATATGCAATTGTGTGGTTTTCCCTTCCTATATGGTAGAAGTCGATAGTGTCAAACTTTTGAATTGGTTCTCTTATTCTCACATCTAGGGGAGGCGAAAATTGATATCTTGATTCTTTGTTTTTATGGAAATTTTGGATTTTAACATCAAATCTCCCAAAACAATTATTTGATTAATACCTTTGCCAATGACTAACTTCAAACCCATCCACAGAGCTAGTGCTTATGCCTGGTTATTAGTGGATATACCTAGACCCCATGTGTATTTAATCTCTATTTTTTTGTTGGGGAAATAAATTACCCCTCTCGCTCTTGCCTCCCACGAAATAGTCCACAACATTTAAGAAATTATAATGTTGAAGTTTCTTTTCCGTGAATGTCTATTGTAATAAATAGAGATCATGGACCAATTAGGTGCCATTACTGCCAAGGAGATGTTTGATTTATTGGATCACTTAGTGTAATGCACGATAATTTATGAATGCCCTATTAACAACATACAAAAACACATTAAAGAAACACATCAAAATCATACTTTAAACTGCATTAGACCAATTTGAACTTAGCATATCTCCTAATGTTGAAATATTTTGACGTCAACCCCTAAGAACAACTTGGAAGAGTATTATAAGATTTGCAAAGTGACAAAAGGAGAAGGTAGGATGAATTTCAACCTAACCCCACTAATGACTACTTCCTAACCTCATAACATAGATTAGAGCTTTAATACTTTGGTTTTTGTGTGAGGCTTTATGAAAATGTCAACATCTTGTAAATCTATATATATATATATATATATATATATATATATATATAACTTTAAGGGTGCACTCCTAAAAAAGATATTTGAATGAAGTGGATGTGTAGCTCAAGGTGTCCACCGCATTGATGAGTAAGCTAGCTTCTTGATGAACAAATGAAACTATTACTATTGCACTAAATAGTGAGCAAATGTTTCCATTCGAACCCAAACTTCAAAAGGATCTATTTAAATCAAAATTTCCCCATTAACCACCTCTCATTAACCAATTAATAAAACTCTAATTACCACAAGTCAAATATCCAATAAGTATTCAAGTTTATTTGATGTCCTTACCATGAAAGTGCTAAAAATATATCTTTTGTGAAAATATTTCAATATGGATCAAAGTAAGTTAGTATTAACTACCCTTATTAATTATTCATCAAATTAAATTTATATACCAATTACATCAATTTTTATATTTATAATAGTATGCAAATAATTATTTTTAATATTATATAATTAATTAATATTACTTTCAGAATTCAAGCTTATGTGATCCATAATGAATCAAGAAAAGTCTTTCAGTAGAAATCAATTAAGAGAAAAAAATTTGGTCGCCGTGTTTCAAAGTGTGGTTCATCATCAGGACGAGATGAAGAGGCAAACCATGGCAAAGGCTTAATAGAGGGCAATGTAGAGACCATAATTTCAACTAGTGACTATATTTCAACAATAATATTTAAATTATGATATTAATTTATTAATATATTAAAAACAAATATTATTAAGTAAAGGCTATATTAAACTATTAGATTTTGAAAAATAATATTTAAATTAATTTATTAAAATAAAATATTATTGAGAAAAGAATCAAAAAAATCAACGTCAAACTCCAAATAAGGGGGAAAAATTATAAAAAGGAGTCAAGACCCTAATTGAAACAAAATCATTTATAAATAAAAACAATTAATGGAAAATAAATAAAATAAAACAAAAATATACACCAGTCAAAAGATATATATATATATATATATATATCCAAAGAAAAGTAATCAATAAATAAAACAGCGTCAACAATAAAATTCAGGGCTGACCCATTAAACAAATAACAAAAATACTAAAAGGAGTTAAGAATGAATAAGATGATAAAATAATTAAGAATACACGAAGTATCAAGAATATAAACCCTAATGAAGAATAAACTAACAACAAATACTACAAAAACGACACCAATACCAACATAGATAAATAAATAAACAAAATAAATCCCAAAAAGAAACCTAAAAAACTAGGAGAACGGGACAGGGACCCAACTTCTACTGATAATCCAACCACCGTCTCTATTCAAATTATTGGGTATTTTTTCGATTTCGAGGGCCTCCCTCAATTTACGATGATGGAAATGACTAACCCTGGAAACGACTTGGGCATCCTCAATGTAGATGTGATGCTTAGATTTATCTGCATGCTTTGCCAAAGCAGAGGAGCAGATCCTACCATGCTTGATGTCAGCAGCATGCTCACGAATCCTTTGATTAATCAAGCAACCAGTCTCACCAATGTAGGGAGTCCCACAAGAGCATGGGATAATGTAAAAACCCTTCATATTCTTGGGGTCCACTGGGTCTTTTACAGATCTAAAGGAGCTCTAGATGGTATTTAAAGGCCTAAAGGTTGAAGCCACTTTATGCTTCCTTAGGATCCTCGCAATCTTGTCAATGATCCCTTGGATAAATGGAAGATGAATACCAAAAAATTGATCATTGGTATCTTTCTTAGCACTAGAACATTTTTCAGCTTTGAGGAAAGCCTTAGTACATTGGTGTCTACTATACCCATTATTAAAGAAAACACTTTGGAGATGTGCTTTATCTTCATTGAGATGGTTTTCATCATAAACTCTTAAAGCTCTAGTCACTAAGGTATTGAGAACACCAAACTTTTGAGCTGGAAAATGATAAAAATTAGCATGAAAATATTGTTCTGTATAAATTTTTTAATTTATTTAAACTTAATAGTCTATTATAAATTTATAATTTTTTTATATTTATTAATTAATACAACTTATTAAACAAATTTTTAAAATCATTATAAAAAATAATAGATAAAACATAGTACTCATACATTACCAACTCCCAAACATAATTATATTGAATGAAGATGGCTGTTAACCTTGTAAAAATAATAGATAAAACATACCTCTCATACATTACCAACTCCAAACATATTTTTATTAAATGAGGATTGGTGTTAATCTTGTTGAGGGAATGTAAATAATGCTTAAATACGAATGGTTGAATAAATTGCAGCCTTGTGGTGTGTCCCAAAGTCATGGATCGAAATCGCAATTACTCAAAGATGTATTAACTTAGTGTTAGAGAATTAGGAACAAAGGAATTATAAGAAGAAGTTGACAACCGAAAGGCATGCGAAATTTCTTATGAACATTAATCTATTAAAATAGTTGATTGGGATGATATGGACATATGCATTATTATGAAAACACATTTTTATTAATAAACAACATTGTTATAAGGGGACAAAGTCCAAACAATAGATGTCTATTTCTCAAACAATACACGTGTTTTTTTTACATTGTTCTCTACTAAAGGTCGAATTTGTTTGGTTTTAAATATTACAAAAGTGGAATAGTAAATTTATATTAATAATATTATTATTTATTTATTTATTTTACAGTTTACGAATTTAAAATATTAAATTTAATATTAATATATTAATATTTAAATATATGATTAAATATTAATAAGTATATTTAACGCCAATGAAATTCGGGAAAAAATTAATTTTATTAAGATATTATATTGTTGATTTTTTTTAAGTTTTAAATTATATATATATATATGACTTTTGAAATTTATTTATTTTTGTAAAATAATTTAATTTATATTTATATTTATATTTTATATATTCAAATTTATTAATATATTTATAAATTTTTTGGAATTTATAAAATTCAGTTTTTAATATGTTATTTATGTTTTGCAATGCATCAAAGAATGATGCATTGCAAAACATAAATAACATTAAAGATATTGTTACTTCTGAGTTCAAAGAAAAAATGTGGTGTGAGAAAGATTTAGTGGCTAAAAGAAAATTAAGTTATTATAAGAAGGTCATCAACCTCACCCTAGAAGATCAAAACTATGTCTTTATTTTAACTAGCTCAAAGAAGAAAATTAATATAGCAAAGATTAGAATGAATTCTCATGAGCTCCATAGTGAAATGGGTCGTTGGGTAGTTCCTAAAACGCCATGGATGGAAAGGATCTGCCATATATGTGAGAATAGGAACATCGAGGATGAAAACCACTTCCTCTTAGAGTGCCCCCGTACAACCACATTAGATCTCAATTTCACAATCTTTGTTACAATACTGACCTTCCTAGCCTTTTACAATGTCAAAATTATAGTGAGCTCGGGAGGCTTCTCTCCAAGCTTTTTGAACATAGGAATAAAATCTTAAATCAAAATAAATAATTCGTTTCTTTAGGTCCTATAGACCATTGTTTGGTCTCAAGAGACATTAACCATCATCATCGTCGTCATCATCATTAAATATATTTAAGGCAAATAAAACTTTCATTAAAATATTATATGGTTGATTTCTTTAAAAACATTTAAATTTTGATTATTTATTTTCAAGAAGAAAATTCGTATCATTTTATTTAAGATGTGACATGTTTAAACTTTTTATTATATATATATATAACAATGTTTTATTATTTATAAAAATAATATTTTTTAAAATTAATTATTATATATAAAATGATAATATTTTTTTTAAAGTTATTAGTTGAAATCTAAAAAAAGAATAGAGTATTTATATTTATATAAATTTTATTAGTCAAATTATTACATAAATTTTGATTCCTTATTCTATAAAAAAAAAAAAAAAAAACTTATATATCTATTTAATGAGTAACTCGATTACGACTTTAAAATTAAATTATTTATATTTTTTTATAAATTAACATTTCAACCAATAAACATTATTAATAAAAAATTTTTATAATAATTTATACTTTACGTAATACACTTTATGTTTTTAACTTAGTTATACCATAACTCTATTTTAATTATTTTTGATTTGGATAATCTTCTAAATTCCTCTGCTAGCCAGTTCTTCCCCAAACTCTTTACCTTCATGGTTGCCCCCTTCAAACGGATCTCTATCTCTACGTTGAAAGAGTTTTAAAACGAATGGTCTTCTCCACATTTATTACACGAGAGCGAAGAATCTCGGAAAAATATATATATATATTCTTTGTAATTTTGATGTGAAATAAGGGATTGTGATTTCGATATATCATTCAAATATTTTTTATTTGCTAGGTTTTTTTAATAAGACTAAAGTATTTATATGAATAGTAAAATATCGATTCATCAAATTTGTCGGCAAGTTTAAATTTATAAATAATAAGTGTTTTAGAAAACTAATTAGTAATTTATATTTATTTATTTATTTAATGGTATTATATGAAATTGTAAAGTATTTTCTATAATTTTGATTATTTCAAATCAAAAAATTTAAATGAAAGGTAATATTAAGTTTTATTTATATATTTGTATTTATATTAATTATATTTATTTAGTTAAGAGTTTATTTGTTTTAAATTTAATGAAACATGTTAATGATTTAAGATTTAGATAAATTTTGTGGAAGTGAAAATATGTTTTTTTTACTAATTATTAGTTGGGTAATTCTATGTGGCATGGTTTTCTTGGTTTTCCCCTATTGAGAGCCTAGCTATGCTTAGGTTTCTGTTGTACAAGCACAAAATCAATAACATAGACGATTATAGACTTCCTAAGCTAGCTTTAAATTCTAGCCAAAACCACCTAAGGCTCAATCAAGGGTGGCATAAAGACACAAGGGCCTGGTTAAACTGTTGGGAGATCAACGGAAATGATGCATTGCAAAACATAAATAACATTAAAGATATTGTTACTTCTAAGTTCAAAGAAAAAATGTGGTGTGAGAAAGATTTAGCAGCTAAAAGAAAATTAAGTTATTATAAAAAGGTCATCAACCCCACCCTAGAAGATCAAAAGCATCTCTCTATTTTAACTAGCTCAAAGAAGAAAATTAATTTAGCAAAGATTAGAACGAATTCTCATGAGCTCCATAGTGAAACAGGTCGTTGGGAAGTTCCTAAAACGCCATGGATGGAAAGGATCTGCCATATATGTGAGAATAGGAACATCGAGGATGAAAATCACTTCCTCTTAGAGTGCCCCGCGTACAACCACATTAGATCTCAGTTTCACAATCTTTGTTACAATACTGACCTTCCTAGCCTTTTACAATGTCAAAATTATAGTGAGCTCGGGAGGCTTCTCTCCAAGCTTTTTGAGCATAAGAATAAAATCTTAAATCAAAATAAATAATTTGTTTCTTTAGGTCTAATAAACCATTGTTTGGTCTCAGCGGACGTTAACCATCATCATCATCATTATCATCAATAAATAAATCCGCATTCTCCCATAACCGTCAATTGTGGTTCTCTTCACTATGATAAATTTTTCTACTATAAAATATATATATAATAATACGAGGTGAAAAAATAATTCCACATAACATAATTTTTCTTAAATAATAATAATAAATAAACTTCATTAACTAATAACAATAACAATCAATTATGAGTCTCTTCACTACTATTTTTACAATTAAATTATAATAAATTTCCTTTTGGTGAATATGTCCTAAAGAAATTTGGTTTTAATGATTTGTTAACTTAGTCAAAAGTAAAAGTTATTTACTCACGAAATATACTTAAAGAAATTTGGTTTTAATGATTTGTTAACCTAGTCAAAATTAAAAGTTATAATATACTTAAAAACTAGTTTGACATGATCAATGATTAGTGATTAGTGCTTCGCAACTATAATAAATTAGGTGGAGTATTTATATGGTTTCGCTTAATAAAATATTTTCGAAAACTATATATATATATGAAAATGCGTATTATTATATATTTCACGGGACTAAAAAATCACCAATAATTATCATGGGGGATTAGGCCACAATGAATTTAAAAAACGTTTAAGAATTTTAACAAGAATAACTAACATTAATAAACCAGTGTTTATTAATGTTAGCAAACATAGGTGGGCATATAGTCCGCCAAATAATGCGTCGCTGGACACTAAAAAAGTAGAGATTCTTTGCATTGGATTCCCTTAGAAAGTGCCATCTCACATTCCGGATGTTAACCGCAAGGAGAGACGTATAATGACGTATAATGTTCTTTGGATTCTTTCATTTCAATTTTTTATTTTACAAATGTTATACATTATAATCATCAATATTCACTTTACAAATGTGCACCCCTTCTTCTCACATGGCGTACACATGTAATGAATCATATTATTTTATTATCGAGAAGAACCTAAGGACTTCAATAATTGCACATACATATATTTTTTTTATATTTCTCCGCACTTTTGAGAACAAAATGTATTAATATATATGGGATTTAAGCGTTGAATAAAAATGCGTTGGCTCTAAGTTGTCTCCTCTACGCAAATGCCACCTATCTTCTAGGGTGGAACTTCTATTGGCCCTCTACGCAAATGCCACCTATCTTTTAGGGTGGAACTTCTATTGCCCATTCAATATGGGAGGCCCAACCAATATATTTTGGTAATAATCATGTGCCACGTGGTCAACAAATGCCACCTCTTCTAGGGTGGAACTTCTATTGCCCATTCAATAGGGGAGGCCCAACCAATATATTTTGGTAATAATCACATGACATGTGGTCAGCAGTGAGCACCCTTTTGACAACGTGGCATGGAAGGTCATCATTCTCAAATTCTCTTCATCATGTCTATTCCCTAGTTACTTGTCGCTTACGTTTAATCAAACTTTTTTGGGCTAATGCTTAAAAATGCTTGACCTCTAAAAAAAAAATCTTTGCATAAAGCACCACTCTAACTTTACATTAAGAATTTTTTTTTTATTTTTTTGCAAAGTAGGTTCCATTTATAAAATATATAAAGTTATAGATAAACATGATTTTAAAGTTCATTATTTATAAAATAAATTTACATATTAGAATTAAAATTTCATTTATTAAATGTGTAATTAATCGATTCCATTAATAAAATATGTAAACATGATTTTAAAGTTTATTATATATAAATTAAATTTACATATTAGAATTAAAATTTTCATTTGCATAATTAATCTTTACCAGTGTTTCTGTGGAGCCGAGCGTTATTGTGAGGCCCAGCTACATTATGCAAAATTAAAGCTATGGCCAATCTTTTTTTGTTCCTATCTTGCTTAAAGAGTTGGAGTGTAATTGAAAATTCAAAGTCAGAGTCACAATTTTTTTTTTTCCTAAAGGCAGTTTTAGCTTTTCTGGTCTTCAATTCCGATGTGTGTTTGCAAAGTGTTTTACACTATGAATTGATAGAGATGTTTGTCACTTTATAAATGTTCGCTATCGTTTATTTATATATTTAATATAAAGTATATAATAATATATTTGTGTATAATATATATTAATAATATAATATAGGTTAGTATATAATAACTATTAGTATAAATTGTGCTAAATATTATATTTATTAAGTATTAAATATGAAATTAATTATATATATGAAATTGGGGACTTTTTTGTTTATTGTTTGATATGAAGATTTCAAAGCAATTTTATGTCACCTTCCACATGCACGAAGCACATAGAGGGGTGGCAGTGTGCATGCATATTTTTAATGTTGACCCTAAAGGTGGCAGAGACATTAACAAGGTGGTGGCTTTAAGTTTTTCTCTCACCAAGTTTGGTAAGTTTCTTTTATGTGCGCTCCATTTGATTTGGATCTCGTCTGAGCTGCTCATAGTCCCGGTAAGGCGTCCCTCGAGAATCTTCACTGGGTGTTGGTTAAGTTTCTTTTACTTCTGTTATCACCCCAAGAAACTCACCTAGGTTGTATATCAGTGATGCTCGGGAACATTACAAATTCAACAAAAAGTTGGATAAATTGGTGGATGAATGAAACAAATGCTGCATATTCAAGCCAGATAACCACTCCTACTATGATTGACCCCAAACATGGGTGAACACTCCCAGACTACAAGGCTTTTAACCACCCATTACTCACAGTTTGAGAATAAGGTGATAATGGAGAAAACTGACCACACCAGCAGATGCACAGGACCCTATGATGGCCGACTGCAACCAGTTAAAAGGTCTGTAAATCTGTTTTCTAATACACAGACAGGATGACAGCTCTCTGGCATTAAAATAACAGAAACCTGCATACAAATTCAATGATACATGCTAAAACCTAACACAGAGGTGGGATGACAGCCCCTCTAATGCTAAACATTAACAGCACATGAATAAATGCAAAACAAGCACAGCCTGGAACAAGAAGAAGAAGTGGACAGTGAGCAATTAATAGCAAAAGAAGCTTGCATTAGCTAAAAATGAAGACCAGACGCTGCAGGTATCACAGCAGTTACAATCTCCAGAAGTTGAACCTTACAGCAAAATAACACTCATCCAACACTCATCAACCTATTACATTTGTCTCCTGGATATATATATAGAGGTTGGTTTACAAAATATTTTCTGCTCCTAAGCGTGGAGGTGTCAATAAATGAACACCAACCACATTTACAATTTAATATTGGGCCTCTGCTGCAAATCTCAGAGCTTTAATGGATAAATTTAATCTTTCTGGTGCTCTGCAATCCTTCTCTGGTAGCTGGATAAAATCATGGATGAAATCCCATGCCTGATAAATGTTCTTCACTGCTCGAGGTCGTCCTGTTTGTCCTCGGCCATTCTGCTGATTAATGCAGTTGCTGAAGCTTTAACTATGCAAGTACAGGTAATTGATCGCTTGCTTTCTCCTCTGGAAGCTCAAGACAGTCAGGGGAATGAAGATAGTATGGCAGAGGCGCACACAGGGCGAAAAAAATTTAAGCCATGGATCATACAAACCAACAGCGGGGATTGCGGGATGATGGCTATCAGAAGCAAAGAGGAGCGGATGAATGCTAACCGTCAGATCACAGAGATCGACGGCGGAAAATGAATTATGGAAGCCATCGAAAAGCAATGCGAATGGAGGATCGACAGTTGTTAGATCTGCCCGTGGCAGATCCAACGGTTATCGCGCAGCAGAGAAGCGCACATATTAACGAGCAGGAAAAGTGGTTTTGCGGGCGGGCGGTTTTCCCCGCACCACCTATCGACCGTTGGCAGTTTCCGTATGATGGCTTGCGATGCAATCAGAAAGCGTTGTGTGGCAGGTAATACCGCTGCCCCCATGGATTAACGAGTGTGCTAATCGCGCAATCAGGGGAAGCGCCAATCGTCCGATCATGCGACGGACGCGATCAACGACAGAGAAACGGTGACGGGTTAAATAGCGGGAGATCTAACGTAGACCGTTAGATGGGAGAAATCAATGGCTGAGATTGCAAAGCAACAGCAAGTTATATAATTTACAAAGGCGCGCCAAGGAATGAGCGGGGTCATGCGGTTAAGCCCCGGGGGTTAAACAAAACATAGGTTTATACGGGGATTAAAGGTATAAAACAGAGATGAAGGGACTATGAGAAATATAGAAAGAATACAAGGGAAAGAAGACATAGAGGCAATAGGAGTTATAAGGGAACGAGACTTTATGTCTATTTTTGGGGTAAAGCAAGGATAGCAGGGTTCATGGAAGTGTAGGGAGAAATGGAGGAAAAGAGATAAAGGTTGTTGTGAGCCCTTTACACCCATCAATCAGCACTGCCCAACCTGTCATTGACCCTCAATTGTTCAAAATTGATAGCAGAGCTAACATTGGCTCCTTCTGGGGATGAGATCCTCCCTGTGAGGTCTCAAGAACCTGCAGACCAATGCCTTCATACAAAACTAGCTTTAAAAACATTTGCCTAGTACCCATTGGGCATGGAGTCAACTAAGCATACAATAGAAAACTATAAAAGAACATGATTACAATCATAAAAGCCTGGAAATTTAAAACTTCCAAAACTGCCCATCAGCTAGGCCAGCAAAAATGCTTCCTGTCATCTGTTCATCATATATCAGCAAGACAGTATTTATTTGATCCTCTACCTCAAATAGTTTAGGACCTTTGAATTTGATAGGTAGATAGGGATCAAATTTCATTCCCCTTCTGTGTATTTTCCTCCTTGGATGTTCTTTAGAGGAGCCTTTGTACACCTGCTGAATAATCAATGTTACTGTGTACATGTCTGTGTCTTCATTGTCCTGCACAATTAATATGAAAGATGCACCATTGTGTTCTTATGCAGGGGGCACAGAGACATTTTCCGCTCCTGTATCTTCATTTGAACAATCCTCATCCAAGGAGGCATTCCAAGATTGCACACCCTCTTCCTCTGTCATCTGATAAGTTGCCCTTTCATTTTTTGTAGAGACCACCTAAGCAGGCTTCAAAAAATCAAAACTGAGGTGATCAGTCTTAGCCTTGAGCCTTGGATTTTTTTCTGCCTCAGTGTTTAAGTGGCAACTGTGAGGGATTGTCACTTGAGCAGACAGAGGGACAAAAGATGATGGGGAGAATTCTTCTCCCTTCTTGATTTCAGGACTGGGGATAAAAGCAGGTAAATGAATTTGCAGATCTGCATAGTCATGTGAAGATGAGCTAGCCTCAGGTTCAAATTCTTGGAGGAAGTGATCTACTGCTGGCTGCCACTGCTAGTCAACTTGTTGTTCTGCAGCTACAACGAATTGTTGAGCAGTGCCTTTGGATACTGCTTTCTCATAAGCAGCCCTTGTTAAGAAAGGAGCACCTTCCAAAACATGGACCTCCTCCTCATGGTGCACCTCTTTCATGACTATTTTGGCAAAGGGTCTTCACCCTTTGATCCTCATTTGCTTTTTTTATTTCTCTGCAAAATCTGCAACTGCTCCTGTGATCCTCTATATGGATTTGGAGTTGGAAGAGAAAAGGCACAAGGAGCTCCTACTTCCTCAGAATACTGCTCATCCTCTAATCTGGAAACTACAGAGGTCAAAAACTCAATCATCCTAGCTAATTCATCTATTTCAGAGTCATAGGATGATGAGGGTTCACCTCCCTGTCTTCTCCTTTCATCATCACCTTCAAGTCTTTCTACAGCAATAATGTTTTCTTGTACTTCGAAGGCTGCATCTTGCATCTCAGCCAAAGAAGCACATCCTATTTCTCTTAACAGCAGGCAGAACTGAGAATCAAAGGCATTAGCATAAGTGAGCATGGCAGAAATAGGGGTAGGTCTTACTTCAACTGGCATTATGTTGTACATACGATTGAATCTAATGTTAAATTCAGACAACAGCTCACCATCTTCTCTCTGTAAGTTCCCAAATTCATCATGATAAAAGAGCAGATCTTTATTACTTCCCCAGTGCTTTAAAGCCTCAATATTTGCAATAGACCTAGGGGGTAAATTTTTGAACCATTTTCTAGCTTCCCCATCTAGGCTTTGGACAAAAATCCTCATCCAGACATCCAGGTTATCAGCATAGTTGTAAAAGGACTCAAGGTGCTCTTCAACTAATACTTCTTCTAAACCAGTAAAATTTGGCATGAATTCTTAATAATCTCCTGCAGGCATGGCATTCAAACGGGTAGGCAAGACTAAGGGTCCATACCTAGCAGCAACTATTCGTTCTATCTTTGTGAGAGCTTGCTGAGTTGCCATGGCTAGGGTGTATGAAAGTATACTGGTGGACCGAGTTGAATGCAATGAAAAGAATGATAGAAACAGAGGAATACGATGGATAGCATGGGTACTTTTTTCTACTGAGATCCGAAAGGGGAATGAATAACAAGGAGTTGTATGAATCTTTGAAGGCATTTCTACACTAACAGAGATACATAGAATTCTTAAGGCTTACCTGATTCTGATGCTCCTTACTGCGATATTTTCTTCTGTTGAACGATCTTTTCAGGATCAAGCACTGGTTCAGCTGATGGTTTCTGAAGCTATCTCGAGCATACCTCACCAACTGCACCAGAACTTCAATGTGGAGTCGCCAAAGGATGGTCTTCCACCAGTGGAGTCGCCAAACAGATGATTACAACCAGCAACTGTGTTCAAACCTTGTTTGTCATCAAAGCTTGCAGCTGTGTCATTTTCCCAGGGAAGCTGAGCTTCAATTCTCCTCTCCTCGGCAACGATGCCAATTAATGTTATCACCCCAAGAAACTCACCTAAGTTGTATATCAGTGATGCTCAGGAACATTACAAATTCAACAAAAAGTTGGATAAACTGGTGGATGAATGAAACAAATGATGCATATTCAAGCTAGATAATCACTCCTACTATGATTGACCCCAGACATGGGTGAACACCCCCAGACTACAAGGCTTTTAACCACCAATTACTCACAATTTGAGGATAAGGTGATAATGGAGAAGACTGACCACACCAGCAGATGCACAAGACCCTGTGATGGCCGGCTGCAACCAGTTAAAAGGTCTGTAAATCTATTTTCTAATACACAGACAGGATGACAGCTCTCTGGCATTAAAACAATAGAAACCTGCATACAAATTCAATGATACATGCTAAAACCTAACATAGAGGTGGGATGACAGCCCCTCTAATGCTAAACATTAACAGCACATGAATAAATGCAAAACAGGCACAGCCTGGAACAAGAAGAAGAAGTGGACAGTGAGCAATTAACAGCAAAAGAAGCTTGCATTAGCTGAAAATGAAGACCAGACGCTGCAGGTATCACAGCAGTTACAATCTCCAGAAGTTGAACCTTATAGCAAAATAACACTCATCAACACTCATCAAACTATTACATTTGTCTTCTGGATATATATAGAGGTTGGTTTACAAAATATTTCTGCTACTAAGCATGGAGGTGTCAATAAATGAACACCAACCACATTTACAATTTAGAAATGGGCCTCTGCTGCAATTCTCAGAGCTTTAATGGATAAATTTAATCTTTCTAGTGCTCTGCAGTCTTTCTTTGGCAACTAGAGTAAATCATGGATGAAATCCCATGCCTGATAAATGTTCTTCACTACTCGAGGTCGTCCTGTTTGTCCTTGACCATTCTGCTGATTAATGCAGTTGCTGAAGCTTTAACTGTGCAGGTACAGGTAATTGATTGCTTGTTTTCTCCTCTGGAAGCTCAAGACAGTCAGGGGAATGAAGATAGTATGGCGGAGGCGTACACAAGGCGAAAACAAATATAAGCCGTCGGATCATACAAACCAATAGCGGGGATCGCGGGATGAGGGCTATCGGAAGCAAAGAGGAGCAGATGAATGCTAACTGTCAGATCACAGAGATTGACAGCGGAAAATGAATTATGGAACCCATTGGAAAGCAATGCGAATGGAGGATTGACAACCGTTAGATCTGCCCGTGGCAGGTCCAACGGTTATCGCGCGGCAGAGAAGCGCACATATTAATGAGCGAGAAAAGCGGTTTTGCAGGCGGGCGGTTTTCCCCGCACCACCTATCGACCGTTGGCAGTTTCCATATGATGGCTTGCAATGCAATCAGAAAGCGTCGCGTGGCAGGCTAATACCGCCGCCCCCGCGAATTAACGAGTGCGCTAATCACGCGATCGGGGGAAGCGCCAATCGTCCGATCGTGTGACGAACGCGATCGACGGCAGAGAAACAGTGACGGGTTAAATAGCGGGAGATCTAACATAGACCGTTAGATGGAAGAATCAACGACTGAGATTGCAAAGCGACAGCAAGTTATATAATTTACAAAGGTGTGTTAAGGAATGAGCGGGGTCACGCGGTTAAGCACCCGGGGGTTAAACAAAACATAGGTTTATACGGGGATTAAAGGAATAAAACAGAGATGAAGGGACTATGAGAAATATAGAAAGAATACAAGGGAAAGAAGACATAGAGGCAGCGGGAGTTATAAGGGAACGAGACTTTATGTCGATTTTCGGGGTAAAGCAAGGATAGTAGGGTTCATGGAAGTGTAGGGAGAAATAGAGGAAAAGAGATAAAGGTTGTTGCGAGCCCTTTACACCCATCAATCAGCACTGCCCAACCTGTCATTGACCCTCAACTGTTCAAAATTGATAGCAGAGCTAACAAGTTCAAGGTCCGTTTTACGAGTTTGTTTTCAGTCCCAATTCTTCTATCCCTGCTTCTATGGCTCGTTGTCTCTATTTGTTGGTCTCGGGAGTAAATGGTTATGTGTTAAATTTTTGGGTGTAGAAGGAGATATCTCTGGAATTCTTCATAGTTGTGTCTGAACTGTGTAAAGAGTCTCGTGTTGACTATGTTCTTGTGTCAATGGTGTATGGAATTTTGTTATCACGCATGGGTTTGTGTAGGGTATGGTCTATGGGGCGCTCAAGGTTTTGTTACTCTCTTTGCCTTTGATGCACAAGATTTCAGTATGAAATGAATATATGTGGGTTAGGCCTGGAACATTCAGGGTTTTGGTCTGGGAAAAATTATGTTTGTAATTACAAGACCGGACTTAGTGGGCACAGTTGGAATAATGTGTGGCTCGGGGCCTTTGTTCCCTATCGGTCGCTTGTAGACAACATGCACTTGAATTGGCTCATATTTCCATTCTCAACCTCTTATATGATTTCGTTGGCAGATGCCCTGTTTTGGAGCGACCTCCGACAACTTCTTGCTTCTGAGTATAGGCTATGTTGAAAATGCAACAAGATGATGGAGCTTAGTGGAAAGGAGTTGCCTTCACTAAGTGGGTCCGCAGGCTGTTTTTGGCACAAAGTCTATTTTTAGATTATGTCTATTTTTAGACATATGGGCGGAGTCTATTTTTAGACTGCCAGGATAAGAATAGAACAATCGAATATTATAGCTCATAATAATATTTGGACTATAAACATTATCTTATCCTCTTGGAGCACTTCAGTTCAAGCTACAAATGTGGCACATGCAGCTGTCAGAAGGAAATACGCTTTTCTTATGAGTCAGTTGAGCTATTGCATGATGGACTTCAGTTAGAACTCATGTGGTTGAGTTTGGTGGAGTTGATTGAGGAGTTGATGGAGTTGTGTTCAGTTTGACTTGGTTGAACTAGTTGTATTTAGTTTAACTACAAATACACTAGTGATGAGTGATGTGAATTAATTGTTAATTAATTCACTAATTATTAACTCATAAAGCAACTAAAGAATACATCAGTTAACTCAGTGCATGGACAGTTCAGTGGAGACAGGTGTTAGAGGTTGAGATTGCTATCAGTTGTGACTATAGTTGTGCATGAGATTTGCACAATCAATGGATTGAGTATTGCCAATGAGGATTGCGTGGTTCAGCCAAGGGAAATACAAGTTTGGATCAGTCATTCTCATCTAGTCTCATGCAAGATTGCGTAGTGGAGGCAGGCAAGCAGTGGAGGAGATTTGAACCTGTGATTGATTCATATCTGAGCTAGTTTGTGTGTAACAGGTGGAGATAGTACTGAGTACTTGTGAGGAGTATTGTACTATGTATTGTTACATGTTCTCAATCATTATAATATACAGATAGTGTGGGGTTTTCAGCTGTATGATTTCCCCGGTTACATACTGTGTTGATATGCGTTATTGATGTGTTTCAATGTGCGCATGCGAATGTTTTGATTCTGCAAATTGATGATCAACGTAGAGGAGGTTATGTATTATGCATGCATTCCGCAAATAGTGTATAATCGAGATAATCTCTGTGAATAAGTGTCATATTATTCAAAATTTCTACAGGCTATGTTCGGGCCTGCTTCCAGGGTTACAACTAGTCAATCATCTGCCTTATAGGTTCATCAACAAAATGGTTTGTGTCGCCTTTGGAAAAGGAAAGACTATTCGGGGAACCCGCAGCCGAGGTAAATAGAGGAAATCGTCCCTTGTGACTAGTCAGCCCAGTTCATCGGGGGAACGGTGCGTGGGCGTAATCAGCCTCCAGGATCATTAACGAAGCAACCTAGGCTTATCATTCGGGCAGTTCTGCCCCGGTCAGACAATTCATTGCAGAATGGGAAGAGGAGATCAACCAGAAAGCAGAAATTTTGGAAATCGATTTGGAAGATTGGAAAACTTTGGTGCTACACCCCGATCATACTCTAGGAAGATCCACCCAATACAAGCAAACAATTCACTTATATTGGATGATGAAGAGCCTTTTGGCTAAAGCTCTAGAGCAGTTCCCAACAGGCATGCCTACGTCCTCCCATGGGTACTCATATTATAGTAAGAAGTTTTAGAAGATCCAATTCCAACTGCAGCAACAAAATGGCTACCTCAATCGCATCGAGCAACATATTCCATGTATCCCTCAAATCGAGTTGTTAGGCTTCAGTGTGAAGGACCATGCTCCTGTTGATTCAACTGAAGATGAATAGTGAGTTGGTGTACCCCTTGTTTTTGTTTTTGTATGCAACAATCTCATACTTTTCAAAATGTTGTCAATTATGTTTATAGTTATCTAGATAGTAGGAAGTATAAGGAATTCACACATATTTAGCTTGGCAGGCTAGACTCATTATCTTTTGTTTTTGGATGGCTTATCATGTTGTTAGATAACCAACAAATTTAGTTTATGAATGAGCAGATTGAGACCACCTAATAAAATGAAATGTAGATGTAACCTGCTTCTTTTTTATAAAAAATTAATAGAAAAAACTTACGAAACTTACAAACCATATATATATATTCACTAAATAAATTTTATATTCTTATGGCACAAAATTAATTTCAACAATCATCATTATAAATTATATGCGCATAAATCTTTCACATGCACTACCTCAAAAATTACTTATTTTTTAGTATTATATAAATTAAATTTAAAATATTTTAATTTTTATATAACATATAATTTCTCTTTTCTTTTAATTTAAAATGGTTAAAAATATATATATATATATAAATTAAAATACTTTTTTCCATGTGAAATAAGTTGTCCTTATCCAAAACATTTTATTTTCCAATGCCAAAAGGGGCGAACCGATTAATTTCAAGGATAGAGTATTTCATCAACGACTCATAAAGAAAAAAGCAACGCATCTCAAGCCCGTGTCTTCCTTAAAGGCTCCTGTCCCATCGAAGCTATGCCAGCCCTAATTTATAATTATAAATAGTTTCCATGAAGAACCTCTTGTTAAAGTAGCTCTATGATCACAATGACAACAATTGAGGGAAGCATGAACTTTCCAAAGATGTTAGAAAAGTCACATGATTTTGATTTCATTTATCTGAAAAGAAATTTAATTTTAATCGGCATTGATAATGTTGTTAGAATGATTTTAATTTTAAATTTATTAATGTTTTGATTTACACATTTTTATTTATAAAATTTGATATACTTAAATAAATATTTATATACTTAAATAAATTGAATATTTAGTAGAAATATTTTTATAATGAACGTTTGAAAAACAAAAAAAAACGCTTTATTTTGTTGTGTTAAGTTTTATTTGTATACATATTTTATAGAAAAAAATTTGTTGTGAAGTATGATGACTTTAGTTGAATCCTCAACACATATTTGAAATAATAATTATTTTTAGATTATTTCTTTTTTTAAATAAAAAAGGAAAACAAATCATTTCTATAAAGTATTTCACAAGTAACCCATGAAACATGATGTAAGAAGAAAATAATACTCCTTGAAGAAGGGCTTATCAAAGGTTCTTGTCTCGCTTTTAAAAATAGGGGTTGGTTTTATAGATATCTTGAAAAGCTAAGTTTAAAAAATAGATAGTTTTAGATCCTTATTGATATTTTAGACCATTATGACAAAGTTAAAAGAGTAGATCGAATGAGTAGGATCTTTTCATACCCCTACAAGCTTTCATCGACCTATGTTTTGATGGCGCCTCTAAGGGAAATCCAAGTAAAGCAAGTTATGGACGAATATTTAAGGATGTGAACTCAAATCCCATACACGTTTTCGCTTATTCCTATGGGATGGCCACAAATAACATGGCAAAGTTTATAGCTCTTTAGCTAGGGCTCCAAATTGCCATTAAGAAAGGTTATAGACTGCTCCAGGTCTATGGCGATTCTCATATCCTGTATTAGAAAATTATTACTTGGGAACTCATAGGATAGAATTATACATAGTTGGCATCTAAAGGTGATGGTTAGCGATATAAGTGACCTATTATTAAACTTTGACTATATAATCCCCATCCACATGAGGCGGGAAGGGAACAAGGTGGCAGATCACTTAGTGAACTCGGGTAGTCTACAGGACTACGTGTCCATTGATGAATCATGGTCAGAGATGGAACAAAGGGAAGGCTCCCAAGCGGTAAGGAAGCCGATAGAGCAGGATAAGTCAATAACCAAGGCTTGTGTCCCTGATGGGGATGCTTCTCCGGTAACTGATTTTCGACAAGAAAGATAACAGGTTTCTGGCATACGTTCTATACCAACGCAAATATCTGATTACGTTATTTCTCTACACATGTAATTTTTGTATGGGTAGAGGTTTGGTGGCCCTCGAGGAGAAAACATGGCCCCACGCTCCACCCCGCATGGCTTGCATATGGCACCTCCATGCTTTACATATGGAGGCTCATCTGTCTAGGTCCTCCTAGATTAAATGCTCACAAACAAGGTTCGGGGATTTAATACACTCTGAGATCATCAGCATGATCATTCCTTCTATCTACTTGGATATGATGAGCTTCTTCTATGGCAGATTGGCTACAAGAAATGATAGGTCTGACAAGTGAGTTATACTCATTTATGAGCTCATCATGCGACATTGCCTTGGGATGGTAAAGCTCGGGTTCAATTGGGACACTTGGATTTGGCCATGCAGGTTTTATGGCTTTTACTCTTTTCATCGTACCAACTTTCTCATATTTGGAGTTCATTATATAGCCCTTCAGTTGCTCACAAGGTGGTGGAAATATGGTCGTTTGGTCATTAAAGATGTGGTAGCTCGTTGTCTCTTCGACTCTACTCAAGAAAAGATTAAACCATATGGTTGTCATACTGTCTGAAGCTTAGTCTCTATTTATAAACACTCCTATCCTTACACCTTGCTTCTGTTGTTGTCATTCTTATCGTTGAGTTTCTCAAAGTTTTGTTACCCGGGGTTGTGTTTTCTCTCAATGTTCTTCATTTTTTTTTAGATACCACAGGGACTGGTCCGACCCTCAAACTTGTGGTTGTTTTATCCCCAACATCATTACAAGCCTCTGAATCATCTGAAGTATCTTTTAATTGTCCAGTACTTGTCTGTGGGGTTTGGTATTTTGACAATTCTCCATTTGGTTCTGAAACCAGGACTAGACTCTCCCAACTTTGGTCTTTGAATATAGTCACAATTGTGATACAGTTACCACATTGGCCTTTCAATGGGTATCAATATTTCTCCCTTTAGTACCCCGCACTATCCTTTTGCCCTACAATCAAGCTTTCCCTCTGCGCCCTAGTGAGTCTACACTCTTGCCGTTATAATACTTGGGCCATTGTTCGTTGTTTTGTGTTCATGGAAAGTGTTTTATTTGCACTTATTACATGGCTCCTCGCCAACGATTACCTATCCGATGGGGTGGTGCTCCAAGGGCGTCCTCCTCAAGGCATAGGCGCCTTTTTGGGTGGGAACCAATTGTGAATTTCTTTTACATTGCCCTTCTTGAGGTCAGAAAATAAATTCTCAATCTGGAAGCAAAGGAATTTGGTGATTGTAAGTACTTCTCTGACTCAGAGATAAGCGGAAGCAGTGTTAAATGGGTAACAAATCTAGGAAATTTCTAGAGAAGAAGAATTCATTTTCTTCACTCCATCACTCACCATCGTCAAAAGGAGACACTGCTTAACATGGTTATCCATGATAAGCAAGTTGATAACTACAAAGTCTTTGTTGGCCAAGAGGGCATAAAGCGCATAATGCGAGACATTAGATATAACCTTGATGTTATTATGGTAAGGTTAAGTCGTGTCGAACATTTTTTGTGTCTGATTCAAACACTGATTCTAATGATCAACATGAAGATGAATCAATCATCAATGTTATGCTTCTCAACTCTATTCCTACAAACTCTAATACACCTCTGAACAACTCACATGTAATTGTCTCCCCGTGCTCGCCAGCCATTATTCTTGACTAAAGTGTTCTTCAAACAAGATGTCTCAATATTCACTGTGGAAGGAACCTACAGGCTCCAGTTTTTACTTACATTTTACTACATTATATGGTATTTTCATGTTTTACAGTTCAGGTTTATACTCGTTAGTTTGCTAAGTCTATAATTGTTCATTCTACAAACAATAGTACTATGAATATGTTGTCTATGTAGTCTCTTTTTGTAAAAATTAGTTAAGGGTTTCCTCTTTCAAGTTGATGATCTGGTGTAGTCACCTTTAGTCAATTTCATTAAACACTTGTCTATTGTGTTTTTACTCTATGGACTTTGCATGGTGAACCCTTTCATCTTGGGTTTACTGAAGTTTTGGAAAAGCTTCCATTGTAATATGTCATGTAATACTTTCAGCTATCAATATAATTTTTAGACCAATTTACAAAAATAAAATTAGTAGGATCCCTTCATGTGCTTGTCTTCGAATATCTGGACTCCTAATAAGTCATAAGATTTTTAGGCACTAACTTATGGGCTATGAACACTAACTTAAAAGTTTTAGTAGTAAGTAGCAATATTTGAACCTTATCCATATAATTGTGATTCTTTATGGGTTCTTCTTAAGCTTTTGGAAACAAAAGGCATTTCATGCTATCATTGAAATTACAAGAAAAAATAAATACATTTTATGGCTCTTGAGATAGGGCTCGAAATTTCCATTGAGAAAGGTTATAGACTGCTCCAGGTCCATGGAAATTCTCATATCCTGTATTAGAAAATTATTACTTGGAAACTCATCAGATAGAATTATACATAGTTGGAATCTAAAGGCGATGGTTAGTGATATAAGTGACCTATTATTAAACTTTGACTATATAATCCCCATCCACATGAGGTGGGAAGGGAACAAGGTGGATGTTATGAAACCAGCTCACAAAAAGATAGAAAAGATAGATCAACGCCTTAGAAATAAGCCTCTTCGAGGGGGCAACCTTCTTTACATTACACAAATGAACAATTATTGGATGATGCAAATGACAAGACCTCCTTTCTATATATAGGAGTCTAAGGGTTCATACATAATATAACCAGAGCCGACATAACAATAATAATATAAGGGCACAATAATAACAATAGTGGGCTTCTATGGGGCACAATAATAACAATATGGGGACTACATGGGTACAACAATATAATAAGGGGGTTGTACTAATAACAATAAGGGGTTACAAAGCTAAAGAAGGTGTTGCTCTTTGTATCCTCATAATGTGTTATCATTTCCTCCATGAAAATTGACCACGTAACAAGTTGTTTACGAGAACAAAGCCCTTTATACCATAAAAATTGATCCGGTTCTAAATATGAAGATGCAATACATACCGTTTGTAACAATGGTACACCATGTAGATCAAAATGTTTCTCCATCTGAAGTATCCAATTTACTAGATCCTTGCCATCAAACTTCCTCATATTGCCTTTTCTTGATTTTAGGAGCTCAATCTTGAAACAACTGTAACTTTGTAATTTCGGATCTTCCAGTTCTGAAATCACGACCTGCAGTATCCCTATGCGTCCTCTTTCCAATGCCACCAGTCTGATCCAAATTGGATTCTCCAAGGAAGAGTTATGCCAAATCTCCCACGGTGACTTTATTATAGACTAGTTCAGTAGAGATAACTTGTACGACATGTCACGTGTCACTGTTTCGACCTTTGGCTCTAAAAAATAAATATGAGAAACTATAGTCTATCCTCTTTTTGTACCTTCTTACGAAATTTCAATCCGATGCTCATAGAGAAAGTTATGATGATTTTCCCTAGGTCACCTGTTTGGAATGTAATTCAGGAGTCTGCAAAAAGACCAACTTCCTCAAATCATATCTCCGCAAATATAGCGCGAAAAGCTCTGAAATTCGGACCCGAGGTTCAGTGCGATTTCGTCTCAAATGGGTTTTTTTTTCGCTTCTGAAACGTCGTAGAAAAAAATTTATAGCGAAAATGCCACGATGACCTATTTGGAGCAGCGAAACCCTAGAATCCAAAGCTCTGATACCAAATGTTATGAAACCAGCTCACAAAAAGATAGAAAAGATAGATCAACGAATTAGAAATAAGCCTCTTCGAGGGGGCAACCTCCTTTACATTACACAAATGAACAATTCTTGGATGATGCAAATGACAAGACCTCCTTTCTATATATAGGAGTCTAAGGGTTCATACATAATATAACCAGAGCCGACATAACAATAATAATATAAGGGCACAATAATAACAATAATGGGCTTCTATGGGGCACAATAATAACAATATGGGGACTACATGGGTACAACAATATAATAAGGGGGTTGTACTAATAACAATAAGGGGTTACACTAGTAGTATAGGGGCCTAACAGTGGAAGATCACTTGGCAAACTCAGGAAGTCTACAGGACTACGTATCCATTGATGAATCATGGTCAGAGATGGAACGAAGAGAAGGCTCCCAAGCAATAAGGATGTTGATAGAGCATGATAAGTCAATAGCCAAGGCTTATGTCCCTGATGGGGGTGCTTCTTTGGTAACCGATTTTTGGCAAGTAAGATAATAGGCTTCGAGCATATGTTATATACCAACAAAAATATCTGATTATGTTATTTCTTTACACACGTATTTTTT
This sequence comes from Pinus tabuliformis, assembly GCA_031772625.1. Taxonomy (NCBI): domain Eukaryota; kingdom Viridiplantae; phylum Streptophyta; class Pinopsida; order Pinales; family Pinaceae; genus Pinus; species Pinus tabuliformis. Next base: position 144,945,510 of record CM062812.1, read on the forward strand.
ATATGGGCAGAGGTTTGGCAACCCTTGAGGAGTAAACCTGGCCCCACGCTCCACCCCGCATGGCTTGTGCATGGTGCCTCCATGCTTTACATACGGGGGTTCACCTATCTAGGTCCTCCTAGACTAAATCCTCGCAAATAAGGTTCAGGGATTTAATACGCTCTGGGATCATCAATAGGATCATTCCTTCTGTCTTCTTGGATATGACGAGCTTCTTCCATGGCAGATTTTTTACAGGAAATGATAGGTTTGACAGGTGAGTTATGCTCATTATGAGATCATCATTCGACATCGCCTTGGGATGGTAAAGCTCCGGTTCAATTAGGACACATGGATTTGGACATGCAGGTATTATGGCATTTACTCTTTTCATCGTACCAACTTTCTCATATTCAGAGTTCGTTATATATCCCTTCAACTACTAACAGGGTGGTGGAAATATGGTCGTTTGGTTATTAAAGATGTGGTAGCTCGTTGTCTCCAAGACTTTTTGACTTTGTTCAAGCGAAGGTTAAACCATATGTTTGTCATAGTGTCTAAAGATCAATCTCTATTTATAAACACTCCTATCCTTACACTTTGCTTCTGTTGTGGTTGTTCTTAACGCCGAGTTTCTCATAGTTTCGTTACCCAGGGTTTTGTCTTCTCTCAATGTTTTTTTTTTGCATAACACGGGGATTGGTCCATCCTTTGAACTTGGGTTTGTTTTATCCCCAACATCATTAAAAGCCTTTGAACCATATGAAGTCTCTTTTAATTATCCAGTTCTTTTCTGTGGGGTTTGGTATTTTGACACATTCTCCATTTGGTTTTGAAACTAGGACTAGACTCTCTCAACTCTAGTCTTTGAATATAGTCACAATTGTGATACATTTACCACATTGGGCTTTCAGTGGGTATCAATTTTTCTCCCTTTACTACCCAACACTATCCTTTTTCCCTGCAATCAAGCTTTCCCTCTACGTCCAGGTGAGTCTACACTTTTTTCGTTATAATACTTGGGTTGTTATTCATTGTTTTGTGTTCATGGGAAAGTGTTTTATTTGCAGGTATTACATGGCTCCTCGCCAATGATTACCTATCCGATGGGGTGGTTCTCGAAGGGTGTCCTCCTCAAGGCATATGTGCCTTTTTGGGTGGGAATCAATTGTGAATTTCTTTGACACTACCCCTATTGAGGTTAGAAAAGAAATTCTCAATCTAGAAGCAAAGGAATTTGGTGATTATAAGTACTTCTTTGAATCAGAGATAAGGGAAAGTGGTGTTAAATGGGTACCAGATCCAGGAAAATTCTGGAGAAGAAGAATTCATTTTCTTCACTCCATCACTCACCATCCTCAAATGTAGACACTACTTAACATAATTATCCATGATAAGCAAGCTGATAACTACAAATTCTTTGTTGTTGGCCAGGAGGGGATAAAGTGCATAATGCGAGACATAAGATATAACTTTGATGATAGTGTGTGAAGGTTAAGTCATGTGGAATGTTTTGTTGTGTCTGATTCAGACACTGATTCTAATGATCAACATGAAGACGACACGTTCATAAATGTTATGCCTCTCAACTATATTCCTACAAACTCTGATACGCCTCTGAACAACTCACATGCAACTGTCTCCCCGTCCTCGCCAATCATTATTCTTGACTAAAGTGTTCTTCAAACAAGATGTCTCAGACATCATGGTGGAAGGAACCTACAAGCTCCAACTTTTTCTTACATTTTACTACACTATATGGTCTTTGCATGTTTTATAGTTCAGGTTTATACTCGTCAATTTTTTAAGTCTATAGTTGTTCACTCTATAAACAATAATACTCTCAGTATGTTGTCTATGTAGTCTCTTTTTGCAAAAAATTGTCAAGGGTGTCCTATTTCACATTGATGATATGGTGTAGTCACCTTTGGTCAATTTTGCTAAACGCTTGTCTACTGTGTTTTAATTCTATGGACTTCGCATGGTAAACCCTTTCATCCCGGGTTTGCAGAAGTTTTGGAAAAACTTCCATTGTAATATATCATGTAATACTTTCAACTATCAATAGAATTTTTGAACAATTTACAAAAAAATAGAAGAGTAGGATCCCTTCATGTGCTTGTCTTCGAATATCTAGACTCCTGATAAGTCATAAGAGTTTTAGGCACTAACTTATGGGCTATTAACATTAACTTAAAACTTTTAGTAGTAAATAGCAAGATTTGAACCTTGTCCATATAATTGTGATTAGTTATGAGTTCTTCTCAAGCTTTTGGAAACAAAAGACATTTCATGCTAAAATTGAAATTACAAGAAAAAAATAGAGAAAATAATGAAGTTTGAATGTTTCCAATGAACACTCCATCCATCAACCACAAATAAAATTCAAATAGCTATAAAAAAAATGTTAGTAGATATTTATACGGTAAAGATTAAGATTAGGAATTATACATAAAAAGCTACAACCTTTTGAGAATCATGATTAAAATAGTATAAAAAAACTGTTGGAAAAAGATATTTAATGCTAAAATTTAAATAGGAAAGAAATATAAGAAAAATGTGAGTAGATATTTATAAGGTAAAGATTAAGTTTAAGAATTATACATAAAAAGCTACAACCTTTTGAGAATCATGATTAAAATAGTATTAAAAACTGTTAGAAAAAGATCTTTAATGCTAAAATTTAAATAGGAAAGAAAAATGAAAAAAGAAAAATCAATAAAATGTTCGAAATGTTAATGCATTTTTTAAAAATAAAATATGTATTCAATTTTAAACTATTAAATATTAAATATTTTCAATAAATAAATGAATACCCCTCCATAAAAAAAATTAAAATAATAATAACTAAAAATATTTGAACCTGGCTTATATAATTGTGACCAGTTACTAGTTCCTCTAAATTTACAAAAGAAAAGAAAACAAAGACATTTTGTTTCCCATCAGAATCTCTTCTTAAATGCCATTGTCCTCCACTAAGATCATGACTAAATTACAACGTTGGACCAAATCCTAAAATGTAATTTGACAATTTTATACGGAGGTATAATAGAACACTTAATTTTGATATTTGGATTTAAAAAATTAACCATAATTATGACACATTCTATTAATAAGGTTGGATAAATGATGTATTAAAATTTGAAATTTTGAAGGTTTTGAGTGGATACTCCACGTGAATAAATTTGAAATAATAATAGAAAATAATGTTGTGGGTATTTAGATAGTAGAGGTTAAGTTAATAAATTTGAAATAATAATAGAAAATAATAGTTGTGGATATTTAGATAGTAGAGGTTAAGTTGCAAAAATACAAAAAGGAAAAAAGAAATGCAGAAGAGAAAGAAGAAGATCCCTGGAATCCTACAGCATATCATCAAGAAATGCATGTTGTTGAAGGAATGCAAGACCCAAATTTTAGTTTCAAAAATATGAGGTTGTTCACCATCACCTACCAGCAACACTATGTCAAGGTAAAATAATCCAACAACCATTAAAATAAAGATATTTAATATTAAAATTGAAATTAAAAAATTAATAAAGTGTTTGAACTATTGCTTGATTTTTTGAAGATAAACTATATATTAAATATTGAAACTTTGAATGTTAAGTGGACATTCCAATTATCAATGATAAATGAAATTGAAATAATAATAATAATAAAGAACGTGTGTGGATGTGTATACGATAGAGATTAATGTTAGCCGTTGCGGAAAAAGATGTATAAACTTTGAGAAACATGGTTAAAATATTCAAACACACGGCAGGAAATAAAATATATTTAATGCTAAAATTAATTTTTTATTAGAAAAAATTAATAAGGTAATTAATAAGGTTTTTAAAATGTTGCTTGATCTTTTTGATATTTTAGAAAAGATATGTATTAAATTTTGAACATTGAATATTGAATGTTTTGAATGAAATTTCTACTGGATGCTCCATCCATTTAGGACAAATAAAGTTGAAAAAAAAAAAAATTGTTAGCTTGGATATGTAAAAGGTAAAATGAAAGATTGTGAAAAACAAGTTACAACAATTAAGAAAAATGATTGATCATCTTAGATAAAATATGTATTAAATTTTGAAACCACCCATTGAGGACAAATAAAGTTGAAATAATAATAAAATAGATTGTTACCTTGGATATTTATCGAGTAGAAAGTAAAATTAGGAAAAATATTAAAATAATCAAAACAACCCTAAAAATATAATATATATAATCTTCGACTTGCCATGTGGAAAACCAAATCAAAGACAAAAAATTATTGAGTTAAGATAATGTAACTAAACCACAATTTACAACACATGCCCTGAAAGTTTACTGTGCATTTTCTGCCCCACATTTGGAAGAACCAACAAAAACAACCAAAGAGAGAAATTAAAAGTAAAGTGTATGATAATCCTGTTGACAACCTTTGTTTGGACATCATTTTGGGGGTGGAAAGTCATGGAATTAGTGAGCTTGGTATCCAACATCGACCAGAGACTTGACCAAAATGTACTTAGGAACTTGTTGTCCCGATCTGAGATAATGGATTGTGGGATCCCAAAATGTACCCACACTCGTTCAAAGAAGAGCTTAGCAGTGGCTTATGTCGTGATACTCTTCTTGCAGGCCGCCATAATGGCCATCTTCGAGAATTTGTCGACGACCATGAAAATGCAGTCATTGCCATGCTTAGTAGAAGGAAGTCCCGACATGTAATCCATGGATATGGACTCCCAAGGCCGACTGGGAGTAGGCATAGCAGTATATAAACCTTGCTTCTTGATGGTCGGTTTGGCAATGGCGCAAGTAGTGTAGGATCTGATGTACTTCCCAACATCTTGTCGAAGGTTCAACCAATAAATATACTTCTACAATACTGCCACTGTTTTCTCTACCCCGAAATGTCCAGCGGCCTGACTGTAGTGCGCCTCCCAAATCATCTTGGTACGCTCGCTTGAAGGAACACATATGTGTCCTAGGTGGCATAAGAGTGAATCCTAGACGTGAAAAGTTGGAATTTGCTTACCTTCCATGAGTGTCTGGTATGTGCTGCCAAATTTTGGATTGCTCTGGTAAAGATGTGGCCACCCCGTAGTCTCGTGCCTACAAGAGTCGAGCAGAGTGGTCATCGCCATGACCGGTGGCCGGTTGAGGCAGTCTGTAACATTGTTGGTGCTTCCCTTCTTGTACTTAATGTTCAAATGGAACTGTTGCAGATATGTGGACCATTTTTGATGGTGATCGTTCTGCAACTTCCCTTGTGTCTGTATGAACTACAGGGGTCAGTGGTCTATGTGGATGACCGTTTCCTTCCCCATAATGTAATGCTTCCATTGTCGGTAGGTCTGCACAATGGAATACAACTCTTTTTCATAGGTGGGATACTTTCGGATTGTGTCTGAAAGTGTCTCACTGTGATATGCCACAGGATGTCCACACCAATAGCATAGTCGGAGGCATCTGTCTCGATCTCAAATGGTTGGTGTAGGTCTGATAATGTGAGCATTGGTGCAAAGCAGAGGCGATGCTTCAACTTGAAAAATGCCTTCTATTGGGATTCAAACTAAAAGAAATTTTCTTTCGCTCTGCCCTTGGTGACTTGACTTAAATGCCAAGTGATATGAGAGAACCCCAACATGAACCTATGATAGAAATTGGCAAGACCTAGAAATTTGCGAAGCTCTATTAGAGTGGTTGGGGCTAGCCAATCCCGAATTACTTGTATCTTGGTTAGGTCCACATGCACACCTTGCTCATCAATGATGTACCCCAGATATTGAACCTGGGTCATGCTAAAAGTGCATTTCTCCAAATTGGCACACAACTTGTGTTGTTGCAGGGTTTGAAGGACCTGTCGAATATGGTGGAGGTGATCTTCCCAACTCTGGCTAAAGATCAAGATGTCATCTAAATACACCACCATGAATGCATTGGTGAAGAGTCACAAGATGTCGTCCATTAATCTCATGAAGGTTGCAGGGGCATTCGTCAACCCGAAAGGCATGACCAACCATTCAAAAAGGCCCTTCTTAGATTTGAAGGTGGTCTTCCACACATTGGAGGGTTCAATAGGCACATGGTGATAACTGGACTTTAAGTTAGTCTTGTTGAAATATTTGGCCCCCTTGAGCTGATCTAGAAGGTCATCGATTCGTGGGATTGGGTACCTATTTCGGACAGTGATCCCTTTCAACGCCCGATAGTCAATGCAAAGTCTTCAAGTCCCATCCTCCTTTTGTACCAATACAATTGGGCTCCCACAGGGTGATGAGCTTGGTCTGATGTGCCCTTTCTACAACAACTCCTGAATTTGCCTCTTGATCTCATCGTTCTCCAGAACAGAGCGTCGATAGGTCAAACCATTGGTTAGTGGCGTGCCCAGGTTCAGATCAATGGAGTGCTTGACCTGACAGTGCGGAGGTACCCTTGTAGGTGAGGTGAAAATGTCCCTGTACTCCTCCACGACCTTGTCCATCTGTTGTTGTTGTGCGGAGGAGCCTTGTCTGGAAGTTGTGGCCACAACCTTGTCCATCTGTTGCTGTTGTGCAAAGGAGCCCTGTCTGGAAGCCGTGGCCACAACCTTATTCTTTCCCTGAGGGTGAATCATAAGGAAAACAAATTTCCTAGTCTGGGAAATGATCTTATTGAATTGCTTTGCAGTGATCAAAGCGACGATAGTAGGTGGGGCTACCTCCGATATCCTGTACAACTTATTGCTCAAAGTAATAATCACAAAGCGAGGTCTAGAATTATATACAACATGTCGCTTCCATAAGTATGGTTGTCCTAATAGTACATCACAAACTTCAAGAGGAGCAACATTACATAATACCTCAGCCATGAAGGGCTTGATGTTGTAGGGAAGGCGACAGTGTTGGCTGACGCAGAGATCTCATCCTTGGTGAAGCCACTTGATGGTGTACGACTGCAGATGTGCTATAGTCGGTAGGCCCAGCCGCTTTAGGACCTCTGTTGAAATGAGGTTCTTTTGGCTCCCACTGTCGACGATGAATTATAGCGGAGAAACTTCACCCATATTTGTGAGTGGAAGAGGTGTTTCCCCTCCTCTGGATCTTCAAGCTCATTCTTCTGGATCTTAGTGATGACCACAGTGGCACTGGGCTCCACGTCAATGATCTGCTCCCCTTTGTTGTTCCCCTTATCCGGTACTGACTCGGAGTTAGCACATGCGTCTGATTTGGAAGCCTTCAACTTGGCCACCAGTGACTGCTTGGCCCGACATTCACGCATGTTGTAAGTCGAGCTCTTATGGAACTCACACCATTTTCCTATGTCCTTCTTTGTCTTCGTGGTGTTGTTCTTTGCTTGTAGCTTTGGCAGGTTGTCCTAGGTCACCCTTCCTTGGCTTTGTCCTTTCCTCTATGGTTTGGGGACAACTTTTCCTTGCTTTGGATTCACAGATCCAAAGTCTCGCTTCTTCTGTTTAAACCTCTGCTCAATCTTGACAGCATATCGGTACACCGCGCTGAGCGAGGAGATGTCCAAGAACTCCATCTCACCCTGGATGTACTTGTGTAGACAGCCACAGTACTTGAGTACTAAATGCCGCTCAGAATCCTTGATACCCAGCTTTGTGCGAAGGGTATGGAAAACATTTGTAAACTTCGACACATCTTGGTTCCCTTCCTTGTCGTAGCGTCACCCACTTTATGTATTTATCTTCATAGCTCTTGACAGGGTAATATTGTTCCTTGATGGCGTCTCAGAAAGAATTCCAAGTGGGTGTGGCTAAAAACAGTGAGGATTCCCTCTCGTCCTTTTGTTCACAGTGGGTTTCCCACTAGTTCTTGAAGTGTGGGGCAACTTTGAGAAGTGAAAAAGTATTTTTTTCCCTATTGGAAAAGTCATGAACTGAAAAATACCCTTCCAACATATTTAACCATTTATCTACGACGTCTGCATCTATCTGGCCCTCAAATATGGGAATATCAAAGTTAACTTATACCTTAAAAGGAGTGGCGCCTCTAGAGTGGCTGCTGGATGAAGGTGCGTCGCTTGTGGGTAGTCGTCGAAGGATTTGAGAAAATTTATCTATAATCACATTCCTCTGTCACTCGAGGGCCCCCTCGTCTTTCTTTTCTTCCGCCATGGGAGGCCATCGGGTTTTGCGAGGTTAGTATTACAAAGGTTCAACTAGTTTGAGCGCCAACTCCTTATACCCTGACCTCGTTGAGGACATGCAAAAAAAAACAGAGAAAGAGCAGACCTCTCTGATACCACTGATCCAGACTTATGCAGGAATGCAACAAAATACTGAAATACCCATACACACAGAGATGCAACAGAAATAAAACTTCACTTCATTAATATCAAAGAAGTGAAATATACTTACATACAGAAATAAAAATGAACTAGCTTGGGTGATGGTAGCTTATCTCTAAGAAGAGATGTGGTGGCTACATGCCTCTGAACTATGTTACACTGAGGCTTAAAGGCCTATTTATCATTGAGAAACAATGGAAAACCCTAAACATCCAAAAACCTAACCCTAGGAGATGAAGCACCAAAATTGTGGGCCCCGTTTGGATAAATCGGTACATCAACTTCTCGGGGTCATAACTTTGGCATATGATCTTCATTTGGCTATCATAATACCTTGTTTCAAAAATCCCTAGTTTGAGTCTCTTTCGGTCTCTTCATTTTCCCTAAAAACGTCGTTTAGGGCCTCAAAATGGCTTTGGAAGTTCAGGATTTGAAAAAATGCCAAAAATAGTAAACTATGCTACAATTAAGGAAACTGAAAAACTTAAAGAGATAGTGTTGGGGGTCCAAGTGGAATAGGTGGGTGGCAACCACTATTCACCAGGATCATGGAATCAAAAGAATTTGGTGATTGTAAGTACTTCTCTGACTCAGAGATAAGCGAAAACAATGTTAAATGGGTACCAAATCGAGGAAAATTTTGGAGAAGAAGAATTCATTTTCTTCACTCCATCACTCACCATAGTCAAATGGAGACACTGCTTAACATGATTATCCATGATAAGTAAGTTGATAACTACAAAGTATTTGTTGGCCACGAGGGGATAAAGCGCATAACGTGGGACATCAGATATAACCTTGATGATATTGTGGTAAGGTTAAGTCATGTGGAATGTTTTTTTTGTGTCTGATTCAGACACTGATTCTAATGATCAAGATGAAGAGGACATAGTCATCGATGTTATGCCTCTCAACTCTATTCCTGCAAGCTCTGATACGCCTTTGAACAACTCACATGCAACTGACTCCCCGCTCTCGTCGCTCATTATTCTTGACTAAAGTGTTCTTCAAACAAGATGTCTCAGTCTTCATGGTGGAAGGAACTTACAGGCTCCAACTTTTGCTTACATTTTACTACACTATATGGTCTTTGCATGTTTTATAGTTCAAGTTTATACTCGTCATTTGTTAAGTCTATAGTTGTTCACACTATAAACAATAGTACTCTAAATATGTTGTCAATGTAGTCTCTTTTTGCAAAAAATTGTCAAGGGTATCCTATTTCAAGTTGATGATCTGGTGCAGTCACCTTTGGTCAATTTTGTTAAATGCTTGTCTACTGTGTTTTTACTCTATGGACTTCGCATGGTGAACCCTTTCATCCCGGGTTTGCTAAGTTTTGGAAAATTTTCCATTGCAATATCTCATGTAATACTTTCAACTATCAATAGAACTTTTTAACAAATTTACAAAAATAAAATAAAATAAGATCCCTTCATGTGCTTGTCTTCGAATATCATAAGTCATAAGATTTTTAGGCACTAACTTATAGGCTACTAACATTAACTTAAAAGTTTTAGAAGTAAATAGTAAGATTTGTACCTTGTCTATATAATTGCCATTAGTTATGAGATTTTCTCAAACTTTTGGAAACAAAACATATTTCTTACTAAAATATTAATTACAAGAAAAAATAATAAAGTTTGAAGGTTTCCAATAAACACTCCATCCATCAACCACAAATAAAATTAAAATAACACTAAAAAAAATGTGAGTGGATATTTTATAAGGTAGAGATTAAGATTAGGAATTATAGGCAAAAGCTACAACCTATTTCTTAACAGGATTAAAATAGTCAAAAAGCCATTAAAAAAGATATTCAATGCTAAAATTGAAAAAAAAAAAAAAAAATCAATAAGATGTTTGAAATGTTGGTGGATCTTTTTACAAATAAAATATATATTAAATTTTAAATCATTAAATATTAAATATTTCTGAATAAATAAATGAATATCCCCTCTATTAAAAACAAATAAAATTAAAATAATAATAATAACTAAAAAAAAATTTGAACCTTGTCTATATAGTTGTTAACCGTTACTAGTTCCTCTAAATTTACAAAAGAAAACAAAGACATTTTGTTTCCAGTGAGAATCTCTTCATAAATGCCATGGTCCTCCACTAATATCACGACCAAATTACAACATTGGACCAAATCCTAAAATGTGATTTGACAATTTTATATGGAGGTATAATAGAACAGTGATTTGACAATTTTATATGGAGGTATAATAGAACACTTAATTTTGATATTTGGAATTAAAAAATTAACAATGAATTATGACCGATTATATTAGTAAGGAATTTGAAATGTTGTTTAAAATAATAATAATAACTAAAAAGATTTGAAGCTTCTATATATAATTGTTAACCGTTACTAGTTCCTTAACTTTACAAAAGAAACAAAGACATTTTGTTTCCAGTGAGAATCTCTTCTTAAATGCCATGGTCCTCCACTAAGATCACGACCAAATTACAACATTGAACCAAATCTAATAGAACACTTAATTTTGATATTTGGAGTTTAAGATAATATAACTAAACCACAATATACAACACATGCCCCGAAAGTTTACGGTGCATTTGTTGCCCCACATTTGGAAGAACCAACCACAAAAATCAAAGAGCATTTGCTGCCCCACATTTGGAAGGACCAACCACAAAAATCAAAGATAGAAATTAAAATCAAAGTTTAAGAATTAGTTATATATTTTCTAAAAAAAAAAGAGTAGCTATGTAAAATTAATAATAAAAAAAAATAAAATAAAGTGTGAACAATCAATACGATAAATAATGGGTTTTCAATATTCACTTATTTAATTTGTCTTTCTTTACTAAAATGTTAGCGATAAATTTAAGGAAGGTTTTTCTCTATAATTTAGTGTAGAGTAAATGTGTAGGTGTAATGTAAGTATGTAAACAATTCTAAATTTCGACTTAGTTAAATAATAATAATAATAATAATAGTAAAAAATATAGGGATGAATGAAAAAATCTAAATATTGGCTCAATTTAAAATAAAAAGTTAACGTAATAAAAATAATAAAATTCAATTTGTTATATTTTGATTTTGTTATTAACTTGTGAATAGGTTTTGTTACAATACCATGAGCCAATACCATGGCTTATCAATACCTCAAGTCCAAAAACCATAGCTTATTTCACAACCAAAATATTTTATAACAATATGACAAGATTCTTAACCATGGATATTCACCCCCACTTTACAGTGGATGTTATTAACTTGTAAAAAATTGGTTTTGTTATAATACCATCGGCCAATACTATGGCTTATCAATATCACATGCCCAAAAAACGTAACTTATTTCACAATAAAAATATTTTATAATAATATGAAAATATTCTTAACCATGGATATTCATCCTCACTTTACCATGGATATTATTAACTCATAAATAGACCTTGTTACAAATACCATGGGCCAATAATGTGGCTTATCAATACCACATGCCCAAAAAGCATAACTTATTTCACAATCAAAATATTTTATAACAATATGACAGGACTCTTAATCATGGATATTCACCCCCGCTTTGTCATTGATATTATGAACTTGTGATATGCTTTGTTACAATAGCATGTGCTAATACCATGGCTTATCAATGCCACATGCCAAAAAATCATATCTTATTTCACAATCTAAATATTTTATAACAACATGACAAGATTCTTAACCATCCATATTCACCCCTACTTTACCATGAATATTATTAAGTTGTAAAGGCGTAGTCTAACGAGGCGGAGGAGTTGCTCAAAAAGTTATGGAAATTCCGGTCATATTTAGAGAAAATCTGGCAAGGATTTTTGTAAATCCAAGTTATAGTTGTTAAACTTCAAAATTTTAGGTGTCCTAGACGTTTTTGATGGTGCTGAATCCATTTCCACCATCAAAAATACGATTCAAACAATGCCTCTACAAGATTTTTTGAATTTTTTTTGTTCAAATTCCGGCCACTTTGACCGTCCAGGCAATTCCTCCTCCTTGTTAGATGACTCCAGTTGTAAATAGGCTTTGTTACAATACCATGGATTATCAATACCACCGTGCCCAAAAACCATAACTTATTTCACAATAAAAATATTTTATTTTAATTTTATTTTATAACATTTTTTTAATTGAAGCTAATAGGAAAAGGGTTATAATTAGTTATGAGATATATATAAACCCTTTATCCTCACGTCTACTAAAAATATTCCCATATAAATTAAATTAATGTTTTAATAAAATTAAAAATGAGAATACTTTTATATTTAAAGATGTGAAGTTTATATAATACAAATATTAGTAAGAACCAACATAGATCTATCTTAACTAAGGATCCAAGTGATGACAACAAGCAAAGTGAGGGGAAGAGAGGGGAGGGAGAAAGAGGGAGGGAGATAGTGACAAAGTTGGATGGTGGGGAGAGAGAGAGAGAGAAAGAGGGAGTGAGAGAGTGATGGGGGGAGATAGAGAGAGGGAGGTGGGAGAGAGATGAAGGAAGAGAGAGAGGGGTGAGAGAGAAGAAAAGAGGGGGGAGAGAGAGAGATGGAGTTGGAGGGGGAGAGAGGGAGGAAAGAACAAAGACATAGGGAGATAGAGGTGGAGAGAGAGAGGGAGTGACAAGGGATAGATGGATAGAGAGAGGGAGAGAAGAGAGGAGGGAAGAGAGAGAATAGGTGGGGAGAAAGATAGGGAGAGAAGGGCAAGAGAGAGAGAGGGAGGCATAATTATGGAGGGGAGAGAGAGAGAGAGAGAGAGTGATGGGCGGGGGAGACAGAGGGAGGTGGGAGAGAAAGGGAGAGAGAGGACTCAAGAGAGATGAATTTGGAGGGGGAGAGAGAGGGAAGGAAGAAGAAAGACATAGAGGGAGAAAGGTAGAGAGAGAGAGAGGGATTGACAAGGGAGCGATGGAGAGAGAGCGAGGTGATGAGCCTCATCATTGGGTAATTGTATGGGCCTTAATTCACCTCCTAGCTTAGTCAAACCAATTATTCTCATAACTTATTGCCTACTTTTGATTATATTTTATTTATGAGATGAGTTAGAGTTGAATATTTTGCTTTGTGGTCTAATGTGCATTTAATGCAGGATTAAAGGATAAAAGCAAGGAATTTTGGCAAAGACCATGGTCAAAACTCAAATGGGACAAGGGAGAGGGATTATAGGAGGTAAATCCTTCTCATTTACTACCCCTCCATTCGAATATTCCTCCATAAGCTCAGAGTGCAAACAACCAAATCACGAGGACTAGAAGGCAGTCGAGCAAGTGAAAGACAAAGCACTAGTTTATCTCGAGTTTGGGAGCCGAGCCTCCCTATTTTTAAGGAAGTCGTTGGAGACTTTAGATGTATAAGTAGAGAAGCCTAGTACCTCAGTAGGATTCGGATTTTTGATTGTAAAACTCTACTCTATTTTCAAGCTGCAAGACTTGTGACAGTTTTTGATGTAATCCATTGTTTTGGTAATAAGAATGAGTTTTGTTTTGAGCCAGCATTGAGTTAACTTAGAGGATGAATCTCTTGGGTTAGGGCCCAACCCTAGCAGCCAAGGCTCCTCTTTATTGCACATGTATGCTAGTATAGATTCATATTTTAATTGTTCATTTGCTTAGTAGATGCATTTCCATTACAACAGTGTAGATTAGATTGGTTGTGTGATAGTTTGCTTCCATTTGTGCCTTATTTCAAGTAGTAGGTTAGCAAGGAGAAAAAGGATCACCATAAGGCTGTCAGCAGGTGTCTCAGCCTCACTTCCTCCCTCTGGGACCATGACTTGAGGAAGGGACCCTTTAGCAGCCCCCAAAACATAGATTTCTAGTTCTTGCATGAGCTTTGGAGTTTGTTGTCTTTGATTCAGTATTTGGTTCATGTTGCAAGGAAGATTTCATTGTCATCTTTTTCCATCTCCATTTTTGCAATAAGATCTCACTCATGCTTTCATTCCCTTCAGCAACTTTCTTCATGCATAATATAGGCAATTGATTCATGCTTTTCTAGTTTATGAAAATGTATCTTATTGCATAGTTCTTGGAAGACGCACATGTTTTAATAAAAGTAGGTACTTTAGGACGAGACCTAGACTTCATCACTAGCAGCCACCTTCCACTTCATCCACCTTAGCCATCTCTTGTTCCACCATCACCCTCACTAGTTTTTTTTTATTATCATTTTTCATTGAAATTCCCCTAGTTACATTGAGCGAATCTAGCCATCTCTTATCTTGGATATTGAATCCTAAGGGCTCCTAGACTTTCTAATACCCCAATCCACTCATCATACACCTTTCCCAAGCTTCCCAACACCTCCAACACCTCACAATTAGCTCTCGGTTGTATCCTGTAGGTTTCCTGTAATTCCTATAGGATCATCCTGTAGGTTTCTAGCATATCTTGTAGGTTTCCCTGAAACGACCTGTTTTGAGGCTGAATTGATGGGAAACCTCTAGGAAGTCACACAAAGCCTCCTAGCACCCTTCCACACCATCCAACCACTCCATAAACCTTCTAGCCATCCTCCATCACCTTTCATTCACCTATCACATCCACAAGAACAATTAATTTTTATACTTGATTTTGCCTAAAAAACAAAAAAAATGTGAAAATAGATTTAGTTTAGTTTTTTTCTTACACACTAGTATGGTTTGATGCTCTTTACTTCTACAGCTTAGATAGTAGCATTTTTTAGTGTTGATTAACAATTCTGCTTAGCATAGCTGTGTAAATGGTTAATTAAGATATGGTGTGAGTTAGCACTACATGTCATTTTCTTCATTATTGTAGTAGAGTAGCTCTCTTACAGTAGATTTGCTCTTCTTCCATCAAAGAATCAAGCTTCTTCTAACTCTATAGAAGTCTGGTTTGGAACCCTTGGGGTCTCTCGCCGGACGAACAATGACAACAAGTAGGACCTTCACTTTTACTTGTGCATACAGCACTGTCACCTCCAAGTTTGTACGAACCCCGAGTTGATAAGTAAAGCTGGTAGCCCAGGAGTTGCAGCATCCTTGCTGCAAGACTGGCGCTCATCACTTTTTAGCGTCGTTTCTGGGGAGGTGTCTGAGTAGAATGTGATTATTGCTTTCTTTTCTTCTATTTATTATCTTCAATATTTTGTTGTTAGTTTATTTCTGCAAAAGTAATATAGTTGCTTCTTTTCTTTCATTGTCCATTATCTACTTTCCTTTCCATTCTGCAAGTAGGATTTCAATTCAGCAAGTAGCTTTTTCATTTTGTCAGTGATTTTCATTCAATCAACAATTTCATTTCTGCAAAGTACTTTCTAGTTTAATTTTTTTTTACAAAACCAACCCAAAAACATTTCCTTTCATGCCTCGTAGGAATAGGGACAACTTAGGGAAATTTTTGCCAAATACCCCCACTGCATCCAACAGCCAACCTTCTCTCTTCTTCGGTGGTTGTGAACTGGAGGAACCTTTAGGTGAGCAACCTGACATATTTGAAGAACCTACAGGGGAAGAAGAAGAAGAGGAACCCATTCCTACTAAACCAATGGCTGAAAACCGAAATGACAGAGGGAATATAGAGAGAGTTGAGGGTGCCTTCCCCATCAGGGAAACCAATGGGGACACTAAGATGAAAAATATAAGCCCCTCTGCCCTACCTCATTTCCATGGCCTAACCATAGAGGACCTCGAAACTTTCCTATTTGAGTTTGTTGTTATATGTCAAACCTATGACTATACAGATGATGAGCAAAAGTTAAAACTATTTCCATCTACCCTCAAGGATGCAGCATTGCACTGGTTCATGGGCTTACCTGGAGATAGCATCACAACTTGGGCTTAGATGCAGCAGGCCTTTAACAACAAATATCAGGACTACTGTAGGTAAAAGGATACTAAAGAAGAAATTTTCAGGATGACCATAGGCCAGGATGAATCCTTAGAAGACTACGAAGAAAGATTCCAGCTCAATTACAGAAGGGCCAGGTGCACACTTGACACTGAGTCACTAAAACTGGTCCTGCTCAGGGGAGTAAGAGAAGACCTTTTGGATACCTTACACTTATTAGCAGGAGGAGATATCTACCAATTAACCTATCAGGATATCAAGATTGTCTTCAGAAACCATTCTAAGGCAGACAGGAAAAAGGGTAGGGGTAGTCAACCTATGGCCAGTACATCATCTTCCAACTCATCCATCAAGGGTGAAATTGGAAATATGCTTGAAAATTTCAAAAGTGAGATGCTGCAAACCCTTGACTTGCAAATGGACACCATGAACATTAAAAGGAAGCAAGAGGAAGCAAAGAGAGCCTTGGCCATATTTTGTCCTAGATGCACCAAGATTCATCTTAGGAACGAATGTCCATTGAACTGTATTGAAATTTGCTCGGTTTATGAAGAAAACCACTCGATAGAAAAGTGCCCTTGTTTACCTGGACTCAAAGTTGTATATCAAGGAGCTGAAGGGATCACTGAGCATCTTTGCTACATTAACCAAAGGAGACCTCCTGGGCCTGGACCATACCAGCAGGGCATGCAAGGGTCATCCATCACTGAGCATCTTTGCTACATTAACCAAAGGAGACCTCCTGGGCCTGGACCATACCAGCAGGGCATGCAAGGGTCATCCCATGCATATTACAACCCCAACCAAACCACAGGTATACCTTCTTGGGGACCCCCTGCTCATCCTTCCTGGTCTACACCCCCTCCTTGGTCCTATGCATCTCAATATCATTCCTAGCCAGCCAGCCAGTCATTTCAACCTTACGCTTTGCCACAACCTCAGTGGAATACACCACTCTATGGGTGGAGGCCCCAATACAACAATGCCCCAACTCTATTTCCTCCACCACCTGCCCAACCACAACTCCTACACTCTGCTCCACCTAAGCAACCCCATATGCCTGCCCATCCAAATCCGAACTCGAACAATAGGTAGGCTCAGCAAGTATACAGTGGAGAGACATCATATCCAACTTATGCTGTGGAAATCCAGGAGATTAACCTGAGATCTGGGAGAGTTCTCCTAGATAACCAACCTCCCTCTCTACCTAGGGAGGTTGAGGAAGAAAGAGAGGAAAGCAACCTTAAAGTAAATCCACCCTTTCCTGAGAGATTAGCCCAACCACTCCAGCCTACCCCAAAAAAAACTAAACTTCTGGGAGAATTGAAAAATCTATGTGTAAAGATCCCCCTTCTCCGGGCAATAAAAGATTGTCCCATTTACAACAAGTTGATTAAGGAGAAATGCTTCAAGCATCCAGGGAGGCGAAAAAGGGATGCCCCTACCATTAATGTCATTGGGCAGCTGTCTGACTTAATGTTGGGGCAGGTAATATGTCCAAAATATTTGGACCGTGGAAGCCCTGTAGTAGATGTGCACATCAATGGCACCATTATCCCACACGCTCTGATCGATCTTGGGGCTACCATTAATGTGATGACCAAGGACACCATGCTCAAGCTCAACCTCCAAGGGTCATTGAGGAAGACCACAATAGTTCTACAACTTGCAGATCATTCCACAGTAACCCTTGAAGGAATTATGGAGGCTGTGATGGTCTCCATTGACTCTTGGGAGTACCCTATAGATTTTCTTGTTCTCCAACCTAAGGCTAAGCTTACTAGTTACCCTCTCATCCTTGGGAGGCCATGGTTGGCCACAATCGATGCTTACATTAGCTGCAGATCTGGGAATATGACCATCAAGAATGGGCATATGTCCAAGAAGTTAGTCCTATACCCTCCTTCTTAACCTTCTCTAGAGCATGATTTAACTTTATGGTTGGAGGAGGAGGAAGAATATGAGGCTTATTCTTCCCAACTTTATGCTTTGGAAGCAACCATGGGAGGAGGACAAGAAGATGAGGATGACTTGATTGAACACCTGCTCCAAAGTCCAACTCATGGTTCATTACCATTAGAGAAAGAAGTAAAGGAAACCCAGAAAAATCACCCAATTGACTTATGCTTGGCCGATTCCAACCCACTCCGTGTCAAAACCATAGAATTCGGCCCAGAGAAAACCTTGAAAATTAATCCATCTCTTTCTTCTCTCGAAGAGGAAAAGCTATGCAACATGTTAAAGGAAAACCTAGAAGCCTTCACTTGGAGTTACAAGGAAATGAAGGGAGTACACCCCTCAGTGTGTACTCACCACATATACATCAAAGAAGGTTGCAAGTCGGTCTGGAAACCACAAAGGAGGATGAATCCAACTCTTAAAGATATAGTCAAAGAAGAACTGCAAAAACTATTAGATGCAGGATTCATTTACCCTATCTCCGACAGTGAGTGGGTCTCCCCTTTAGTGTTAGTTCCCAAGAAAAATGGTAAGTGGAGGATTTGTGTCGATTATAGGGAGTTGAACAAAGCCACAAAGAAGGATCATTTTCCTCTACCCTTCATTGACCAAGTGCTAGACGGCTTGGCAGGGATTTTTTTCTTTTCTTTCCTAGATGGATTCAATGGGTACAACCAAATCCAAATCTACCCAGAAGACCAGGATAAGACCACATTCACCTATCCTTGGGGTACTTTTGCCTATAGGGTCCTTCCTTTTGGCCTATGCAATGCTCTTGCCACTTTCCAGAGAGTAGTCTTGAGTATCGTCACTGAATTAGTCCATGATGCGGTGGAAATTCATATGGATGATTTTACACCTTATGGCTGTGATTTTCAAGAAGCCCTGACTAACCTAGGCAAAGTACTGCACAAATGCTTCGAAATGAACCTGTCTCTCAGTCCTGAAATATGTGAATTCTTAATGACTGGAGGCACCGTGCTAGGTCATTCAATATCTCAGCAAGGACTACAGGTGGACCCGAACAAAATAGCCATCATCCAAAGGGTCCCACCTCCTCAAAAGCAGAGAGATGTCAAAAGTTTCTTAGGGTTATCTGGATACTACCGAAGGTTCATAAAGGACTACAGCAAGCTGGCCTCTTCTTTATTTGGGTTGTTGGCCAAAGATTCTGAGTTTATATGGTCAAAAAGCTGTTAAGAGGTGTTACACATTCTGAAGGGTAAGTTAACCACTGCACCAATTCTCCGAGGCCCAAACTGGGCCCTCCCCTTTCATATTCATGCTGATGCCTCACACAAAGCCATAGGAGCAGCCCTAGGTCAGGTAGAGGAAAAACTGCCTTATGCCATCTATTTTATCAGTAAGAACTTGTCAAAGGCTGAGCTAAATTATACAGTGATCGAAAAGGAACTCTTGGTTGTTGTGTATTCATTAAACAAATTCAGGCATTACATTACAGGTTATCAAACATTTGTACATACTGACCATGCTGCAATCAAATATTTAATGAACAAACCAGATGTGAATGCTCGAATTATAAGATGGTTGCTTTTATTACAATAGTTTGATCTAACCATTGTTGATAACCCTAGTAAGGAAAATGTTGTTGCAAACTTTTTATCTAGGGTAAATGTGCCTGCAGGTGAAGAAGGAATGGTGGATGACCAGTTACCAGACGAGCACTTGTTTGCTATTTCAGTTCTCTCTCCATGGTTTGCTGATATAGAAAACTATTTGGTATCAGCATAGTTCCCACCAAACTTGCCCTCCAAAGAAAAGAGCAAGATAGTCAGGAAAAGTGCCCCCTTCACCTGGATTGGGGAAAATCTTTTCAAACTTGGCCCAGATCAATTCTTGAGAAGGTGTTTCAGGGAAGAGGAAGTTTTTGACATCCTTCTAACCTATCATGATGGGCCTTGTGGAGGTCAATTTGCAGCAAAGAGGACAACATTCAAAGTGTTATTAGTAGGCTATTATTGGACCACTCTTCATCAAGATGTGAAAAAGTACACTAGTCAGTGTGATCGGTGCCAGAGGATGGGAAGGCCTACTCCAAGAGATGAAATGCCCCTACAATCTCAAGTGACTTTCAAGCCATTTGACAAGTGGGGCATGGACTTCATTGGGCCTATCAACCCTCCTTCAAAGAAAAAACAGTACATTATTGTGTGCACTGATTATTTGACTAAGTGGGTTGAAACCAAGGCAATTAAGGCAGCAATAGAAGAGAAGGTGGCTAAGTTCCTAAGGGAGAATGTATTCTACAAATTGGGGTATCCTAGAGAGCTAGTCACGGACCAAGGTAGCCAGTTTACCTCCAACATGATTGAAGACCTGCTCAGCCATCACAAAATCAATCATAGGACCTCCACTCCCTATCACCCACAAGTTAATGGGCAAGTGGAGGTGACCAACAGGGCACTGGAGGGCATCTTAGCCAAGGTAGTGAGCAGCAGCAGGAAGGATTGGGCAGAAAAACTAGTTGAGGCCACTTGGGGCCTATAATACCACATGGAAGATCGCCACTGGATTTACACCCTATGAGCTGGTCTATGGGAAAAAGGCCTTGCTGTCCATTGAGTTTGAATATAACACATTAAGGATGGTAGCACAACTAGATTTGGATCTCAGCAATGCACAGAAAGAGAGATTGTTCCAATTGAATGGCTTGGATGAATTCAGCATGCAGGCCCTCCTACATACATATATAGTTCAACATCAGAGGAAGCTCTGGCATGATAGACATATTAAGGAGAAGCAATTTCAAGAGGGAGATTGGGCATTGTTATATGATTCTAGATATAAAGACTTCAAGGGCAAGTTAAGGACAATATGGCTCGGACCTTATGTTGTGGAAAGATGCCATGATAATGGTTCAGTGCAAATCATAACTATAGATGAAGAAGCCATTCCTTTGCTTGTTAATGGGCTCTGATTGAAAATGTACAAGAGACCTTTATCAAAATAAGAGTTCATTGATAATATCAATAAAACAATGATGATGGTCAAGCAAGTTCCAGCTCCTCCCTCATCAAGCCACTGAAAAAGAAAAAAGAAAAACGAATAAGGACTCCGTGAAAACCTCCATGAGGGGCCTGAGTTCCATCTTTGGGTTGAAAACCTCGTGAGGTGACCCAATGATGAAAAAAGAATAAGAAGATCCTTGGGTGAAAATCTTCCTTGAGGCACCCCGGGCAAACAGCTAGGGTCAAAACCTCTCTCAGGCAGTCTAGTTGTTTTTAAAAACAAAAACAAAAAAAAAGAGAGAAAATTTATAATTGTCATTTGCAGGTGGGCGAGAAAGACAATCAAGGAGCAAAGGAGGATCCATAGGGAAACCTGCCTCTCACATATTCATCTCCTCCACTCCTTACCATGCATCCCTCCATTATTTCAATCATTTTTCCACTCCATTGCTTCAATTTATACGAAGACTGTGTTTTCTACAGGATCCCCTGAAAACCTATAGGATGATCCTATAGGAATTATAGTGACCCGGAAAACCTACAGGAAGCAATCCGAGGGCACATGATAGGTTTGTTAGGTCCCTAAAATTCACCCTATGCATGATCTAACACCTCACCTCGTCCACCATCATCATCCTTGCACTCACCATTCAAAACAAAAAAAATCAGTTTCTGCCAGTCTTTAAAAAAGAAGAAGGGAAAACAGAGAGGAGTAAGAGCATTACTTGAGTATCCTTTGCTCTACACACTTCTACTCCTTCTTTCCATTCATTACACCATCCTCACAGCCCTAGCCAGCAACATGATTAAAGAATTTTGAGGGAGAAGCAGCTATAGGACATCCTGTAGGAAATCCTGTAGCAACCTATCCCATAGAATTCCAATCACACCAGCAACAAGTCTTCACTAGGATGATCCAAGAGCTCCACAACAGTAGCAACATCAGATCTTTAGCCACAAACACCTACAAAAGCAAAGAAACCATTAGCAGACAACAAGAGGAGGAAGAAGAATGGCATGCAACAAATATACAAAGCAGCACCTCTGGTCTTCGACAACTACAACATAGCATCGAAACCACAGGTAAGTATCCCACTCGCTCACTCATATACATCATGTAGTCAAAAGTTGTAAGGGTTACGAGATAGTTGGTTTATAAGTGAAAAGGTGGCCAGTTAACTTGGCCACCTTCGTTCAGTCAGCACATGCAGAACCGGGTGTCCTCTCACATGTGGCTACAGTCAACTCAAAGACAGAGAAAGAGTAGGACAAAAAGCAGTTAAACTACGGATCTATGAGGTGGGAGCTGATTACGAGGAGTGGGAAATGATGAGGTGGTAGTGGGGACCAACGGTCCAAAAATGGCAACGTACCTTTGTTGCCAGCACACCACCTCACCCCAAAACACCATAAAGGGAAATAAAACATCGTTCCCATGCATTCATGCATTTCACCTCCTCGAAACTCCCTCACTCAAGTCGCTCTCATAACCCAGGCCACCCACCGAAAGCAAAGATCCATCGTTCTGCACAGGAATTCCTACAGGATACAGTCTACAGGATACATAGAGACAGTCTACAGGATAGGCAGAGAAGAGTTCAAGAGGGAATATCACGGGAATTGGCCACTGCAACCATTCTAAAGAGGTAGGCTCTAAAATTTCATCCCCCTTTGCAAGCAAATACACCAGGGATACTCTAAAATCTAGTGAATTTACCAACTGTGAGAAGTAAATTACATACACAGTCAACTCTGTTTTGCTCCTGCATTTGAAAAGTTGTGTCAACCCTCTCATTTTCTCCTCAAGCTTCACCAGCAAGATGAAAAGAGGGTTTAATAGAAGAGAGCCCACAAACATTGTGAGAATACAACAACACCCCCAGGTGCTTGAAATATTTACAAGACACAACTGGATGGGGTTTTTCGAAAAATTCACAGGGTATGATGATGAGGTGGCTCAAGAATTTGCTCACTCCCTCACTCCACATAGCAAAATCCATGCCATTGTTTTAGTAAGGGGCCTCACTATAGATCTCACCCCAGAGCTCATCAGCAAGGTCACCACACTTCCCCTAGGAATTCCATGGAGAAAAGAAGACAAAGGAGACAGCTAGGTGGAAAAAAGGAAATTCTTTTTAGAAGGTGAAGAACCCACTGAGGACAAAAATGGAGTAAGGAGGGATAGTCTGCCATACCCATGGAGTGAGGTAGGCTACCAACTCATCAAATACATCTCATGTGAGGGTAGATATAGTGTTGTTTATGGCTATCATTTCAGGATCCTTGAGGAATTAAGATTTGGGATAGAAACACCACCTCACCAAAGACTCAGCATACCCTATTTCTTGCTACAATCACTCATAGACTCCAACAACAAAGTGAAGGAAGGGAATTCCCAACAATTGGCTCACCATGGGTTGATTAGGATCCTCATTGAAGATGCCCTCCAAAACCTCAGAATCCCTATAACATGGTTAGTCTTTAGAGACTTGCCAGCAGAGGATGACATAAAAACCCTCACTTATGATGTTAGTCCTACTGTCAGTAAGGAGGAAGCAAAACAGGAAGAGGAATATACAGAGCAAGATAAGGATGAGATGGATGAAGAAGAAACTGACACAGAGGAACATGATGAAGCTAAAGAAGAAGAGGGAGAAGAGAAGGAGGATGATGAAGAAACATAGGCGGAAATTAATGAGGAAACTGATAGAGATGATGAAGATCCATAAGAGGAAGAAGACAGGAAAAACAAAGAAGAATAAGACAATAAAACAGAGGGGAATGAACACAAGGAGGATTCACCAAGGGTGTCTCTAGAGGCCACTAAGAGAGAGACAATAGCTACCCTCACTGCTCTCAGCACCCCAGTCAAGAAAAAAGGAAAAAGGAGGAGGCAGACCCCACTATATTTTAGAACAAGAAAGAGCACAATAATAAAACAGGGGAAGCCACAAACATCAACAAAAATTCCTATTGAGATTGAAGATTCCCCTACACAAAAAGACAAAATTCCCTCCCCTAAGTCACCTATTACCTATGTAAGGAGGCCTAATACTAGATCAACTTCCTCAAAGGGAAAGGCAATCCTACAGGATCCATAACAAAACCTATAGGAAGCAAAAACAATCCTACAAGATTATCTGCTGAAACTACATGAGGCACAGAAATTGGAAAGAAAGGTAGGGGAGCAGCAAGAAACTAAAGAAGAAGACCCAGAGACAAAGGAACCCAGCCCCCAACCTAACCTGGACTCCTATTACCAGTTTATTGAAGGAGGTAGGGTAATACCTCAAAAATTTGCCATCCCATTGTTCTTTGAACTTGAGAAGGAGAGGGCCAGAACCCACCAATGGATGTAGATCGCCAAATCAAAGGGGGTGGAAGACATTGGGCACATGGAAGAGAAACTCAAAGAAATGGGCAAAGAGCTAAGTGGCTTAAGGGACAGAGAAGCAATAATGAGAAGTCAACTTGAGAGAGAAAATGCATGGCTGAGGGGACAACTGCAGGAAAGAGAGAACCAACTAGCATGTATGGCCAGCCTCTCCTTGGAGGCCATCCAGTGTAGGATGCTAGCTAAATCCTATGCTCTTTACCTCAAAGAACAATGGCTGTAGTTTCAGATTAAGACACTAGCACAGAGGGGAACCATGCCATTTCAGGACTACAGGAATTTTATTGATCTTTGTGATCAAATTACACTAGAGGATAGGGCCAAAATGGTTGAGTTTTATTTGCACAACATGGCCCTCACAGACATGAATGTTTGGGACCCTAATGCCAAGCTAGGAGACCTACAATTAATGGCTTTGGCTTCATGGATGAACCATGAGGAGTCAAGAGTTGCAGAGATGAAAAGAATATTGGCCAAAGAGCATACTAAACCTCTTTTGATTAGAGCTGAACAATCAAATCCCATGGCCCTCATTAGTACCCATAATTTGATTGCAAATGATCCTCAGCTGGCACCTAGATATCTTGCTGCCCAAGAGAAAGAAATTTCACACTTTGAGGACATGTTTAGGCTGCTAGGAGATGATAGTATACATGCTTGCCTAAGTAGATGGAACACATTGCCACACAGCTTGAAGATAAGAGAATATCACTCCCCTCAAAGGTTGAAAGAAGCACTCAACAGGACACCTATGTTTAAGCAATCTATGCAAAGGTTGAAGGTCAATTGGATAGGCCTAAAACTCAGTCCACCACTACTCTTAGGAATGCTAGAAGGGAGGAAAGAAGAAGAATAAAAGAGGCAGTGGGAAGAAGCAGAAAAGAAAGCAGACTTCTATGAACAAGAAGAAGAGACCACAGCAGAGGCATGGGATGTCAGAGAGGCTACCAGAGCCATGAAGGATATGGATATTGACTAAGTTGCTTAGAGGATGAGAAACACTTTCAGTAGGGGGGTGATGATGAGCCTCATCATTGGGTAATTATATGGGCCTTAATTCACCTCCTAGCTTAGTCAAACCAACTATTCTCATAACTTATTGCATACTTTTGATTATATTTTGTTTATGAGATGAGTTAGAGTTGGATATTTTGCTTTGTGGTCTAATGTGCATTTAATGCAGGATTAAAGGATAAAAGCAAGGAATTTTGGCAAAGACCATGGTCAAAACTCGAATGGGACAAGGGAGAGGGATTATAGGAGGTAAATCCTCCTCATTTACTACCCCTCCATTCGAATATTCCTCCATCAGCTCGGAGTGCAAACAACCAAATCATGAGGACTAGAAGGCAGTCGAGCAAGTGAAAGACAAAGCACTAGTTTATCTCGAGTTTGGGAGCCAAGCCTCCATAATTTTAAGGAAGTCGTTGGAGACTTTAGATGTATAAGTAGAGAGGCCTAGGACCTTAGTAGGATTCAAATTTTTGATTGTAAAACTCTACTCTATTTTCGAGCTGCAAGACTTGTGACAGTTTTTGATGTAATCCATTGTTTTGGTAATAAGAATGAGTTTTGTTTTGAGCCATCACTGAGCTAACTCAGAGGGTCGAAGCTCTTGGGTTAGGGCCCAACCCTGGCAGCCAAGGCTCCTCTTTATTGTACATGTATGCTAGTATAGATTCATAGTTTAATTGTTCATTTGCTTAGTAGATGCATTTCCATTACAACAGTGTAGATTAGATTGGTTGTGTGATAGTTTGCTTCCATTTGTGCCTTCTTTCAAGTAGCAGGTTAACAAGGAGAAAAAGGATCACCATAAGTTTGTTAGCAGGTGTCTCAGCCTCACTTCCTCCCTCTGGGACCATGACTTGAGGAAGGAACCCTTCAATAGCCCCAAAAACACAGATTTCTAGTTCTTGCATGAGCTTTGGAGTTTGTTGTCTTTGATTTAGTATTTGGTTCATGTTGCAAGGCAGATTTCATTGTCATCTTTTTCCATCTCCATTTCTGCAATAAGATCTCACTCATGCTTTCATTACCTTCAACAACTGATCTGAATATGAGATCTAAGACAATTAATAAGGTATTACAGACTCATGTGCACGGATTTGTCTATGTTATTTTGTGCAATGGATCGATAAGATTGCGAAATACATAGACAATGAACTAGTAAAGAAGCATAATAGAAAACACACATAAACACAACAAGTTTAATAAGGAGTTCACCCAACACTCTTGGGCTACATCTCCTAGTCCAGCCTTTAGTGGTGACCTCTCTATTATGTCTTCAAAACAAAGTGTTACAACAGCGAGCTCAATTTGAGCTTCACACAACAGATACAAACAATAAGGCTTTACTTGGATCCCCCAAGTCTCTTCTGAGTTCACAGACTCTCCTCACTGACTCTCTGTCTCTATTGCTCTGTCTTAGCACTGCCTGCACTACTGCTTGCCTTTGTCTTCTGTTTTCTGTGGCTTTAAAGCCAATCTGCTATGCCTGTTCATTTCCTCTTCTCGGCTTTCTATCTCCTAGCCTCTGTCCGCTCGAATCCCTCTTCTAGCGTTAAATAATCATTGCATAATGCCTTCAGGGGAGGTGGCCACCTATTCTGCAACGGATGAGTGCATCGGGCCTTCGAAATCCTTGAAACGACCATTTTTTGTTAACACAGAGAAACGCTGCAAAAACACGGAAAATCCTCCAAAACACTGTTCATCCGGACTTCAAATATTATGAATCCGCTTTATAACTCCTATCGGGTCTGCCTTGGTAGCGATATCACATCTCCACCGTTGATCTGGGAGATCCAGATCCAACTGTTGTGGTTCATTTCAGGCGGTCCTTTTGTATGGGGGTTAACCGCCCGATGAGGGTGGTTTTCTCTCTCCTCGCCCTAGACACGTGGCAGCCAATGTATGGTTTCGGGCAGAGCCTGGCCCAAACCGCTTTCCGCATTTGGCCCTCCCGAAATCCTGCCTATTTCGTGGATTTCCTTTGTATTGAAAATACATTAAAAACATTGAAAATCCCGCTTATCGAACTTGAAATCATATGTAATAGTATTAATAAACCCTTTCGGGTCCGTAATATCGTATTGGCACTTGATTCTTTATATTTCGTTTATTTAACAAAAATTGCAAATACAAAGGAAATTGATGTTTCCCGGATATCAAACTTCGTTTATAATTGTTATCGGGTTCGGCCATCGCATCGCATATATGTATATGTATATAACCCGCTCCATTGTATTTTCCAATAGCGATTTTTCGATGCAATGTGGGCCATCAATCTACGCGCTTGATCGATGGTCCACATTGACCCCGCTCATCACAGTCGCATATATCATGGGGTCTTTGCCGACAACCTCCCTTTGCCACTACCAATTGTGATTTGTCGATCGGATCCGGACCGTTGATCGGTCAGATCTGACGGCTACTGTGCATCACTCCTTTGACCGCCGATAAGCCTGTTTTCCACCGTTTTATTGGTGTTTTTGGGTCTCAATAGTGTTTTCCGCTGTTTTCTGAAGGTTTTCTCATGCGATTGTTTTGATCTTTTAAGCGACTTTGAAGACTTAGAGAGTTCTTGGATCCATTTTGGATCATGCCTTCCCACTGAAAAAGCTTTTGGACCACCAAGAGTTGGTTTTTAAGCATCAATCATGTGAGGATACAACTCCCTCACTTGCCCAATCTCTATCCATTTTGTACTGCTCGGTTTTGAACCTTTGAGTCCAATTCTGAGGTACTCAATATCCCCTCTGCGTGTAGTTATCACCTTCCTGTCTAGAACTATATCTTCCTGCAACTCATTGAGATATTCAGGCAATAGATCATCAATGGAAGGAAATTGGCTTTGCTCTTTGGGATCTTCAATCAATGAAGGTTCAAACAGTCTTAAATTTTTTGCATTTACCATTGAATAGATGTGCATGTACACTGGCAAATCAAGGCGAAAAACATTCTCACCAATTTTTTCAAGTATCTTGAAAGGCCCATACCTTATTGGTTTCAGCTTCTTTCCTTCACCTTGCATTCTGTCTTTGTTGATGTACAACCAGACTTGATCACCAACTTGGAAGCTATGCTCCATCTGATGCTTATCATGCCTTGCCTTGTACTTGGCTTGGCTCTTTTCCAGCTGTTCCTACACTGCCTGGTGAATTTCTTGGATCTGTTTGATGAACTTAGTTGCTTTGTCCACATCACTGTGTCCATCAACTGTCATGTCTTTACTAAAGACAAAATCCAAGGGAGACCTTGGTGTAAAACCAAAACAAGTCTCAAAAGGAGATCTTTGTGTAGAAGAATGTTTACCACGGTTGTAAGCATGTTGCACATAGAATAAATGTTCATCCCAAAGTTTAGGATGCTTGCTGCAATAGCCCCTGAGCAACTGGATCACTGTCCTATTGACCACCTCTATTTGGCCATCTATTTGTGGATGAAAGGCTGTGCTTTTTTTCAGTATGGTGTCCATTAATTCCCACAGACTTGACCAAAACTTCCCAACAAATCGGGAATCTCGATTAGATACTATGGAAGTGGGTAACCCAAAATGAACCCATACATGCTGAAATAACAAATTCGCTGTTTGTTTAGCTGTAATCTGTTTGCTACAAGGTATTGAAACACATTTTGCTGAACCTGTCCACAATAACATATAAATAGTCATGACCTTTTCTAGATTTTGGCAGTTCCCCAACAAAGTCCATGGAAACACTTTCCCAAGGATGAGAAGGAATTGGAAGTGGAGTGTACAAGCCTAGTTTTCATTACTGGGCTTGCTTTTAGCACACATGGTACACCCTTTTATATATCTAGAAACTGTTTCATGCATTCTTGGCCAATAAAAAAATCTTTGCAACTGTGCAACTGTTTTACTCACACCAAAATGACATGATATTAGAGAAGTGTGTGCTTCTCGGATTATGTTAACTCCTTCAGTTTGAGGAATGCATAACTTTCCCAAATGATACAAGAGTTGGTCCTTAACATGATAATCCAATTCTTCTACTTGTTTGACATAACTTAAAGTTGCATATACATCTTTAAAATCTATATCTTGAGCATACTGTTCAATGTAGCTTTCATGCAATACTGAGTTATGCTTAAGTATAGTAGATGCATTTATAATTAGTTTGGACAACATATCTGCAACTTTATTGTGTATGCCCTTTTTATATCTGATGACTAGATGAAACTGTTGTAGAAATCCCATCCACCTATAGTGTCTCGACTGCTGTAATTTAGTTTGTGAGTGCAAATATTGAAGTGGTTGATGATCAGTTTGTATAACTGTTTCTTTGCCCAATAGGTAATGTTTTCACTTTTTCACACTCTATACTAATGCATACAATTCTGTATCATATGTGGGATAATTAACTACTGCAGAATTAAATGTCTCAGAATGGTAACATATGGGTTTACTGTGTTGCATCAACACTGCTCCCATGGCATAGTCACTGGCATCTGTTTCAATCTCAAATGGTCTTTGAAGATCTGGAAATGCTAGTACTGGTGCTATACTAATCTTTTCTTTCAAGGTGTCGAAGGCTTTCTGCTGTTTGCCTCCCCACTGAAACACCTTGTTCAATCCTGTCAAAGCATGTAAGGGAGCTGCAATCAAGGAAAAGTTAGCAATAAACTTTTTCCAATATTGTGCTGCTCCTAGGAAGCTTCTAACTTCTGTAGTAGATTTGGGTTTATGCCATTTTACAATGACTTCGACCTTAGAGGGATCTATCTTCTATTAACCACCCCCTACAATATGACCTAAATAATTCAACGATGTTTTGCCAAATTCACATTTAGATAACTTCACATAGAGATATTCTTTTTTTCAAAACATCTAGAGTTTGATTTACATGCTTCAAATGTTCTTCCCATGTTTTACTGAAAACAAGAATGTCATCTAAATATACAATTACAAAATCATCAATAAAAGGCCTGAGTACATCATTCATTACTCTCATGAAAGTGGCAGGAGCATTAGTTAAGCCAAAAGGCATAACTACCCATTCATACATCCCTTGCTTTATTTTGAAAGCAGTTTTCCATGCATCTTGTTTTGCTACTCTGACCCGATGGTAGCCACTACGCAAGTCCAACTTGGAAAACTAAACAACTTCTTTCAACTGATCTAATAGATCATCAATGCAAAGAAGGGGATAACGATTCTTGATCGTTATTTTATTCAGTGCTCTGTAATCAATGCACATCCTCCACGAACCATCTTTCTTTCTCACCAACACGATTGGAGATCCGCATGGTGATGTGCTTGGCCTTATGTACCCTCTTTTGAGCAGCTCCTGTACCCGCTTCTTGATTTCTGCATTCTCTAAAGCAGATAACCTGTACATTCCGATGCTAGGTAATGGAGCATCTTGCTGCAAATGAATATCATGTACAATTTCCATTTTGGGTGGCAGACCTTTAGGTTCTTGAAATAAGATATCATATTCTGAAACAACTTTTTCTAAATCAGCTTTCTGTTTAGCATCACAACCCTCAAATACATTGGTTTTATCAGGGGTCTTTTCCTTTACAACCATTAGTAAAAATGCTTGCATGAGTTTACATTTTTTTCATCTACTCTGAGTTAATGACAGTGTAGTTATTTTTGAGCTGATGAACTCTTACAATATATTCTATTCCATCTTTTGTGAGTTGATACTTATTTTCAGCGCTATAGAAAATGGCTTTTCAATCATACAAGTAAGGACTTCCTAAAACAATATCACATATATCCAAGGAAACTATATCTAACTCAACCTCATCTACAAATGTTGACCCAAATGAAAACCTAAGTTTACATTGTCTAGTCACTTGTAGCTTTGTTTTATCACATACCCAACCTAATGGATGTGGCTTCTTGTGAGGTGTGGTTAGTAGTCCCAACTTCTTTACAATTGCTTCAGAAATCAAGTTTACTTGAACCACTATCAAATAAAGTATCAATCTTTTGATGCTTGGAAATAACTCTAATATGAAAAAGATCATGTCTTTTCCTCTCAATTTCTTCATTATCAATAGTTTGTGCAGAATTACTAGTAGATGCTTCAGAATTTTTACCTTTTATACCTGTAGCTGTGACTGTTGTTTCATCACCTGAGTCTGACCCCAAATCTTTCTGAATAGCAGCAACAATCTTCTTCTTCTTGCCATCGAACTTCTTGGGTTTCAGCTCCGGATGCAAAGACCAGCAATGTTCATCATCGTGTCCACCCTTCTTGCAGTGAGTGCATGAAGGTTTGTCTTTCTGTACAGTATTTGCCTTCCTCTCTTTCCATTTCTGCTTCCTCTTTTCCTTGTTCTTGCTTGCAATGGGTTTTGATGATCCCCCAATCTCTGGGTTCACATTCTTGCCTCTAGCCTCTAGATGTGTAGCTTGAACAGATACCTCATCTATGCTAGTAGGGTTAAACATGAGAATGGTGTGCCTCAAATAGCTGTGTAGACCACCTATATACTTCAACAAAGTTTCAGGTGAGTCTAGAGAAATGCCTAGAATTAAAGCTCTTTTTCTAAATTCCTGGGTATAGCTTTGTACACTTTGCCCCTTTAATTGGCGAAGAGTTTGCCAACTCATCATGGCTTGCTGCATATAAGCTAGTGGATAGAATTGTTTTTTAATGGCAGAAACAAATTCACTCCAGGTAGAAAGAATTTTACCATGCTTCTTCAAATCAGCTTGTGTCCTGCCTTCCCACCACACTAGGGCAGTTCCTCCAAGGTGAAGGCTAGCCAACTGAATCTTTCTCCTTTCTGAATCGATGTTCTGCACTCTGCAATACACATCAATCTGTCTAATCTAGTTATCTAGCTTTTTTGCATTTAATTCTTTATCATATATTGGCAAATCAAATTTTACATCTAATTTAATCAATGGGCTAGAAGGAGGTGTTGATAGAGAAGGTTCTTTTCCTTTCCCTTTGCCTTCAAAATGGCCATCTAGAAGAGGTTCCTTCGTTCCTTTGTCTTGTTTGAAGGTTGAAGAATCTTCACTTCAACATTTCTTAAATTCTCGATACATCTCTCCTACCATGGCTCTCATGGTCATGAAAATGTCCATGAACTGAGAGTCTGATTCCAAGGGACTTTCTTCTGCCATTTTCCTCCTAGGATAAACTCTTCCTATTTCTGGGTTAGTCTCAACCAATTCTCCTTCTCCTAATTTGAGCGTTGACCTAGTTATCATTCACCAATCCACCACAAGCTTGTCTAACCTTAGCAACCTAAAGCTCTGATACCACTTGATCTGATAATGAGATCTAAGACAATTAATAAGGTATTACAGACTCATGTGCATGGATTTTTCTATGTTATTTTGTGCAATGGATCGATAAGATTGCGAAATACATAGACAATGAAGCAGTAAAGAAGCATAATAGACAACACACATAAATACAACAAGTTTAATAAGGAGTTCACCCAATACCCCTGGGCTACATCTCCTGGTCCAGCCTTCAGTGGTGATCTCTCTATTATGTCCTCAAAACAGAGTGTTACAACCTCGAGCTCAATTTGAGCTTCACATAATAGATACAAACAATAAGGCTTTACTTGGATCCCCCAAGTCTCTTTTGAGTTCACAAACTCTCATCACTGACTCTCTGTCTCTGTTGCTTTGTCTCAACACTGCCTGCACTACTGCTTGCCTTTGTCTTCTGTTTTCTGTGGCTTTAAAGCCAATCTGCTCTGCCTATTCGTTTCTTCTCGGCTTTCCGTCTCCCGACCTCTGTCCTCTCAAATCCCTTTTCTAGTGTTAAACAATCATTGCATAATGCCTTCAGGGGAGCTGGCCACCTATTTTGCAACGGATGAGTGCATCAGGCCTTCGAAATCCTTGAATCGACCATTTTTTGTTAACACGGAGAAACGTTGCAAAAACACAGAAAATCCTCCAAAACATTGTTCAACCGGACTTCAAATATTATGAATTTGCTTTATAACTCCTATCGGGTCCGCCTTGGTATTCTCCACCGTTGATTTGGGAGATCTAGATCCAACGGCCGTGGTTTATTTCAGGCAGTCCTTTTGTACGGGGGTTAACCACCCGATGAGGGTGGTTTCCTCTCTCCTCACCCTGGACACGTGGCAACAAATGTATGGTTTCGGGCGGAGCTCGGCTCAAACCGCTTTCCGCCTTTGGCCCTCCGAAATCCTGCCTGTTTCATGGATTTCCTTTGTATTGAAAATACATTAAAAACATTGAAAATATTGTTATCAGACTTGAAATCATATGTAACAGTATTAATAAGCCCTTTTGGGTCCTTAATATTGCATCAACGCTTGATTCTTTATATTTTTTTTATTTAACGAAAATTGCAAATACAAAGGAAATTGATGTTTCTCGGATATCAAACTTCGTTTATAATTGTTATCGGGTCTGGCCATCGCATCGCATATATGTATATGTATATAACCCCGCTCCATTGTATTTGCCGATAACAATTTTGCAATGCAACGTGGGCCGTTGATCTGCGCGCTTGATCGACGGTCCTCATTGACCCCGCTCATTGCAGTCGCATATATCATGGGGTCTCTGCCGACAGCCTCCCTTTGCCACTACCGATTGCGATTTACCGATCAGATATGGACCGTTGATCGACCAGATCTGACGGCTATTGTGCATCACTCCTTTGATTGCCGATAAGCCTATTTTCCACTATTTCTTGGTGTTTTTGGGTCCCGATAGTGTTTTCCGTTGTTTTCTGAAGGTTTTCTTATGTGATTGTTTTTATCTTTTAAGCGACTTTGAAGACTTAGAGAGTTCTTGGATCCATTTTGGATTAACAACTTTCTTCATGCATAATATAGGCAATTGATTCATGCTTTTCTAGTTTATGAAAATGTATCTTGTTGCATAGTTCTTGGAAGACACACATGTTTTAAGCAAAGCAGGTACTTCAGGAGGAGATCCAGACTTCATCACTAGCAGCCACCTTCCACTTCATCCACCTTAGCCATCTCTTGTTCCACCATCACCCTCACTAGTTTTTTTTTATCATTTTTCATTGAAATTCCCCTAGTTACATTGAGCGAATCTAGCCATCTCTTATCTTGGATATTGACTCTTGAGTGCTCCTAGACTTTCTAACACCCCATTCCACTCATCATACACCTTTCCCAAGCTTCCCAACACCTCCAACACCTCACAATTAGCTCTCGGTTGTATCCTGTAGGTTTCCTGTAATTCATCCTGTAGGTTTTCCTGAAACGGCTTGTTTTGAGGCCAAATTGATGGGAAACCTCTAGGAAGTCACAAAAAGCCTCCTAGGACCCTTCCACACCATCCAACCACTCCATAAACCTTCTAGCCATCCTCCATCACCTTTCATTCACCTGTCACATCCACAAGAACAATTAATTTGCATACTTGATTTTGCCTAAAAAACAAAAAAAAGTGAAAACAGATTTAGTTTAGTTTTTTGCTTACACACTAGTATGGTTTGATGCTCTTTACTTTTGCAGCTTAGATAGTAGCATTTGTTTAGTGTTGATTTAGCAATTCTGCTTAGCATAATTGTTTAAATGGTTAATTAAGATATGGTGTGAGTTAGCAGTACATGTCGTTTTCTTCATTATTACAGTAGAGTAGCTCTCTTAGAGTAGATTTGTTCTTCTTCCATCAAAGAATCAAGCTTCTTCTGACTCTATAGAAGTTTGGCTTGGAACCCTTGGGGTCTCTCGCCGAACGAACAGTGACAACATGCAGTTCCTTCATTTTTACTTGTGCATATAGCACTGTCACCTCCAAGTTTGTACGAACCCCAGGTTGTTAAGTAAAGTTGGTCGCCGAGGAGTTGTAGCATCCTTGCTGCAATACTGGCGCTCATCACGAGGGAGAGAGGAGAGATAGAGGGAAAAGAGAGAGGTAGAGAGGAAGAGGGAGGGAGAGAGGAGAGATAGGGGAAAAGAGAGAGGTAGAGAGGAAGAGGGAGGGAGAGAGAGAGATAGACATGGAGAGAGTGTGTGTATGTTTGGGGGGTGAGATAGAGAGAGGGAATAAGAAAGAGACACATAGATACAAATATCGAGATTATATAGTATTATATAACCAGCCTAGATCCATTTTAACCCATGATCTATCAAGCGCTGAGAGGGATCAAATCTCTCGAGGTGCAAACTTTTCCTCAAGTTTTGCACTCAAAAATGAGGTTTGCACATCGAGAGATTGGATCCTTCTCATGATAGATCCAGGTTAAGATGGATTTACGCTGGTTGATTATAGTTGAGTTAGAAATACAATTATTTGAAAAAGATTTATTAATTTGACTAATATAATTTGGAAAAAAAAATTATAATTTTTTTTAAACAAACATAAAATTTAATTTAATTTTTAATTAAATTTATCATATATAAAAAACTTTATTAAAAATTTATATATTTAAAATTTTAATTATATTTTTATTTTAATATAAAATAAATGGATAAATTTAAAGAAATTTTTAGCTAGTTGAATTAGAAATATATATATATATTTTAAATAAATTGCTTTGACTCCATCCAAAAAAATTTAATATAAAAATCAAATTTATCTTTAACTAAAATTTTATTTAATATATAAAAATTCATTTAATATATAAAAATTCATTGAAAATAATATATATATATATATATATATTTTTTTTTTTTTATTTAACAAATGTTAGAATGTTTTATAAAGATTACTTGTATTTGACCATAATTTGCTGTGTCGATGAATGAGAATAAAATGAAAAAACAAAAAGAAGAGAAACAAAATGGAATACCATGAGAATAAAATGGAAAAACAAAAAGTAGAGAAATAAAATGGAATAATATCAATAACAGAAAGGAAAACCAGGATTTTCGGAATTTCCGTCATGTTGGCGAAAAATCGTAACGTGTTTGGAAACAGTTGACGGCGACAAATGACGGAAATTAAGGCATCACTGAAAGTAGAGTACCAGTTGAACATCATCACGACTGAAGTTCAGATGCCTTGTTTGAGAAGAATACGGTGAATTTGCCAGCAAATGTTGGGCATCAAAGAGCGTCGGCAGCGCCTGACACGAGGCCTGGAGTTTCCTGTCAACTGACGTGGTCGACTGCAGCACAGGGCTCACCACCGACTCTCCCTTCCCTTTTACGTTGGAGACGATGAACGGGAATGATTAGAATAATATTTAGTCGACTTGTGCAAAAATAAAAAATGGCCACGAAAAAAATGTCATATTCCTGTTTCATCATGCAAGCAAAGCATGAGAGGACCAGGCCACTCTCATTCACTCGCGGTGTCGGTGTCGAAATCTTGAAAACCGACACGAGGACACCAGACCTCGACGAACCCGTCCACTTAACTGCTTTCACCGGCTATTAACTCGTGACTCGTGAGGCTCCGCTCGCCTGGCCAGCTTTTAAATACCGGAGAGTGACAATTAAGTATGAGTTGAGGCCAGCCTGGAGGACAGTATATGCAGGTGTACGAATACGTATATATATATATATATTGTGTATCGAAATATTCTTCTGACGGAATTTTAAATCTGACCGGAGAAGCAGGGAGGTTTGACGGGAGGCGGAAGCATTGGCTTTAGAGCATGTGTACTGGTTTGGCAGGGAGACAGCTGGCTCTTACCCTAGTTTGGCGAGCCGGATAACGTTCAAACTCGGTAAGCGAGCAAGGGTTTTTAAGCAAGATTTCCTCATGATTTGTGGCTTTAATCCATTTGATCGGCCCTGCCTTTTGGTGTTCTGGCTTCTTCTTGTTCTACTACAAATAAGCATATGCTATTTCAATATTTTTGGCGATTATTTTTAATATATTTATATATATATTTTAGTTGTTTGTATTCTATGGTGGAGAAGGGGCGTTGCAGGCGAAAGAAAGCAGAGGACTGTAGTGCACAACCGTGCACACGGTCAGCTGCGTTTATTGTTCCAAAACGGCTCTGCTTGCTTATTTCACTAAGCGCCAGGGCGTCAAATTTCTTGATTCGGCTAAAGATTTAATGATCCGAGCCTTCTGTTGAATTGCCTTGCAAAAGATCTTCAGAGCACTTAATTCTTTTGAGGTTATTCTTCAGATCCAGCAATTTTTTTAGGGGAAATGATTCTTGAAGATTTCTGTTGACATTTTGACGCTCCTGTGCTTTAAGGGAAGGTGTAGTTGTGTGCATTTTTCTTTAATCCGTGGGCCAAAGCAATGCTGCATTTATAGTTGCCGATATACGTTGCAGCAATATCTGGCTGCTTGAGGATTGCAGCTGGATAGGGATAAATCTGTGGTTTCGTTTGTGGCGGATCAAGTGCTTGACAGACGGCGAGCTGGCAGGTGCCTTGTTGAAAACCTTTGAGCATTTTGATGCCGGGGCCGTTGCAGATTGGCGTTTTTCATCGCTTGTTTTGTGGTGGTTTCGGCATTTTGTGGCTTTAATGCTGAGAGAATCGCAGAGGACTTCAAGATTTTGCAAAGGTGGAGTAATTGAAGAGATTCACGCTGGCTGAGTTGAGGGAACTGGTACTTCTTGCGTCCCTGCTGCTGCGCTCGAAATATTTCAGCCGCAAGCAGCGGACATTGAAGTGCCAGGAGCTTAATAGAGAAGCAATGGCGTGGTTCATAAGAATGTGGGGGTTTTCGTTTGTTGTGATTTTTATTGTCATTGTTTTCCCTTCGCAGCAGTCATGGTCTCCGGCGGAGGCGATTCGGTCGTCTCCGCTCGATTTCCAGCGGAACGGAGAGGGCTTTAAGTTAACGGCAGTTCCGAATCAGCTGACGTTCAGCGATTTTTTATTTTCCTTTAAAGAGGCACCGGCATTTCGAAATGGGGGAGAATGCCCCTTATCTGGCCTCAATGGAACGGTTTGTGATCCTGCGTATGTGCATATAGCGATAACTCTTGATGCCGAGTACTTGCGAGGTTCGATCGCTGCCGTGCTCTCTGTTCTTCAACACGCTTCTTGTCCGGAAAACGTCTTCTTTCATTTTCTGGTGTCTGGAATGGAGACGAAACTGCAGAATCTAGTGAGATCCACGTTTCCTTACCTGAAATTCAAGGTTTATTCTTTCAATGCAGATCTCGTTAAAGGCTTGATTTCCACTTCCGTTAGACAGGCTCTGGAACAGCCTCTAAATTATGCTCGCAACTACTTGGCGGGCATGCTGGAGCCTTGTGTGGAAAGAGTCATTTATCTCGACTCCGATCTCGTTGTGGTAGACGATGTGTCGAAGCTGTGGAACATCAGTCTGGGGGCTCGAACCGTGGGCGCTCCGGAATACTGCCACGCCAATTTTACGAAGTATTTCTCGGCTGCATTCTGGTCAGACGAAGAACTTTCCAGAACATTCCAAGGTCGGAAGCCCTGCTATTTTAACACGGGGGTAATGGTGATCGATCTGGCTAAATGGCGGCTGAAGAATTACACGGAGGAGTTGGAGCACTGGATGGAGGTCCAGAAGGAGAAGCGGATTTACGAGCTGGGATCGTTACCACCATTCCTTCTGGTTTTCGCCGGAAGTGTCGAGCCGGTGGAGCACAGGTGGAATCAGCACGGGCTAGGTGGGGATAATGTGATTGGAAGCTGCCGGAATTTGCACCCTGGACCGGTAAGTTTGCTGCATTGGAGTGGTAAGGGCAAACCGTGGCTGCGCCTGGACTCGAAGAAACCCTGCCCGTTGGATAATCTATGGGCCCCTTATGATCTCTATGTCTCGTCATCTCAAGCTTAGGAGGAAATCGAGGCTCCTGATGGTGAGGGGGCTTGGTTTAAAGCTCTTGAGCTGCTTGCTATATTTTGACAGCCTGAAAGCTCGGCCGATCTTGGGGATTTTCTGTTGAACACAGCTATTATTTCTGTCGTTATCTATGATTACCATTTTAGAGCTTATTTTCTCTAAAAAAGCAGTCAGTACTCTGAAGAAGCACTGCACAGATATTTTTTCATCCTCATCAGAACTCGCCATTGAAGCAGCAGCAGCAGCACCATAATGACACATTCTATGGCCCTAACAGAGGTTTGCCCTTCGTATCTTTGCAGCTTAGCCTTAGTTGTAAAGATTGATTAATAAAAGATTCGCAATTATTCTACTGCCTAGGGGGATTTAAAGGCTTCCTTGCTCAGGAAGTTCGCCATTTTTATCACAGTACAGTCGATGATTATGATGCTGACGATGAAGATGATGATTATTGGCCCTTTTTGGATATCAATTTATTTCATTTCAGCCATTTTTTTGTAATAAGCGGATACACATGGTCTTGGTCTTGGGCATGCACATTCTTTTGTTATATTGCATTCATTCCTTGTGACTATATGTCGGTTTTGGGTTCTGTTAGCAGCTGCGAATTCGTGAGGGATTCCTTCTGAATTCACCTTCTTTGTATCGTTTGCCAGCAGAAATCTTGATGTATCTTGGACACACATTTATTTCGTGGCTGTCTAATTGATTAGTAGCCTCTTACCCTCCCTCTATACGCTACGCTGGGGCTAAGAATGTGATATTCCCATTTTCTCCAGAACACACAATATTAATGGTACTTCATCATGTCATTTTTATAGATTTACTTGTCATGATTCATATGACTATTCCAATTACTTGTTATTACACACCATTGTATTCTGTTTATTGGCAGAACTTGATAACAGTGTTTGCTGACGAATTAGTCTGATGCTTTTGTACAGTTCCCTCTGTACTTTTTGGTTGGATTTCATCTCTAACTGCTCATAGTTTTTGGGTTGGATTTGCTGACTTGCAATATTTTTGTGGTTTCGTTGGCCATACGGATAAGAGCCACTTTTCCTTTCCTGAAAAGTAAATTCGGGAATTTGATAGGCTAATTGAGGGTTTGGTTGAATTAGGTTAATTGAGGATTTGGTCGGATGTTGCAGGACCAAAATTCCAATACCAGTCATGCCGAGAACTACAACGGTTACTAAGAATTGGTGTCCTAATCAAGTGGATGTCAAAATCCTAAACCGGTAAGAGTTTACTAATAATCTATATTCAGGTCTGGAAGGATTAACTTAATTGAGTGGACAAAGTCAATCTTTCTAGGTTTTATTTTCAACTTAGGGGCTTTTTAAAATTTGTTACGTGCGAGTGGTTTAAAATGTCTGAAAATCCTAAAGTTGGAATTATAATTTCCGAAAAATTCTTATTGAATTTGGAAAATAACCCGCCGAATTTGTTTATTTGTTAACTTATTCCGTTGAGAAATATTAATATGCAACTTGACTTTTATCCCCAACAAAAACACGCAACTTGTTGAATTGATATTGAAGTAAGTTATGAGTGGCACAGCGGTCAACTAGTGTATTAACGTTCACTTTTCGAGGAGTGAAAAATCGGTTCATTGTGTGTGGGAGTCAGGGTTTGGTGGACTTGAAATGTCTATGCAATAGTTATGAATGGGATTGGATTACTTGAGATGTAAGCAAAGTGAGCAAAAGCTTTATGGTGGAATCGGAATATGTTTATTTGTTGGAGATGATGTGTGGTCCGTGTCTTTCGACTACAATGTCACGCGTTTGAAGAGCACGCATTTTTATAGTGAACAATAATAAATAGCAGCATTGGAAGATGTCGTTGCTCTTTTGGCAAAGTATCAGCTGGAGTACTAACCTCACCCGTGATTTGGTATGACAACGAGAGAATCAATCCATTATCTAATGATTTTGATGGAATCTACTAAGTATATAATTCTTATTTTGTTGGTAAAACCATAATTACAAGGTGGTTTTGTGCCAGCTATGACCCAGACAGGGTGGTATCGTTATACCGCCTAGGAATACGAGCTTTTCAACTTTTATCTGAAGGCAGGAATCGTTGCAGAACAAAGTTGCGGAACCATGCTACACTTTACCGTTGATGTCATACTGGCAACTTGTATGGAGCAAAAAGAAAACGCTGCCGCTGCAAACAGGCATAATCGGTTTTCAGATATAGTTTAAGAAAATAGTGAAATGAACAATATTTTAACGCAGAGTCAATCATGTCATGTCTCACTCATTTGATGTCCTTTATGTTAATTTCAGAGTATCATTGTGATTAAGCTGTGTTGTTCTATTAAATATTATATGTAACAAAAGTTTTATTATTTTTTAAAGCGTAAAAATGACCTTCGTTTGTTTTTAATCGGTCTGAATTGCAAAAGTTAAAATTGCCAGGTGTATGGCTTTTTCATCATTGCATTTGCTAATAAATCTTTGAGTGGCTTATATTTCATATCTACCATCTAGTAGGCCCCTAACTTGCAATTGCTATCTAAGTAATCATTGAAAATGTCTCTAATTGTCATACAGCTTTCATAGAATGGCCTTGTAGAGGTCTATCTCTACGTATATCACTAGTGTATCTACCCAACATTTTGTCTCTAATTGTCATATAGCTTTCATAGAATGACCTTGTAGAGGTGGACCTCGACATATATCACTAGTGTATTAACCCAACAGATACCTTTGCCCAAAAATATTCAGAGCAAAAGTTTTTTTCCTAAAGTGGAACCCAACATTATGTCTCTAATTGTCATATAGGTTTCATAGAATGACCTTGTACGGGTGGACCTCGACGTATATCACTAGTGTATTAACCCAACATATACCTTTGCCCAAAAATATTCAGAGCAAAAGGTCTTTTTTGTAAAGTGGATGCATGCATAAGAATAGAGAGAGCATTAAAGCCTTGACAACCTTAATGATCTCCATTGTTAACCAACTTTGTCATGTATACAAAGAATGGAAGGTTGGTTGGATGATTGGTCATTCTGGGAAGAGGTAAATGGTTGTGGAAAAGATTGGGGTGATTTGTTGTTTAGTGGAAGAATGGTAAAATCTTGATATGGAAGAATGGTAAAATCTTGATATATCAAGAATTTTGGGTTTAAGTGTCAAGTTTATTTTGAATTATTGAATTCTATATAAAATGGATTATAATGGAATATATAATGGTTTGAGGTTGTTAGTGGAGGAATGGTAAAATTTTGATATATCAAAAAGTCAATTGGTTCAAAAGTCGTGTTTTATTTTTAATTATTGAACCTATATAAAATAGATTGTATAAGGTTTCTAGTTCATTGAACCCACATAAAATGGATTGTATAAGGTTTTTAGTCTATTGAGTGGCAAAATTAAAATTAAAATTTATATGTTTTTTTTGTCCTCACAAGTCTTTATATTGAGTTTTCTAGTTTTGAAAAGTTTTGTTATGGTGTTAATGATATATTATACAATCATAATTTTAATCATAATTTTCCTATCTGTTATATAGCTTTTGACAAAAGCATGTGGCAACAAGACCCAATCATGGTGTTGCAATGATCAATCAAGA
Organism: Pinus tabuliformis; assembly: GCA_031772625.1. Classification (NCBI taxonomy): domain Eukaryota; kingdom Viridiplantae; phylum Streptophyta; class Pinopsida; order Pinales; family Pinaceae; genus Pinus; species Pinus tabuliformis. The sequence continues at coordinate 144,988,185 of CM062812.1, forward strand.
GGGTGTTGACTTGGAGGAAGCTCAAAGCCTCAAAAAACAAGTGGAGAAATAATGGAATTCTTTATCACCATGATAACAAACAAAATTGACTTGTCAAGCTTTTGGAACAATTAAGAATTTGTCCTATACCAATGATAGAAGCAATAGTTCACACATGGTGTAAGTGCATACATGGCAAAGATAGGAAAACACCATCTTTTATTGAAGATTTTTCCAAGCTCCTCTCCATCTCTTGTTTTTGCCTTTTTCTTTTGTAAGCTTAGGTCGATCCTTTTCTATTTATAATAAACAAGCTGAAAAACACTTACTATCCATAGGTGACCTTAGCTTGCCCAGTGGGAAACCAAGCAATTTTGGCCACCTATACATAACATATGCCATTCAAAATTGATAAGTTTGCAGTCTTTCTAACCATGCTATGTAAACAGAACTATTGAAAATATAGTTTTTATCTATTGTTCCAATATCCATGCAAATATTCAAAAACCCTGTTGCTATGAAACAAAAATGTTCAGAAAACATAAACTCAGTCTACTCATCTGGTTCATCTTGGTCTGGTTCCACCATTGCTGGGTTTGCCGCTGAGCCGCCATGCACAGGTGTCCTGTTCACTATGCTGGGGATGTGTCTCTCTATGCGGTCCATTCGCATATCTTGTTTGCAGAGTTGAAATTGAATTGTCTGCAGGTCTTGTTTATAATCAGGCATGTCTCTGGTTATTAGAGCCATACCCATTGAGACTTGCTCAACTGCCTTACAGAGCAACCGCTTCATGAGCTAGTATAGGTGCAGCGCCTGCTTGAATTGCGCCATCCTACCTCTCGTATTGCCAGGGTCTGATACCACATCCTGCCACTCTTCCATCTCCTCCTCGGAATCTTCCTCCTTCACATTCTCTTCTATATTGTCGATTATTTCCCTGATGCTTTCGTCCATGTCCCTCATGTATGCTTTAGCCGCTTCATGTATTGTCTCGTCCATTGGGCGACGCCCTCTTCTTTTGCCAGGGGTGTTACTGCCCTGACCCAGACTATTTTTTGTCTATTCTTTGCCACCCTGACCCCGACCACGACCATGACCGCGTGCTGACCTTGCCATATCCTTGGTCCCCTCTATCTGTTCACAGGACGAACAGTAATGGGTTAAGATGATCATCGTTCGTCCAAATACCCATCCACTCAGGAGTTTGCTGTTTGTGATTGCACTTTCCTATTCCCAGGTTTCCTGGGGGGTTATTCCCTTCCCTCTCCCTCTTCACCCTTGCCTGCTTCTCGCTCTGATTTTTTATGCTAGGGTCTCCTTCACCTTCACGGTCCCCTGCTATAGTTCTGAAGTCCCCTGCTCAGGAGTTCCTCAGCATGGTAAATCCATTTGTCAGAATCTTAGAACTCTTGCCCCTCCTCCCATGCAGTTTGGCTTCTCTCTCTTTCTCGTCAGAGAGCTCCTCTTGGGAAGGCTTTGGCAATTTTTCAGGGTTATTCAGATCACCCTCATAGCTTCGTTTACTCTCTCGGCCCGAGTTTCCTTCCTCTGCCCGACCTCTCTGCTTGGTTACTCTTTCCCGGCTCGCCACCCACACATCCTCCATGCCCCTCTCGCTAGTTCCCTGAGTTTCCAAGGCTTTAGGCTCATCCTTCCCCTTGCACTAACTATGCCCTTACCCTTCTCCTGCCTCGATGCCGAGCTCCCAGGCTCTATCTTGCCCTAGGACCCAGGCATGGCACTTAACTGGATTCTCGCAACTAGACCTTCCTTCGCCCTCCTGCCCCTGGTTCTAGCCCCCTCGGCATTCTACAGACGGCAAATTGAATTACAAAGAGACGACAATTTACATACCCGATGAATCGCCTCCTGAACGCTAGTTGAATGCTTGGCTCCCTCGTCTCACTCCTCCTTCCTCTCCTTCTCCTCCTATCCCTCCTATTTTCCTTGCTCCCTCTTTCATACCCTTGTTTGCCACCACCTTGCTGTCCCATCCTGCTTGCATCACCGTCCTTCTCTACTCTCTTCGCCCGGACATTCCATATGCCACTTCTCCTAATCGAACGGCGGTACCTCTCCATGTACCTTCTTGCCCTCATGCGAACTGCAATGAATTGTCCTTGCTCTGTCTTGCTTCTAACATTGCCATTATGGCGCTTTACATCCTCCGTCACCCTGATCGAGGGCTCTTGTTTTTTATTTTTAAATAACAATTTAATGGTCCTTTATATTGTCTAGTGATTGGAATATCAATGCTTTTGTTTTGGTAACTATAGGACCCTTTGTACAACTCAATGGCGATTTAAATATCAAATGTATAAAACTTTGGCTTTCATGTGTTGGAAGGCATATGAGCAACTATGAATTCATGTTGTAGAACACTAGCAAACGGACTAATAAGCAACATGTATTGAGTATCGATGATCTTAAAATTCATGCTCACATTTTCATCTTCCACACTAACAAGTTTGAACTAGTTCTCTTAATCGATCATAATGCACATCGAATATACCTTCATCCAATTTTTTGAAGGCATCCAAAGATTCCTAAGATCATTAATGACTATAAATTAATTGGAGCAATATGGAAGCCACACTAATACCTTTTAATCCATCAATCCTCAAATTTAGAGGTTAAAACGAGCATAAAGAAAACTTTTGGAGCATTGTTTGTTAATGCACAAATTTCATTGTTTTGCTATGGTACGTACTCTCGTTAACTAATGTTGTTGTTTCAGATGAGGTAGGGGTGCAAGGGCATTGAGCTTGCTCCACTAGAGTGTGGGGCATGGTGGATTCAAGGAGAACTTTGGGGAAAAATTATCATGCATGCTAGTAGGGGGAGGGCTTGTATGGATCGAATGCCCCAATATCATAATCATAGAAAGATTAGTAATTCCATGCTTTGACAATGATAGAGTGATGAATGAGAAGCCTCCTTGAAGGGATAACTTTCATTTTACAATATACCAGTATGAGCCATCTTAAGCACGGATCTAACATGAGCCGAGAGGGATCACATTTCTTCAGTGCAAAATTTTTTAGAGCGCAAAATACAATGTGTAATTTTTCATTGTTTGAATTGTATTTTTGAATGTTATAAAAAGTATATAGCATATCAAACTATAAAATGTTAAGACCACTTCAATATTTTGACCGTAAAACTCATCTTTTTTATGATATAAACATAATTTCTTTACGGTAATATATAATATAATATATACATACTTGACATGTACATCAAGAGATTTTATTAGTGCAAATTAAACATTAAAATATTTTCTTTTAACAATTTTTTTTGTTTTTTGTTTCTATATGTATAGATATATATGAAGTTGATAACGACATAAAATAGTTATAATAGATCTTCAAATAATTTATTTAAATCTCGTGTTGAAATATTTTTGAAAAGTATAAGGTTTAAACATCTTACTCACACCTTTCTTTTACTTCTAATTTCTTTACATGCATAGCATACTTTAAATGCATAACATATTTTATTTTATTTATTTTTTTTCTATAGCTGACATTATTTTTCTATTTATGGCATATATTATTTTTATTTTAAGAGAGACACGTGTCAACTCCACATTGAGCATGAACAGACTAATACAACCTTGTCACACTCGCTTGTAGAATGAGCCTCTCAGCTCAATCAAATGCACAATACGAGATGATCCCAAAAATTAGGTATCTGTGGTATATATAGGAGACAAATGATGTAATTACAAATAATGGGCCTCATCGACCAACACTGATATAACAATAGCAATGTAATGTTCCAAACACTAGCATTTAACATGCTCCGCTTCTTCAAACAAGTGTTTTCTTCAATGTTTGATCAGTGGTGGATGCTTCTATATGAAGAAGTCATCTTCCCATGATGCATCTTTTATTGGTAGGGCCTTCCACTTGATGAGGTACTTAGTAATTGCTTGAACAAGCATTGGTAGTTACTTCATCTATGTTTTAAGGTTTTACTAAGATTTTTTCATTTTCAATAGGCTATGGTAAAATATTCTAAACTAGGATCTTATCATTGGTTACCTTCATTAAACAAGAAACATGGAAGATTGGATGTACATGTGAAGATTGGGGAAACTCTAATTTGTAAGCCACGTTACTTATCCTTTGAAACACCTTCCAAGGACAATAGTGGTTGGGTGCTAATTTATTGTCCTCCTTTTGTTGCATGAGAGACATTAGCATCTTGCGAAGTTCCCTTCACTTAAATGTTGATTTCCATGTTGTTTCATCCTATTTTTGTGATATAGAAAAGTTGTCCTTTAGTAGTTGTAACATGTTGTTGGTGCTCTATGTGACCCTCCATTGCATGCAACTTGGGTTACCCTCTCAAGGGTGATGTGATGGTTGAGTATCTTGATGAAGGGATTTGTGAGAGAAGTGGTCAAATCACTTCTATAAATTACTCTCACATCCTTGGAATTCGTGCTCTTACTTAAAGGGGGTGAACTGCATGGGGAGGAACTCTTGTTTGTTCATGGTAGGCAAAGCATCCGTGAGTGTTGTAGATAGAGGAAGGGATGACAAATTTTTCCCTTCATTTCACGTAGATGTGGGGAGAGCTCCCATCCATGTAGTACAAGGATGCAATATATTGTTGGGACAACAATTCTAACTCTCATCATTAAGTGCTAGTGTGTGTGATCAAGAGAGAAAGAAACTCCATTGGTTGGAAGGAGGAGTAAATTTGCTTTGGAATGACGCATTTTGTTGGGGGACATATTTTTTGTTTTTGGTCAAGTGAGGACTCAAGTGAATATTTGGAAAGAGGGTGTGGAGTCTCTTGGATGAGGCAACACTCATGAGAGTTGTTGAGAAGAACACTTGGAGGATGAACAAAGCATATAAGATAAAAAGTTGTTATATTGTGTCAAAGTGCAACCATGAAAACCTAGAAAAAGGAAAAGTCCACTTGAGACAATAGACAATGGTAGACCTTTATGCACACACTGAAGAGCACCAACGAGAGAGGCCTTCGAGGGAATGTGTACCGGAGAATAAAGGCCTACTCCTTGCACTATGTGGAGTAGGTAGTGGGGAGCATTCTAAAATTGCTATGTTCGTCCAAGAGAATTGCGACAATGAGACTTTCGGATTGGAGCTATGAATAACATAAGACAAAGTGACCACCTTGTGAGAACCTTGCTTCGTGCTTTTGGTATCATTTTCTAGCTTCGGGGTGGTCTATTGTGAAGAGAACATGTGCAACATAGCCTATGGTTGGGTGGAACATGGCTCTGCCTCAACGATTTGGCCATTAAATAGATAAGTGCTTCCTCTTGATTGTTTATGCATTGTGTTGATACAAAGCACATCATTGGGATTGTTCATCATGCAATGCTAAAGATGTTGAAGAAAGTAGTTATTGTCAGTCTTCATAATTTTTGATGTATTTATAATACTATGTAAAAATATGAAATACAAGAAAATTTTAAATTAGAAGAAAGAAAAGAAAGGAAATAAAAAAAAACCACTTAAAATTAAAATCCTTGAAAATAACTCATGCTCATGTAAATAACATATTTACCATTAGTTACTACCCACCATAATTTAAGCATGTATTTGCATAAAACATGGGATATGAACAAGATGTAAATAAATATACTTACAAGGAGTTATTGCCCACCATAATTTACACGTTCTTCAACACTTTAACAAATATGAGTGAAAATGAAAATGTGCATACTTACTAGAATTTAATTTACAAAGAGACGTGATCTAATTTACAAAGATACATGTCTCTTAGATACCTTGAGTATAAAATACACTTGAAACTTTTCATTTTATACATGCATTAGTCACTTGCTAATGTCTTTCTCACAAACATTGTGATCTCTACTTTCCTTTCATTGTTATTGGTTGAATTTCTGAAGTGTGTTTGCTTGATGAAGATAAAAGAAATATAATATATATTCACAAGTAATTACCATAGTTCATAAATAATGCTTATATCCATTGCACTCTATTGTTCAACATGGTATCAGAGCTTTGCTGAAACAAGGAAGTTGAAGACCACGCCTAAGCCAATGCAAGGAAATGAGCTGATCTTTGTCTACCAACAAAGTTAAAGATCGAGGCACCTTATATTAACACTTAGATCCAACATAAACAAGTATTTTTGTTCCAAAAGCTATGGCCTCAAAATCTAGAATGGTGATAATAAGGGGCTAGCTCACAATTACTTGTGGTGTGTGATATATCTAGGGCACAAGTTCAAAAGAAGGCATGACATTGATCAATGCACTAAAGAAGTCTCTATGCTCGAGAATTGTGAAATATATGAGTAAGCAACTTTGTAGAAAGCCCTAATATGAATTGCTGGCTTCAGGATCAAAGAAGATAGATCAAGGTCAATCCCCTAAATCAATCTCTGCTAGAGTTTGAGAAACCTTAGGAATGAGACCGAACATCTGTGCATCTGTGGTGTGAAATCAAAGTTCTTCTAAGACCTCAGATCTATCTCATAGGACCAAAAGCCTCAGAAAGTGTCAAGCAATTTTAGGAAGTCAAAAGGTTTATCATCAGGAAGTTTAGAAGCCTTTATCTCCTGGATATTTCATGTATCATTAGAGATCAATCTGTAGACTATGCATATCTTTTGAAATAGCAACCCTAAGAAGAAGAAATCTCTGTCAACAAGCAATATTTTCTTCGATCTCATAATTATGGAAAATTTGGAAGTGTTTGTGAGCACACTACACAATAATAAAAGTTTGAAGTTTGAAGACCTACTATAGATGTTGAGTAACCTCATATCGAACCTTAGCCTCAGAGTGAATCTCAGTCTATCTGAAGGCTGAGAGTCTTCTAAAATAACCTTAGAATACTATTTGTTTTGGTGACTAATATTGTTGTGATTTGATTAATGTCTCAGAAGGCAAAGTCATTGGAGCAGATTTTTCTCAGTCCTGAGCATAATGATTGCTTTGTCCAAGGCCGAGGATTGTTTCCTGTAAAGTGACCATGAGGAGATCATAACATGGAATAATCTTGAACATCATTGAAGCTATCTATAAAGGTCTTGGAGATGCCTGGATACTTTCTTGTAATCAAAAGCCTAGATGCATTTGCAATGAACTCAAGCTTGATAAAGGTTTCCATGCATAGCATACCTTGTCTACAAGAAATGGTCCTAGCACAATCTTGTGATTGTATTTCTATCATTCCACTGTAAAAATCCATCTACAACAATGATCTTTGAAGGTATGGAATCGAGTCCCTTAATCTCATAAGGATCCGAAATGATGTCACTCTGAAAATGCTAGCAAAGTCATCCTTTGTGAAGTTCTGGAAGGCATTAAGAAAATGTCTCAGTTTGGACTGATATATCAACCTGAAGTATCCTTATGAACCTCATGACCAATACATGTCTAAAGGAAGAACTGATGCTACACAGTGTTGAATTAGTCATGGGAATTCAAACCTACAAGAAGAACCGTAAAACTAAGAGTAATGACACCTCTATTTTGCAAGTTGTGGATCAAGTCACAACCACATAAAGGAAGTTTGTGACATTTTTTTAGATTGAAGTACTGAAGATATGATTTCTTTGAAAAATGTTATTATGTCATAAACCCTACATTGCAAATGATTGTTGAAAGTATTTGAAATATACCTTTGAAAAAAGCTTGCTTACAGTGAAAAAGATGTTGAACTATCTCTTAAGAATCATGATGATATATTTGGAAATAGAGGGAGAATTTATCATAAGATTACCTGAGCCCAAAATATCAAATTGTTGAATTGAAGAAGCCTGGCAATTATCCCTGCAGAATTTAAAGATGATTCTTTTAAGATTACTTAGTTGGCTCAAATATCTTGAGTTCAAAAGGAAAGGTTGGGCCCCTCTTCAACCTTATAAGTTCTAAGGCTTTCTTGATAAAGTCATTTGTAAATCATGTACTATGACAAGGCAAGGAAATAAATGATTAAAGACATTGAAGGTTTTATTGTAGAGAAACTGTTGATGCTAGGAAAGATATATTCCATCTATAGTTTAAGAATGTTGAAGTCATTCTTTGTACATTGAAATGAAATCCAAGCCCTTATGGACAAAATACCACTGCTACAATGATTTAGAGAAAGCATATCATCATTGGACTCTTTTGATTGATAATTAATAATGTTGGATATGTGAAGGGCATGTTGATTCTAGGATTCTAACATTTAATTATGAAATTGAAAATCTGGGGTTTGTAAACCATAGAAAGAAGAAAAACCCAGAATTGGTCATTTTTGCTGAAGATAGAAATCTTAGTTCATACAAGGAAGATATGACATCATGATGACATTGTGGATGAAGCTGATGCAAGCATGCCAAGATTAAGAGGGAGTTAACATTCTTCTCAAAAGTTGTTCTTCCATGGCCTCCTAGTGAGGATTGTAGGTAGGTATTGAAGATTGCTCATGGCTTTGGCAACAAAGGGAAAATAAGTGGAAGAACAACGAAAAGCTTGTAATAAAAGGATTTGTCCCAAAATTGAGATTTGAATATTTGAGCTTAAGAGGGAGTAGGTAGACAAGAAAATTTGAAATATGTTTACCTATGACTAGAGATAAGAGAATAGAAGATTCTCCGAGTAAGAGGGAGATTATGTTTTTTCTCTAGTTGTCAAGACTTTAAAGAAGTCTCATAATTAAAGAAGGCCCTCAAGGACTCATGTGGAGCAACTATGATATTTTTTACCAAAGAAGGGGCATATACTAAAACTTATGTTAGCTTTAGAGGGAGCTTGAAATGATCACAATAGCACATGTCTCAAATTAAGAGAGAGTTGGCCACTAAATGTGATCTTGAATTGATGAAGCATAATGAAATCTTCTTTACAAAAGTTTGATGATGATAGGAAATTGATTGGTTCTTTAATGAAATTGGCAATGAGCTTAAGCTGCTGGGATACTCTGACTTTGATTTGGCTGAAAGTGTTGTCAATGGAAAGAGTACATCTCGCAGATGTTTTTTATTGGACTCTAAAATGGTTTATTGGATGAGCAGTGTTGACACCTAATCCTCTGCGATTGGGTGAATTTGGAATGTGAACAGTCATCAAGAAGATGAACTGATCAGTCACATTCATGTATATAACAATAACTACCTAATGAAATAAACGAATCAGTTTTTCTGCCAAGTCTGGAGTTACTCCTGGCCTGACATGGTATCAGAGCACAGGTCCCAGGTTCCTTTTTTGGCGTGCCTTGTAACTCCTCTGTCCTGAGCGCTGCCTCTGTCCTGACATAGCACTGCCACTGCCTCTGTCCTGACATAGCAGCGAGTGTGTTGAATAGTTCGAGCAATGAATACACTGAAGCATCTCTATGCATCGATTCATAGTCTCTGTGTGATGAATGGACTGTGGTGAAGGTCGTATTGAAAGCGTAGGTTGAACTCCGTTGAATACAACATTGAATGCAACGCTGTAGCGTGGGAATGGAGCGTTGAATACAATGGTGTGCATTGAATCTCTGGTATGAAGCAGTAAATTATGTGGGGCTCTGTGGTTTATATTTTGTGTTGAATAATCTCCGAGTCTCTGTGCGTATTCTTTGTGCATTGGTTAAAACTCCTGGTATGTGCGGTGAAGTTTATATGTGCGTTGGTCTGATATTCATATCCTGGTTTAATACTCTGTAATGTGCAACATTGAATTGGGTTGTATATAACCGTGGACCGAGTTATAACCTGGACTGTATATTATATATAAACCGTGGCCTGACATATAACTGTGGACTGTATAACCCGTGGCCTGAGATATAACCGTGGCCTGAGATATAACCGTGGACTGAGTTGTATTGTGCTTAAACCGTGGACCGAGTTATAACCTGGACTGTATATTATATATAAACCGTGGCCTGACATATAACTGTGGACTGTATAACCCGTGGCCTGAGATATAACCGTGGCCTGAGATAATGGTGCTGATAATGGTATGCGGTGTTCTTTTTATTTGAGATAGAGTGCTGAATTAATGCGTGTTGCTGTGGCTATATTAAAGCGGTGATTTATATGTGCGCTGTGGTTACATTGATCAGTATATATATATATATATATATATATATATATATATATATATATATATGTGCGCTGTGGTTATATTAACCAGTATATATATATTATGGTTTTCATTTGAATGAGTTATGAACTGAGTTTGTAGATATGGAATATGGTGGATATATTATATGAGGATCCTTGGAGGGATTTGAAGAAACAGTACATAAAAGTGTTTAAAATTTTTTTTTTTGCCCTTTTGAGTACAATTTCACTGTATATCAGTAGAAATATTTTTTACAGAATGCATTCAATCATCTCTATGGTAGGAATAGTTCTCACTGGCAAGGAGAACTATCCTGAATGGTCCCGGATGATAAAACACACCCTCATCTTCAATGAGTTGTGGAAGGGAGTGTGTGTCGGAGAAGGAGACAACGACCCAGTACAGCTTACATCAGACAAAGAGCTCGTCATTTGGGATAACAAGAACAGCAAAGCATATGCATTAATCGCAGCATCTGTAAATGAAGAAGTAAGTCGCCATATTTCATCATATTCAACTGCCTTTGAAGCTTTACAAAAGTTGAAAGAACTCTATGACTCACATTCTGCATTTGAGGTAGTCCAACTCATGATTAAACTCTTCACTCTTAAACTGCAAAATAATGACCCTCTTGCTCTTGCATCTGAAGTAAAGTCTATAATGCATGATATAAAATCCACTAAGGTTGAGTTTGATATCCCTCTTATTGCTTTTCTCAAGGCACTCTATCCTACTTACTCCAATTATCTTGAGTCTTTACAAGCAAATGGAAATCTTAAAGATATAACCTTTGACTCTCTTGTGAAAAAGTTTGCTGAAAGAGAAAAAGCCTTTGGAAAGAAGACAACCCCTGAATCTTCTGAAGAGACTGTGTGCCTTGCTCATAAAGAAAAGCATCCTGCTCAAGATTCTACAAGAGGAAGAGGTGGACAAAGAGGAAGAGGAAGATACTTCAGAGGCAGGGGGGGCAGACATTCTCAAGGAGAAAAGGCAGATCTGCATTTCATTCGCTGCAAACGAAATGGATCACATGATGCTTCTACATGCAAGCTACCATGGGACAAAATTGAGCAGAAAAGAAACCAGCAGAAAGGTAAAACTGATGATACAGACAAAGGTAAAGCACCTGAATCCGCTCACTATATTGAGGCACAATGTAACATTGGAGTAAATGAAGATTTGTTTAATGCTTCACTTGCTTCTTCGAAAAATGATTGGTTGCTTGATTCAGGAGCAACCTGTCATATGACTCATAGGAAAGATTTTTTTTGAAGATTTCACTGACAATGTTGATGGAGCAGTATACTTTGCAGATCAGTCAAAAATCAAGCCATCAGGGCTTGGCACAATCAGGCTTAAACTGCCTGGTCTTCCAGACTTTCTTCTGGATCATGTTCTATATCTCCCACAGCTCGAGAGAAACTTGCTGTCTTTGGTCCACATCCGCCAGCAAGGTCACTCCATTCATATGTTTGATGGCAAGCTTGAGGTAAGAAAAGCATCTGACCACTCACTTGTCATGAGGGGAATAGAAGAAGAAAGACTTCTCAAACTGCAAGGAACCTCTGCTCATGCACAACATTTCTCTTATATTTCTCATCATGAAGAAGGTACACTTCCATCAAGTTTATTATGGCATGCTAGATTTGGACATTTAAACTATGACAGTCTCCGCTTATTGAAGAAAAATGGTGTTGCTGGTTTGCCTACAATTCCTAGGAAACATAAGCAATGTGATGCTTGCATTCTAGGAAAGCATAGCAAACAGTATTTTCATGATTCACATTCAAGAGCACATAGGAAGCTTGAACTCATTCATTCAGATTTATGTGGTCCAATGCCTGTTCCTTCTGCAAATGGAAATAAATATATCATGACATTTATTGATGATTACACCACAATGTGTTGGGTTTATTTATTGAAGAACAAATCTGATGCTTTTCAAACTTTCAAGAATATTCATAAATGGATTGAAAATGATGCACAATCTCATATTGGGTCTACTCGCACTGATAATGGAAAAGAATATACATCAAATGAATTTGAAAACTATCTTCGCCAACATGGGATTAAACATCAAACAACTGTACCTTATAATCCCCAACAGAATGGTGTAGCAGAAAGAATGAATAGAACAATTTTGAATATGGTACGATCCATGCTTTTCTTCAAAAATGTAAAGATAATGTTTTGGGCTGATGCTGTTCTATGTGCTGCATATATAAAGAATAGATGTCCATCTAATGCTATAAGAAACAAGACTCCTTATGAATTGTGGTATGGACATGTTCCTTCGGTAAAACATCTCAGGATTTTTGGTTCCACTTGTTATGCTTTGATACCAAAGGTACATAGAAACAAACTTGGTGCTAGAAGTCGTAAATGTATCTTCCTGGGGTATTCAAACACCTCTAAAGCATACTGCCTCTATGATGAAGTAAATAAAAAGTTTGTTGTATCTAGAGATGTCATTTTTCTGGAATCATCCAAATCTGACAATGTTGTTGAGCGGCAACTTGATCGCTTGGATAGATTCACAAAAACGAAATCATTTCAAGAATTTGATAATCAGATTCCACATCTTGAAGGGGGGATTCCTATACTAGATCAACATGTGGAATCTTCTTCTAAAGAACAATCTCCCCTGCTTGAAACTCCAACAACGGATGATCCTTTAAGTGATGTAATTGATAGAATTGGGAGACTCAATCTTGATTCAGTCCCAACTCAATCAACAGATCAGCCTGGACCATCTCAGAAAGGTCCCCCGAAGTGGCTGACAAAGACACTTGAAAGTGTTCATCCTGATGAAATTGGAAAAACAGGAACCAGAAATTCAAACCGACAAGATGGAGGTGATGTAGATGACTCTAATTCACCTGTTGATATGGATGTTACTTATGATTGTGAATTGAACTTGTCTACAGATTTTGAACCAACTTCCTTCAAAGAAGCTGCTTCTCATGATGAATGGAAAGAAGCGATGCAAAAGGAGTATGATGCTCTCATAAAGAATGGCACTTGGAAGCTGGTTGATCCTCCATTTGGAACCAAACCAATTGGCTGCAAGTGGGTCTACAAGAACAAGTACAAAGCTGATGGCTCACTTGACAAGCACAAAGCTAGGCTTGTGGCAAAAGGTTTTGCACAGAAGGAAGGGGTCGATTATGAGGAAACTTTTGCCCCCACAGCAAAATGGGCCACCATCCGGACACTCTTTGCACTCGCTGCTCAGAACGGTTGGAAAGTCCATCAAATGGATGTAAAAACTGCATTCTTGAATGGAGATTTAAAAGAGAATGTTTTTATGTCCCAGTCTGAAGGATTTGCTGTGAAAGGACATGAACATAAAGTATGCAAACTTGTGAAGTCCTTGTATGGCCTCAAACAAGCACCACGAGCCTGGTATGAAAAACTAACTGAGCATCTTCTGAAACTCAACTTCAATCATTTTAATCTTGATGATGCAACTTTATTTGTCAAGAAAGTTGGCAAAACAGTTGTATATCTTGTGGTATATGTAGATGATCTTTTAATGACAGGGAACAATGAAAGCTATATTGCATCCATAAAGAAAGAATTAGGAAAAAGTTTTGAAATGACTGATTTGGGCTATGTTCATTACTATCTTGGCATTGAAGTAACCCAACATCCAAAATTCCTATTTCTTTCTCAAAAGAAATACATTGGAGATTTGTTAAACAGATTTGGCATGACAGAGTGCAATCCTCTTTCTACTCCAATGGAACAAAACTTAAAGCTCACATCTATTGAAGGAAAGGAATTTGAGGATGCAACAAAGTATAGACAACTTGTAGGAAGTCTCATCTACCTCAGTACTACCAGACCAGACATTTCATTTACTATTGGAATCCTCTCCAGGTTCATGCAAAAGCCTTGTGAGGGACATTGGTCTGCTGCAAAAAGAGTTCTAAGGTACTTGAAGGGAACTCAAGACCTTGGAATCAAGTATACACAGGTGGACGACTTCAGCTTGATTGGATACTCTGATTCAGACTTCGATGGAGACAAAGAAACTGGGGTATCTACTTCAGGATATGCTATGAGTCTTGGATCAGGAGCTGTCTCCTGGAGATCACGCAAACAATCAGTTCCAGCAGATTCCACAACTGAAGCAGAATATGTGGCAGCAACTGAAGCAACGAAAGAAATTGTGTGGCTCAGGAAAATTCTTGAAGATTTGCAGGTAAAACAAGTACAATCAAGTCCACTCATGATTGATAACACCTCTACAATAAAGTTGGCCAAGAACCCAAAGTTCCATGATCGTACAAAGCACATCAATACTAAATATCATCTGATCTGACATCATGTTGAGGCCAAAACAATCCATCTCCGTCATTGTTCCACAAATGAGCAAATTGCAGACATCTTCACCAAAGCGCTTGGAAGAGAAAAGCTTGAAAGATTCAGAACGATGCTTGGACTCACCAACATCCCTTCAGATTAAGGGGGGGATTGTTGACACCTAATCCTCTGCGATTGGGTGAATTTGGAATGTGAACAATCATCAAGAAGATGAACTGATCAGTCACATTCATGTATATAACAATAGCTACCTAATGAAATAAACAAATCAGTTTTTTTGCCAAGTCTGGAGTTACTCCTAGCCTGACAAGCAAGGAACAATGTTTTGTGTCAATTAGTATTGTTGAAGCTGAATATAGGGCAACCTATGTAATTTCTTGTGAACCAGTTTGGCTTCGGAAATTGCTTGTTGGAATGTTTGAGCAAGTGTTGGAATCAAACATGTATTTTGTGATAGTCAACGCTACATGGTAGGTCGAAACAAATTGGTATCAAACACCACTACATTTGTGACATGATGCACAAGGGAGCAGGAAAGCTTAAGTACATCTCCACTGATGAGCAGACAACTGATGTCTTGACTATGCCTCTTTCTAGAGGGAGATTTGTGTTTTTCAAAGATAAGCTAGGACTTGTGGAGCATGCCTCTTTGGTTGAGAGGGAGCAGTGATTTTGCCTGTATCATGATATTCTTCCTATGTCACTTGACCAGAATTAGGGATATTATCCCTGTGTCAAGTTGACCAAAATTAGGAAGAATGGTTTGAGAGATTATGTCCTTCTTGTGTCACTTGACCAGATTTAGGAAGAAAAATTTAACAAATTAGACAACATCTTTATTCTTCTTGTGTCACTTAACCAAAATTAGAAATATTATTCTTGTGTCAATTTGACCAAAATTTACACAAAGATTCCCCCTGTGTCTTGTGTTGTAACCAAAATTATTTAAGTTATCCTCGTGTCAAGCACATTGACCAAAATTAGGAAGAATGCTTCGGTGGATAGACACATTCCTTTGCCATGTACTGTGACCATAATTAGGGTTGTTGTCCCCGTGTCAAGTACATTGACCAAAATTAGGAAAATAGTTTTAGAGGTTGAGTTGTAGCCTCCCAACATCATGCTTAGATCTCTTTCTAGAGAGAGTTTGTTTGATTGATGTCTTCTTGGTAGACTATGTATATGAGTACCGTGATTGTGAGGCATTAGTTGTTTGATGATGTTGGAATGTTGATATTGATTTGATAATGATACTAATCTAGTCTTGATATTTCCTTAGAAAACTTTTAAACTTGTTGATATCTTGTTAGACATTATGAATACCTCCCTAGCTAAGAGGGAGTGTTGAACAAAGTAGCTATGGTCGATCTTCATAATCATTGATGTATTTATAATACTATGTAAAAAAATTAAAGAAATTAAATTTTAAATTAGAAGAAAGAATAGAAAGGAAATCAACAAAACCACCTAAAATTAAAAACCTTGAAAATAGCTCATACTCACGTAAACAACATATTACCATCAGTTACTACCCACCATAATTTAAGCAAGTATTTTCATTAAAGATGGGATAGGAACAAGATGTATTATAAATATACTTCCTAGGAGTTACTACCCACAAACAAGGCAACATAGATAGCGTTCCTACCACTTAGTTTAATTTAGCTACTAATTGATTTTGTATTGCTATGATGTAATTAGTTTTGGTTAAATGTAATTAGTCCAAAAATTGGTCAAATGTAATGTTAGCTGTCATATTGCTTCTTTTCCAAGATGTTATATAACAATTTCTCTTTTTTTTTTAATGTGTCATCTACAGAGCCAATTGGTTCAAGAAATTTAGTGCTTTTCATGGGTGGCATTGGGAAAGATACAATGTAAGCCTTTTCTCTTTTTACAACTTTTTGTATGGTGGTGTTCATCAGGGTTGGAATTTGGATTTCTCTTTACCCATCTAACAATTTTTTTTTACGTTTTAGGTCTTTATGTTACCAGTCACCAAACATTATGTTTAAATTTTTCCCTTCAAGATTGATGTGTTGAAAATAAATTAACCCTTCAACAATAAGTGTTTGATTAAAAAATTGTCTTCCAATAACATAGTTATATTAAGAAATTTAATTTATTGTAATGGAAAAAACAAAATGACCATAAAAGACAAATGATTTAGCAATATATATATATATATATTATTGTCTCTATATATGAGTAACATTGAACTCAAAATCATATCAAACTCACTCTAATAGGAATCCATATTCCATTTAATTAGCTTATTTTTTAGACAAAAAGATTTACTTAAAAATTCATATCAATATCCCATTTAACTTTTTAAGCAAAAATTTTATCTAAATATTCACAAATAAATGTTTTGGATGCAGACTTTTACACATTTTAAAGTAGTAGCAAGTCACATTGATAATTTTATAGATACAAAGTGCCCATTTCACCTATAATTACATTATTTTTGGAATCAATGTTGCTTTTAAAACAAAATGCTATTTAAAAAAATACTAATGATGAAAAGCGGAGAACAAGGTTGGATATTTAGACATCTAAAAAAATCAAACATGTCTCGTTGTCCTGAATCTAAGAATACAACTTAACTAGAAATTGCACATTAAAGAATATTCAATTAAAATACTAATGATGAAAAGCAGAGAACAAGGTTGGATATTTAGACATCTAAAAAAATCAAACATGTCTCCTTGTCATGAATCTAAGAATACAACTTAACTAGAAATTGCACATTAAAGAATATTCAGTTAAATTGTTTTCGTCAGACGTAATTAGCGACACAAAAATCTGAATTTAAAATTTGTATGTAGATTTACTATCACCAATTTCTTAAAAGTTACCGAACAATGTGTTGAGGAAAATTAATCAATAAGCCTAAACATGCAAACCATAACTGCATATAATGTTTAGAGAGAAAATTTTCTGGAGAAATCACATCAAATAATTTATTGGAGCCAACGTTTCAAACCCTCCATTGTGGTTCATCATCAGGGCAAAGGTTGAAAAATCAGATTTTGTCAAAAATAAGAATTTATCAAAATTCAAAACATATACAATAAATTAAAAAAACTCAAAAAATTATATATACATCCTTTCAATTCCTAAATGGCTTAACAATGAAGTAGAAAAATTGCATATCATATACAAAACATTGTGCTTCTACTCCAGAAAAAAATAATTTCCACAAAGTGAATATCCACGATATCATATAGATAAAGAACATGTTTGGCCAACTGCAGTCCATGAGCATTATTATGAAGAGAATGGGTTTGGCTTTACTGTCTACAATCTCCACTAACCCCCACGGATATCGCGCGCTCTGCTCTATGAGTCAGGATACAGAAAATGGGTGTCTTTGCATGTGTGGGTTTGTTACACTATTCCTTTATTTAGGAGTTACATATTTTCTCATTACATTATTAATTTAATATCTCTAATCAATAATACACTATTCCTTTATGTAGGAGTTACATATTTGCTCATTACATCATAATTAATGAAGGGTACTCTGGAAACTAATCTTATTACAAAATTAATAAAATAATTGTGGAAACTAATTTTAATATATTAAAAAAATTATTTACATGTGATTGTTGAATTGAGGGTTCTGTGATCCATAAAAGTTGTAAGAAGAACTTCGACGTAAATCACATGTAGAAAGACCTTTGTCGATGCGTTTCGAACCAACCAGTGTGGTTCATCGTCAGGACAAGTTGAAGAAACAGATCCAGCCTTGCATGTTAAATAGTCAGAGCAGAGCCTCCAACGGCTATCTTGACCAACGACTAATTTTGACTAAGGGACCAGAGTCATAAAGTTACTTATATAATTTAAGGGAATTAGTAATATTACCTTCTATCTTGTAATTTGATAATTACATGTGATTATCAAAATTGATAAAAGATACTTAGAAAACCGATCTTATCATAAAAACAAAATATTTCAAAATTGATAGAAGGTACTTAGAAAACCAATCTTATCGTAAAAAAAAAATACATTTGCAATAGGGTTTAGAATATATAAAGGGCGTCGAACAATATCAAATATTAGAAAATTTTAATATAAATTAAAAAACTATGGACTGGCTAAGTATAAAAATAACATGTGACTGCAACTTGATATGCACAACTTCTCAACCTTTGATTCACGTGGAGTTTACCAGACTTAAACTCGGCGTTATCTGACTTCCAAGTCAGTGATGGAAGCATCGGCGTTAGATGGAGGAGCTACCATAGGAGTCTGAGATGTTACAGAAGAAGATGTGGTAGCAATGGAATGCGATAAGCCAAATCCAGATCCAGACCCAGAACTGGTGGAATTGGAGTTCTGGGAAACATGAGACCTCACAAAAGCGGGCTTTGTGGGAATCGGTAGCGTCACAGAATGAGATGAAAGCATCAAATTTACTGTGGACATCTGTGGATGCAGTGACGGGTCGGCTTGCGTACACAAAAAACCAACGTGAATCCCTCTACATGCTTGCTCCTCATCACATCTTTCAATTATCAATGGATCAATTATCTCTAGAATATCTCCTCGTTTGTATAATGTCCACGCCTGCATAATCACAACGGATCGTTATTTTGATGAGATTGGCCTAAATTTAATTTTATTCTGAACTCAATAGATACAGACTTCATATGAAATCAATGAACCCCCTAAAATATATCCTTTTTTTTTTCTTCTAAAGCAAGAGTCGTACCTTCATTATCATTGAAACAAAAAATAACTTACATAGATTACAACCAACCCAGTGGATCCATGGACCGGGAAAAAACTACCACCCAACTACCAAGGGAAACAAGTAAGGGTGAAAACCCGGAACCTATTCAAACAAAACAACAAAAACCCTCAAGTGTCCGACCGTGCCAAGGCCAGCCAAACAACCCTCCACAAACCGAATGAGTGACTAAGACACAAACCAAAGACATATGTAAATCCAAATGGAAATCAGCGATGAAGCCTTTAATTGCCATCATCAAAATACCATGCCCGATCCAACGGTGGAGGAAGAAATCGGAGTGCCAAGGAGCCCGACGGTTAACCGTATGGACCCACTGACATGCACGAAGGATCCTGACCGTAGATTTCCAAGCTTGATCCAATGGCTGAGGAGGATATCGCATTGCCAAAAAGCCCACCGCATAACCACATGGACCCACTGACATGAACGATGAATCCTGGCCGTCGATCCTCCGTGTTTGATCCGACGGCATAGGATCATATCACACGGGCCTAAAGCACTACAGGTTAGTGTGCAATGAGGGTGGTATTCGTACTCACCCCTCCGCCACGTGTAGCAACTTGAGTGGGATCGCTCCCAAAACATGAAAACCACTTTCTGCTTGAAAGGCGCCCGATGACCAGAAAACCACTTTGCGGGCGGAATTACATCCCTGTGAAGAAAAACAAGAAAATCCCGACCACCATGAGAGCCCGGAATTCGGCTTCTCACTCCGACCCCTCCGCACCAGCTGATGAACCCCTGTAAAGTACCGTCCCCACCCTCCGACCAGCTGCCCAGGCAGCATAATCTGCCGAGTAACCAAAGAAGGGTAAAAATGAGGAAAACACAGCAATTCATATCGAAACCACACTATCTGGCCACAACCTCCATGGCTTTGTTGCGATACAGCATCATGTCTTCATCTGCTTGGCAACCACACTGTTCCTTTAGTCTGTTCTGAGACAACCCCTGCCAACCCATCATGACTCTGCTACTGGTACAATTCACTCCTTGGTTAGCCAATAAATCCACCAGTTTGTTAGCCTTCCTTCGAACATGGTTAAAACTTACCGTATGTAGGCACATGAGGTGGAGCTGGATCCGTTGAAAGACTTGGATCAACCTCCAATGTTTTGAAACCTTCTCCAGCCTCGTGCCCCAGCTGATTCTTTTGACTGAGTTAATGATTAGCTCAGAGTCAGCTTCGATAATCACATTTTGCCGATTTTCCTTCTCTAGGAGATCTAAGCATTGCTCCATAGCCATTAGTTCTGCCATGTTGTTGGTGGCTCTGCCTAAATGACAATGGAAGAAGGAAATGATAGTACCTGATTCATTCCTTAACACCCCTCCAAAGCCAGCAATACCCGGGTTGCCTTTAGAGGCCCCATCAATGTTATACTTCAGAAAACCCTAAGGGGGAGGATGCCAAAAGTCCTGCTCAGTTTCTATTATCCTAACCTGTCTGTCCAGGCCCTGAGGAATAAGCCCCTGCATGCCCAACTGTTTGAGAATTCTCATTTCATCATCTGAAGGTGGATTCTTAGGGGGATTTCTCACAGTCGTACTAACTGTCTCCCTAAGTTGTCTTAATGTCTGCTCAAAAAGACATTGGAAAGGTCTCTTCTCATTTTTAAAGATCCTATGGTTCCTTTCTTTCCAAATGTTCCAAATAATGAAGCTAGGTGTGAGAGCCCAAGCTGAGCATAGAATTTCAGAATCAGAAAAATTTCTCCTCCAGTTGTTTAGGGTATTGATAATACTCCCTCTATCCCTATCGGTCTCTTGGAATATGGTGGCAAAAGAGTCCCACAATCTAGAGGTGAAGATGCAATTGTTGAGGAGGTGTTCCATAGTTTCCTCTTGGGCCTCATAGAGCTAGCATCTGGAAGGCCCCACAACCCCTCTTTTCCGAATGTTGTCCCAAGTCAGAATTTTCCCATGGTAAACCAGCCACATGAAGAGTTTAATCTTCATCCAACCCTGATGCCTCCATAGATTCTGCCAAATTCTATCCGGAGCAAGAGAATCCAGCTCAAGGAGGATGCGTTTTGCCTCCTTAAGATTAAAGGTGCCCTCATTGTTGTTGCCCCATCTTAACTGATCATGCCCCCCAAGTACTAGAATCTTCCTTTGTTCCAACATTTTCATAAGAGCTTCTCCTTTAGCTTTCAAAGGGCTGTCTTCCCTGTAGATAATATTCCTCCAGTTTCTCCATTTTCTTGCATTATTGGTTTGATCCCAGAAATCTTTAACCTTAGATAGCCCCAAGATGTCTGTCTCTATCTTGAGGTCCTTAAAATCCTCTTTTAACAGTATCGGTTCTTGTTGCCATTTGTCTTCCCAAAAAAGTGCCAGATCTCCCTCTCTGATTTCCCAGAAGCTATTCTTTTGAACTAAGCCTCTATTCTCCCATGCCTTATTCTAGATATATGAGCCCTTTATACTTCCAGACATCCTTATATGATCGTTAATTTTCCAAGTACTGGCATATTTCTCTTTCCAAATGCTAGCCCACTGAGCCTTTGGTTCTTTAACCCAACGCCACCAAAGTTTAGCGCCTAGAGCCCTGCTTAGAACCTCTGGATCGTCCAAACCAAGACCTCCATGATTTTTAGGTTTGCAAATCTTTTCCCAGGCAACCAAGGCCCATTTCTTTCTAGTCTCCCCCTTGCCCCAGAGGAAATCTCTTTGAATGGATCTGAATTGTTGCAAGACTCCTTTAGGCGCAGGGAGAGCTGAAAGCATGAAAACTAGGATAGATTGAAGAACAGCCTTCGTAAGCACCAATCTACCAGCAAAGTTTAAAGATTTGATGGTCCAATTTCTAATTTTATCCTGCATCTTGTTGATCACCGGCTCCCAAATGCTTTTATGCAGTGGTTTAGCAGTTAGAGGAACACCCAAATATTTTGAAGGAAGGAAATCCCTTTGAAAGCCCAGTAATCTGGAGATATTCCTCTGAATAGAAATATTGGTATTAAAGAAAAAAATCTTGGATTTGGAAAGATTAACCTCCATACCTGAAGCCATGGCAAAGTTACTTAGAAGTTGTTTGTAAGCTAGAGCCTCTTTGACCGTAGGGATTCCTTGCAGCATGGTATCATCCACAAATTGTTGATGAGTTAAGGACTGTCCATTCTCAGAAAGTTGGAGACCCTTGATTTTGCCGTCTTCCTTTTCCTGCTTGATGGATCGGCCCAGTCCTTCCATCATGAGAATGAAGAGAAAGGGAGAGAGTGGATCACCCTGCCTAAGGCCTCTTGAAGGAACAAAAGTCTCGGAGGGAGAACCATTTACTAAAATAGAAAAACTGGGAGAAGTTACCAGGGCCATGACCCATCTGACCCAGTTATGATCAAACCCAAAAGCAATAAGAACCCTCCTAATATAGGTCCAGTTCAACTTGTCATAAGCTTTGGCTAGGTCCAGTTGCATGATCATTCCAACCTTCCTGTTGCTAGTCAGTGAGTGCACCACCTCCTGTGCTTGAATGATATTGTTGAGAATTTGCCTGCCTTCCACATAACCAGATTGTTCCCCAGACACAAGAGTGGGCAAAAGAGGTTTGAGTCTATTGGCCACCACCTTGGATATTATCTTGTAAACCACATTGCATAATGCAATGGGTCTAAACTTATCTGGAGTAAGGGAATTATCCTGTTTAGGGATCAGAGAGATGAAAGAGGTGTTGAGTGCTTTCAGAATAGTTCTGTTCCTCCTAGAATCTTCTACTACATTCAGAATGTCCTGTTTAACAATATTCCAGCAAGCTTTGAAGAAATCAACATTGAAACCATCAGGGCCTGGCGCTTTACCATTCTGCATTTCCTTGAGGACCTCACTGATCTCCTCTTCAGTCACTGGCCTATTGAGGTTAAAGTTATCCTCTCTAGACACAAGTCTTGGTATATGTCTTGTTAAGTCCTTGATGAAATACTCTCTGTCCGAAATGGTTTCCTTAGCTATCCCACTAAAGTGCTGGACTAACACAGTTTCTATGTCTTCGTGGGAACTGAGGAGTTTCCCTCCCTCATCCTTGATCGAAGAGATTCTATTATGTGCTCTGTTTTCCAAGGTGGACCTGTGGAAGAATCTGGTGTTTCGCTCCCCTTCTTTTAGCCATTGCACTCTATATTTTTGTCTCCAAAATATTTCTTCTTGTTTACAAAAGTCCTCCCATTCCTGCTGTAGTTTGGTAGCTTTCTCATTTCTGACTTTGTCAAAGCCAACCATGATAAGGGTTTGATTTAGTTCCTGCAATTTATTTTCAACAACTTTTTTTCCTTCAAAAATATTGCCAAATTCGTTCTTGTTCCAATCTTTTAGCCTGCATTTGATATGTTTTAATCTTTTGTGAAGAAGGAACATACTTGTACCCTGAATGTGTAAATCTTCAGACCACCAACCTGAAATGTTGTTGATGAAATCTGGATGGGTGAGCCAGATATTTTCAAATCTGAAAGGTCTATTCCTGGGGGTGCCTATGCCTTTGACCTCCAGTTGGACCGACCAGTGATCTGATCCTCCAAAGGGGAGAATACTCGTTGCCATTTCCTTATTATTGAGCATAAGGTCCTCTGAGATGATGAATCTATCTAACTTTGATGCAACTAGAGACTCTCCTCCTCTTTTATTGTTCCAAGTAAAGAGACCATTACTGGAAACAATATCAACTAGCTTCATAGAATCTATAAAGGTTTGAAAGGCTAAGGAGTCTTTGTTTAGGGTTCTGGTACCCCCTTTTTTTTTCCCGATAGTGATTTGATCATGTTGAAATCACCACCCAAAATCCAGGGTATATCTACAAATCTTGCTCTGAGATCCACCAGAGAATCTATAAACCTGAGTTTATCATCCATTCTCTGAGGGCCATAAACATTTGTGACCAGATAGATCTCCCTATCCCCCACAGGTTGAATAACCACTGATAAATAATTTCTAGAAGCCTCAACATCTATTATACCAATCTTTTGGGGGTTCCAAAGAGTAAGAATGCCACCTGCTGAATTTTCTGCCTTGACTTCTAAAAACTCAAAACGACTGAGCCATTTACTATATATTTCTTTAATTTTCTGAATGGAACATTTAGTTTCCTGGATAAAAATCATATCCGGAGCTTCTTGTTTCATTCTGTTACTAATTAATCTTTGCTTCCTTTTACTACCAAGACCTCTTATATTCCAAGAAGTGAACTTCATCATTAAAGATTTGTGAAGGAGTAACTGGTTAGGTCTTTCATCTTACCTGAATCTATCATTAGCTTTCCACATTCCATCAACAGCTCATTCTGCTTTTTTCTGCCTCTTTTCTTTCCTGGGCATCTAGGTGCTAGTCCTGGTGTGTTTTTCAAAGTTTTCACCCCTTCGCCACCCTGTCTTGCAGTATTACTTTGCCTGTCCATCCCTGTAGTCTGGGTTTTCCATAAGTACAGCTATTGTACCCTAGTGAAATCCTCTTGAGGTAACAAGTCTATCCCTCCCATGGTTCCTTATTTCAAGAACCCTTCCAAATCGAGGTTTTATCTCTCAAGAATCTCCTGTAGCTCGCGGTCCTCCATTTCCATCTTGCTCTAAGTCATTTCCTGGTCCATATCTAGTTCTGCATCGCTCATCATAACCTCTTTCTGTTTGTTATTATCCTTTGTTTGCTCCTTGTCTTCCTCTTTCTCCTTCTCCTCTGGACTTCCCTCCATTCTCTGATCTACTTTTTTGTTTCTTCTTCTTCTTCGAGCACTTGGTACCTGTTCAGACTGACCTGAGGCCCTTCTGCTTGATGTTGCTTAAGTCCCCTTTTGCCCCCTTTTCCTTTATGACTCACTTTATGAAAGTTTTCAGTATCTTTCATGGTGGTCGCTTTGCTCTTATTCTCTATTTTACTGAGAGGGAAATCCCTGAAAAGGTGTCCATGCTCATGGCATCTGCGACATCTAAAAGGAATATGTTCATAATCAACTGTTTGAACCCATTCTTCATAAAAAACCTCCAAAATAACCTCGTCTGGTAGGGCTCCGGAAAGATCCATTTCCACACAAATTCGTGCAAAGGAAGTGTATTTTCCTCTTCTGGTGGCTTCAGAGGCTTTGACAAAACGTCCTAATTTATTTCCTATGGCTGTTAACGACTCTGTTTGCCAATAATCAAGAGGAAGGGAGTAAAGCCTTACCCATACCGGAACCGAGGTAAATGTCTCCCGCTCCGGGACAAAGTTCATCATCCATGGCCTCATATAGAGGCCAGCTGCCGCGAAGAAGTAGGGCCCCCCTTCAAACACTCTATCTTTATCCTCAATATTTGTGAAGACCACAGTAAAGAATCCCTTGGACCCAAGATGTAGGTCAATGCTTCCTTTTGGTTTCCAATGATATTTAATCCATGTCTGTAATGCTTTTTCAGTGGGCCATACTCCCATGAATTTACAGATAATAGCATATGTCCGCATGTGGTCCCTGTGTGCCTGCAGAGCAGGATCATTCAAAACCACTCTGGGTCTGACTTCGGTTTTGGGTTTACATGGACCCTTCCGTGCCTTGGTTTTTGCCCCCTATTCCTTGTCATCTTCCTCCTTGTCTTTTGTGCTATTATTCTCCTTTGTTGTATTTCCCTCTTGCTCTTCTTCCATGCTTTCTTTCCCTACTTCAGCAACACCTTTGACCTCTTCTATTGGCTTCTTAGCTGGCTACAACCGACTTGTAGGGGGGAGGTGAGCTCCCTCCTTTGCGCCCTTACATGGAGTTCACCATCATCTAACGATTGTAAACCCTAGCTAGGCAATCTCCCCTTGCCTTCCCCCCTAAAATATATCTTCACAGAATGCTCGATAGATGAATAAATAACAAAGCCTGGATAAAACCAGTATCTCACCGATCCTAAAAGCATCTCCATCGTTGCTGACTGCAAATTATAGTTCCTGTTCTTTCTTCTCGTCATAATTTCCAAGAGAAGAACCCCAAAGCTATAAACATCAACTTTTGTAGATAATTGCCCTTGTAGAGCATACTCTGGTGCCATATACCCGCTACAAATTACAATGAAAAAGATTATATAGTGAAGGAAAATTTAGAAATTGAGGAATGATAAATTGAATGGTAAATGCAAATGAAAACCTAGTCCCAGATCCTAGAAAATAAAATATTGATCGACGATGTAAATGGGAAAGAACAAATTAAGATGGCACTACAAGAGGGACATTCATCTTGAAATCAAAATCAGTAAAGTAAAACAACTGCAACCCTAATTGTTAATAGGCGAGAGTAATGATTGTCTTGCAATCTTACTAGGTTCCAACAACTCTTGTACTGATGTGCATCTCGTCTTCAGGAAAAAGTTTTGCTAATCCAAAATCTGCAATTTTAGGATTTAGTTGTTCGTCCAACAAAATATTGCTTGCTTTGATATCCCGATGAATAATCCGCAGTTGAGAATCCTGGTGAAGAAGCTTTGCAAGGTTGGAAAGAAGCAACCTGCAAGGTCACTGAACCAAGACATAAGTAAAGGGTATTCCAACCCCAAGAGTTCTAGTTTAACGTCGAAGCATGCAGGGAATAAATGTGTTCAAAAAAAAAATTAAAACACCGGTAGAACTTACCTCCAGAGAGTGGTTGGATGACATGTCGAACTGGAAGGAGATTCCATAGAGTTGCATCGACCGACGAGTTCAAGGTAGTTGTGGTGCATCACCCCTAACATACTCATTGTAATCTGTGGAGGGATCAGTCAAGAAAGTCAGTATATGGTTAGAAGGATTTCAAAAAAACTATCAAGAAAAAATTAGTGTATAGGTAAATATACTGTAGCCACTACAAACCTGGAAGTGAATCCATATACATGAGAGAAAATTCTGAATGCTAGAAACTTGGTGATGGATTTTCTTTAGGAGATATTATAGGATGAATAGAGCAGGGTTTTGATTAATAAAGATATGAAGTTTCTCTATTTTGTTCTTGTTTTGGCTCTTGGGTATAATTACATTATATTGGGTATATTTGCATTTATTTCATATATTAGCAGGTCAGTTATATTACAAAGAAGCTTTGCAAGGTTGGATAGAAGCAACCTGCAAGGTCACTGAACCAATACATAAGTAAAGGGTATTCCAACCCCAAGAGTTCCAGTTTAATGTCGAAGCATGCAGGGAATAAATGCATTCAAAAACAAAATTAAAACATTGGTAGAACTTACCTCCAGAGAGTGGTTGGATGACATGTCAAATTGGAAGGAGATTCCATTGCATTGCATCAACCGACGAGTTCAAGGTAGTTGTGGTGCATCGCCCCTAACATACTCCTTGCAATATGTGGAGGGATCAGTCAGGAAAGTCAGTACAGGGTTAGAAGGATTTCAAAAAAACTATCAGGAAAAAAATAGCGTATAGGTAAATATACTGTAGCCACTACAGACCTGGAAGTGAATCCATATACGTGTGAGAAAATTCTGAATGCTATAAACTCGGTGATGGATTTTCATTAGGAGTTGTTGTAGGACGAACAAAGCAGGGTGGTGAAGCCACCAGGCTCGAAGAGGAGTGACAACTGCGGCATCCTGTCCAGCAGTCCAAGGCGGAGAAGGTTAGGGTTTGGTAAAACAACCCTCACTGTCGATTTCTCTACGCTCATCTCCACCATTGCACAGTACCCAACGGGTCACATGTGCCCATGTGACGAGGCTATACGTGGCATACCCAAGGTCAGGAGTACTCTATCTACATTGAATATGAACTTATATAAATGGATATATCACCATATAACGAATGACAAGCAGGGAATTTGAACTGATTGAGTTATGTATTGGTGCATTAATTTGTCAACGTATGAATTACGACCATATTATCATCACAAAATAAGATCCCAAAAAATTTAACCAATTAGAACATAGAAAATCTAGATTTAAAAATAATATTAAATTAAAATTTTCTCAAATGTAAATATTAGATAACCTCGTTTAATTTTTGGTCAATTTAGATTTAATGTCAAAATCAATGCATTCTGAATGCATTATTACCCTGTTGCGGTAGGGAATAATAAGAGTAAAAATGTAAATGTGTAGACTTACTAGAATTTAATTTACAAAGAGATGTGATCTAATTCACAAAGAGACATGTCTCTTAGGTATACATTCACTTGAAACACACTTGAAACTTTTAATTTTATACATTCACTTATCACTCACTAATCTCTTTCACACACACATTGTGATCTCTAATTTCCTTTCATGGTTATTGGTTGAATTTTTGAAGTTTGATTACTTGATGAAGATAAAAGAAATATAATATATATTCACAATTAATTACCACAGTTCACAAATAATGCTTGTACCCATTGCACTCTATTTTTCAATAAAAGAAATGGTTCCTTTGGTTTATCATTGTGTGCATGTGATGATTATGATATGAATGTTATTTATTTTTGATGAGTGTTGAAGAAATGTCTGTTTTAAGTCTGCTTTAATATTTATTATTTGTTTATTTTAATTTATGCTAATGAATTACCTATAAAGAAAATTTTCATGTAAGTACAACAATTTTGTTATGTTTAACCCTAATGACAATTTACTTTGGATTATAATACATATTACAACCTTACTAATTATACATTGAGTGACTAAACGATATCATTGTTGTGTGCCATAGATATACTATATAAATCCTCCTTAAGGATAATTGGGAATATAAGATGCAATTGTGCCCTGTAGTGCACATGGTTTGTTGAAAATACGGCAAGAAAATCTCAGTTTGACTTTGCCTTGGTCAAACTAGAGAAAATTCAAATTTCATTTTAGCAGAATTCTTGGAGGTAGTTAACTGAGGTGACATGGCACTTGTCACTCAGTTAACTCAGTTAATTCGAGTTTGGGAAGCTTGAGTTCAGCTCAGTATGATTGATTTCTAATTTGTAACAATATATTTCAATTAATTTCAGTTATTGTCAGTTTAACTAGTTCTAACTATCAAAAAACTTGTGGAGGTCAAGTTATGTATGTGGAACTTCAACCACACTCAGTGATCAACCAGTTAAATGATTAATCAACCCAAAATAATTTTTGGATGGAGAGAATTCGAGTTAACTAGTTGAGATGGATATTTCAAGGAAATGTACTATCAGTTGTAGACTATACCAATGTGTATAGGTGGTGCATGAAGTGAGAGGAAGGACCTAAGAGAATTGCACAATCCAGATGAGGGAAATTCCTAAATAATAGGGGCCAATTTCTCAAGGGAAAAACACAAGGAATTAGTATCTTGGAGGGATTGAAAATTGGCTAAGTGTTGGCCATGGTAAGTCAGTCAGGCAGAGGGATAGACTATACACTTACAGGGTGTGCTCAGGCTTGAGAAAGCATATGTATTTCACATATATTCTCTAAATAATGCAATACAGATAGGAAGGGGTTTTGAGCAATTGCTTTCCCCTAGATAGATCTCTATGCGTGTGTGATGTTTCCTTTTGCATGTTTATGATTTGTGTTCTAGATGGTGAATTCAATTCCACAGATCAATAGAGTAACTTCGAGTCTTGCAATTTAGTAAATTTATTGAGAAGTTTCAAATCTACACATTAATTTCTACATGGTATTAGAGTTATAATTGCTGTAGAACCAATATTTCAAAGTTATCATTACATGAGGTTCGAAATTGAAAATAAATGTTGTAGGTTTTCTTTAGGACTGAGAAGATGGATTTCAATGGACTTAGGCTCGAGTATGCGTTGGAAGGAACCTCAAACTTTGTTGCATGGAAGGACCGCAAGGATAATCATATTGGAGGGAATACATGATCCTATTGTCTCGAATCTCCATGGAAAAGATACTTCGTTTGCGCCGTGGAAAACACTGACAGAATTATTCGAGAACAATAGTGACCACATGAGGCTGACACTCAAGGACAAGCTTCGAAGCATCAATAAGTAGAAGAATGACATAATTCCACATTATCTGAGTAGGTTTACAGAGTGTCATGATGAACTTGGTAGGGTTGTGTTAATTTCCCTGAAGAAGATTAGGTAGCTTTATTACTTTTGAGCCTTCCCAAGCGCTGGCATAGCTATCAAGATTCGGTAAATGGTAGGGAGAAACTACCAAGTTGGGAGAGCTTATGGTTTGACTTCATGTAGGAGGAAATAAGACAGAATACTGAGAGATAAAAATTCATCCAAGGGCGAGGATGAGGAGAATTGTGCCTTGGATGGAAAGGAAAATAAAGGGAAAGGGAAGAAATCCCAATCCAAAGCAGAATCTAGTCAAGGGGGCAAGAAGAAAGACTTGTCCAGAATCAAGTGCTTTCACCATCATGACTTCGGGAACTATGCCACAAAGGGTCCATACAAGAAGACAAGCAAGAAGACCTCAGGAGGAGCAGCATGTGAAGCTTTTGCTTCACAATTTGAGCTTGATTTTACTCTCATTGCATACATGGACAACACAATGATGGGAAGTGTGTGGTACCTCGACATCAGTGCCTCGTTCCATATGATAGGGAATAGAGATTTTTTTAGTGATTTGGAGGAGAAGGATCTCCAGATGCACATTGAGAAGGGATATGATGGAAGGTACATCACGATCAATATTGGTACAGTCACATTCCAAACGGAGTTGAGCTCCCCTCTCATGCTCAAGGATGTGATGTTTGTTCCTATTCTAAAGAAGAATCTTGTCTCTGTTGCAGTTTTGGAAAAATGTGGTTACGATGTGGTCTTCAAAAAAGCAAAGGAATTCTTGAGACACATAGCCATGAGACATGTGAAGCATATCGGGGTTGTGTGAAGAATCTCTACAATCTAGATGTGGAGGATTATGCTGCATTGAGCACAAAGGCAGAGAAGGTGAATAGATGCGATGTTGGCGAACTTTGGCATAGAAGATTTGGCCATTTGCATCAAGGCACTTTAAAGATCATACAACAAATTACCACAGGCCTCCCCAAAGGAGCACTAGATCAACATGACACATGCACAGGGTGTACCTTGGGGAAGTATACAAAAGCCACTTTCCATGATTGGGACAACAGAGCACATGCAATATTTGAAAGGATCCACTCTGACATTTTTGGAGCTTTCTCAATAGCCTCCATTTCCAGGAACAAGTATTTTGTCATCTTTATTGATGACTACTCGCGGAAGTGCTATATATTCGTCCTGCAGAAGAAGGATGAGACTTTATCTAAGTTCTTAGAGTTCAAGGCATTGGTGGAGAAAGAAATGAGAAATAAGGTGAAGGCTCTTAGGAGCGATAATGGAGGTGAGTACGTGTCGAATAGGTTTAAAACTTTCTGTGCAAAAGAAGACATTTGAAAGAGTTGACAACACCCCACAACCCATAGTATAATGGGGTGGTTGAGAGGAAGAATCAAAGCATTTTGGGAGCAACACGAATGATGTTGCATTAGCAAATCCTACCTCTGTGCTTGTGGGCTAAAGCATGTAACACAATGGTCTATTTGCAGAACAAGAGTCCTCATTAGATTCTTGGCATGATCACACCAGAGGAAGCTTTCTCGGGGAGGAAGCCAGATGTGTCGTAGTTCAAGATCTCTGGAGCCTCTGTCTATTGCCATGTATCCAAAGAATCAAGGAAGAATTTAGAGCCAACAACATAATTGGGGGTATTTGTGTGTTACATAAAAATTCCCCACAACTACTATGTGTATTTTCCATCACTCAGAATGACAGTTGTGCATCAGGATGTCAAATTTGATGAAGACAAAGCTATGTGGTGCTCTCTTGAGAGGGAGCTTTATATTCCACCAAAGGGGGAGCTCTTAGTTCCAAACGAGAAGCCTCATGATGTTGTGGAGAAACCACAACTTGAGGAGAAGAGAGTGGAGACATCCACTCAAGAAGAACCATCTAGAGAAGGCATGAAAAAAACTAGAAAATATGAGAGACTTGTGCATGATGAGAGGGAGAATGTGGGTGCTCCTTCAAATCAACGTAGGCAAAGAAGGTCACCATATCGGTACACTGTCTACAAGGCTGTAATGATTGATCTAGTAGAGACCGAGCCATCCTATTTCAAGGAAGGAGTAGAGAAACCTATATGGGTTGATGCAATGGTGGAGGAGTGCGAATCCATTGTGAAGAATAAAGTTTGGAAAGTGGTCTCAAGACCAACAGACAAATCAGTTGTGGGTTTGAGATGGATCTTCAAAGTGAAGCAGACAAAAAATGAAAGCATAGAAAAGTACAAGGCCAAATTTTTGGCCAAGGAGTACTCTCAGGTGGAGGGGATTGACTATGAGGAGACATTTTCTCTTGTAGTAAGGTACTCATCCATTAGATCAATCCTTGCTTTGACTGCATAGATGGGGTGGAAGATCCACCAGATAGATGTGAAAACAACATTCCTCAATGGAGTTATTGATGAGGAGGTGTATATGGAGAAACTAGAAGGCTTCAGGACTTTTAATCAAGAGTCTCATGTGTGCAGACTCAAGCGAGCATTATATGGTCTCAAGTAAGCAACTTGTGCAACGTACACCAAGATCGATAGCTATCTCACCAGTTTGGGCTTCATTAAAAGTGAAGTAGATGCAAACATCTATCATATTTTGGTAGAAGGTAAATTGTTGATTATTGTTTTATATATTGATGACTTGATCTTGACTGGTGATGAGTAGCTGATCAGATCTTGCAAGGAGGACCTTGCAAGAGAGTTCAAGATGAAGGACATGGGTCTCATGCACTACTTCCTTGGATTGGAAGTATGGAAAGGTGATGGGGAATTGTTTGTCTCTTAGGGAAAGTATGCCAATGAGATAATTTAGAGGTTCTGCATGGACAGGTGCAAACCCATGGAGACTCCTCTAGCGACCAACTGGAGGAAAGAGGATGCCACTTCAGGTGAGGAAGTGGATGTGACTGTTTACCGACAGTTGGTGGGTTCACTCATGTATCTTATGAACACACAAACAAACATGTACTT
Source organism: Pinus tabuliformis (assembly GCA_031772625.1). Lineage (NCBI taxonomy): Eukaryota > Viridiplantae > Streptophyta > Pinopsida > Pinales > Pinaceae > Pinus > Pinus tabuliformis. Next base: position 145,021,207 of record CM062812.1, read on the forward strand.
TGCAATAAACCCACAAACAAGCATGTGCTTTGCAATAAACCCATTGAGTCAAGCTATGGTTACGCCAACCAAACTATTTTGGAGGCAAACTAAGCATGTTATGTGGTACCTCAGAGGCACTACCTAGTTTTGACTATGGTACAAATGAACAAAGGGAGTGAATCTATGTGGCTTCACACATACAGATTGGGCGAGAATTCCATCAGAACGAAAGAGGTGGAATTTTTAGTGTTGAGTCAGCAACGATTTCTTGGTACAAAAAGAAGCAGAGATCAATGGCACTCAGCTCAGTAAAAGCAGAATACATGACTGAAAGTCAAGTAACATGTGAGGTGATATGGATGAGAAAGATACTTGTTGGATTGTTTGGTCAGATGATGGATCCTATTGTGATTTAATGTGATAATCAGAGTTGCATCAAAATATTTGAGAATCCTATTTTTCATGATCGATCCAAGCATATTGATATCCGATATCACCATTTATGAGATTGTGGGCAGAGGTGGATTATGTTGTTGCATTGACATTCCGACAGAGGAATAAGAAGCTAATATTTTCACAAAGGCCTTGTCAAGAGGGAATTTAGAGTTCTACAGGTGCAGGATAGGGGTGGTTGATAATCCATTTCTTGCTAAGAGGAAGTGTTGAAAATATAATAAGAAAATCTCAGTTTGACTTTGCCTTGGTCAAAGTAGAGAAATTTTTTTGAATTTCTATTTCAGCAGAATTCTTGAAGGTAGTTAACTGAGGTGACATGACACTTGTCACTTAGTTAATTTGAGTTTTGGAAGCTTGAGTTCAATTCAGAATGTTTGATTGCTAATTTGTAGGGATTTGTTTAAGTTAATTTGAGTTATTTGTTAGTTTAACTAGTTCTAATTGTCCGAAGAACTAGTGGAGGTCAAGTTGTGAAAGTGGAACTTCAACCACACTCAGTGATCAACCAGTTAACTGATCAATCAAACCAAAATAATTGTTGCATGTAGAGAATTCGATTTACCCAATTGAGATGGAGATTTCAAGGCAATGTACTATCAATTGTAGACTATTCCAATGTGTACAAGAGGTGCATGCAATTAGAGGAAGGACCTAAAAGAATTGCACAATCCAGATGAGGGAAATTCCTAAATAATAGGGGCCAATTTATCAAGGGAACAATGCAAGGAATTAGGATCTTGGAGGGCCTGGAAGTTGGCTAAATGTTGGCTAGAGTTAGTCAGTCAGGCATAAGGATAGACTATACACTTTTAAGCCGTTCCTCGTCTTGAACAAGCATATGTATTTCATATCTATTCTTTGATTAATGCAATACTATAGGAAGGCGTTTTGAGAATTTGATTTCCGCTAGATAAATCTCTATGCATATGTCATGTTTCCTTTTGCATGTTTATGATTTGTGTTCTAGATGGTGAATTAACTTCTACAAATCAATAGAGTAGCTTCGAGTCTTGTGATTTAGTAAATTTCATGAGCATTTTTGAATCTACACATTAATTTCTACATGGTTGTAGCCTCACCCTTCATTAATACGAAGTTTTGTGTGATTATATTTTTAGGTTTAGGGTTAATGTCCATCTCATAATTTATGAAGTACATCATCATTCTAGTTGAGCTCTTCAATCATGCACATTCAATGTAATGCATTATTGAAAACATGAAGAGCTACGGTAGAGAAATAAACACTTATAACTCCTAGAATATTTAAGGAAAAAATCTTGGATTACTGGCCAAGGAATTAGGAAATTACAGGAAAAAAATTGGTAAGTTTTTTTTGTATCAAACAAATAAAATTAATGATGTGGCACAACTTGTTGTACCATCCTATTCTTTCCTCTTATTCTTCATACAACAAAGGGGTTGAGGTGCAAAGCGTGGCAGAGTTTGGAGCCATTTTCAAAGTGACATATGAGCTCAAAGACCATATCAGACCCATTCAATTAGAAAGTGCTCAGGAAGAGCTTTCCATGGTATAAAGAAGTTTGAAAATGGCATCTTGGATCAAAAGATAGGGGCAGTCAAAGTTGGGCTCGTAAAAGTCAAAATCCCAAAGACCCACCGACCCTAGAATCTCGTAACTCATTGGAAAATCCATTTCAAAAGGATCTAGGGACTAGGGACCAGGGATCTGTCAACTGTCAGCGCTGGCCTCGTAACATAAATTGGAAGCCTAGACCCCATGACCCAGGAACCCCGTAATCTTTGGTTAAATGAATTTTTGAAGGTGCTGGGATTGAACCATTTACAGAGAAATTCCTTGCACAACTAGGTCCAGGGACCCATCTCTCTCTCCTCTGACCGGACATGTGGTAACATGTCATTGGGAAAAGGTGACGTAAACAACAACCCACTGAGAGGTAGACACGTGGCAAGCAATTTTGAAGTTTTCAAGTACCTAAAAGGCCCATATATAGATGACAAGTGGACCAATCATAGGTCGACACGTGGCTTGATTAACGTCAATGTGATGTTATCCCGACGACATACCCCAGAGGGTTGGAACCTTGTAAAAATTTCCAATTATATTTAAAAAGGAGAGAAGCTTTTGGGGACCAAGGGGCTAGAGCACCAGGGCATCCGGGTTCCATCTCAATAGTGAAGAAGTCATAAGAAACATCATTTTTGACATGGGGGAGTTTCCAAGTGGCAGTGGGCCTTACCTCACTTTCCAAATACAAATTATTAAGTAAAAACCACCTAGGGGGTAGATCATTGTCCATCCTAAATATGCCTCTCCTGAGAGAAACTCCGAAGGGTAAACAATAGCGATAGTTGAGCCGATGTTTTCCCCTGAAAGGTCAGAGTCAATAAAGTGAATACCATAAACCAATGGTTGTGATTAATTCTGGGGGGTCGAGCCTAGCCTCTAAGTCTGACCTAGGCACCCCGCCAGAGGAGATGAAATGAACCTGCCAACTATCAGGCCAATGCGACAACCATGTCAAAAACAAGGACTAATATCATGTGAGTGTGGCAAGCGAGCCAACATTGAAGATATTTTCTAATTTGGAATCATGATATATCTCTGCCATTTTGGAAATTTTGTACATATTTTATTTTCAAGAAAGAATCAAGTTGTTATGTAATGATTAGAATAACTAAGCCTTTGGCACACTTGCACAACTGATTATTTTAGACAACTTCCGCACTAAGAGATGTTTTGTAACTATCTTCGTTAGGAATCTCCCTATAAAAGGGAAGAGGAACTCATTTGAAAGGGTTCAATTTTTTATTCTATAGACTGAAATATCCTACAAGTTTTCTAGTTTTTTAAGGCTTAATGAAATGTATGTTGTTCTAAAAGGATAATGAAGTGTTTTGTGATTCCAAGCATTGATATGTGAAGTATGTGTTCCTGTCTCTATTTATCATTTTCATATGTGTTTCTTTCCTCTTAGAAATCGTGTAATTGCAGCTGCTAGAACTCAATCTTGTGTGTTAGATTTATCTATGTCATGTAATGGAAAATGATACCTTTAAATGTAATATTGAAAGCCTTAAAATGCGCTCCATGGTTTCTAATTTCAATTCCTTTTCCTATACGTTATTATGCTTAACTTTAGTGCACAAGATTCTATTTCTATCCCTCTTCACTAGATTTGTTTCTTTATCTCTTCCCTCACCTATACTACAACAACTAAATAAGCTTCACTATTTGTGTGTAGGCCACCATGAATGAAATTTACTTCTTTGGAACAAATGTTTTCATTGTGTGTAATGTGTTCAGTATTTGAGTACGATTATTGAACAAGATTCAATTCCTTTTATATTTTTCACTCTTGAGCAATAATGTTTTATCTACAAGACACTCTAGGATGTCCTAGGCACTGACCCTTCTCCTCAACCTGGGGGTTGTCTCTAGGAGCAACAACAAAACACATGAAGAGCTACGGTAGGGGAATAAACGCTTATCAACTCCTAGAAGATGTAAGGAAAAACTATTGGATTAATGGCCAAGGACTTAGGAAATTCCAGGAAAAGCTTTGGTAAGTTTCGCTGTATCGAAGAAATAAAACTAATGATGTGGCACAACTTGTATTACATGGAATATATTATTTTTGTGATATGGTGTTTATTGCATGAAAACATATTCCATATGATATTATGTTTGTCACTAGGAAAAAAATACCTTAAAGAAATATAGTGCAATGTCCAAAAATATTATCTTATGGTGCGTTGTATCATGTCAATATTTTTTTTTGGTGAAACACTTCACAAGAAAAACTAATTGTGCAAAGCAATAAGGGAATGAGAGTTTCCTTATTCATGATAAACCAATATTTTTTTAGGTGCAATGCAATGAGGAGGCAAAGAAAAAGGGAGAGAGAAACCAAAGAAGAAGAGAAAAAGGACGGAGGAGAGAATATAAGGCAAACTCAAGAAATTGGATAGAAATAATGTGTTGCCAAAGATGAAAATATCTTTACAATGTCATATTGTAGGGATTAGAATATCTTGACGATCCATCCCGAAGATAAACTCTTCTTTGCAATGTGACAAAAGAAGAATTCCTCGTTTCATATGGAAATAAAATTCTTGAGACACAATATGTCATGAAAGGGAAAACATTTGTGGATGTTATAAAGGAGAAATATTGCATCAAGAAATTCTTTGGGGAGATGTGATGAAATGTATAAGAGGCAAAACTTTGCAAAAAAATTGGATAGTTCTTTGGAAACGACAAATATCAGGTGCGATGTATCACACCAAGGGATTTTTTTGGTTTGACACATCGCATGGAAAAATAATTTTAGGGTGTGATAAGGGTGAGAGGAAGCCTTTGTCATGGTGGAAGGAATTTCTTTAGGGTATGGCACACCGCATAGAAGGGAAGGTTACTTTGACATGTCATAGAATAACAAACTTTATGGTGATGTTATAATGTAGAAAAGGGGGTACCTTGTCACAAAGATAAAAATATCTTTGTGATGCAATAAAGGACCAAATAGATGCTTGTAGCAGTGATAAAAAGTTACTTGAGAGGAAATATGTAGTGGTAATGAAAAGTTTTGAGAAGTAGTGTCATTGAAGAAAAATATTCGAGCATGATAAAGATGTTTTGCGCAAGAAAAATAATAGGGTGTGATATACCCAATGTTGCATAAGGAAAATTAATCCTAAGATGAGTAAACAATGATATCACTATAAATAATGGAGACATGGAACGTACAACAAAAATGTATGGTAATTTTGATGTGCCATGCATGCATTAGATAAATTTTGAGGTCTAAAATGGGCCTTCTAAGGAATATTATAAAACAAATTTTAGAGGAAAAAAAGAAAAAACTATTTCAACTCGTATTTTGAACTTATTTCCCTATGATTTTATTCAAATTTTGAGCAGGAGAACTCCTTGGATGCAAAATTTAATTCCTCATCCAAGGATTACCCATGTTGCATACTTTAGATGGACCATGCTACATGAATAAATGAGAAATACATTAAAAAACATGATTGCAATAATTTTTTTTCACGTATTTCTCTTTTTTCGTGTAACAAGGTCCATCGAAAGTATGCGACATGAGTACTCCTTGGATGAGAAATTAAATTTCGATCAAAATTTGAGTAAAATTGTAGGGAGATAAGTTGAAAATCCCAGTTGAAAAAGTAATTTTCTTTTTTTTTTATTTTTTAATCTTTTTTCTTTTTTACTCCAAAAATGATGAATCATCCCCCATGGTTGACATCATCATCTTGAATCCTATTGGTTGTTATAAAGTTGATTTTGGTGTACATTTTTGTTTTGAAGCCCATTTTATACCTCAAAGTTCCTTTAATGAATGATGATGTGGTCAATGTCCATCGTGTCCATGTTGTTGTACGAAGACACAATATGCATGAAAATTTTAGAGGACCATAACTTCCTACTTGGAGATCAGAATTGAGCAAGAATACAATCGTTGAAAATATTTTGTTGAGTCAAATGAGCTTGTGAGCTTAGAAGTGGATTCAGAGTCATGATTAGAAATTTTGATCAAGTGGAAAAATTGATTACCCTAGGAACCTAATGATGTTTATGGGTTCAACTATTACAAATAGAGTGCCATAAGTGGGGACATTTTTGCTGGAAGTATTATACCACCACTCTACCAAGGATAATCACTTCATTTATTGTGTTTGTTTATTGAATGCAAAATTAAAAATTCAACCTTTTAGATATTTATTCATAATCTTCTTCTTCCCACTAGATTGAGGATGAAAAGAGTTGTGAGCTAATTGAATACCCAAACAAGAAAACATGTTAGTCCAAAAATTCATAGCAAAAATTGTATCTACATCATTTATAATAACCTTGAGGTTTTCATGTAGCTTATGCACCATTTCCATGAATAATGTAGTTACTATATTTTCTTTGAAAAGATGAGAAAAAGAACGAAAATGAGCATACTTTCTTAGTTAATACATCACCACCACCATGGTGACATGTTTTCTTCATACTTTGGTAGTACTATGACACAATCCATTGACCTCTTCCTATTGTTGAATTGATTGTTTAATAGTTTTAGAAGACCTAGGGTCTTGATTATGTCTTATTTATTATGTTTGAAATTAAACATTTAACCACAAACTTTTGAGCATTAGTGTTAAGAGCTTTCCAAAAAAAAATCGACTCTTCATTTTTGTGGTGAGATTTTAGAGATCATAAGTTCTCCCCTATAGGAAAAGTGTGTATTTCCAAATGGGCCTTTGATTTGAAATAAGCCTTTGTTAAATAAATATATGTGATCTTTATCCCAAAGTGAATCCTTTCACATAAATTTCTTTGATGCACTGGGGACTTTTGTAGTTGTTGAACAAACGGACTTCCATTCTTTTTTATCTAGCATTCATTCTATCCTTGCTTCTTCCTCCCAACAATTGTGTGAAATACAAATAACATTAAATAAGAACTTGGTGTCTTTTTATTTCCTTCAAAGTCCATTCACCACCATATTTTCTTTCCTTATTTTTGTAGATGTGTCCAAAGTCAAAAGGTAGAATCTTTATAACTAATTTATGTTGCTCTTCTAAATATAGTCATTGATCTAAGAAGTACCTTAAAGAACCATATTTTTTATTATTATTATCTTGAAGTGTTTTCCTATTAGATAAGGGTTCCATTGCTTCACTTGTGCAATATAATCAACATTACCTTCTCATAAATGAGTTTGAGTAGGGATTTTATTTTAAGTTGGTTGCTTTCAAAGGTTGTGTTTTAAAATTACCAATGCTATGATTTGATGCAACAACTCCATGAAAAAGGTTTTTGTGACATAAAAGGTGGCTAGGATGAGAGTTATATTTATAGCCTCCTTAAGTTTTTCAAAAGTGTGGATTGCTTCTTAATGTTAGGTTTTGGGGTTATTATAATTTTTTTTTCACCTTCCTAGGAGAGCACCACTCCTAACACCTATATGATGCTTCATGGACAAATGCGTGACAAATTCATGACTAATTTCATGGGGTCCTTGACCTAAATTATAACATATCCTAGTATGGTGCCCTTTCATAGGAGGCTGATACCATTTTTTTCATATGAACTAAACCATTAGTTTCACATAATGGGAGAGTCAGTTGCTCAACTAGGAGAAACACCTATCTAGGAGGATGAGAATTGGACACATGGAGGAGGATCCTTGAACCTTAGAGTTTAAAACCATGTGATATGGGTTATGTGGTATATGGATGAGTCCTTGGTTGGTCCATGATTTTTTAGAACTCAATTAGACACATATGTGACTTTTTTCTTCAGAGTGTTGGATACCTTGTGAAAATGTGTTTCTTAGAGGATGTCTTACATGGGAGAAGGATTATTGGACATTAAGGAGGGTGGAATTGATACCTATATGGATTTTGATTTCCTGGATGATTAAGTGGAAGGTTTGGAGTTGACTTGGGGACATTAAGGTTGCAATAATGATAATGTAGGTGGAGTGGGCTTAGGGGAGAAAATGGGTTAGGAGGAGTGATGGACTCTATGCGTGTTTGTGGTAAAGGATCATGGAAACATCTTGTGTGGTGGCATCACCTTGGAGCCTCAGCTGTGTATGGCATCACTTTGGAGTTTTATACGTGCACCCTTGGAGTGTAACACTTCACATGCATGGGCCTAATTATTCATAGTATATTCTTATAAGGGCTTATGGCCACTTGTGTATTGTTGGCCTCCCTACCTATCATGTATATAGAGTAGGAGAGAGTCCTTTTTTTCACTCATTCATTGTGGTTCACCTTGGGTTTAGATATGGAGCACTAGGGTTTCATGAGGAAACCTTAGAAAAGATGTGGTGAGAAGAGTATTTTGACCTCCCTTGGGTTTTCTTCTCTATACATCATCTCTCCTGTCTTCAAGGATCTATGGTTTTTTCTGGAGTTTATGGAGTATCTTGAATATTAGTTTTAGGGTTGATCTCTCAAAGACAATGGAGCTATGGTTTTGTGATTAAAATATATATTGTACTTATTGAGAGGTGGAGAATAAAATGCCTTTCTTAGGAATTGCTAGTGTGATTCTAGTTTGTTGGATCTCCTTTGTGTTAGCCACAACTTTCTCTTTTTTTCTTAGCTAAGGTTTTGGAGATCCATGGGATTGTACTAGAATAGGGATGAGCCTATGGTATGTGTTATCACTCCTCCGGATCTCCAAGGCTGAGGAAGAGTCCAACTGAGGTAACCACAAACCAATCTTTTGACTTGGTAGCTAGCCCTACCAAGCCAGAGAGGGCTCTCTCCAAAGGATCAAAACCAAGAGGGCTGGATGGATTAGGGTTTTAGGCTAGATATAGTAGCTCAGGGTTTTGATTTTATTTGATTGGGGTAGTCACTGGATGAGTGAATTAGGTCAAAGATTAAACTAGGTTAGGGAAAACGAAAATCAGAATTGCAGACATCTAATGGGACAAGGTAGGCAAGTACTTTAACACTTTGTAGTATATTGATGAAATGGTTTAGACTGATGAGATGCTAAAAAGAGCATGGAAATAATGAATTCTTTTAAACTAAAAAATGAAACAAATTATGATGATTTTCCCAAAACAGAGCATAAAAGATGAATTTTGCTTATCACACTTTGAAAATCAAACATATTTAGAAATGAAATGGATCATCAAAGATAAAAAACATTCACAAACATGTAATTGAAGAGGAAAAAATGCCAAAATACCATGCCACAAGAATCCCACAATAATAGCTGCAACTCATCCAATATATTCCATGCCAAAATCTGAAACACTAGTACAACATCCAATGGATTCCAACCTATCAAACAAGTGAAGAAAGGAAAGATATAGACATCAAAACAAACTCCTCCCAACCTCAGGGGTCGAATCCATGAGAAGAGGAGAAATTCCACCAAAATCTAAACTGATAGCTAGAGTGTAGGGTGGTCAAAGTGACTCATCCCTAATTACATTGCAACTGATTCATCTGACTTGATGACGACTATTAACCTAATGTATTTATCCCTAGGTAATAGTAAAAGACCATAATTACATTATCATATCAATTACATCAGTAAAAGGTGATTTTCCATAGGTGAAAATCAAATATCGAGAAGAACAGTGAAAAATTAGGCCAACTGTCAAGTGTGCCATCTTTGTGTCAAGTGCGCAGCGCCTGTGGCAAGTGCGCATCACCATATTCAGGCCCACTTTTCCCTGCCTTTCTAGTGTCCAAATTGAGCCTAGGATATCTCATTGGAAAGCTTATATTGTCTAGTTTCCAAATATTCATTTATTTTTCAAAATGGGATTTATTTGACCATCCAAAACTTAATTCTCCCATGACTGGTCAAGTGCGCAACGCCTAGTTGAAAAAGAGGGCAAAAACATGATTTTTTGTTAGTTTTTTGCCCTTTTCACCTGTCAGCTTTGCAATCCAGGGCTGGAAACATGGTTTTATTATATGTATTGGTCCTTCTTAATCCACTAGTGGATTTCATTTCTCCAAAAAGTGTCCCAAAAAAGTGGGCACTGCGCGTTTGACCATGCAACTGATATTTAAATTGCCTAAAAAACACAGAAAACATATCTTTGCCAAAATATGCCAAGAGACTTCAAAATTGGTCAAGGAGCTGATGTTTGGTGTAGCTAGGCTTGGAGTGAATCCTTTGCAAGTATTTCAAGCTTCTCCTTCTCTTTTTGATGAGTCAGGGCTTCAGTTTTTTCCTTTGCAGCCTTGAGTTTTTCCCTGGCATTCCTTTCTCTATTGGCATAGTGTTTTGCCATCTTCTTCTGAATTTCATTTTGCTGGTTAGCTTTGTCTAGGAGCTTCTCTAGATGCTGATTGACCTTATCAAGCCAATGCTCCCGGTTCTCATTGATCAAGATGGAAAATTTCTCATTCCATGTGAGCTCATTAGCAAGCTCAACCTCCTTTTGTTTCTCTAGTTATAGAGCTCTTTTCAACCCTCTAGTTCTAGGTCTTTTTCTAGGTTCTTGCTCTTCTTCAGGTTCACCATACCTGTCATAGGCCTCATCTAGAAATTCCTTGGCTTTCATTTCTTCCCTCTTTTCCTTGATGAGCTTAATCTCCATGACATCATGTTTGGCTTGAAGCTACTTATTCTCCTGCTCATAATATGAGATGATGTATTTTGATCTCTCTAGGTTGATCTGGAGCTCCTTGATGAGTGCATATTTTTCTTTGATGAAAATTCTTGTGCTCTCACTGTCATAATGCTCACCTAGGTCAACCAAGTCAAAATCCTACTCCGTCTCATGGAGATCCTCCTCCTCATGCTGAATCTCTGTCTCTGTTATCTTTTCATTGCCCTTCTGTACTTTCTTTGCTCATGAAGAAGGTAAGGCCCCTCCCACAATTTGTGGTCAAAACACTTGCATGTGGCCTCTCTGATAAATGTGTGTCAAAGTGCCCAAATCATCCCCTTTAGGATTGATGACTTGAACCTGTCCAATCTTCTCCTGCTCTATTGATCTGAAAATCACCCTATGAGTGATCTCAGTTAAAGATTTATTACATTAAGGTATTACAAACTCATGTGCTAGTGTGTGTCTATGTTATTTGGGCAATGGATCGATCATATTGCAAATACACAGACACTTGAAATGGAAAATAGCAGAGAAATATAGTAAGCAAATATAAGAACACAAGAATTTAATAAGGAGTTCACCCTATTCTCTAGGGCTACATCTCCGGTCCAACTCTCAGTGGTGGCCTTCTTTCATTTGTTTTAAAGCGGAGAATTACAATGAAGGAGCTCAATATGCGTCTCCTGAAACAGAATTTGCTTGGCAGGGTGGCTCTTGGATTCCCCAAGCCACTAGAGTGCACATACTCTTTTCCTCACCAGCTCTTTGACCTCTCTGGTCTTTCATGGAAAGAGCCCTGTGTGGTGCTCAGTCTTGACAGATCCTTTTAGGGATGGCTTGAATCCCTCAAGCTCTCTGGTTCTTGACGCTGCCTTTGGTAAGCTCGGCCCTCTATCTTCTTTCTGCTTCTTTTGCTTCACTGTCTTTCTTCATTTTCTCTATCTTCTTCCTTTTCCTCTCCATATCCCTCTCGGTGTTCCCTGTCTTTTGCTTGTCTATTCATGGCTTTAAGGCCATTCGATCTCATGGATGTTCGATTCCCCTTCCACTTCCCGGTGGATCGCTTGCTATAGCTTCGCTTGGAGTTCCCTGCTTCAGCGTCATCATCAGGCTCACAGGGAGTGGCCACTTGTCCTCCTGCAACTACGTTAGCTTGCTTTGTCGGTTCGGTTTTTTCGTTATGTTATGGAATGAGTCATCTACCACCTTGGTGGTCAAATCGAACGTCAAATTCTTATAGATCGTGGCTTAATCCCCTATTGATTCTGGCTTTCCCATCGGGCGCGATCTTAGCCGTTAGATCTGGGGCCTCCAGATTCGACGCCATTTTCACATTTTGCACGGTTGACTTGCTCGACCGTTAGCACGTGACGAGCGGCGGTTTTCTCTCTCCTCCACCATGCATCGGCCGCTGAGTGGAATCGCTCTGTTTCACCAAAACTGCTTATCGCCCAAGGGTGCCCCCGATAAATACCGCCGGTTTTTGGAGCGCGGGTCTCGCCTTAGCCTTTAGCCTTTTCCCCACGGTTTTCCCAGCTCCCATGCGACCGAGCGCTTGGGGCCTCTCCTTCTCAAGGGGTTTTTCCTAGCGATCGCACATCAAAAACTGCCTCCTTTTCCCGATCCGGGCTTCCCAGGGGCTAGTTTCACCTCTTGCGCAGTCTCCATGGGCCTCGGTCAGCGTGCTTTGATCAAGGTCCTCGTCGTTCCACGTTGGCTACTAACTGCCACTGTTTAGAGGTGTTTTTGATCGCTGCTCTTAATTCTTTGAAGCCTGTCCCGACCTAATACAGTCATGGTTTGCTGATAAATCTTCTTCATGGATCTAATTCGGATCATGGCCTTCCCATTGAAAAGCGTTTGGACCACCAAAAGCTGGTTTTCAAGCATCGACTAAGTGAGGGTACTGTTTTCTCACTTGTCCAATATCAATCCACTTTGCACTGCTCAGCTTTGAACCTTTGAGCCCTACTTTGTGGTACTCAACATCTCCTCCACGCATTGTCCCCACGTTCCTGTCCAACACTGTGTCTTCTGGCAATTCATTAAGATATTCCAGTAACAGGTCATCAATAGAAGGCAACTGACTTTGCTCTTTAGGATCCTCAATCAGTGAGGGTTCAAAAAATCTCAAGCAATCCGCATTTACGACTTAGTAGATGTGCAAGTAAGTTGGTAGATCAAGGCGAAAAGCATTCTCACCAATCTTCTCGAGTATTTTGAAAGGTCCATATCTGATAGGTTTTAGCTTCTTACCTTCACCCAACATCCTGTCCTTGCTGATATACAGCCAGACCTAGCCACCAACTTGAAAACTATGCTCCATCCGATGCTTGTCATGCCTAGCCTTATATTTGGCTTGGCTCTTTTCCAGCTGTTCCTGTACTGCCTGGTGGATCTCTTGGATTTGTTCAATGAACCTAGTTGCCTTGTCCACATCACTATGTCCCTCAGCTGTGGTATCTTTACCAAAGACAAAATCCAAAGGAGACCTTGGTGTGAAACCAAAACAGGTCTCAAGAGGAGATCTCTATGTAGAAGAATGTTTGGCTCTGTTGTAAGCATGCTACACAAACACAAATGTTCATCCCAAAGCTTAGGATGTTTACTGCAATATCCTCTGAGTAACTAGATCAATGTCCTATTAACTACTTCTGTCTGGCCATCAGTTTGTGGATGAAAAGTTGTGCTTTTCTTCAGTTTGGTGTCCATCAGTTCCCATAGACTTGACCAAAACTTCCCCACAAATTGGGTGTCTCGATTAGATACAATAGAAGTGGGTAATCCAAAATGAACCCATACATGTTCAAAGAACAGTTTGGCAGTTTGTTCAGCTATAATTTGTTTATTACAAGATATCAAAATACACATTTTGCTGAACCTATCCACAATAACATACAGATAATCATGACCTTTCCTAGATTTAGGCAGTCCCCCAACGAAATCCATGGAAAAACTTTCCCAAGGGTGAGAAGGTACTGGTAATGGAGTGTACAAGCCTAGTTTTCTGTTGCTGGGCTTGCTTTTAGCACACATAGTACACCCTCTTACATATCTAGAAACTGTCTCATTCATTTTTGGCCAATAACAAAATCTTTGCAGCTGTGCAACTGTTTTGCTTACCCCAAAGTGACCTGATATCAGAGAAGTGTGTGCTTCCGTGATTATGTTTACTCTCTCAGTTTGTGGAATGCAGAGTTTCCCACAATGGTATAAGAGTCGGTCCTTCACATGGTAATCCAATTCTTCTACCCATTTTCCTTCACTCAAAGTTGCATATACATCTTCAAAATCTATATCTTGAGCATATTGTTCAATGTAGCTTTCATGTAGCACATAGTTATGCTTAAGTATAGTAGATTCATTTATAATTGGTCTAGATAACATGTCCGCAACTTTGTTATGTATGCCATTTTTGTATCTGATCACTAAATGAAATTGTTGTAGAAAACCCATCCATCTGTAATGTCTTGATTGCTGCAACTTAGTTTAGGAGTGTAGATATTGAAGTGGTTGATGATCAGTATGTATTACTGTCTCTTTTCCCATTAAGTAATGTTTCCACTTTTTCACACTCTGAACTAATGCATAAAATTCTTTATCATATGTAGGATAGTTAACTACTGCAGGGTTAAAAGTCTCAGAATGATAACATATGGATTTGCTGTGCTGCATCAACACTGCTCCCATGGCATAGTCACTGGCATCAATTTAGATCTCAAATGGTCTTTGCAGATCAGGCAATGCTAGTATAGGTGTTGTACTAATCTTTTCTTTCAAGGTGTCGAAGGCTTTCTGATGTTTTCCTCCCCACTGAAACACCTTGTTCAATCCTGTTAAAGCATGTAAGGGAGTTGCAATTGAGGAAAAGTTAGAAATGAACTTCCTCCAATATTGTGCTGCTCCTAAGAAGCTTCTCACTTCTGTAGCAGACTTGGGCTTAGGCCAGTTTACAATGGCTGCCACTTTAGAGGGATCTATCTTCAATTCACCACCCCCTACTATATGACCCAAGTAATTTAGAGATGTTTTGCCAAATTCACATTTTGAGAGTTTAACATAAAGTTTTTCTCTTTTGAAAACATCTAGTGTCTGCTTAACATGCCTTAAATGTTCTTCCCACGTTTTACTAAAAATCATAATGTCATCTAGATACACAATAACAAAATCATCAAGAAAAGGTCTGAGTACATCATTCATTAATCTCATGAAAGTAGCAGGAGCATTAGTTAAGCCAAAAGGCATAACCAACCACTCATACAATCCCTGCTTTGTTTTGAAAGCAGTCTTCCATGCATCTTGTTCTGCAACTCTGACCTGATGGTATCCACTGTGCAAGTCTAGCTTGGGGAAATAAATAGCTTCCTTCAATTGATCTAAAAGATCATCTATGCAAGGAAGGGGATAACGATTTTTGATTGTTATCTTATTCAGTGCTCGGTCGTCAATGCACATTCTGCACGAGCCATCTTTCTTTCTCACCAAAACGATTGGTGACCTACATGGTGATGTTCTAGGCCTGATGAACCACTTCTCAAGCAACTCCTACACCTGCTTCTTGATTTTAGCATTCTCTAAAGTTGAAAACCTATACATTCCAATGTTAGGCAATGGAACATCTTGCTGCAAAATAATATCATGTACTATTTCCTTTTTGGGTGGCAGACCTTTAGGTTCTTGAAACAAGATATCATACTCCGAAACAACCTTTTCTATATCAGCTTGCTGTTTAGCATTACAACCCTCAAATACATTGGTTTTATCAGGTTTCTTTTCCTTTACAACCATCAATAAGAATTGTTTGCATGAATTTATCATTCTTTTCATTTTCCCTGAGTTTATGAGAGTATAATTATTCTTGAGCTTATGAGCTCTTACAAAGTATTTGATTCCATCTTTAACAAGTAGATACTTGTTCTCAGCTCTATAGAAAATAGCCTTTCTATCATACAAGTAAGGACTTCCTAAAACAATTCCACATATATCCAAAGGAATTATGTCTAACTCCACCTCATCTACAAATGCTGACCCAAAAGAAAACTTGAATTTGCACTATCTAGTCACTTGTAGTTGTGCTTTATTATTCAACCATCCTAATGGGTATGGTTTCTTGTGAGGTGTAGTTGCTAATCCCAATTTCTTTACAATTTCTTCAGAAATTAAATTTACTTGTGAGCCACTATCAAACAAAGTATCAATCTTTTGATATTTGGAAACAACTCGAATATGGAAAAGCTCATGCCTTTTTCTCTCATTCTCTTCATCAATAACAGATTAAGCAGAATTACTAGTACATGCTTTAGAATTCTTACCTTTTATACCTGTGGTTGCAGTGGCTGTTTCATCTCTCGAGTCTAACCCCAAATCTTTCTGAATAGCTGCATCAGTCTTCTTCTTCTTGCCCTCGAACTTCTTGGGTCTCAGCTTTGGATGTAGAATCCAACAATGCTCATTATCATGCCCATCCTTTTTACAGTGAGTGCATGAAGCTTTGCTTTTCTATGTAGTATTAGCCTTCCTTGCCTTCCACTTTTGCTTTCTTTTCTCCTTGCTCTTGCTTGCAGTGGGTTGGGATGGTCCCCCAACTTCTGGATTTCCATTCTTTCCTCTAGCTTCTAGATGAGTAGCTTGTACAGATACCTCATCTATACTAGTGGGATTAAACATGAGGATGGTATGCCTCATGTAGCTGTGTAGACCACCAATGTACTTCAACAGAGTCTCTGGTAAGTCTAATGAGATTCCTAGAATCAATGATCTCTTTCTAAATTCTTGAGTGTACCCTTGCACACTTTGCCCTTTCAACTGCCGAAGAGTTTTCCAACTCATCATGGCTTGTTGCATGTAGGCCAATGGGTAGAACTGCTTTTTGATTGCAGAAACAAATTCATTCCAGACAGAGATAGTCTTACCATGTCTTTTCATATCATCTTGGGTTCTGCCTTCCCACCAAACCAAGGCAGTGCCTCCTAGGCGTAGGCTTGCCAGCTGAATCTTGCTCTTGTCTGAGTTGATGTTCTGTACTCTGCAATAAACATCAATTTGTCTAATCCAATTGTCCAACTTTTCTGCATTTAACTCTCCATCATATATAGGCAAATCAAATTTAACATCTAGTTTGATTAAGGATGCTTTCTTGTTATGCACAGGGCTATTAGGAGGTGTGAGAAAGCTTTCCTCTTTCCCTTTTCCTTTGGAGTGGTCATGGAAGTGAGACTCATCTTCTTCTTTGTCTTGTTTAGAGCCTGATGAGTCTTCATCCTTATGTTTTCTAAAGTCCCTATACATTTCTTCTACCATGGACTTTATAGCTAGGAAAATTTCTATGAATTGAGGGTCTGACCCCATAGAACCTTCCTCTGACATTGTCTTCGGAGGATAGACTCTCCCAATTTCAGGATTAGTTTCCACCAAATCTCATTCTCTTAATTTGAGCTTTGATCTAGTGAGCATCCATAGCTAAACCAACACAAGCTTGTCAATCCTTTACAGCTTAAGGCTCTGATACGACTTGATATGAAAATCACCCTATGTGTTAGGGTCCCACCCTAACCCCCTTATTTATGTAGTAGGATTGAGTCATAGTTATAGTTAAGCAAAGAGTCAATAAAGCCCATATTAATAATTGTAAGTGGTTAACCCGCAATTAATGACGGGACCATAGTTAGTTGCAAATGGGCCATGGTATTAATAAGAACCATGGTATTGATCCATGGTATTGCATGTATGAGTCATATATAAAGGATAGAGACTCCCTGCGAGGAGCATCATGTCTTATTATGTAATCGAGCTCTGCTCTATTGGAGGTTGCCCCCTCGAAGAGGCAAGTGAACATTTCTTTATGAATAATAAAATACTTGCTCTTGTTTCTCACTATTCTATGTTTTGGGTATATTTCTTCGCATATTTGGTATTTTGGTAATCGCCTTGCAGGTTAAGAGCATAACAAGTGGTATCAGAGCACTTTCCAGGGCAGGTGGGATCTCCATTTCTTAGCAATTTTATTTTTTGGCTAGAGACGTGTTCCGGCGTCTTTAAGCCACGGGATCTGTCGTTGAGTGCATAAACCTACGGATTTGGGGAGGCATGCACGCAGGAAATACAAGAGGTGGTCATGCTTGTTGGACTCCCTTGTAACCCGTATGGGTACCCCTTCGAGTAGTAGCGCATTAGACAAAACCGCGCACGGACTATCTTCCTAGTACCCTCTGGGTATATCGGAAGCCCCCTAGCTCCTTTGAAACCTCGCCATAGATAAACCGTTGGCCGTCTTGCTGCTACAGTACACCAAGAATAGCACTCGGAGAGATTACTCGCCCGTATGATAGGGTAGTCAGGTTGTACGGCTAAGGGTACGGTTGATCCTCCTTAGTTAGAGCCCTAAAACATTGGGCCGATTACTACTGTCAGACCCTTATGTATATTGCGATTTGTAGCACCTGACACTCCTCGAGACCATAGTTCCCTTTTCTATCTTGGGATCACGCATAATCTCTGCCAGATCGGATCTCGCAAGGGGGTTTGCAGCAACAACATACATCAGTCCCGCAGTTCCGAGTTAGCAGACCAGCCTTCCGATCTATTAGATCCATCAGATCCGCAGCAGTAATCTGTCCGCCGATCAAAGCTATCCGATCATCCATTCAGATCTCTCAGATCCACCAGATCTGAGTAGTTGTGTGGGGTTCCTATACCGGGGCATGATTTTCGCAGGACTTTTGGCAGCATTGACATTTTGAGGATTCAGCTACTGCAGTATTCCTAAGACTCCCCGGGGTGCTTATTGGTGATCTAGCCCATAAGAATCAGGACGACGAGCTGAGCATTGTAGAAACTAGAGTGGTCCTAAATTCAATTGTTAGTGAAAAAAAATTTGGGCGGTCCCAAATTTCAAGTACATCGGATCGGTGCATGGTAGAAACTAGAGCTCAAGCTATGGCCAATGAGAAGATCGATAAACTTGAACAATCCTTGCAAGCCATCCAAGCTCAGCTTGAAAAACTAACTGACGCACTCTCTAAGGGCAAGGAGGAAGCCTGTGAGGAGGCATATACTGGCAATGGAAACAATGAGGGTGAGTCTAGCCACTCTCTTCACCTCTAGGGAACCCACCAACAATCCCGTCCGCGACCTCCCAAGCTGGATATGCATAAATTTGATGGTTCTCACCCAGCTGCATGGGTAGCACAAATGGAGCAGTATTTCAATCTAAATAACATCTTAGATAATGAGACTCAACTTATGGTGGGGAGCATGTACTTGGACAATGAAGGATGGCAATGGTGGGAATGGCATCAACGTTGCAATGGAAGTTTTTTGACTTGGGCCACCTTCAAAAAAGCTCTTACAGAGCGCTTTGACCAGGAATCTACTTTTTTGGGTCATCTCACTAAGCTTCGACAGACTGGCACAGTGGATGAATATGTTACAGCCTTTGAAGCCTTAGCTTTCTGCACTAGGGATCTCCCAGATGCGTTCTACATGGAATGTTTTATCAGCAGTCTTAAAGAGGCCATACAAGCCCACGTCCGACTACACCACCCTCCCACATGGTCGGAGGTTTGCAAGGTAGCTCGTAACGTGGAACGTGCATTAGCAGCCCAGTCCATTCGCCCAAATTTCACCGCTAAGGGTCACCCCCCACAGGCTCACAGCACGACTCAAACACTTAAGGTTCAAAAGGTGTCACCTGCAGAAATGGCCGAAATAAGAAAGCAGGGATTATGTTACTACTGTGATAAAAAATACTTCCCAGGTCATAAATGGAAGGAGCCCAAATTTTTTCAAATTGATGCCACTGATTACAGCTCATCGGAGGAAGCCCCACCACTTGAGGAACCGGAGGAGGTAGAAGAGGACAACCAGAAGGACAATGTCCCTGACGAACCAGTTATTTCGCTGCATGCTTTGGCAGGGATTTCTTCACCTCAAACTCTCAAAATCAGAGGTTTTATTAAACATCGCACAATAGTAGTCTTGATTGGTAGTGGAAGTACACATAATTTCATCCATCAAAAAGTCGCGGAAGCAGGGCATTGTTTTGTACGAGCAGTTTCTAACTTCCAATTCCAAATTACAGATGGGGGAACAATGAAATGTGAAGGCCACTGTGAAAATGTCAAACTTCAAATGGGGGATTATCAGTTGAAGACCCACATGTTTGCCATACACATGGGAGGGTGCGACATTGTCCTCGGTGCTGAATGGCTTCACACTCTTGGGCCAATCACAATGGACTTCCAAGAGTTATATATGAGCTATAAGCAGAACAACTCCACACATACCCTCCGTGGACTCCAGGTGGGAGCTCCCTCTATCATCAGCTCACATAGGATGGAAAAATTGCTAAAAAAGGGCCATCATGGAGTTATAGCTCAATTTAATGCTATCCAAGCCGTCGAACCCAATTCTCTGCCGATTCATCCTGAGATGCAACAAATTTTAAATAATCATCTGCCAGTATTTGACAAGCCTAATGAGCTTCCACCCTCGAGAGGGGAACATGATCATAGCATCACCTTGGTTCCAGGGGCCCAACCACAAAATGTGTGCCCATACAGATATCCATTCACCCAAAAGAATGAAATAGAAAAAATAATCAAGGAACTTTTGGAAGCAGGTGTCATTCGTCCCAACATTAGTCCTTATTCATCACCGGTGGTCATGGTGCTCAAGAAAGATGGGGAATGGCGGATGTGTCCAGACTTCAGGGCCCTCAATAAGTTGACAGTCAAAGATAAATTTCCCATCCCGGTTGTTGATGATTTGCTGGATGAACTCAATGGGGCTCAATTCTTCACTAAGCTGGATCTTCGCTCAGGCTACCACCAAATTCACATGAAGGAAGTCGACATTCCAAAGACTGCTTTCAGAACTCATGAAGGCCATTATGAGTTCCTGGTCATGCCATTCAGTCTTTGTAATGTCCCATCTACTTTTCAGAGCCTTATGAACCACCTTCTCAAACCATATCTCAGGAAATTTGTCCTTGTCTTCTTCGATGACATCCTCATCTATAGTTGCACTTGGGCCGCACATCTTCAACATGTAGATCTGCTCTTACAACTGCTCCGCAAGCATAAATTATTTGTTAAGATGTCAAAATGTTCTTTTGGCATGGAAGAAGTTGAGTATTTAGGCCATATTGTGGGGCGTGAAGGTGTCAAGGTGGACCCCAAAAAGATCCAGGCAATGCAGGATTGGCCTCAACCTAAGACCTTGAAGAGCCTGAGAGGATTTTTGGGTCTCATAGGCTATTATCGCAAATTTGTCCGCAATTATGGTTGCATTGTGAAGCCCCTCACTCAACTCCTCAAGAAAAATTCATTCTTCTGGAATGATGACGCACAACAGGCATTTACAGCTCTCAAAAATGCCATGTGTTCCACTCCAGTCTTAGCACTGCCTGATTTCGCCAAATATTTTGTCATTGAATGTGATGCTTCGGGTACGGGTATTGGGGCGGTCTTAATGCAGGAAGGTCGAACCTTGGCCTTCACAAGCCAACAACTAAGCGGGAAGAATCTGGGACAATCTACCTATGAGAAGGAAATGTTGGCCATATTACATGCAGTAGATACCTGACGACCTTACTTACTGGGGCGGCGTTTCCAAATTTGCACAGACCATCACAGTCTTAAATATTTTTTGGAGCAACACCTATCCTCCCCACAACAAAATAAATGGCTTGCCAAAATTCTGGGATATGATTATGAGATCATTTACAAGAAAGGGTGTGAAAATAGTGTAGCAGATGCATTATCTCACCAATTTGAGGAGGAAAGTACCCTGCTCACAATTTCCCTTCCCATTCCAGAATGGATTGAAGAGGCTCGCAGGGAATGGTTTTCACATCCCTGGCTCTCCCAACTCATTACTCAATTGCAGGCGGATCCAAATTCAGCAAGGGCTACTCGTGGTAGGATGAGATTCTTCGCTACAAGGACAGAGTCGTAATATCACCAACATCCACCCTCAAAAGCCGCATTTTGGTAGAATTGCACTCATCCCCCATTGTAAGACATTCAGGCTTTCAAAAGACATATGCTCGCATTAGAAGATCATTTTTTTTGGACAGGCATGAAAAAGGATATCCTTACTTTTGTAGCAGAATGTGATGTCTGTCAACGCCACAAAGGGGAGACAGTCAAAGCACCAGGCACATTACAACCGTTGCCCATCCCGACATCTATATGGACGGAGGTTTCTATGGATTTCATTACAGGTCTTCCAAAGTCAGGAAACAAGTCAGTCATCATGGTGGTTGTGGACCAACTTTCTAAGTATGATCATTTTTGCGCCCTACCCCACTCGTTTACACCGACTTTGGTCACTCAATCTTTCATGGATCAGAACTTCAAATTGCATGGCGTGCCCACTTCTATTGTGTCTGATCGTGACCCGATCTTCACCAGTAATTTTTGGCAGGAACTCTTCAGGCTACAAGGCACCCAACTAAAACTCAGTACTTCCTATCATCCACAAATGGATGGTCAAACTAAAGCCGTCAACAAATGTCTGGAAACCTACCTTAGGTGTTTCACTTCAGAAAAGAAACATCTATGGGTACAGTGGTTGCCTCTAGCTGAATGGTGGTATAACACCAACTATCATGCCACCACCAAAGTGACTCCCTATGAAGCAGTTTATGGTCAACTCCCTTCTTCCCCTACTTCTTATATCAAGGGGTGCTCAAAGGTACAAGCAGTGGATCAACTCCTACAAAACCGCACAACCATGCTCGCCAATCTTAGAGAGAATCTTCATCAAGCTCAAAACCGCATGAAGCAACAGGTAGATCAGCATCGCTCAGAGTGCCAATTTCAAGAAGGGGATCAGGTATTTTTGGGGCTGCAATCATATAAGCAAACTTCACTCAAAGACAAGGGTTGTCATAAAATATCTCCAAAATTATACGGACCATATCAAGTACTTCAGTGCATTGGAGAAGTGCCCTACAAGCTAGCTTTGCCACCCACTGCAAAAATCCATCCAGTTTTGCATGTCTCATGCCTCAAGAAAGTGATTGGGAACAATTGTAGAATTCAAACCGGTCTACCTGAATTGGATGAAGAAGGGTCAATCTGGCTCCACCCTGAACAGGTCCTAGACACACGAGAACGGCACCTGCGTGGCCGCATGATCAGGGAAGTCCTCATCAAGTGGAAAGACACCTCTCTGGAAGATGCAAGCTGGGAACCATCCACTATTCTTCAGCAGTTTCCACAACTTCAGCCTTGAGGAAAAGGCTGTTCTTAAGGGGAGGGCATGTTAGGGTCCCAACCTAACCCCCTTATTTATGTAGTAGGATCGAGTCATAGTTATAGTTAAGTAAAGAGTCAATAAAGCCCATATTAATAATTGTAAGTGGTTAATCTGCAATTAATGACGGGACCACAGTTAGTTGCAAATGGGCCATGGTATTAGATAGATGGTATTAATAAGAACCATGGTATTGATCCATGGTATTGCATGTTTGAGTCATATATAAAGGATAGAGACTCCCTGCGAGGAGCATCATGTCTTATTTTGTAATCGAGCTCTGCTCTATTGGAGGTTGCCCCCTCGAAGAGGCAAGTGAACATTGCTTTCTGAATAATAAAATACTTGCTCTTGTTTCTCACTATTCTATGTTTTGGGTATATTTCTTCGCATATTTGGTATTTTGGTAATCGTCTTGCAGGTTAAGAGCATAACACTATGAGTGATGTCAGTTAAAGATTTATTACATGAAGTTATTACAGACTCATGTGCTGGTGTGTGTCTATGTTATTTGGGCAATGGATCGATCAGATTGCAAATACACAGACACTTGAAATGGAAAACATCAGAGAAATATAGTAAGAAAATATAAGAACACAAGAATTTAATAAGGAGTTCACCCTATTCTCCAGGGCTACATCTCCAGTCCAGCTCTCAGTGGTGGCCTTCTTTCATTGTGTTTTAAAGCGGAGAATTACAATGAAGGAGCTCAATATGAGTCTCCTGAAATAGAATTTTCTTGGCTGGGTGGCTCTTGGATTCCCCAAGCCACTAGAGTGCACAGACTCTTTTCCTCACCAACTCTTTGACCTCTTTGGTCTTTGATGGAAAGAGCCCAGTGTGGTGCTCAGTCCTAATAGATCCTCTCAGGGATGGCTTGAATCCTTCAAGCTCTTTGGTGCTCGATGCTGCCTTTGGTAAGCTCGGCCCTCTGTCTTCTTTCGGCTTCTTTTGCTTCACTGTCTTTCTTCATTTTCTCTGTCTTCTTCCTTTTCCTCTCCGTCTCCATCTTGGTGTTCCCTGTCTTCTGCTTGTCTATTCATGGCTTTAAGGCCATTCGATCTCATGGCTGTTCGATTCCCCTTCCACTTCCCGGCGGATCGCCTGCTACAACTTCGCTTGGAGTTGCCTGCTTTGGCATCATCATCAGGCTCACAGGGAGTGGCCACTTGTCCTCCTACAATTGCGCCGGCTTGCTTCGTCAGTTCGGTTTTTCCATTACGTCATGGAATGAGTCATCTACCACCTTGGCAGTCAAATCGGATGTTAAATTCTTATAGATCGTGGCTTAATCCCTTGTTGATTCTGACTTTCCCATCGGGCGCGATCTCAGCCATTAGATCTGGGGCCTCCAGATCTGACACGATTCGCACATTTCACACGGTTGACTTGATCGACCGTTAGCACACGATGAGTGGCGATTTTCTCTCTCCTTTGCTTGCCACACGTCGGCCGCTGAGTGGAATCACTCTGTTTTCGCCAAAACTGCTTACTGCCCAAGGGTGCCCCCGATAAATACCACTGGTTTTTGGAGCGCGGGTCCCACCTTAGCCTTTAGACTTTTCCCCACGGTTTTCCCAGCTCCCATGCGAACGAGTGCTCGGGGCCTCTCCTTCTCGAGGGGTTTTTCCCAGCGCTAATCGCGCATCAAAAACTGCCTCCTTTTCCCGATCTGGGCTTCCCAGGGGCTAGTTTCACCTCTTGCGTAGTCTCCATGGGCCTCGGTCAGTGTGCTTTGACCAAGGTCCTTGTCGTTCCACGCTGGCTGCTAACTGCCACTATTTAGAGGTGTTTTTGATCGCTTCTCTTAATTCTTTGAAGCCTGTCCCAACCTGATACAATCATGGTTTATTGATAACTCTTCTTCGTGGATCCAATTCGGATCATCTATGATTTCATCTCTCTTAGGTGAATTAATATGCTCATGAAATGGTGATGATGGAGGGGATGGTGAGGGTGATTGATCAGATGAGGATGAATGATCTATGGGCTGAGATGGAGGAATGGAGGTGGAAGGGTGAGATGATGAAGGGATACTTTGAACATTTTGAGTAGATGAATCAGTAAATATAGGATTGGCTATGAAGGTACTTCATGCAACATTGAGCTCTTTGAGATGATAAAGGACTATGATTTTAATGAGTGAATGATGAAAGAGACTCTTCTTTTGATGCTCATACTCACTTTTCTGGACAATGTAGGCCATCTTATCAATGCTCCGGAACAGATAGTAGGGTATATTGAGAATTCTTACCCTAGTGAAATGCATTAAAAGCCAGATGTGATAAGAATAAAGCCTAGAAAATCTACCTTCACATGAAAAGTATTTCTTGATAATTTTCATCATGGGAGCATATCTGTCTAGTAGGTGAGAAAAAATAAAATAGCCCTTTATTTCATTTCTGTACCTTGATTTTATGAAAGGCTCATAATAATGTCTCTCCAACTCACGTTGTTTAAACCATTTCTCCCCAACATTTTGGATTTTGGTGGCAGTTGATATAATGGCAGTAGATAAAGTAAAAGTGACACCTACTAAAGTGACTTGGTTGTCTTAGAGTTTGGATATGAAGAGTCTAGTCAACATAGGATGGTGTTGGATTTCCTGAACTTGCTTACGGAAATCATAACAACCTAGATATTTGAAGGATATCACAACCATAGGAGATGCCAAGAGTTCTATGAGATTTGTTGGCTCAAATCTGAGTATCCTTCCTCCTTTGTGTGTTTTCTTGACCTCTGTTTCTTCTCCCTCTATTCTTCTTCCTCATTGTATGGTTTATATTCCTCTTCTACCATAGTGTTTTAATATCAAACCCTAGGGAGGTATAGGGTTGTTGGAATGTGGTTTTTTGGGAATAGGGAATGGGGAAGGGAAATATGAAGGAGATGGGTGAAGTGATGTCTGTAATGGAGGAGGATATGGGGTATTAATATGATATATTTTTGGGATGGGGAAATTGTTTGCAATGTAGGAGGTTTTGGGAGCCTAGGTAGTTGTAGCACTTAGGAATTAGGGTTTAGGTACAAAGGTTTAGAGAGTATTTGGGATAAAAGGGTTTACAGAAAGGGAATGAAGGTGTAGAGGGTGTATGAAAGTATAGGGGAGTTAAAATTTAGGAATTGAGAGTGAAAGGGTAGTTTTTAGGGAGATACTAGGGTTTATATGTGCAAATAACACCAAATCTTCAACAAACTTTCAAAACACCATGAGAATGATTTTAGGAGGAAGAAACATGTAATCTTCAGTGGTTACTTACTTGTGGGAGGTCGAATGCAACTTTGGTGGAGTTGAGGAGGCGATTTTAGCTCTCCTGGACAAATGCGCAGCGCCTGTGGCAAGTGCATAGTGCCTTTGGAAAGTGCGCAACACCCTAAGGGAACATGCAATGCCTGTGGCAAGTGAGTAGCGCCGGGCAAGTGCGTAGTGCCTATGGAGAATGCTTAATGCCAGAAGAGAATGCAGAACACTTTGTCTGTTTTGGTGATTTTCACCCAGAATTGTGAAAAATGGTCTCTTGGGGTTTGCTCAAGAAATGATAAGAAGAAAATGGAGTTGAGTTAGATGCTAGGAAGGCCTTTATATTCAAATGAATTTGATATTTTAGCTTTAAAACCCACTTTCTAATGTTTCATTTCCCCTTTTTGAAATGCCTGCTAATTTCCCTTTATTCTCAGATTTTCTTTTTTTGCAGGTTGATGATTGTTGGGTCTAAAATGTGGATGCAAATTAGAGTTTCATTTACTATCAATCCGGGTAAGTAAACTTCGAGGATCATCCAATATATATGGACTTAGAGACAAACTAAACTAAGCTAGGTGACGAAATGCCAAAGCTATTTAGTCATTTAACAAAATGAAATCTAAAGACATTGCGATAAGTGTAAGAAATATTAAAGCTCCCTTACAGGAGACTATTCATTAATATTTCTAATCATCTTAATCAACAAACTATTTAAACTAATGAAATCAAACATTAAATAACAAATCAGATTCATTGAAAGAAGCAATAATACTTTCTTACGAAAGGTCATTTTTTAATATTTAAAACATATGAACCTAATGAAATTTACAAACAAACATAAAATGAAAGCTTACCAAAACAAAAATGTACTTGCTAAACAATGGGGGACCTTCCAAGGACACATCAAAAGAGAAGTCAAATGTAGAAGATCAAAGAAACTCCATTTTATTTATCATGAATTTCAAATTGCAATTACAAGTTCTACATTCCAAGAGGTTCTAAAATCTCCATTACAATGATTCTAAATTCTAACTTCTCAATTCTAAATTCTAAATTCCAAATTACAAATGAAGGAGATAACAGTCCCATTTATACAAAAGTTATGATAACAAACTCATAAATGTGGATCCACTATTCCCTCTTCAAATTCACATATCTCTCAACCAATGGTGACACATAACCCTATCCTCCATGATCTTCTCCATAAGGTCCATGATCTTATCCATGAGGTCCATGATCTCCTCAAATTCGAATTTGAACATAGAGTGCCACATAAGGGTGCCTTAGAAGCTTCCTTTGTACCTACACATGTCAACAAACTTATTCTAATTGTTAGGTATAATTATATGGATATTATTTTCTAAAGTTTAACCAAAAATTCTCTTAAAAATACTAAGAATTAATAATATTTTGGAAAACACAATGGTAAGCCATTTAATGATGAAAGTGAAGCGAACGTGATGACATGGTGGTGGAATAGAGGTGAGAAAATGTGTGAATGGAGTGAAAGTGGATGTATTTTAAGGATAATTCTTAGGCCCAACATACCCCCAAATTGAAGGTATTGCATGTCCTCATGCAATCTATTACATTACTTTTGATACTTGAGCTTTGGCTTAAACTGTGCATGATATCACTTAACTTTTGCAAAGTGTGTTTGTTGAATTGCAACTTGGTTGGTTCTTGTGTTTCAACCGTATTTTGTTTGTTGCATTAAAATTCAATGTATGATCTTTGCTTAATGATAATGTGATTTTTATTGCAAATATTTTTGTTGGAATGCATTATGGTTGGCTCTTCTGTAACAACCATGATTGTGTCGCATCCAGTTAGCTTTTAAGTACTTTTTACAAAGCCTTTTATATGCTCATGTAATAGTGAATATATTTTGAAGGTATGTGGGTTTTAGAATGTGATATATGAATATGGAAAAATATGAATGTGACAAAGTATGAATGTAAATGTACCACCACCTCTCCCCAAACTGATGGTTTTGGCAATTTTATGAAATGAGGAAAGGAAGTTTTTTCCAAAAATTATCATTCTAGCTTTCAAGGAATTAAATGGTTAAAAGTTAGAAAATATCATACCTCAACTTACCCTTTCAAAAATGGATGAGGGTTGTGCATGTGTGGCTGCAAAATTCTGATCATAGTATTCTTTACTTGGTTGTGAAAATGGTGGATGAAGTTGAAAAAGTGAATCTTTTATTGTTGCTGCATCTACTACTGGATCTGCTGCTGAATGCGGCTAGAAATGTATAAGGCTTGGAAGGTATACAAAATTTAGAATTTACACTTCCCCCCCAGCCTTATTTATTGACTTGCCCTCAAGTCATTTACATAAAAAAGTAATGAAAGTTATTCTGCTTCCTCTGCTATAAAGTGATTGGTCTTCAAGTCTTCAACAGAACCAGCTCATTGGCACAGTTCTTGTCATGTGAATAAATGTTTCGGTGTCAAACATAACAAGAAATTGTTAACTTAGTGGCCATTAATGGATTCCACTAGTCAACACGAG
Source organism: Pinus tabuliformis (assembly GCA_031772625.1). NCBI lineage: Eukaryota > Viridiplantae > Streptophyta > Pinopsida > Pinales > Pinaceae > Pinus > Pinus tabuliformis. Next base: position 145,049,758 of record CM062812.1, read on the forward strand.
ATCTCCCATATTTGGTGTGGATGATAGTCAAGATGCCCCGAACACATCTTTCTAAGTATGAATGAATTTGTTGTTGTCGAATACTTAGAAGATCCGACGAACAAGGGACATTGATGTATTCCATTGTTTATTGACATGATAGATTGCCCTTAAGGCATGCAAGCTTCAAGGTGTTTTTAGAAAGATATTTAGACTCAAGGACTATGGACTCAATGATGTATGGAAGCAAGGTTTTATTTGCAAGGGTAGGAAATAGGAAACTGACAATGAATATGTAAAGTGGAACAAAAAACTTGTAAATAAGCTTCATTGCTTTTGTTGGTGGGTTAGGATTGATGACAATGTAATGAAGTGTATCTGGATAATGAGAAATGGATAATGACTCTTGCTGGGAAAAAGTGAATTATGGCATGCAAAATCTCAAAAATAGAAAATTTGCTCATTGCTTCTGGAATTTCTGCTAAAAGAGATGAGTTTGACTAGCATTGACCAGCCACCTGTAGTCTTTGAATTCAAGAGTGGATAGGTATTTCACCATCCTTGGACATTTAGGAAAAAACTCTAGGTCTTCGAATTTGCTAATCTGTCATGCAACATGTCAAACCATTAAGCTATTACAGGAAGTTGCAAGAACTTGTAATTTTCTGGAAATTTCGTTTATGATCATGGACTTGTTCTTTAGAATTTCTCATGAAATTAGTCTTTTGAAGACCAATTGTGCGCATGATTAGTTTCCTTAATGATTAGTTGATCATTCGAAATTTGCGAAAAAAACTTGGCATAAAGAACATTAGTGTGTTAAAAAAGGAATGGCCAATTCCTTGATGATTCTTATGCAAAAATTAATGCCAAATGAAATGGATTAAGGAGAATCAAAAGCATAATGTTCAGTCCAATTCATAATATTGATAAAAATCCATTTTTAAGTAATAACCATGAAAATTAAATCATCTCCCTGTTTGTGTCAGATGTCTCCTGGAATGTGCATGACAAAGAACTTGGCATTATAGGTTTGTTGTGTCCTGTAGATTAATACATCACATAAAATCATACAACAAGAATACAAGCATTGCCAACTATAATCCTCCAAATGTTCTATAAATGAATCCTCCTAATTTTCTTCCAAGTGTGGAACCATCTCTGTGTCCAACTGTTAACGTACTGAATCACTTTGACTTGTTGTTCAACTATAACGCAGAGCACTTGTCAACAATTCATTGTAGCTGATCGACGTGCCATTCACCTTTTATACACGGTTTCAATATTTTTGGTGCATGTCAATGTACTAAATGTTAGACTTCTTATTTGATACTAACTGAGCGATTGTCCAATCTTATTTCAATTCTTCCTCAACAAAGTACCACAACAAATTTGATCACCATGAAACCAGAAAATTGAATTTGCTGTGTGTAGAAGCAATGCCCGGGGAAATAAATCCACCAAACAAATTCAAAAATGAATACACAACTTGAAATACCTTGTACTAAAATCAAACAAAACAACTAGAATCAAACAAGAAAGAAAGACCAGCAACCATGAAAAAAAAAAATCCTGATAAGTTATCCATAAGATTTTACGAATTGAACCCGAGGTGAATCGAACACAAAAACTTCTGATCTGAAGTCAGACATGCTACCATTGCACCACGGATCCATGGATGAGCATTCCCTTTTTCTCTATTATTTTTCATGGATTTTTACGCTATAGTCGACATATGATTCAATGCGGTGAGCGTGGATCAAACACACGACCTTTAGATCTTCAGTCTTGCGGTTTAGAGCTCAAATTTAGTCCAACACGATGCTAAATCCCAATGAACATTTAGGGGGCTATGGAGATAATTGTCGACCTCAACTCAGACCTTTTCACAATGTCGAGTTTTTGAACCACTATACCACAACTTTGGCCACAACACAAAACAATAATGACTTTTGACGGGAAGAAACTTGATAGATAATTGAAATTCATTTTGTCTACAATAGTCGTGGTTGTGTCGGTTTCTAAAGGCTCTTACTGTATGAATTATAGTTCATGCACACGATCAAATCGTGGTGTCCAGAAACTATATACAATTCAGACTTATCCTTGGATGAAATACACCTCACGCAAAAATGGAAGAGTGTCCCTTTATGCTGGAATATTAATCCAAGCGAACGCTTTAGTGATGACCTTCCCACATACTTCGCGTAACTTCTGCATGGAGTCAGTTCACAACAAGTTTCTGAGTGCTATCAACAAATTTATGTTTTAAGTAGACTTCAATTATAATCATGTGCATCGATGTTTTTAAATAAGCCCTCAATAGAGTTGCAACAATGGTTTCAGATTTCATGCAAATAGGAGCTTCAATCAAACTAGGAACAATAAATATTTTTCCAAGACTAGCCCTCAGTCATGTCTTCTCTAGGGCAGAACAACAAAAGCCAGTGACAACAATAATATTTTATGCACAAAACACTCTACACAAAGCCTCAGATGTTGGTGTGAGTTTGCTTTGAAATGCATGCCCAGAAGACCTACGAAAAACCAGAACCAAGACAAATGTAAACCCAGAAAAATCCTCGAACGTAAGCCAAAAACCCACAAACAAATTTCGACCTCTCAAGCTTGTAATTTTTCTCCACAGGGCCGAGACTTTCAGAGCACAATACTTTTAGATTAACATTTAATTCTTGTCTGAGTTGAGGGCTAGTCGAATTCCACAATCGTCTATGAACGCTACACTTATTTTCCTTGTCGAAGAGCAGCAATTACCTTCTCGGAACCATGCAGAGCTTCGTTTAATCCTGTGCAAATTCATGAGAACATGGATAAACTCGTCAAATGGTGATTGTCCTGCAACAAATCTGGGGTTAGTGCTAGAAAGAACAACGCAAAATGTTAACAATGCAAATCATAATGCAGTTCTCGCATAGATCCCTTACCTCGGCTGATTTTCCAGAACAGTCTTCTGGGTAGATCACTTACCTCGCATTCTTTTCTGGAGATACCCCTTGCCATGTCAACCTCCTAGCATTGTTCATTGCATTTTTGACTCTCTGCACAACTTCCTTCCTCACATTACAGTTTGTCATTTTAAATGAAATCGTGGAATGAATCAATGAACGAAGGGTTGGAATGAAAGTTCATACAATCGTTGAGAATCAACAAATCGCTCAAATCAAGCCACAAAATCTGCATGCAAAATCGCTCAAATGGATTCGTGCCAGATTGCTATTTTGGCACGTTAGGGTTGACTTATGAAGGATATACCTTGAATGCGCAGTTCCCTCCACTGCGCATTCATAACGCATGTATGCTAGTTTGATTGAGATAATTTGGGAGTATGTCTCCACTTGACTCCACACATGTACGCATATCTACAGTTTAGATCCTACGCATTACAGTTGGTAGCCTGTACATAGAGATACGCACAGCAGTTTGGGACAATTCCCTTGTTCACACGCAACAGTATTTAAGAGTTATCATTGCATGGGATTGTGATTGAGATTCATTGGGAATTTTGCTTCCCCCATCCACCTACCATCAGTCACACATGGCAACCTACCAGATTTGCATATGAGGAAACAAGGATACGCTGTCCATTTTTTATGCCACATACAACAGGTTGAGTTACACATGGAGCAACTCTCATACACTTGGAATTCGATTTTCTGCTTTGGGATTTCCTCCTTCTCCACTTGTCATTGGGTTCCTCATTGAAATCTTCTCCATTTTTTCTATTTAAATGAGCCTTGGACTCCTCATTAGATAATCCTTAGATGAGCTATTGGTCTAGCGAAGCTCTGGAAAAATTTGTGTGTTTCCAACAAAATATAAATGCAACAAAACATAAATTCATCGGAGCATTGCAAATTAGTTCAACACACTCAGTCATTCCATAAAGTATATGTGGAGCAGTATTATTGAGTTTGGGTGCTTTGTTTATAAAGACTTGATTCTAAATGTTTTTAGAACTTTTTACAAACAACATTCATTTGCTGTTTGTCTGCTTTAGTTTATTTTTTTAATTGGTTTAAGTTTTAACTTGAAATTGTGAGACAGAGGATAGAGTAATTGTGAAAAACCTCCCTTGTCATGAAATGACCAGTTTCAAAAAGATTAAGAGCAAATATTTGTTTGCAATTAGATCAAGCCAAATGGATTTTTATTGCAGATTTCTTCCTTAAAGACTGACATTGAATTGTTTATATACATATTTGGCTTGTTTGAAGAAATGATCCCAGCACATCAAAGCAGAATATAATGAATATTTTGATATAATGAATATTTTGTACATCATGGAGCTGCAAATTGTGTTCTGTTAGGAGTAAATAAACATATGCAAAGAGTTTTAACATATTGATCAAATCACTAAACTACAGATTTAATTTTTAAATTTGGAATCGAAAATAAACGAATTTAAAAAAAATGATTTCGATTTCTTATAATGCTGTAGTTTTAATGATTTGTGCAAATTCCAAGCAAGAGATTTTTATTGATTTGTGCAAAATAAATCAATAGATTTTCTGATCTTTCCTGATCGCTTGAAGCGCAGGAAGAGAGCATACTAACCTATTGATTTGTTTTTTTAATTATTTTTGTAGGTTAGCATGGATGAAATGTAAATTTATTCATGAGAAATGATGATGTTTTTTTTTCAAAGAAAAACAAGACTAAAAACTCTAGCGAGATCTCGTTTTATTTTTCTAATCTATTCTACCTTAACTTGCTTGAAAGATTTTTTTATTTCCTAGGTAAAAGCATGCTTCTAGTGAAGCCACCTATAGACTAAGAATTCGAAAATGCTCACATCAAGATTTAAAATTTTTACCTGATTATTTGCAAGGATGTGAGTAACCTGTTTTATTCTTGGATTTGGTGCAAGGTTCTTTTGAAACCAATCTTCAATATTGTTCTTTCTCTCCAAGAAGTACCTATTTAACATCTTCAAATTTCTCATCCGTATATGAATTAGTAAGAAATGGGGGGTTTGATAAAAAAACTGAATTTAAAATCAAAGTAAGTATGAAAAATCAAAAAGCTAAAACTTGAACACCTTTATGAAGATCTTGCTATCACTAGGTTTCACAAGTTAGTTCGTAAAAGGAAATTGCAATAAAAATAACTTCCTAAGTCTATCTCTAAATGATCCTCCCTGACAATGGTGCCAAAATTTTGGGTCTAAAATGCGGATGCAAATTAGAGTTTCATTTACTATCAAACGGGTAAGTAAACTTCAAGGATCATCCAATATATATGGACTTAGAGACAAAATAAACTAAGCTAGGTGAAGAAATGCCAAAGCTCCCTTACAGGAGGTCTTTCATTGGGATCTCCAACACCTATTTAGTCATTTAAGAAAATGAAATATAAAGACATTGCGACAAGAGTAAGAAATATTAAAGCTCCCTTACAGGAGACTATTCATTAACATTTCTAATCATCTTAGTCAGCAAACTATTTAAAATAATGAAATCAAACATTAAATAACAAATCAGATTCATTGAAAGAAGCATTAATACTTTCTTACGAAAGGTCATTCGTTAATATTTCAAACATATGAACCTAATGAAATTTACAAACAAACATAAAATGAAAGCTTACCAAAACAAAATTGTACTTGTTAAACAATGGGGGACCTTCCAAGGACACATCAAAAGAGAAGTCAAATGTAGAAGATCAAAGAAACTCCATTTTATTTATCATCAATTTCAAATTGCAATTACAAGTTCTACATTCCAAGCGGTTTTAAAATATCCATTACAATGATTCTAAATTCTAACTTCTCATTACAAACTGATAAGATCCTAAGGTTCTAAATTCTAACTTCTCAATTCTAAATTCTAAATTCCAAATTACAAACGATGGAGATAACACTCCTATTTATACAAAAGTTATGATAACAAACTCATAAATGTGGATCCACTATTCCCTCTTCAAATTCACATATCTCTCAACCAATGGTGACACATAACCCTATCCTCCATGATCTTCTCCATAAGGTCCATGATCTTATCCATGAGGTCCATGATCTCCTCAAATTCGAATTTGAACATAGAGTGCCACATAAGGGTGCCTTAGAAGCTTCCTTTGTACCTACACATGTCAACATAATCATTCTAATTGTTAGGTATAAGTATATGGATATTATTTTCTAAAGTTTAACCACAAATTCTCTTAAAATTACTAAGAATTAATAATATTTTGGAAAACAAAATGGTAACCCATTTAATGATGAAAGAAGTGGATGTGATGAGATGCCCAAAATCATGTACAATAGGTGGTTGATTTTTCCTAGTTGATACTAGTTTGTTCTACTCCATTTATGAATGGAATAGACTTATTTTAATGGGTAAGATGCCCATGACAACTTGCAATAGGTTGATGTTTTGTTTCAGTAGAAGTGAATATGTTTTTACTTGTGATAGGTGAAGGATCTTCTTCATTGATCATTGGTATGAAGTCTACATTTTAGCAAAGGTGATACCCAAGAAGACCTATCCTAGTTAGTTGATTTGTCCCAATGTATAGCTAATTTTTGGAGGGGATTGATTTATGTGACAAAAATGCTTGACCATTTATTATTTATTGATTTTTTTCATCTCAGAATGGGTTGATCCATTATGTGATAAATTGATGGGGATTGTAGAACTTACTTAGATTTAGTGATTGTTGCACAAAAAGAAATATTCTAACGTTATCCCTTACGATAGTATTGGTTGTACATCAAATACTATTGTGGTGATACAGATCATGGGTAGGATACCTATTGTGATTCCAAGCTATTATTGATCTTTTGTTATTATTCATATCTGGTGGTGGAATTAATGATTCATATTGAATGTGTAATAGTTAGGATTAGTGACGAGTATTGGGGACATGGTTGTTGGAATTTTTTAGATAAACAAAGTTTATTAGAATGTTATTCTTGCTTCAATATTCTCTCAACCAGAAGGAGTTTACTATGATGAGGTTGTTACTTTAGTAATTAGTAATTTTAAGGTCCATGATAGGGATTCTTATGTTCACATTTGTTGATGACTCTTTTGTTGTTGTTTCCCTTTTCCATTTTCCTTGATAAATTTTTAGGATCAATGAACTAATATATATGAAAATTTCATCTTATGTTTTAATGGATATGATCCACTTGTCTCAGTATTTTTTTCCCCATGGAAAAATCGTAATCTTTCATTAATATTGAAAAATTACATATAGCATATGCTTGACAGCATATGCCTTGCCATTTTGGAATATGTCCAGAGTATCTACAATCCCATTCCTATGAATGGCTATATCAAAAATAAAAAAATCATCACGCAGGATGATACTTTATAGAGTTCAAACATATATACACCTCACAAGGTGATGTGCATAAATAAACTGATATATCTACATCATCATATATAGCCGGAAGTCTACAAAAAATATTTAGGTGCCATCCACCTGATGATATGTCTGATCTATATATGGTCTATGATAGTACTGGTACTGTGTAGTACCCCTCTGTTCATGGATTATCCACTGTCCTCTTGGCAAGTACGTGGCCTCCTTGGAAAGGCCGTCAGCACTGTTGTTATGTTCCCTGTAAATATGACGAACAATAATGGAGTTAAATAGAGATTTGAAATGCTTCACTTCATCCAGAATGTTTATAAGAGTGTGTGCGTGGCATCTTGTGATATTGTTGATCCAATTTATAATAGTATTTGAGTCACCAAAAATCTGAATATCTCTGCATTCATGATTAAGAGCAAAATGTAATAGATGACGAAGAGTGATCAATTCTGCAAAGTTTTTCATTCCTTCACGCAAGCCCAGTTTTACTCTGAAGAAACGTTGATCAGTAAGGTAGAGAAGAAAACCACCCCGCACCCTTGTTGTTGGGCTGCTCCATCAAAAAAAGCCCACGGTGTGGAGTGGTCTATTGGTTCGGGAGCAGTAAGTCTGCGTGGGCGAGGTAGAGAATATTTTGGCAGCTCAAGGTAGGATGCTACGATTTTAGCTGAGATGCTCTACCATCTGATCATGCTGTCCTCGAAAGTCATTTTGTTTCTAGCCAACCATATAGCCCAGCAAATAATCAGGGGGAGGCATGGCAGATTTGTCCCTGTGTGCGCACTGTTCCAGGATTCCCAAGCTGCTGTTATACTGTCTCCTTTCCATTCTCCCATGAAACGTATCTCAACAACTACAGATCTCCATATCTGTTCAGTGGTAATGCAGTTGAGGAACAAGTGCTCTGTTGTTTCTGAGCTTTGTTTACATAGGGTGCACCAATGAGGTCCATATATGGATCTGTGTTTGAGAGAGTCCCCAGTGGGTACTTTGTTTCGAAGGATGCACCCGAAGAAAAGTATGGTTCAGGGAGGTGTTTTTAACTTCCATATGCTCTGCCACAAAATTTGCAAGTGATCAGTTTTTTTGTCTTGTAGCAGACACAGGTAACCTTCCTTTGGTGTGTAGATTCTAGATTCCACCATGCACCACATGAGCTCATCCAGTCCCTCCTTGATACATACATGTGACTCATTCAATGCATCAGTATAATTTTTCCAGATGAGGTGCCATTGACGAAGCATGTTTAGCTGTGTAGTAGATTTCCATGCTTGAGTAAAAAAAGAGGTATTTTCCTGATCAACAATTTGTGCAATTACCCGGATGTCTTGTTGATTTAAATGAAGAGTGAGATCTCTTGGGAGGTGACATCTACCACCTCCCCCAGTCCAGGGATCCAGTCCAATGCGTGCACTAGTGCCTGCATTTATCCTCCAAGTCAGGTGGTTTCGAATGAGTGGAAGAGAGTGAAGAAGAGCTTTCCAAACCGAGGATATACCTGTCCTATTCCATCGAGGCATCCTTATCCAGTACATAATTTGGTGAGGCCAAATATATTTGTGATAAGAGATGGAAGTCCATAGGTTATGGTTGGTTAGGAGTGTCCATCCCATTTTTGCAGCCAAAGCTTGTGCAAATAGGGTTAGATCTTTGAGGCCCCATCCTCCCCATTTTTTGGGCAAAGAAATCTTGTTCCATTTTATCCGTGCGAAAACTCTTTTGTCTTGGCAGCGGTTCCACAGATATCTGTAGCAAATCTGTTTGAGACGAGCCAGGATGCATCTGGGTATCCATGCTAATGCCATCCAAAATACCAGAGTGGCTTCCAAGACAGATTCGATTAGCACCAGTTTGCCAGCTCCAGACAAGGAACGATGGCACCAATTTGAAATTATTTTCTCTAATTTGATGACCAACCAGTTCTAAACTACAATATTTTGGCTCATGGGCTTGATCCAGAAGCCTAAGTATTTGAATCCTTGTTCAAGAGGGCAAGGGCTATAAGGAAAGTGCTGTGAGGCAAAAGTGGATTCCTGAGCAGAGGTATGGGCCAGCGTGATTGTGGATTTTGCATGATTTGCCAACATACCAGTGGCCCTAGAGAAGATGGCAAGGATCTTATCAAAAGCAATCGAGTCTCGAATGCTTCCATCTAGAAAAATCAGGACATCGTCCACGAAAAGGAGATGAGTAAGGTAGCACTGGTCATTGATCTTCAACCCAAATAATCTGCCACTTTGCTTTTCATGATAGATTAGCCGACTCAGACATTCCATGATAATCAGGAAGAGGAGAGGGGAAAGAGGGCATCCTTGCCTGAGTCCTCTTTCAGCATGGAAAAAAGGAGAGGTAGAGCCATTGATGAGGAGACTAAAGGTAGGTGTGGATATGCAAGCCATGATCCAAGTGGTAAAAAGGTGTGGGAAGCCCAGGTGGATAAGGAGCATTTTGATGTAAAGCCAGCTTACCCGTCAAAAGCTTTTGCCAGATCGATTTTGAGGATGATCCCTTTGAGTCTTCTGGATCGAATAGAGTGAATGGCTTCTTGAGCAGTGCCAATGGCTTCATGGATTTGTCAGTCTTCCAGAAAGGCAAACTGTTCAGGTAGGATGTGATGAGAAAGGATAGGTCTAATACAATTTGCAATGATTTTTGAAATTATCTTGTAGAGGCAGTTACAGAGAGAGATGGGACGGAAATCATTGAAGGATGTGGGGGAATCTGATTTGGGAATGAGGGTGATAAAAGTAGAATTGATAGCATTGTATAATTTGCAAGAAATCCGACATTCCTCCACGACCTGGAGAAGGTCCTGTGCCAAAAGATCATAGAAATCCAGGTAGAACTCAATCGTCCACCCATCTGGACCCGGGCTTTTATCTTTTTTGAACCACTTTAAGGTCCCTTCAAGTTCCTCAAGTGTGACCGGTGAGTTGAGTTCTATCGCTTCCTCATCCCCCACATATCTAGGAAAATTGCCTGCCACTTGAATGATATCAGCCAGATTGGCTTCTTGAGGGGATCTAAAAATATTATGAAAGTGAATGGTACCCAACATAGATAGTTTTTTGAAAGCATCAGCAACCCCTCCATCTGGAAGAGGCATTTTCCAGATTGTATTTGCTATCTTCCTTCCTTTTGCATAATTCTGATAGAACTTTGTGTTTTCATCTCCTACCAGTAACCATATTTCTCTACTCTTCAGTCTCCATGTTTCTTCTCTTTCCTTCAGTATCTTGTCTCTCTGTTTTTCGAGCTCTACCAGATTAGCTTTCTCGTCTGTAGTAGCAAAGCCTTTGTTGCTGTCATCCAAAAGATTGTTCAGCTCAGCTTCAATAGCTGTTATGGTCTGATCATCCTTTGCTTTTTTCTCCTTTGCCCAAGTGATGGATAAACATTTTAGCTGTGATAGGTTGTGGTACAAACCTTCAGCCATAGTTCTGTGACTAGAGATGGGATGGGATGTCCAATAGTCCTTGACCAACTTGGTATATCCCGGGTCTTGGAGCCAAACGTGGTTAAATTTGAATGGGGCCTTAGGCTTGGCATCAGGTCCAAGAATTTCCAAATAGATAGGTGAGTGGTCTGATATTCCCCCAGACCCAACCCATTTTCTGTATGTATTTAACTGCTGAAGCAAAGGCACTTTAATCAGGAAACGATCAAGCCTTCTGGCCAGAGCCGCATCCCCAACTCTTAGATTTCTACAGGTGAGCAGAGGCTTGATCATGGGGACATCAGTGGGATTGTGCTGGTCCAGTACGTTCTTGAAGAAATCTGACATAGGATCAACTTGGGCTTGTGTTCCCCAGGATTCCCCAAAACCCAGGGAAAAGTTAAGGTCGCCCCCTATAATCACCTGATCTACTGATGTGATTTCAGTATTTAGGAAGTGCTGCCAAAATTCCTCTCTCCGCTGACAGGGGCCATATACATTGATGATTCTAATGGAAAAACTGAGCTCGCTTGAGAATAGATCCAGTCCAATGAATCCCACTCCTCCCCAAGAGGCTGATACATTTATGGAGCGAGGATTATATCCAATGGTTATACCCCCTGATCTACCCATAGCATCCAGAGAGTGGAAATGCCAACCTGGGTTAATGGCAGTTAGGGTTTGATTGATGGATTCAGCATTGCCCAGGGTTTCCTGCAACATGATAATATCAACGGGCTCATTTTCAAATAACCTCCGTAGGGCTAGTTTTTTGGAGTCACTAGCCATGCCTCTGCAATAAAAGGAGAGGTATTTCATGGTGGAACCCTCCCAGGGGTGTTCATTGCTCTAAGAACCCCTTCCATAGTGGATTATTTACCAGAGACTACTTCTACCTCGACCTTTAGGATAGCTTTGGAAAGATTAGATTTATGACCTTGAGTCGCTTGTGTGGATGGTCTTAGGATGGTGAGACCGAGACCAGTCTGGTGGCATGGGTCCAGGATGAACCGAGAATGAAGGTTGTGTGAGTGGGGAAAAGCAGGATGGTTTAAAGCCGAAGGCATGGGGGAGGATGGGGGGGAGGGTAATGTAGGGGCGGTGGTAGCGATGAGGGGCGGAGGTAAGGAGATCTCACATGTAATAGCAGGAGACATAATCAATGCTGATGACGAGTCTAATGATGCACATCAAGCATATGAGATAGAAGTAAAATGAGAGATAGGGGATGAAGAGAGAGCTGTACCTGCTTTTCTTGCGGCCTCCGTAGCAGCAGCAGCTCTAGCCCGGGTCAGTGGGGGCGAGGGCGTTCTGAATTGCTCCTTCGCAGCCTTGGAGGATTCACCATGATTATGATCCTTGAGTTCCGATACAAGAGTGCTGACCTGATTAACAATTGCTTTTCCTTTTTGTGGTGTAGGTGAGCCATGGGGTTCCACTGATTTCGTGAGCATAGGGCATTCCTTGTAGACATGCCCTACCTTGTGGCACCTCCTACATCAAAAAGGAACCCCCTCATAGTCCAGAATCTAGACTCTGGTATAATGCCTCCATTTGAGAGTAATTTTCTGTTCCAGACCCTCCCTCGTGTCCAAATGAACCAGAATTCTTGCCAGCGCTCGATTCTTTGACTACACATAGGTCTTGTCATAATCCAGATAAGTACCAAGGGCATTCCCGATCCTTACAAACACTGCTTCAGACCAATATTGAAGAGGTAGACCTAGTAATCACACCCATATAGGACCGACACCTATTTGCTCCCGCTCTGGATCGAATAATGGTGACCAGCATTTGAGAAGAACCGGTGCCATCTCAATATGCCAATATTTTACAAGTACTAATTCTGTGTAGTCCGCTTTGGAGAAATGTAGCACGAACCATCCCCTTGCTAGGTTCTGGACCTCTGGTAGCTCTTGTAGAGTGCTGCCCCAGATTTCTTTTACCCAGCTTGTTAGCCTAGCCGCAGAGTATGCCCTACCTCTTACATGCCCAACTAGTACCGTATTGGCCTTGTCTACTACCTCTCCCATCGGAATGTCTTCGCCAAATGTGATAGTGAGGTCCTTCGCAGTGGATTTCACACACTTTACTTTCCTTTTTCCAGTTCGTGGCGCCGATGGGTGTCCTTGCAGTAGATCTGATCCCTCAATTGCCTATGGGATCGATGCTTTAACGTTAATAACCAGTGATTCGAAGCATCCAAAGGGGAGGGAATGAGGGTTAGGTGGAGATTAGGGGTTTGAAAAAGATGGGGGTAGAGGGATGATTGAAGGGATCAAGTCGAAAGCAGGTGATGGAGGAGAGACAACGGTGAGCAGATTCAGGGTCCCGGGGGATAGAGGAGGGCAATCAAGGCTCGAAGATTCCAGGGAGAGCATTCCGAATCGAGGCGAAGATGCAGAATAACCAGGCAGCGAGATGATCGACGTAGAAACCGGATTCGAGTGCCAAAACTGATTAGAGTAGTCTTGGTTAGGGTTAGGGCTACGACTACAGAAGATAGTTTTTCCATCATATGGGTCCAGGGAATAATCAACTGCCTCCTCGAAATCCATACTATCCATTTTCGGAAACCGCCACCGAGACCGTCGGAGAGACAGTTGACCGCGGGCGAAGGAGCAAGATGGCGACAGGTCGGGAGAGTTGCAACAGCTACAGTGAAAATCCATGGATAACTGCAGTAGAATCGATTTATCTTAACCCTTTGCAAGTGCGACGAAGCGCACGCGCCACCTGCCTGCCTGTGGCCACTTCAGAGCCCAAAACATCCTCGCTTTCCACCCACACACTTGTCTCAGTCTTGTATGGAGATGTGATAATATTTATGTGATTCCTTGAGAAATGCTTGATGTTGCATTGGCAGATTTTGGCTTGTAATGATGACATTAGGGATGTTAGAATTTTTTATAGGCTATTGATGATGTCTTCCTTGATTTGGAGTAATCTCAAATATGGTTGGAAGTAGTAACCCAAGGTTATGTTCCTTCTATTTCATGAATGGCTATTGTTCTTTGGGAGACCCTAGTAGAGGTGAATAGGTTTTGGCTTGGTTTGTTGGTGTAAGCCAAATTACCTTTGTATTATTCCTAGACGTTCACCATCTAGAGGTTGAGTCACATTATTCTTGGTTGATTGCTATTGAATATTATGTTGTCATTGGTGTCAAGGTTAGGGGGAGACCTAAGTACACTAGTACAAAATGGCTAATTATTTACTCCAAAAATGACTAAAATTTGCATATAAACGTCTATTTTTCGGTCGGTGTCCAATAGTAACTAATTTGCAGTACCTTATAACGTGACCAAATTTTAGTCGTTTTTAGCTTAGTCATTAATTGATTGTCTCAATTTTATTATATAGTAGTATATTTAGTCATAAATTTGGTCATTAATTTAGTCATTGATTTAGTCATTAATTTTCACAATTAATGACGAAATATACAATAAAATGTATTACTAAATAATCACTTGAGAAATCCAATTAATGGCTAAAGAAATATGACCATAATGTTGGTCGTGTTATAACATACTGTAAATTAGGTACTAATAGTCATATATATATATCTGAAAATTTTAGTCATATTTTGAAATCAATTAATGGCCAAAGAAATATGACTAAATTTTGGTCATGTTATAAGATAATGTAAATTAGCTACTAATAGTCATATATATGTAAAATTTAGTTGTCATTTGTAATCACAAATTTATCATTTGCAGTAGTCATTTATCTTTTTTGGTATTTTCATATTCATTATATATATGACTACTTTAATATTTTATAGTCATTTCATTTACTTTCATTAACAACCATTACAAGCAACTAATTTAGTCGTATATTCATTTTATTTGTGATCATCATTAATCAACATAAACTACTAATTTAGTAGTTTTAGATTGATTTTATGCATTCATTATGTTGTAGTGGCTACAACCACCCTCCAAAATTTGGCCTGCACCCAAATTCAGAGCCTCCCTTGAGAGTTTCACTTGATGACTGCACACACTCGGGTTCACTCCGTGAGCTCGTGTGAGTCTTCGCGCTCGCCTTTCTTTTTCATTCCACCAAAAATTTTGCATGTTGTGTTTATGTCATGCTTGCGATCAGGTTCTGGTCATGATGAAGGTCTTCACTTTGTGTGTACATGTTGTGATCGCTGTGAAAACATCTGTCGTATTCACACATGGAGTCACATTCACTATAGCGCAAATGTCGTCATGGTCAATCAATGATCAATCACAAGTGTCGCGCTTGTCTCTTGCACCGTTGGTCAGTCATGTTGAACATGTGTGTCTGGTTAGTTTGAGTCGTCTCGTCGTCAAGTCATGTGGGTGTGTGTTTGTAAGATCACATTTGCATCTTTCACTCGTTCACACACTTAGTCATTTTACTAAAGTTTTGACGACCAAACTCCCCTCTGACAGCCGACCATCACCCCATTATCAACTCGATTGACTATCACCCAAAACAATGCAGAAGCACTAAGCAATTCTTCTCAAGCTACGATGCCTGCAAGAAATTCAATCAAGCTTCATGCTGGCCACGTGGAGAGTTGGACTCGATAGCCACCTTGGGACTGAATCCCCTCAAAATTTAAGTAGAGGCTGCCAACCTTGCCTGCTCTACCGACTGAAGAAATTGCACAGACAGGCCAACAAAAACCCAGTTCCCATCCCTGTCTCCCTCAGAAAATTGTGCATTTTTTCCAGCCAGTCATCCCGACAGTCGACTGACTACTGATCTAGAAAATTGCGTAGTTTTCATGAGCAGGCCCTTTACTGCTCAGGAGTCCGCTCAACTCAGAAATTGTGTAGAGATGATCAGTAGGTCGACCTCCCAACATCAGTTCAATTTCTCTCACCAGTAGCTCCTTGAAGTAGATTGATAGTTCCCTTCATGAATTGCGCAGTTTCTGCTGCCAAGCTCCCGGCAACTGACTACCTGTTCCCCTTGGGAATTGGGCAATTTTTCTGCCAGTGACCCAGCAGCCAGCTTCCAGTTCCCGCCAAGAATTGCATAGTTTTAGCTTCTAGGATCCCAAATAGTTCCTCCAAAAAACTGCACAAATCCTGTCTGCCAATCCTCCCTGCAGCTCGGTCTGTTCCTCCAAGAAATTGCACAAATTTCACTGTCAAGCCTTGCTGTATGCTCATCTGGAAAATGTGTAGATTTGGTTTGCCTTGCCTTCCTGTAGCTCAGATTGTTCCTCCCTAAATTTTCACAGTTTTTCCCTCTAGCTGAGCCAGACCTCGCCGATAGTCACTGTCGACTCGGATTTCCCATCTTCATCACCTAGTGACCCTTGCGTGGTTTTTATCAGCAGTGCCGGGTCCATCATCCTACCTCGGAACCTCGTTGCCTCTCCTAGTCACCTGCATTTTAAATGATCATGTGTCATTGTAGATTAGGAGGCTTTTGGATTTGATGTCGTCTCGTCATGAGTGACTGTAGGTACAGGTGCACCAACAAACATGGCGCGACAACAAATGGGGTGAACGAAGGGAGCACACGCAGAAGGACAAGTTCAGCAATGGACAAACAAACGATGCATGTGAATATATGTGCTCGCGAATGGATGATCATGCAAGGATGTGTTCGCGGACAGATGAATGAGAAAACATGCAAGATGTGCTCACGGACAGATGAACAAACGAGCATGCACCTTTTGCGAACGAATGAACCTATCAAGCCTTCCAACATATAAGGAAGGAGAAACGGGCCAAAGCAACATCAAGTGAACCAACGACAATCGAAGACTCTATGCACTTTGCCATGTAGAGGAGAAGTTGCGACACACCATGAAGACATCCAACACCCAGTAGCACTGTAGCTAGACATGCACTCCAACAATAGAAAAAATGTACTAGCACTGTCATGTCGAATCATGTCGTCCACATCTCTACTATGGGAAATTTTGTCAAACAATGTAATGTAACGTGGAAGTCCAATAGACCCACTTGTTGTACAAAGAGCCATGTAAAGTCGAAAAGTCATGGAAGCCAAACAATCATGAGGGTAGTCGAACAACCATAAGGGTTAGTTTCACCCTTGGCTATAAATACCCCCTCATTTCTACATAAAAGGACTTTTCACCTCAGCTCCTCCCACATAGCCAAGAGAGTCTGTAACCTTTTCTTTGAGCAGTAAGTAGTGGCTCCAACACCTCGCGCATGAGGTTAGTGATGTATGGTGTAACAATGTGTGTTGGAACTTTCACTTAATTCAAAAGCCTGCTAACAGACCAACACATTTTCACGCATGTATTATAACTGTTGTAAAACTAATCTTGAACACTTGTAATGCATGTTACTTTAACTTGTGCTGAACACTTGAACTTATTTCACTTGTTGTAATGCATAATTTGTTAATGAAAATGTGTTGTATATGCTGTTAACGCTATCTCGCCCGTGGTAGCTACCTCCCCATACATCAAACATACCTTTCAGATAAAACTTGCTACAACAACCGTTGCACTCATGCGGACTCATCCGCTAAGTGTTGTACGTGTTATCTTCCCTTGTGTGTTGTGACTGCCACATCTGTGTGGACTGCTCCTCTGGAAGCTGTGCACGTCCTATTGTGTTGTGTGTTCCTAGTGGAGTTAGAGCTTCCTCCCAACTGACTTGGGACTCACTTTCACCCTCTCCCTCTATAGTGAAAGAACCATTGACACAAGTAACACTAGCAATCACCAAGCACACGAACCTCACTTCTCGAAGACAAAGCAAACCACTCTCCTGTGCTGACAAGCAAGAGTTGAGGCAAATCCTTAAGACAATGGCAACCGGGCCATCATACCGGATGGGACTCCCACACCAAATGGTGTGAGGTATAGTTGGGACTTCATACCGGGGTGATCCCCTGAATGTTGGCGGGTCCAACATCATCAACATTTTTGGCGCTAGAAGGAGGGAAGCCAGTTGTATATGGCTGAACATCCTCTCACACTCATTCATCAACCATTTGGTCAAGGAAGTAACTCGCACTCCCTCTCACCTACATGCGAATATGCAGTTGGTTGCTCCTCACCGCCAAGGATTGAACACAAGATTCCGTATCAACACCTTCACTCTGTCCATCCCATCACTCGCCAGTTTGCGAAAGAAGTAAGATTGATCCCAGGCATACAACCTCTTCCATACGCATCAAGGAAGCCAAAATCTACTCCTAAAGGAGTTTTATCATCGGTGGAAGAAGCAGCCCTTGCCACACTTGAAGGTCTGGCAGAAGCTATTGAAGACAGAGAGGAACCTCCAGTCTTCCGGCAAGGAAAACAAGACACTCTTGTGATCTTGGGATTGAACTCCCGTACAGGAGGTAGAGGAAGGGGAGGCGGAGACGAACCAACGAACTCAGAGCTGGAACCATCAGATTTTGAAAGAGAGGAGGAGGATGATGAAGAAGAAGAAATGGCTGACCCAAATCTTGAATGGATGACTCAGGGACCATTAGCTCTCTCGGCTATTCTGCACAAGATGCCGAAGTGAGCAGAGAGAATGAACATCAAGTTCAACCCTGACAACACGGTGAAGGAAAAAGACCACTTGGACAACTTATACCTATAACTGTAGACCCTTGAGGTACGGTATGACGATGTAGCATGTATATTGTTCCCATGTACCTTAGACAATCATGTAGCTGCATGGTATCACAACCTTCCACCAAACTCTATACAAAATTGGGGTGAATTCAAACGCATGTTCCTTGAAAAGTTTGCTGATGATAAGACCCCAGCCATGCTACTCAAAGAATTGGGAAGCCTCAAGATGGAGGGAAAAGAGAAAGTAAAAGAATTCAATCAAAGGTTTACACACATATTGAACAAGTTTGCAGTGGACACTAAACCTCATGACTCCATCACTGTTGATTACTACACGTCCGCATTGCCAACCAGCATTGCACAGTTTGTTAAGCGAGCTACGAAACCAATGGACTTAGAAGTTTGTGAAGAAGCTATTGCTGTTGAGAAATAACTACGTGCGATTGGAGTCATCAAGGATGATGAACCAACAAAGGACTACAAAGATGTGAGCAGGAAGTCCCAAGCGATGGTGAGAAAGGGTAGAGACAAAGAAGAAACTGACATTGAAAACCTCACTCCCCTCATAAAGAACTTGACAACAGAAGTGTCCAAGTTTAAAAAATGGAAAACGGACACATCTGCAAGCAACCATCTGCCTAGGCAGAGACAGGTGATCAACTAATCAAGCAGCAACCGGTTCACTCCAAAAATTGCGGAGAAACCTATGTTCCAGGTCGAATAGTGTGCAGCTCCTAAGTTCCATTCTTTCCACGAAGAACATCACCCCGAGAGCTCTTATTCGGATTAGAAGCAGGCCGTAATCTCTTTCTAAAGTCATACACTCAATGCAGAAAGAAATATGTAGGAGAAGCTGGAAGACACTAATGATGATGAAGTGGTTGCACCTGATGAACCATTAAGCTCTGGGCATGTGGTGAACACGTATCAGTGCTCACGAACCATGTCAAAGACAAATACCGAGAAGAAGCCCCAAAAGAAAACTGACTGTTACAACATTAGGAGTAAAAGGGCTCCAACTATGCTTTGGGAAATGCAAGAGAAGATGATATTGTTGATGAGGAAGGCTGACCAACTAGCAACCCCAAAGCAGAAAACACAAAACAAGTCTGGGGAGACAATGGCAGACAAGAGTACATCCATGAGCAGCAAGCTACGAAACACTCCACCAGACAACACGAACATCCTTTCTACCCCGGACATCTCAGTAAGTCTACCAACTCTGGACTACAACATTTATGATGACATGAAGAGAACTCGGGCGAACATCAGTTTGTTCGAGTTAGCTAAGATATAGAGTTAGTGAGATATCCTTCTACGTGCATTGGGATAGAAAACAACAGACAACGTAACCTCTACCAGCAAGGGAGAAAGCACACCTCCCGGATCACTTTCCACTGTGATCAATACACTCTGGATGGAAGAAGTGAATTCAGGTTGCCCTCCATTCCTGCTGTCTTTTGATTTTTTCAACTGTAATGTTCACAACTGCTTGGTTGATTTCGGCACGGTAGCCAACGTCATGCTACTCTCCATTGCGAAAAAGATCAATGCACAATGGAGCGAGACATCCACACAAATCATCTGACTTGATCGAACATCGATACCAGCCATTGGTGAATTATGAGACGTGATCATCCGAATATCTCATGAAAATCGAGTCCATCAATGCATCAACATAGCGGTTGTGGACATATCGGAAGCATATAGTCTTCTATTGAGCAGAGACTAGACTAACAAGCTATACAAATATTTCTCTACACACTGGTCTCACATGTGGCTTTTGTACAAGGGCAAGTGCAACCAAATCTGGGTGTTTTTCGAGAGGTACATGAAGCATAATGTCACTCCCCTTAACAATGAGAATGAATTGTTGGCCTTCGCAGAACTCATGTTTGGAAACTGCCTCCTTGAAACAACATTCAGATGTTATCCTGCATAGCTAGCTCCAACCCCAGCAGACACATAGTTGGGACTCCTTCCTTGCCCAACTGATGGTAATGAAACATGTACAGTGCATTGTACCAATAGTAGCAGTAGCAGTAGAAACAGTAGTAGTAGCAGTACTAGCATGCCAAATGGTCCGTGTATAGACAAGCCGTGGGCCATGGATTTTGACGAATCAAAGACACATGATTTCAAGTTTCTTGAAATTTGAGTGCATAAACAATGTTGCTGAATATGAAGCACTTGTGTTGAGCTTATAAAGGACCATCAACCTCAATTTGGTCACACTTAAAGTGATACTGCACCTCGCAAACATTGTTGATGCTTTAAAGGACATAAAAATTGATGAAGGTAAGCATGAGCAACCCTTGAAAACTGCTGCTAAGGGAAAGAAAGGAAAACTCATTCCCGAGGGTGGGGTTTCCCTCAACAATCTCTATGGTTTGCATAATTTATGTCAAGGGCCAAGAAACAACGAAACCCACAAGACCACCACTATGAATGAACAGAGCAACCTCAAAACCAATCATGATCTAAAGATAGCCAATCTCAGTACAAGATACAAACCGCAAAAATGATAAGTCTTTGACCACTTGATCAAACACTACTGGGATGTGTCCACACAGGTAGATGATAACCTGAGTACACACTACAAGTGATAAATTAAACATGAGGTTCCAGGTAAAGGAGGAGACAAGCCATTGCAGCAAAGACCAGGTAAAACACATATGTTTTTTGGACTCCTTATACAGAAAAATTTGACTAACATTTTGGGTGATTGGATTACTTGCAAAGTTCGTCATCATACTTGGGTTTCTAATTTAAATTCCACATGTAAGAAATCTAGGGAAATCCTCTTATGCATTGACTTCAGGAACTTGAACCACTCCTGGAATAAACACAACTACCTCATGCCATCATTTGAGCCTATGTTGCACACAGTATTTGAAGCAGTGGTTTCGTCTTCACTTGAAGGTCTTTTGGAATACCATCAGGTTCTGGTAGCGGAACCTGGTGGACTTATACTGGCCGACGAGAAGCTTGGAACAGACACGTATTGTCTGCAATCACTTGACGGGAGGATTGAGAACCTTCTTGTCAATAAAAAAGATCTCAAGCATTACTTTCAGTAGGCCGGGCCACGCCCGTGCCATGTACATAGTCTGCTTGTTGTTTGTTGTTTTCATCTTGTTTTCTTTGCTTATTATATTTGTTTTTACTTTGCTTGTTCTGCTTACTATTTTTTTTACGTTTTTTTTGTTTGTTTGATATATTACTATTTTTGTTTCTAGAAATAAGTGCTGCCAACTACTACGTTCTGGCTTCTGAATAGAGTATGTGGTTGAAATTTGAAGAGACTTGTGACATTGCAACACTTGGTCAGTCTTGTGTCCATATTCTCTGTGCTTGGTTATAACATTAGGCTGATGAAGTCTTGATGGAATATATGAACCGTATGCAAGGGAATTTTTGGTCCAACCATGAACCTGTGTCCACATTGGGAAGCCCCATGCCTATATTCAACCTTCTGCTATGTGTTTTCTAGCTCATCCAACTAGTAGAAAGGGAGAAGGGGAAAATCTAAATGAGAAAACCTATATCAGAGGTCTTACATGCTTCTCTAAAGGAACAACCTCTTCTTCTCTCAATACGTTAGGATCCCTTTTCCACTCCAAAAATAAATAAGTGCCTATGCACAACCCTCTTGAAAAATACAAAGGCGAAAGAAGAGAAAGGATTCCTGCACAGAGAGGTTAAGCATGCAACTCAACCAAGGTATTGACCAGGCTCACTGGCAGTGGAGCAATGTGTGTGTTCCTGTGTGACTCTGTCGGGGTACTGTCTAGGCCTGCTGGTAGCGGAGCAACACCAGAGATGAAAAATTATAATATGAAAATCATCAACTCGTGAGCTAAAATACCCTTCCCGGATTCAAAACAATGTGATCAAGATGAACTTTTGATTGTGTTTGAATGTGTTGGTAGAAGGTGAACCACATATGTCCATGGGGTAAGTGGGGAAGCTGAAGTAACCCTCACAACGATTCAATGCTCCCCGAAAGAACAAGGCCCTGTGCTATCAATGAACCAAAACAGAGAAGCTGGAGTTCTACCAGTGTGTTGGCAAGTGTTGTACTGGCTACAACCACCCTCCAAAATTTTGGCCTGCACCCAAAGTCGGAGCCTCCCTTGAGAGTTTCACTTGATGACTGCACATACTCATGTTCACTTTGTGAGCTAGTGTGAGTCTTCGTGTTCACCTTGCTTGTTCATTCCACCCAAACTTTTGCATGTTGTGTCAATGTCATGCTTGCGATTAGGTTCTAGTCATGCTCAAGGTCTTTTCTTCGCGTGTACATGTTGTGTTCGCTATGAAAACATCTGTCGCACTCACACACGAAGTCACATTCACTATCGTGCAAGCGTCGTCACAATCGATCAACGATCAATCACAAGTGTCGCACTTGTCGTTTGCACCATAGCTCAGTCATTTTGAACATGTGTGTCTAGTTGGTTTGAGTCGTCTCGTCGTCAAGTCATGTGGGTGTGTGTTTGTAAGATCACATTTTCATCTTTCACTCGTTCACATACTTAGTCATTTTGCCGAAGTTATGACGACCGAAATCCGCTTTGACACCCGACCATCACCTCACCATTGTCTTGATCGACTATCACCCAAAACAACGTAGAAGCACCAAGCAAGTATTTTCAAGCTGCACTGCCCGCAAACAATTCAATCAAGCTTCATGCTGGCCACATGGAGAGTTGGACCCATCAGCGACCCCGGGACTGACTCCCCTCAAAATTTGAGCAGAGACTGCTAACCTTGCTTGCTCTACTGACTGAAAAAATTGTGCAGACAGGCAGACAGACACCCAGTGTCCATCCCTATCTCCCTAAAAAAAGTGCACATTTTTTTCCAGCTAGTCCTCCCAACAGTCGACCGACTGCTCATCCAGAAAATTGCGCAATTTTCATGAGCAGACCCTCTACTGCCCAATAGTCCACTCAGCTTAGAAATTCCATAGAGATGATCAGGCAGCCGGCCTCCCAACATCAATGTGATTTCTCTCGCCAGCAACAGACTGACATTTCCCTCCAGGAATTGTGCAGTTTCTGCTGCCAAACTCCCGAAAGCTGACTGCCTATTCCCCTTGGGAATTGCATAGTTTCTGCTACCAGTGACCCAACAGCCAGCTAGCTAGTTCCCTCTAGGAATTGCACATTTTTGGCCGCTAGGCTCCCAGCCAGTTCCTCCAAAAAACTGCACAAATCCTGTATGCCAATCCTCCCTACAACCCTGCATGTTCCTCAAAGAAATTGCGTAAATTTTGTTGTCAAGCCTCGTGGCCCGCTCATTCTAGAAAATCCATATATTTGGTCTACCCTGCCTTCCCACAGCCCTGACTATTCCTCCCAAAATTTGTGCAGTCTTCCCTCTAGCCGAGCCAGACCTTGTGGACAGTCACTGTCGACTCAGATTACCCATCTTCATCACCTAGTGACCCTTGCGCAGTTTTCATCAGTAGTGCCAGAGCCATCATCCTACTTCGCAACCTTGTTTCCTCTCCCAGTCACCTGCATTCGAAATGATCATGTGTCATGGTAGAATAGGAGGTTTTTATATTTGATGTCATCTCGTCATGAGTGACTCCATGTATAGGTACACCAACAAACATGGCATGACGACGAATGGGATGAACGAAGGGAGCACATGTAGAAGGACATGTTCACCAATAGATGAACAAACGATGCATGCAGAGAGATGTTCTTGCGAATGTATGATCATGCAAGGATGTGTTCGCGGACGGATGGATGAGAAAACATGTAAGATGTTCTCAGGGACGGACGAATAGACAAACATGCACCTTTCGCGAACGGACGAACCTATCAAGCCTTCCAACATACAAGCAAGGAGCAATGTACCAAAGCAACATCAAGGAAACCAACAACCATTGAAGACTCCGCACACTTTGCCATGTGGAGGTGAAGTTGTGATACACCATGAAGACATCCATCACCCAACAGAATTGCAACTTGACATGCACTCCAACAATAACACGAATGTACTAGCACTGTCATGTCGAGTCATGTCATGAGTCATGTCGTCCACATCTCTACTATTGGCAATGTTGTCAAACAATGTAATGTAACATGGAAGTCTAAGAGACCCACTTGTTGTACAAAGAGTCAAGTAAAGTCGAAAAGTCATGGAAGTCAAACAATCATGAGGGTAGTTGAACAACCGCAATGGTCAGTTTCACCCTTGGCTATAAATACCCCCTCATTTGTACATGAAAGGAATTTTCACCTCATCTCCTCCCACATAGCCAAGAGAGTCTATAACATTTTCTTTGAGGAGTAAGTAGTGGATCCAATGCCCAACGCACATGGTTAGTGATGTATGGTGTAACGATGTGTCTTGGAAATTTTGCTTAATTCAGAAGCCTGCTAACATGCCAACACATTTTCACACATGTAGTGTAACTGTTGTAAGACTAATCTTGAACACTTGTAATGCATGTTTCTCTAACCTATGTTTATCACTTGAACTTATTTCACTTGTTGTAATGCATAATCTATTAATGAAAATGTGTTGTATATGCTGTTAACGTTGTCTCACCCGTGGTGGCTATCTCCCCGAACATCAGACATACCTTTCACATAAAAATTGTTGTAGAAACCGTTGCACTTGTGTGGACTCATCTGCTGAGTGTTGTACGTGTTATCTTCCCTTGTGTGTTCTAACTGCCGCATCCGCGTGGACTGCTCCTATGGAAGCTGTGCATGTCCTATTGTGTTGTGTGTTCCTAGCAGAGTTGGAGCTTCCTCCTTGTTAGGGTCCTATAATTTATAGGATCTCAAGGTGATTGAGTATTTCACAGTTGGTAGTTTTCATATTGTTCATAGATTCCAGTAATCAATTGATTTCACAAAAAAGAAAAGAAAAGAAAAGAAATGAAAAGAGGGTATATAACAAAAAAAGAAGAGAAAAAGAACAAAAGAGAAAAACAATAAGAAGAAAAGAAAACCCCAAATGTTGTTCAATTCATGTAGTCTAAGCACGATTGAACAAATTTCAATTTCTGTTGATAGGGTAGAAAATAAAGATCTGCCAAACAATTTAAGCTTGGAAAATCAGTAGTTAGGTAGAAATGAAATTGGTTCAACTATTCAATCTGGACCAATGGGAGGAATAAGTGATAGAGTAGGTTAGAAATAAAAAGAAAAAGTGAAAGGGTCTGCAAATCCAAATGCACCCTGCAAATGCAAAAAGAAAGAAAAAATGTTAGATTAGAAAAATAAGGGTAGGTAGGTTGAGAAAAGTTACAAAGGGAAAAAGACATGAAAAGTTTTTTTTAAAGAAGTTTTATGACATATCTCAATGTTTTTTCCTAATGTCAGGAAAGGAAATTAAAAAGGGGAAGGGGTATTATGTTATTTTCCCTAACCTTATTCTATACCCCTATATTCAATATTCTACCCCCCTATTAATTCTCCTACCCCACCACTCACGTACCCATCGCATCAAACATAACCCACCCATCACCTCTCATCGAATCTCTGCACCCGCCATCCGATCTGATGGCCCATATCATTTTCCGGCCCCCTCTCACCCTCTGAACATTAATGCCCGGGGGGGGGGGGTGGTGTCCGAAATCGGTGGTTTCAAACCACTGACATGTCACACTCTCGAGATTTCGCACCTACCTCGTTCATTCCTCTTACTGCTCCTAGGGCCCCCAAAAAGTGGTTTCCACCTTCACTAAACCACCTCCCCTGTTCTTGTTCGAACCGTTACCATTCTCGCCACCTCATGATGCCATTCCATCCCATCCGCCTATCACATCCATTCCCACCATTGTACATTCAATTGGTTGGACCATTAGCTAACAGGCCCACACCACTTCAGGCCCATCCAACGGGAACACAATGAAACTACAAATGCACCATTTCACACCATTTATAAATTTTAATGTGCTCTATCTACTTACAAGTGCAATTTAAAATTCATACAAGCATACACAGAGAAAGCAGTGAGCACACTTAAAAAGAAGTACAAGTGTAGAAAACTCCATTTTTATGCAAGTATCAAGTATTCCCCTTCTTGAATACCACTTCATGTGCATCCCTTTTATTTCTCCCTCTTTGAATTCCCGTTTCTTTTCATCCCTTTCTATTGCAGTTCAACTGCAAATCTGACACAGTTCAGGTTTAAAGGTTTTTTGTAGAAGATAACCATGCCACCAAAGAAGAAAGAATAGGAGGTGTTTAATCCAATGGTGCACCCACCACTGGATTTGGATCACATACCCCTTGCAGATAGAGACTTCAAAATACATGAGACACTCTCAGAGTTTGATTTATTTGACATCTACTGCTGGTGGGAGGACAAATTCATAGATGGTGTGTATGACATAGGACTTTGGGACACTAACTTACCCTTCTATATATTTCCTAAAACCCATAGCTACCCTAAATTAATCAGGAAATTCCACTTATGCTATAACCCATAGCAAAGGGCAGTGATGGCCCCGACAGGACACATATTGTTTACCATTGATGACGAGTCTATTATGTAGATTATGCAGACTCCTATCATTGAAGGAACCACTCCCTTTTCCCATGACATCCTCAGTGAGATGTATCAGAGGTTAGAATTTACCAAAAGAGCCAAAACCTTAGAACTCTTTATGACTGAGCAAAACCCACTGCCAAGCAAGAATCCTCCTTATTCCTCCTCTGTTTTTCTTGATAGAACCAGACACATAGTCACCGCTCTTTCTTATTTATTAGGCTATTATTCAGATCAGTGGCTTGATGAAGCTATTATAGGTTTCTTGACCATTTTATCAGTAGATTTAAAGCCCTCTATCCTATTCAATTTCAGTCAATTTCTAGCAGATGCCATCCATGAGCAATTTGTAAATTTCATTATAGAGGAAGTGTTTCAGTACTCCTCAGTTTTGGTATATATGTTTGTTTACTTTCAGGCATACATGTTTCATTTTACAATGACCAAGTTGAATGAAGAAGGTGAAGCCCAATCTGTTATTTTCTGGACCACCTTAGTGATGAAGGATCAAAAGCACTTCACCTACAAAACATTTGTGGAAATGTTTGTTCATCCAGCTATGAGCCTCCTCAGTGGGACTGCAAAACCCAGAATCAGTGAAGAAATTAAAAGGATCATGCAGTTGACAGATCAAGCAAGAATAGGAGATTGGTACTTGTACCAAAATTATACTGAATTAAGAGTATATGGATGTGAGTTGGCCCCTTACAAGCTACCAAAGTTCCTCCCCATGAGGATCTTTTCACTTGAATATATCAGACAAATGATCAATGCAGATGAAATACATTTTGTAGCAACAAAGAAGAAATCACAATTTAGGATCAGATCTTAGATTGGTCCTCTCATTTGCAACAATAGGGCAGCAGGTGAGCAGGCTGACAAGAGATTGAAGGAAATGAAATTCAACCACAATTTTACATGGTCCTATGACCCATGGGGCATCATCTCTAAGAAAAGGGTAGAGAACAAGTCAATGCTCTACATTCACACTCAAAGGCCTGAAATAGAGAAATTTATGAACCAGATTGAGTGGATGCCTGACACATTGCAAGAGGCTGAGGAGAAAGTAATATCTTCTTCAAGTGCACATACCCCAAGACAATAGGAAAGGCAGAGAACAGAAGAAATATCATAAAAAGGCAAGGAACAAGAAGAGGGAGAAACTGGGAAAAAGCCAATAGAAGATCAGTCACCAGGGACTGATACTTCTATGAAATAATTCAAATTAAAATTTAGGGAAAGGGTTAGAATACACATGGGAATAGGAAAGGAATCACCACAACCAACAATCATCAATCTCAATGATATTCTGGATTCATCCCCAACAGGAGGTCAATCTCTTCCTGCCACTCCAATTTCAGAAAGACAACAGTCTCTTCAAGTTTCCACATCTACAAATGTAACTAGAGAAAAGGAGGAGACTGTCTTTGACACTTTCATGGAGATTAAAATTAGGAATGAGATATTGAAAAAGAGCACTTATGCTCAATTTTGGAAACAAAGTGCAACTTCTCAAGGTAGAATTCTCTCAGCCTTTGATTTAGAAAAAGGAAAAATGCATATGGCATTCTTGGAAGCATAGACAACAAAACCTAAAACTCCAGCCGATTACAAACAAACCTCTTTTGAGTTTGATGTCAAGAACGTTCATCCTATTGATCAGCTGGAAATGCACAAGAAAACAGGTGAAATTATTTCCTCTACTCTAACCAGTACTTCCATGAGTTTGTTTAAAATGCAGGTGGCCTTGTCAAATGCCCAATCTCAACTAAAGATGGAAAATATTTCATCCCAGTCAAAGGACAACAGAATTAAGTCTTTGGAAGACTTAGTAGTGAGAATTGGGTATGATCCTTCAAATGTAAAAGTAGCAGAAGAGATAATTAAGAAAAAGGAGATGGATATAGTAGCTTTGAAGAAGAAGCTCAAAATGTCCACTACACATGATCCATTGACCAAAGAGATAGAGGAAACAGAGAGTCAGAAGGCTGAAATGATGAAGTTAATAATAGAGAAATCTCTCCAAAATAAACAAATGGAGGAAGAGATAGAGAAAATGATACAAGAGAAGGAAAACATAGCACAGACATCAAATACCACTATGGAGGATCTTCCTCTTACAACAATTCCTACAACCACTCCAACCACTACTGCTACAGGGACAGGAAGCAGTACAAAACAACTAGCTAGGTCCATGGAAGGCATGAATCTTTAGAGTGAAGAAATCAAGAGACTAGAAACCCAAGTCAGTGTTCTGCAGGATCAAATCAAAAGAGCCGAAAGTGACCACTTAGTAGAGATGTAGAGGGCATGCACCTTAATTGAAAGGTTGCAAAAATATGAAAAAGAATCATCCATTGGAAACACTATATGAAGGGTGAAAGAGATCATTTGGCACAATATCATCAATGGCATGAATAAAGTTTGGCCTAGCATATAAATTATCTTTGAATAGAAGGAGTTAGTTGAAAAAGCTAAAGAAGCTATCTCAGCTACTAATCTAGAACTAGGAGACATGCCAGCACCAACCAATAGGATAATCAAATTTCTCAATTCAAGGAACAAGTATGAACTAGAAGAGCTAGGAGTAGCAGACAGAACATAAACTATTCTTCAGGTGAAAAAGGTGTTAACTAAGAAGAACCTGAATATACAGCTAGAAGAAAAATGTCAAAGTTTGGAGGTAATAGTGAACAGGTTTTTTAACAGAATTGAGCCTTTAACACAGAAATATATCATTCTCTGTTTGTTATCAATGACAAACTCATGGCCAGAGAAGATTATATCAAGAGGCTCCAAGGCATAGCCCTAGATGCTGTGATTCTCTCTAATATTAAAGGAAACATAACAAGAAAAGAATTGCTGGAAGCTACCAACAATCCAATTTATATCAAGCATGAGCTGAAACATGTTTTTGTGGTCAAACCCACTTTTGCAAAATACACTGAAGCTGATGAAATATACAGGAGGTTAATTAAGATCAAGATTCTAGATGAAGAAGCATGGAGTGACCTGTGTGATTATCAAGAGGAGAAAGACAAGGATGATTGAAGTGACAATGTAGATCTGAGTCAGCACTAGCCATGTTAGCAGAGCCACTACAATGAAATTAATTTCTCAGCAACAACATCCCTAAAAAAGAGGACCAGATGTCCCAGTTTTCTCATCGTGGCCACTTCGTGGTTACACTAGTCAATTTTCTTTCAATGTAATTAATAACAAATTGCCAAGTGTATAAGGCAATCGTTGTAGGTTTTTGTTAAATACTTCATGCATTGGAAGTATTAGGGGTTGGACCCAAGTCATTTGAACTATCTGTTCTTTTTGGAGAATTGTAATTTTAAGTTGGAGCATCAATAAAAGGACCGTTTGCAAAATACTTGAACTGTGTTAACCTGGTGATGTCTTCTTTTCTGTGATTGAATGTATCACTGTTTATTCATTGTGCATCATTAAGTCTTATCGTAAATCAGAAATTCTAGATTAAGATATGATTTTGGAGCACCTTATTTCTATCTACGTTTACAATCTAAATGTTTTCCTTTGATGTATGATTAAGAAATACTTAATTTCTTTTTATACATTACTGATATCATTATTCTGTCATCTCATTTCTCACTCTGCTTTTAGATCCAGTAAATATAGTTAGCTTGCCTTGCAAATGCTCTGGAAAATTGACATTACCACCCATCCTTTGACTCCATTGCCCAATGGAAAAGATTCAAATATGACCCACCCCAACCAAACAAATAAACCACCAAACAACCAAGCAATCAAGCAATAAATCTCTTTCATTATTACATCTAGCCTAACACATTAAAGCACTGGAAATAAAGCTAAATCATAAATATACAGAGAGAGCCCTCTCTGAGTCTAGGAGGGCTAGATCCTAGACTCCTAAGAGGTTTGATGTATCTTTTGTCAGTTTGTCTTGACAATATTCAAAATCATAGAACGATAACACTCCCAACCGACTTGGGACTCACTTTCACCCTCTCCCTCTACAGTGAAAGAACCATTGACACAAGTAACACTAGCAATCACCAAGCACGCGAAACTCACTTCTCGAAGACAAAGCAGACCACTCTCCTATGTTGACAAGCAAGAGTTGAGGCAAATCCTTAAGACAATGGCAACCAGACCATCATACCGGATGGGACTCCCACACCAAATGGTGTGAGGTCTTGTTGGGACTTCATACCGGGGTGATCCTGTGAATGTTGGCGGGTCCAGCACAGTGAACACATTATTAATGAACATAAATTAATTAGTATGATTTTGAAACTAAATTAAAAAAATCCATACAATGTACATGTTCATCTAATATGAAAACACAAAGTTACAAATGTTAATTATAATACTAGATACTATCAAGTACAACTATAAATAATCTCAACCATGAAAATTATATTATATAAAATGTCAAGTATTACAATATGAGTTTCCAACTTAATATTGGTTGGAGTAAAATTTACACATGAAATATTGTTTCATCACTTCAAAACATTATCATTTTGTTGTCAAGGCATTGCAGGTGAATTCACCAACTATGAGGACTTGACCATCAGTCTCTGTGTGTGTCTTATGTGGGATATTGGCTCTACAAGTAGCATTAAACCAATTCTCTTCTCTCTCTCTTTAATTTTCATTTTGCTGCTCCAGTGTTATTGTTCTCCTCTTTCTTCAATTCTTGCTTCTTACTGTCAATATTGAGTTCTTTTTCTGAAAAATAAAGAAGACAGAATGTAGAGTATAAGACATGAAAGACGATGAACACTGGAATATAAAATAAATAAGACTATAAAGGATTGATATGATATATACCTTAACATCAACAATATTGTCAATGCTATTTTTCTCCATAAATGCAAGAAACTTGAACAAGTTTTCTTTATTTGGGCGTGGCTAGATGACCTATATAAACAAAGAAAATAAAACATCGCCATAGAAAATAACACCTTAGTAAACTTAGTATTTAACCTTTAAGGAATGCTAGGTGTTATCTCAAAATCAGGCCCTGGAAGGCTGCTGACCAGGAAGACTTCAAGTAACTATTTCAGACCTACTTTAGGTTGAGGCTTAGCCTCCTCAACCTGAGAGGGCTCTCTCTAAATGGGTTAATGATTTTTACTTAAGATAAGATGGCTAACTCTTTGTGATATATCTGTGATAAATATGGATGCTGGAAAAACATTAATCAAGTTTCCATTGGGCCTATGGAGTCAACAACACCTCAGTAAACAATGATACTACCTTTACATAGAAGTCAGGGCATTCAGCATTTGAGTATTCAGAACATAACACATATGGAACCACAGCTCATAAATGCATACAGGAAATGAGAGCACAATCAGTGAATTCTGAGTGATTATACATCTATGCAACTGTAAAAGACATTAATGAAAGGATAAAATCACACATTCTGAACATAGAAATCCTTCATGAATCCTGAGAAGTAAAGCAGCCCAATTATATTACTGAAACTCTGTCTTTACATAAGCCAAAACAATGCTCTGTTATAAAATTTCCCAACCCTTTGTATATCAGCTCTTCTGCTATATATAGAGCTCTTTACATGCTTGGATTCCTTCCTCCATCATGAGGGGAATTCGAATTTTCCATTAGTGACACCTATTCTAACCATAAAACAAGACTTTAAATGCATTTGACAACTAACTAGTAGTCCTAGAGACCTAATACAACTAGGAGTGTAACTCCTTATTATGACTAAAACAACCTTATCTAAACATTTAAAACATTATTTGACACCTAAAACTCCATGAAGTCGAATTTGATGAAGCCCATAACCTTCCATCTGGCCCTTGATGACTCATCCTTTTGCTGTTCCTAGAAACTAGGAGACTGTCCCTTGCTCTGTTCTGGCTGAAAAATAGGTATTGGGACAGAGCTCATAACTTCTCGTACAAAATGTATTTGGAAAAAATGAAAGATGTTTTTGTGAACCAATCCATTCTAAACAAAAACCTCTTTTATGTTTTTGAAACACTACTCCATCTGCCCAGAATCGATCCTTGAAGAAGACGTGTAAAACATGAAATTTTGATTTTTTTGAAAAACTGCACCTACAGCAGTTTTGTAGCGCAACTTTGGTCACCCGTTTCTCCCATATCATAATAAATTTGAAGAAAGTGGAAGAGGTTTTTTCACTTCAGTATCTTAGGAATGAAAACCTCTTTCACCTTTCAGAGAGTAGTTTTCCACTGCTCAGAAACTCTTCTAGAAGTTGACTGGTAGAAACTAGGAGACAAAGTTCCTTTTTTCTAGAGTTTCTTTTTTATTCTTGTCTTCGACCTTCTGCTACTTGTTTTGCCCTTGCTGGATGTTTAAACCTTGTAAATACTCCCTTTCAAAAGTCCTTCCTCACAAATATTTGCTTTTTTTCTCTCAAAATTGGTCCATCAAGTCATAATATGCAGCTACAGCAGTTTCGTAGCGCGCTACGAAACTGCTGTGTATTAGGCATCACCTACAGCAGTTTCGTAGCGCGCTACGAAACTGCTGTGTAATTCCAAAAACACAGTTTAATGCCAAAATTTAGCTTTCTTGAGCTTTCTTTCCTTGAAATGAATCTTCCATATGACATGAGGTTGCTATGTAGTATTTCTTGGTTGAGGATGGTCTTCAGGCTGATTTAGCTGTATCTTCAGATCTTTGATTTCCTTCTTGAGTGGCAACTGTTTCAATCTTTGATCTCCGCCTCACTTGATAGCTGCCTCGATTGATGTTTAATGAATTCAAATTGGAAGCTTGCAGATTTGTTTCTCATGCAATGAATACAATCATCATTATGACTGTGAATACCTGGCTCTTCTTGAAACTTGCAACCATCAAACTAATGTGAGCGATTTTGAAATCAGAATTCTTAAGTGATAACAGTGGCTCCACTTGGGATAGTGTGCTCCTGTAGTACACTAAGAACTCGTAGGTCCAGTGCCTTATCCATTTATGACAAACATAAATTTGCTTGACAAGCATCCCCTTCAAGATTCTGGGGGTTTCACTTCATTATCTGCATATCTCACATTGTCAATTTTCTGTGATGAAGACTGTCTAGTTGAACCAGGCTCAGACATTTCATGTACTCCATCTGTTATATGTAGTGACATTGTACTTGATTTGCCACCAGTTTCAAGAGCAAAATGTAAGCTTGCATCATTAGCACTGCTGTGCTGATCATCACTCCACCCAACTGGAGCAGAAATTAAATCCCCATCTTTGAACTCCTCTGCTTCATCATAAAAGCATTCCTCTTCCTCTCTACCAGTATAACTTAACTGTTTTTTATTGGCACCACCAGCAGATAAGAGATGGAAAAATGAATCATAATCAGGATCACTCATATCCATGCCAAATCCAGTCTTTTCAGCTGGAAATATCCTGTCTTCTTGAAAATTTTGAAGCGCATTCCCGATTGTGTCTACTTTTACCTTCAATCGTTCAAGCTTTTTACGCATACGAAAGGGTCCTTCAGTAGGGCAGAGCTGCCACTCAGGTTCTTGATTTACAGAAGATTTCTTCATAGGCCATATTCCACGTTCATGTACAAGCTGTTGAATATGACTCTGCCATTCACTTT
Organism: Pinus tabuliformis; assembly: GCA_031772625.1. Lineage (NCBI taxonomy): Eukaryota > Viridiplantae > Streptophyta > Pinopsida > Pinales > Pinaceae > Pinus > Pinus tabuliformis. The sequence continues at coordinate 145,084,171 of CM062812.1, forward strand.
CAGCATGAAGGATCCATCCATATTTGTCCTGCCGCACAACTCTCAATTCTGTAGACATTGCTTCACGCACCAATTCCAAGGCACACCTACGTTCAGTCAATTGTTCCCAGTGTCTGGAATCTACTTTCATATTTTCACGTGTCCTCCGCATCATTTCTCTCTTCCGACGAGCCTCTATGCCTTTTGTTCGTACCCCAGGAAATTTTACCGCACCTGCTATATATTGCATCCACATAATTGCAGCACATTGTTCCAAGACCTTACAAATACTTTGTTTAGAAGCATCGAGCCACTCATAGAATTCTGTTTGATTATTTCCTAACAACTTATCAAAGCCTCCATGTAAGATATCCAATGGTTGTCCCTGGTTTGGTTTCGATACCAGTAGTTCCTCCAAAGCAGCACGACAATTTAACAATAGATACCTGATAATATCAGTGGCCATGTTTTTTGCATTTTGTCTTTGATCCCAAAGCAATGAAATCAAGTTCACACAAAGACAACAAATAAGATCAGCATGAGAATTGTTTGGGCAGAATATTAGCCTTTTGTGAGCAATCAATAACTGTAGAACTGTGCATGTATTGACTCCAGAAGAATCTGTAGTTGGAACGATCATGAGGTGATCAGTTGGGGCTTCAGTTGCCAACGCAAGGGCTCCAAGAGTGTCCATGGTAAGGTTGACCCAAAGAAGCTAAACAGCAGTCAAAGGAACATCTGCTGATGAAATTGCAGCAATAAAATTAATCGCAAGGGCTGCAACATTTACAGTGAGTTGAAACTGAATGAATTTCTGAATGTTTGCATAAACTGAACGACCCCACCGAACTACCTTCACAACTGATGCAAAATTATCATCTAATATAATTATATCTGAACTTTCCTTGGCAACTTCTGTTCCTTGGATACCCATGGATAGACCAATGTCCGCCTCATGAAGTGCAGGTGCATCATTTGTTCCATCTCCAGTTACCGCCACGACATGACCTCTTTTCCTCAGTGCTTGCACCAAGTTAAGTTTGTCTGTAGGTGAGGATCTTCCCATTACACAAATTTTGTCCACAAATTCTAGCTTCTCATCTTCACTGTAGCGGCGAAAATCCCTACCTTCAATGATAGCATACTGTTCTGTGGCTTCGCTTGGTTGTAGTATGCCACATTCAATAGCTATAGCTTTTGCTGTGTAAATGTTATCACCAGTCACCATGCGAACCTTCACACCAGCCTTTTGACATGTATTCACAGCTTCTCTTACATTAGGTCTGCATGGATCCTTTATCCCAACTATTGCCACGAGGGTAAGATCATCTTCAGGAATTTGCCATGATTGCCTTTGTTCTTCATCAACAGGCACATTATGAAGATCACATGTCCTGTAAGCAAAAGCAATGCACCGCAATGTAGCTGCAGCCATCCCCTCAATGATTTTCTTGTTCTCATCTACCTGAATAGGAGTCATTTCTTGCACAGAGCCAGAACTGTCAATCCAAGTTTTGCAGAGATCAAGTATTATCTCTGCAGCTCCTTTCCAGTGAATGTGCACTTCAGTGTCAGACCTTTTCAGAGCAACACCCCCACGTTTCTTTTTCGAGTTGAAAGTAAAAACATGTAAGACGGAAGATTTGGATCTTTCATCATTAAAATTCATTCCAAGCTTCAATGCCCAAGAAAGAATAGCCTTCTCTGTTGGGGATCCAGCCACTTCCATCTCTCCACTACCCTTAGATTTACAGACACTCCCTGTAGTATTCTGGGATATACCCTCAACAAGAAGTGCTTGTACGAGAGATGGGAGACTTTCTGAACTGTCTGGCGGCTCTCTGATTTTACCAGCAATGAATGCCTTAACAACTGTCATCTGATTCAAGGTCAGTGTTCCTGTTTTGTCACTACAAATTGTCGTAGCAGAGCCCATAGTCTCACAGGCTGACAACCTTCGTACCAAAACCTTGTCCACCATCATCTTCCTCATTGAATAAGCTAAAGTCAGGGTGAACCAGCTGCATTTCTTTTAAGTTCAAGATGTAAGCTCATATGTGAAAGTATGTCATCCTCGCCAATGGAACTTAAGAATGAAGGTGAAAAGCAATACATTATCATACGATTTGTGTTTTTCAATAAAGCTTGTACATATACTTCTATTGGTTTGCTTCCTCTTGTTAGTGAGAGAATGCTTTTGCCAGTTGGCATTGCTTCTTCAACACGGCCATCTTTGTTGGCAAGCTGCAGCATGAACAACAAAAATTCTAATGCTTTTAGTGGCCCCCTGGCAGGATTGAGCTTGATGATCACCGTAGGAGAGAGAAGTCTATATCTACTAAAAAAAAATGCTCAGTCAACCTTGAGCTTATTTTCATTTTCCTACCTACCTACCCTAACAATTCAAATTTCTTTCAGCTCAATCAATGTGAAATTTCCAATGTAGCCAATCATTTGTCTTATCTGACATTTGAGTTTTTTGACTGCATCGGAGTTCAGAGCCACTATGATATTGTGATGACCGCTGCCATTGAAATTGCCTCTGATCTTCATAGAAAAACTGAAACACTGGAGAGTAAAACTCTTCCATGTAGTCAGCTATAGGATCCCAGAATACATGATCAGCTTGATGATTCTTGTAACTTTCTGGTTGTGCAAACTGATCTTCAACAACAGTGTACACTTCCTCAATCGTGAAAGAGAAAGGAAGCAACACTCTCTCCTTGTGTTCTGCCATAGAAAGCTTCTGAAAATAATGATCATGATTATGAAGACTATATGCCTGAATTTGACCTTGTAAACCTTCAATGTCTTTCTCAATGTCATTAGCAACTTCATTCAAAAATTTCATCTTATCCTCTGCCTTACACTCAAATGATTTTAGATATGAGGACAAGGACAAAGAAAAGTTTTCATCTGTTTCTCCATTACTATGATCATTATTCCATTGTTTGAAACCTTGAATTGAAGGATATTTTGCCACCAACTCTGATCTATCTATCCATTCCTCCAAAAACATAAACCAAAAGTCTTCAAATGACTTAATGGATTTGGCAGGAAAGCTTTCAATCCACTGTTTGCATTTCCCTTGAAATGAATCATAGAACAACATAATGCAAACATCCTCATGTTTAACTCTAAGAAGCTTTGTAAAATCACAAAAATCTGAGATATGCTTCAAAGTCAAACTCAAATCTTCTCCGTTGAATTTTGGACCATTCCTTAGAAAATATGCATCCTTGGGAAAATGATTTGGGAAACCATGAATTCCTGAAAAATTTATGCATGCATACCTTGAAATAAGAATGGTAGCATTTGGGTCCTTCATAACTCCAGTGGAATCACCATGAATCTATGAATTTCGAATTCTTCAACAATGGAGTCGCCAAGGTAGATTGCAGCCTCGAAAATTCTTCTGAACTCCTGCTACCTCCAGAAGTTCAGTCTCTTGATTTCGGGAAAGAATAATCTTCAAGCTCCCGGCAGACGCACCAAAATGTTATCTCAAAATCAGGCCCTGGAAGGCTGCTGACCAGGAAGACTTCAAGTAACTATTTCAGACCTACTTTAGGTTGAGGCTTAGCCTCCTCAACTTGAGAGGGCTCTCTCTAAATGGGTTAATGATTTTTACTTAAGATAAGATGGCTAACTCTTTGTGATATATCTGTGATAAATATGGATGCTGGAAAAACATTAATCAAGTTTCCATTGGGCCTATGGAGTCAACAACACCTCAGTAAACAATGATACTGCCTTTACATAGAAGTCAGGGCATTCAACATTTGAGTATTCAGAACATAACACATATGGAACCACAGCTCATAAATGCATACAGGAAATCAGAGCACAATCAGTGAATTCTGAGTGATTATACATCTATGCAACTGTAAAAGACATTAAGGAAAGGATAAAATCACACATTCTGAACATAGAAATCCTTCATGAATCCTGAGAAGTAAAGCAACCAAATTATATTACTGAAACTCTGTCTTTACATAAGCCAAAACAATGCTCTGTTATAAAATTTCCCAACCCTTTGTACATCAGCTCTTCTGCTATATATAGAGATCTTTACATGCTTGGATTCCTTCCTCCATCATGAGGGGAATTCGAATTTTCCATCAGTGACACCTATTCTAACCATAAAACAAGACTTTAAATGCATTTGACAACTAACTAGTAGTCCTAGAGACCTAATACAACTAGGAGTGTAACTCCTTATTATGACTAAAACAACCTTATCTAAACATTTAAAACATTCTTTGACACCTAAAACTCCATGAAGTCGAATTTGATGAAGCCCATAACCTTCCAGCTGGCCCTTGATGACTCATCCTTTTGCTGTTCCTAGAAACTAGGAGACTGTCCCTTGCTCTGTTCTGGCTGAAAAATAGGTCTTGGGACAGAGCTCATAACTTCTCGTACAAAATGTATTTGGAAAAACTGAAAGAGGTTTTTGTGAACCAATCCATGATGAACAAAAACCTCTTTTGGGTTTTTGAAACACTACTCCAGCGGCCCAGAATCTATCCTTGAAGAAGACGTGTAAAACAGGAAATTTTGATTTTTTTGAAAAACTGCACCTACAACAGTTTTGTAGCGCAACTTTGGTCACCCATTTCTCCCAGATCATAATCAATTTGAAGAAAGTGGAAGAGGTTTTTGTAATATAGTATCTTAGGAATGAAAACCTCTTTCACTTTTCAGAGAGTAGTTTTTCACTGCTCAGAAACTCTTCTAGAAGTTGACTGGTAGAAACTAGGAGACAAAGTTCCTTTTTTCTAGAGTTTCTTTTTTATTCTTGTCTTCGACCTTCTGCTACTTGTTTTGCCCTTGCTGGATGTTTAAACCTTGTAAATACTCCCTTTCAGAAGTCCTTCCTCACAAATATTTGCTTTTTTTCTCTCAAAATTGGTCCATCAAGTCATAATGTGCAGCTACAGCAGTTTCGTAGCGCGCTACGAAACTGCTGTGTATAAGGCATCACCTACAGCAGTTTCGTAGCGCGCTACGAAACTGCTGTGTAATTCCAAAAACACAGTTTAATGCCAAAATTTAGCTTTCTTGAGCTTTCTTTCCTTGAAATGACTCTTCCATATGACATGAGGTTGCTATGTAGTATTTCTTGGTTGAGGATGGCCTTCAGGCTGATTTAGCTGTATCTTCAGATCTTTGATTTCCTTCTTGAGTGGCAACTGTTTCAATATTTGATCTCAGCCTCACTTGATAGCTACCTCTCTTGATGTTTAATGAATTCAAATTGGAAGCTTGCAGATTTGTTTCTCATGCAATGAATACAATCATCATTATGACTGTGAATACCTGGCTCTTCTTGAAACTTGCAACCATCAAACTAATGTGAGCGATTTTGAAATCAGAATTCTTAAGTGATAACACTAGGCACAATCATTCCAACTAAGTTACATGCTAAAAAGATCAAAATGTAGATTACTTATACAATGTGGGAGTGCAAACAAAAGTCCTAGAAAAAGCTAAAGCTAAGTCTAGAATAAAATTAAATGAAGTAAAAAGGATACAATAATAGGATAGCCTTGTATACCTATATATAATTGGATAATGTAGAAGTCTAAGTGAATAAGTCCAAGGCTGTAGGTCGATGATGTCAAGAATTCCACAGTCTGATGAGCATTTCTTTAGATAAGAACTACTATTTGGGTCCGTTATCACATATGAATAAGCCAACTAGTCTATACCAAATTATTATTGTTTTTCTTATATTTATGGATCAGTACAATATAAGTGGATAAATTGCAAAGAAAATTCCCTTCCCATTTTGTTCCTAATCTGTGGTACAATATATTAGCTGTCATTTGGAGAAAATTTCCAACATCGAAAATATGTAGCAATCACTACTAGTAATCCTCCAAATAGGATTATTTTGGAATGTAACTTTTAGATTCCAGTTTCTATATGATTCTTGAATGGAAAATACACACTGAATTCCAACACCAAACTTCCAATTTTAGGGAACACCTGTGGCCATTCTCAATAATTAAAACTCAAAACGTCAGTGATCATTATAATGAAAAGATAAAATAAGAGTAGTTTTGATCTGTTTTGTAGATTTACATGCAAAGCACCAATAGTTTTCCCATATTTACCATACCTTTAGTTTCCAAGATATAACACATCGGTTGATCTTTTACAACGAATAATTGATTCAACACAAACAAGAATTTAACATATTACAACAATACCATCAATGTTTGATCCTCAATTAGTTCAAACTAGTTAGCACAAAAACTTCAAGAAAGAGCAACAAATAGAAATAACAAATCCATCAATTAATAATCAATCAAAAAATGATAAGATTTTTGCTGAAGATTGATAAATAACTATAAATTATATTGACAATCCACTGCAACTAGTGGTCTTATTCAAAGAGCAATACTACCTAGAGAACTCATCTTCCAAATTATTTGCTCTATCCATGAAGCTTTCTGATATCCTCAAAACATAATTCACATTAAATATTTTAGGTTTCTAAAGCTTCCCAAAGGCCTTTTCAAATGAAGTTGTGAATTTATTTTCATAAAATGCTTCATGTACTGAAAAAATATAGTTTGACCATGTGATAGATAATTCAATCAAGTAAAAAATTGTGTACAATATTTCTTAGAAGACTTCATGTTAAAAGGAAAACTTGCATATTTCGGATAGGAAATGAATCTTAATAGAGATGGACAGTTACAAAAAATAGAGTGGATATAAAAATGCAGGTAGAACTAACAAAATCCTAATTGTAATATAGTTGATTGATTATTCTAAGTGAAGCCAACTAGATACATACAAGTTTTCATTTTCAGCTTTCTTTCCCATATCTTTATTGGACGTGGAAGCTAACTTGCATGCATCTCGCAAGCATGGAAAATTTTAGGGGATAATATTCGTAGGTGGGCTAATATTCCATGCTTTTTCCAAAAAAAAGATTCGCCAATTTCCATTTTTCTAAAAAATGAATTTGCCCAAATTTTATAATATAAAATTATTTTACCTTAAAAATCACAAATATTATATATTGTCTAGTATAAAATAATTAGAAATCAACATTTTTTACAAAATTATTATCAAACATTTTAAGATTTGGATATTAGGGGGATTAGTGAGATTCGGCAAGGTTTCTAAACTTTAACATAAGCTCCCATCCTTAAAATTTTCCCTGCTCACAAGGCTGTTTTAGAAACAATCTATGTTGCATTCTCATATTCCACACTTTCTTTTCCATGAACAATCGCAACAGGGATTGGAGGAATTAGTTTCTACATAAGTTGAGTTGTCAACTTTCATTTTCTCGATTTCTGTTTTCCTGCATGTGCATTATTTGAGTTTTCCTTAGTGGAGTTTTAGATAAGAAAACAATAGGTCTGAAAAGAAAACATTCATCATGCAAAACAATGACTAATTATATGATGCCAACCCATATTTCTTTATTGTTGGAAGAAAACTAGTCAACTACGCTCAACTGACATCATTAAAGTTATCCAAAACCAACCTGGTGGACATTTGAAGTTCTGCTACATGAACTTGTTCCTTTGTGTGGATAAATTTCTCTTTGTGTGTGGCAAGGGATATTAACTTTTCTGAGAGTGATGACTTATACTTACCATCATATTTTACTGTTTCCAACTGATTTTTTAGCATCTTGATAGATATTTTTCTTTGTTGCATCTCAATTGTGTATGATCTCATTGTCCTTAACATATATGACCTACGCATGAGGCTACTAACACAATGAATATAACACATACCCAACAATCTGAAGGGAATTAATGATCATATATTTCTATGGATCAATGCTATAGCTTGTAGGAGAAGTTGGTTGTTGTCTAGAGATCTTGGGAAGGCCCTAAGAGAATGAAGCTAGGACTGGTCAATAGTGTTGTGGGGAAAAATGCCTATGCAGGACGATCCTATCCACCTAAGGTGTGACAGTGCCTTAGCAACAAACAGAGACAGCTATTCTAGTATTCTTCCTTTATGAATTAAGAATGAAGAGAGATGGATGGACTAACCGGTGTCTGACGTTTGTCCCTCGATCCGGTTTCTCTTCTCTTTGAGAGTTCCCAGCTACTCGCCTTCTCGCTCGCCCAACTTCAAGAGGTTTCTGCAAGATCACAAGAAGAGAACACTACACAAGACATGGATTCATATTCATAACTAGTTCAGGATTAGAAATAAACTAAACATACTAATGCAATCATACATAAAAAATACATCAGTATATAGGAGAAACCAAGATAGCTTTATTGATGAATAACAAGGTTTAGGAAGAGATACAACCCAGAGGGCTCCAATCCAGCATCTCCTTCCCAGCAAATGGAATTCCTATCTTCACCCCCTTCAAAGCATTAAGCACCCAATGATCCCAATCTTAAACCAACAACAATTCTTTGCAATAACAAAATTCCAGCCTCCAAATCTCATGGAGGAGAGATCCATATATAGATGTTTGGAGAGAGGATGAGTCAGATTGAGATCTGACTAGTGTCCTCTCTCTCTGTCAGTTCTTGATTCCACTTGGAGGTTCTTGCTTCCACTTGGAGATTTGGAACCTCTTATTCATCACCAGTCGAATTCACTGAGGCAAGTGTCATTGAGGAAGATTCTGGAAGCTTCCTGGGTCTTGACACCTCTTGGAATGAACTTGCCACATGTCAACTCTCGCTCAGCGCAGGTAGCCAGTGTTGGCTTTGACATTCAGCGTAGGTAGCCAGTGTTGGCTTTGACATTCAGCGCAGACAGCTAGTGGAGCCACTAAATTGATCCTGAATTGACTTGTTTTTGAGCAGTTTCTGGTGGAGAAATTCTGTGAATTGCTGTGGTTTGTTAGCCTTGTTCCTCTAGGGGTAGGAACAACATGTTAAGGGACTTTGGATCCCTTAGATTATGGACATTTCATGCTCAATGCTGTAAGGCACAAAAATGTCTATAACAGTTGCCCCCTAAAGTATGAGGCCGTTTATCGGGTGAAATGCTTTATCAGGGGGATCCGAAGTTCATCCAATGCTGGGAGGAGACCTGTAATAAGATACAATACAATACATTATTTTTCATACTTCTTTCATGATATAGCTGAGGCGGGCATTCCCATGGTCAGCTTTATAAATTCATTTTTCTGTACATAGAACAGACAATCGTCTGATGGTAGACTGATAATTTTGATGAAATTATCATCCTTTGAGTAGGATGATTATTTGCTGCAATGATGTACATGTCAATGCCTTTATCTTTCCTGAATATATATCGCAGCCCGGATGGATGAAACTAGATCCGGGGTCTTCAAACTCGTTCGATCTTCACTCTAAGTACAAGTCGATCCATGTGAGAAATGTTCTGAAGTCGAACACGGAAAGACATCGCTTGATTACCGGTCAATGATGTAAACCGTTAACAAGCGCGAGAGGAATCACCGATAATGATAATGACCCTCAAGGTACTGCAGTACAATTCACGTGGTGTGAATAAAGGACTTGGCATCGAACACCACGCAAAATCTTTCGGTCGAAGGTCATTGATGTATACCTGTCGCCGGAAGTGAGAAACTTGCCATTGGGGCATGCAAGCTTCAAAGTACTGAAGGGGTTGTTCCTAGATCAACTTCTTGGATAATGAGCTGATGTCGACAAGAAGCGATCCGTCAAAGGAGGGCCTTAATGAATCCCACATCAGTGACACGGAACGGAGCTAATGATTTTGATGGAGGTGAAAACGATCTGTGACATATGAATCAGGGTGGCGGTCGTGAAAGGATGAAAGATAATGTATGGCAGTGGATGGGACACGGTTGAATTTTCTGAACGACTTCTCTTGAACATATGGCGACACTGATGCGATGGATCGGTAGCATTACCCCAAATATGGATGGTATGGCGAGACCATGGATGTGACCAGTGAATGAAACAACCCAACCCGATTGTGGTACGGAGGAAAAGTGTCATGTTCAAGAGCGACTTGCTACCATCAAAGTTTTCTTGAGTTTCTCCCAATTTTTCCCCAGTCATTGCTGACCAGTACCTCTTTATTTTTGTCAAGCTTGAGGAGGATAACATATGCTTGTTCTATAACCTGCCCTTCGGGCAAGCCCATCGCTATGTTTTAACGAGCCTAGCGATAGTGAAACTCGTTCTTGTCTAAAGACAAGTTTGTCGCTATTTAATGATTTTAACGAGTCCAACGACAAGGATAACTCGGTCCTTTTCATTTTTAGAGAGTCTGAAAAGGTACATAAAGTTAACTCCAAAAGTCCTTTTTCGTCATCTAATCCCTTAGGTACGAAAAAGTATAAAACAATACAGAAGGGATGAGTTTTCGATAGTTTTAACGAGCCGAACAAAACAAGCGCTCGATCTTTTTGTGCAATAATCCCTCAGGTCCAAAAAGATTGAAATATATAGGAGGGATAGCACTTCCTGTCCCTTTAACAAGCTGGAAGGCCAAGGACTCGACAATCTTTTCATATTTTACGAGTCAGTTGAAAAGAGCTTAAAGAAGACTCGTCTTTTGAGGAACGAGTGATAAACAGGGTTAGCAGCTGATTCCAGGTACAGGTTGGAATTTTCCAATCACGGCAGTGTCACAAGGATGGCTAGTGAAATCACTCTTCGCAGCTGTTCCTCAAAATGGGTAAACAATCATATGGAGGTGAACGATCGGCCAATGGAAAAGTGGAGGTGACGGTGCAAACACGACCAAGGCTTTAATGGCTGATGATATTGCATTCACAGTGGTTATTACCGAAATAGTTCATTTTTTAACGAGCTTAAACGCGGGTGGAAACATTTGCTCGATCTTATGTTTATTTTTTAACGAGCATGAACTATGCGCTAAAACTGCTCGGATCTTGCGTTTATTTTTTAACGAGCATGAACTGTGTGCAAAAATTGCTCGAATACCCAGTCATATGATAAGAGTGTCTCATCAAGATTCTATTTTTTATGGAGCTTCATCTCACTAAGCTTTACTCCGGATCCTTTCTTTATGCAAGTTAGGAAATGGCTAACCCAAAAAGCAGATAAATAACCACTCTTTGCTTGCACTCCAAAAGGTTTGCATGCCCCCAGGCATAAAGTACGATTTCAAGGTTACCTCTACTTCATTTCTGTCAAAACAATTGTTTTAACGAGAGAGGCTTACCTCTTTCAGGTTACCCAAAGATTGTCTCGTTAATCTTTCAAACAAAACACTTCCTCGGCAATGTCTACCGAAATAGACAAAGGTGAGCGACGATGCCCGCCAACTCACATAACTTTGACAAAAGAATCTTATTCTAGAATAACCCTCTTCCAGCATGGGCGGGGTACAGACTAGTCATATTCTCCCGCGCAAACCTACCCTATACCCAAAGTTTTCCTGATAAAGCAGACCAGGACGCATGCCCCCTGGGTTCCAGTCATATCCTCCCGGATTACTCGCGCTCATCAGGAGGACGGCCCGTGGGTTGAGACACTTCTTGCGTGAATAGACCATTTAGGGATGGTATATGACTATTTGCGATGCGTGATCCAGGAAATGAAAGTTGGTCCACGAGCTTGACCACTCTTCCTTCATGCGGAAAACACATTACTCTAAAGAGTGAGGAGATGATGGCTCCCATGCAATATATATAGTCTCGTCCAAGGAGTAGGTTATAATCCAAGGGTCCTTGAACGACCATCACGTTCATTTGAACGGTCTTCCCTTTCAATGTGATTGGCACATTGGGGAGGATCCCTAAAGGTCGACTGGTTCCTTTATCAAAGACTGATAGATTTCTCATTTCAAGCAAAAGCGCTGGCAAACCAAGCACTTTCCAAGCAATAGAGGAAAGGATACTCACAGATGCCCCCTCATCAATAATAGTGCCAACCATTACCATTCTGTATATTTGAACGATAATTCTGAATGGTATGCTTGCTGGCAACCGCGGTCTGCCTAGTTGGTTCCAGTCGAAGGACACAACCAGGTTGCTTGGTGGTGGGACCGAATAGACGGCCGGGTATGACTCTGACGAAGTTCCTTCCTGCGATAAAGGAATGGGAAAATTGCCCCCTTGTTCGTTGGAGTCTGTGTTGATGAAGAGAATTTGGACGGTGTCGTCTTCATTCTCCTCTGTGATGGTATCATTCGAAGATAGAGCCTCTGAAGGCAAAACCGGGTCAACTGCCGCCTCTACCTTTTGACTTTCGTCAGGCATGGATCCAGACGGTTCATCTTCAATGATAGGTGCTTCGGCTGACCACCTGGGCGGGCCAGCCGGGTTCTCAACTAGTGAAGGACTTGGCAGGAGTTTTTGATATCCAGGAGGAAGTTGCGCTCGTAAAATCGGGCGATCTTCTAGAACTCTTTTAGCCTCATCTAAGAAGGGACAACGGTGGATGGCATAGTCGCCTTCACACAGTTTGCAGGGAAATCTAGCTTTCCCTCTCTGTCCTGTGACTTCACTTTCGCTAGTTGACGGTGAGCAGTCAACATGGCTATCAGAGGTTGACGCTACCAAATTGTGCAAACGGGGAGACCAATCCCTTAGTATCCTAGGGATGCAGGGAAAACCTCTGTGGAAGTGGTCTCCCTTGCATATGACACATGGAAATTTAGGCCTAGTCAGTGCTGTGTGTGGATTTTTGTCAGACGACACTTGTTTGCCCCCAGTCGCTTTTGGCTCCTTCTTCTTCTTCTCTTTCTTCTTCTTTTCCTTCTTCTCCTTAGGAACTTGGTTTTTTGTTTTACCAGTTCCGTCAAGCGAAGAGGAAGGAGGAGAGGAAGAATTAGATGAAGTAGAAGGCTGGTGGGCAACTCTGGTCTGGTCTAACTGTTGACTCGACTGTTCAGGAATAGTGGTGTTCTGAACGACATTGGTTGAAAAGAGCCAGACCGGCAGGCCAATTGTCAGTCCTGGAAGCGACAATGTGGCCATATGGGGCGCACCAACATCTCCCCAAGAGGAGAAGGGACTAGGATTTCCACCAAGGGGAATTCCTTGGTTGGTGTGCTCCATTTTTTCAACCTAAAGATCAACGCAGGAATAAGGGTGATTGTTCCATTTAAAATAAATTTTTAATGATGCTTAGACACAACTTGCTTTTTCAATTTTAAAGAGTCGAGAAAAAGCTAAAGATGACTCTAGTCTCCTTCGATGTTTTAACGAGCCCGAAGTGACAAATGCTCGGCTGGACTTTTTCCGTTATAGAGTCTGAAAAAGGCCAAAAGGAAATGCTCTGGAGTTCTAGGCAGAGGGTGTGCCAAACTTTTCGCAAAACCACAGAATACTTTTTAGGGTACGGGCGGTCAATCTTCCTGAATGATGTGTTTAGTGCATTGCGATCAGTAGGGCGGCCGACACGGCTTCCCAAGGATAAAGGTTTTATGCCTATAGGGGTCTCCCAATATATACGCAACGGTACGTGGGAGCACAATCCGTACTGGCGCTATCGTCCCTCAGGAGGAATCACCCACCATCCACGAGATCGACAGTCACCAGGCTTTACGACGTCGGAACACGTCTCTAGCCTAGACCTCTATGTTGTGCGTTATGTTGCAAAGCGTTGTTAAGTTCATTCAATTTATTTTAGGTTGATCTTTTTAGAAGTTTGCCTTTTGAGGTTCACCACGAGATGTATGATACAATTCCTAAATGCAGTCTAAAGATGATAAGCAAGCTTTATATCTTTTCAACTTTGAAAATCCTAGCTACTAAGGGAAAAGAAAGACACCATCTCTTCTCAAAGTGCAATCAGCACACTCTAATGCACTTTTCCTAAATCAATCATGCAAACTATCAAAATGCAAATGCACAATGCAGGTGTTTGTTTTCCGCTTTCTTAGTATTGATGCCTACAAAGAAAGCTTTTTGTACAACTTTGAATTCGCTTTTAAATGACAAATACAAACAAGTTTACTTTTTCGAAATCAGAGAGGGTAGAAGAGATTACAATACTTAACGATTTTCGAAATGAATACTTGTTTCGACACTTAAAAGAGACAAACTCAAACCAATAAGCAAGAGTAAATGTATAATCAACTGCAAACAGCCAATGAACTCTCTCCTAAGATCACAATCAACAGATCTGAATCAAGGGCTACAGGATGATTATTTCACTCATGCAAAGGAAAACTGCAAATGATGCCACAAACACATAAAAACACTCACAGTCTTTTTGTACAAAAGGAGGCGGAATTTAAGCAGAGAAAAGGAGTTATCAGACTGGTACCTATGCTGGTTACATGCTGCAAAAATCAGAGATCAAAACAAGGCAAAACAGAGCAGAGAACCCCAGCTGCACAAGGCCAAACTGGTTCAGCGCAACCTCAACACAGGGGTTTTGACATTCAGCGCAGGTAGCCTTCACGGGACCTGCGTTGAAATGTAGAATCCCTTCACAGGGTCTGCGCTGAAGGAGAAACTCTCGTTTCTCACTGGGTTCTGGGTCACAGATTGCTATTTAATCTACTGTTTCAGGCCAAATAAAAGCAACAAGCAAGGTACAATCAAAGGGATGCTTTGAGGGAGTACTAAGATCTATCACAAAGGATCATCAAATCATTTGTGAGTCCATTGTTCAGATCATAGACAAGTCCAGTGATTGGATCAAAGCAGCAACTGTCTACTTTGCATCTGGGAATAGCAGATGCAGTTCGATTGTTGCTGTCGAGTCTATGAAACAAACAATGATAGAAACACAAATAAAATGACTAAACAGATGTCCCCAGTGGAGTCGCCAATTTGTTGTGGGGAAAAATGCCTATGCAGGACGATCCTATCCACCTAAGGTGTGACAGTGCCTTAGCAACAAACAGAGACAGCTATTCTAGTATTCTTCCTTTATGAATTAAGAATGAAGAGAGATGGATGGACTAACCGGTGTCTTCCGTTTGTCCCTCGATCCGGTTTCTCTTCTCTTGGAGAGTTCCAAGCTACTCGCCTTCTCGCTCGCCCAGCTTCAAGAGGTTTCTGCAAGATCACAAGAAGAGAACACTACACAAGACATGGATTCATATTCATAACTAGTTCAGGATTAGAAATAAACTAAACATACTAATGCAATCATACATCAAAAATACATCAGTATATAGGAGAAACCAAGATAGCTTTATTGATGAATAACAAGGTTCAGGAAGAGATACAACCCAGAGGGCTCCAATCCAGCATCTCCTTCCCAGCAAATGAAATTCCTATCTTCACCCCCTTCAAAGCATTAAGCACCCAATGATCCCAATCTCAAACCAACAACAATTCTTTGCAATAACAAAATTCCAGCCTCCAGATCTCATGGAGGAGAGATCCATATATAGATGTTTGGAGAGAGGATGAGTCAGCTTGAGATCTGACTAGTGTCCTCTCCCTCTGTCAGTTCTTGATTCCACTTGGAGGTTCTTGCTTCCACTTGGAGATTTGGAACCTCTTACTCATCACCAGTCGAATTCACTGAGGCAAGTGTCATTGAGGAAGATTCTGGAAGCTTCCTGGGTCTTGACACCTCTTGGAATGAACTTGCCACATGTCAACTCTCGCTCAGCACAGGTAGCCAGTGTTGGCTTTGACATTCAGCGCAGACAGCTAGTGGAGCCACTGAATTGATCCTGAATTGACTTGTTTTTGAGCAGTTTCTGGTGGAGAACTTCTGTGAATTGCTGTGGTTTGTTAGCCTTGTTCCTCTAGGGGTAGGAACAGCATGTTAAGGGACTTTGGATCCCTTAGATCATGGACATTTCATGCTCAATGCTGTAAGGCACAAAAATGTCTATAACAAATAGTCCAAAATTGGACCCATTATTTTTTTTTTCTTTACAAGTAGCCATGATGAATGTTCTTAACCCTTATTTTTATTATGTAACAAGGTCTGAATTTGGATTAGTAATGATCCTTAATGGAGATACTTACTGGTGATATTTCCAACACTCAACACATTCCCTCTATTCATTATATTTCCATTTTTCTTCTTTTATTCCATTGTGTATGCTCCCATCCGCAGCTATAATACATAACTAAAAGATTTCCATGAATTCATTCTCCTGTAAATTCGTATTCTCTAGGCCCAAGGTGATTAATATGATATTGTTTGCAAGAAATATGAACAATATATTGCAATAAACAAGCACAAATGTGGTCATAATCTAGCAAGCCAACCAAAATAGGAAATAATAAAAATGTCAAACATGTTTTAGAAAGATGGAGATGAATATATCAAAAAGTGATATTTATTTGTATCATAATTCAAATCACCTTGCATAGATATATCTTAACCCTAGATCTTTCAAGCACCAAGACAGACAAAATCCTTTGAAGTGTGAACCTTTCCTTAAGTTTTTGCACTCTAAAAAATGTTTGCACCTTGAATCTCAACACATGATAGATACACGGTTAATATGAATCTACACTGGTTTATATTTTATTGATAATACATCAACTTTATATATTTATGGTTTTTGGCATACTAGAGATGTAGATTATAGAATGCATCTCTCGATGCAATGCCAAATGTCAATATATTTAGTTGAAAAACTACAAAGAGAGGATATTCTCTAATGGTTTCATTACAAGGCTAATATCATAGAAACTGGAGAAATAAAGAGAAGAAAAGAAACTAAAGACATACAAATCAATTAAGAAAGTTTTTAGTAGGAGAAGTTGTTGATATCTTAAGCCATGTTCACTCTAGCCCAACCATAAGACAAACAAGTGACTCAAAGGGATTTTAGAGACAATAATCCTAAAATAGTTTAGGAAAGATTCAAGAAAACTAAAGCTAAGTAAGCAAAAGAGTTAAATTTATGTCAAAACACAATAGAAAGAATATAAAGTGGCCTTAATCAGGCAATCGCATGTGCTGTTCTTCATAGACTATAACCAATATAATATCCCATGCATGAATTCACATTACCAAAAACACATCATGGATTTGAGTAGGCACCTTCACACATTTGGTCTACAATGTCTTGCCTACCACTACATGCACCAAATTTCTTTGATATGGTCATTCATTAACCCTCTCTGCTTGGCAATGAAGTATTAGTTCACTGTTCAAGTCAACAGGAAATCAATTTGTCCACTAGTATTCCATTTTCAATGTGCTTTGCGCCACCTGAATGGCACAAATTTAAAAGGGATGGCACTGGGTAAAAGTCCTAGGTGTAAGCTCTTGGTGGAATCAACTGGAATAGATTCTCATGGTTCCCCCATATATCTAGTAAAATTCAGTTAATTTTTGTAAAATAGTACATCACTTGCAACAAAATTCAGTCTTAATGGGTATTTTTCAATGTTGATTAATGGTAGACAATATTTTTTTGTCTCTAAGTAAAAAATGCAATAACCAGCTACAACACATAAACCTCATAATTAAAATGTCACATATATCCTACCATATACAAACTTTTACATGAAATAGGGCGCTCACCTATATTATTGTAGACAACGGATATGCACCTAACACAACAACATTTGATGAGCATACATGTATGGATATACATCATGAGATGTTTAAAACCACCACATCCAATTGTGTTATCCCAATGTATGCCCTCTTAAATGATGCAATGTTTTGTTTATTAATTTCTATTAATTGCATCAACATATATGCAATGATTTTCCAATTTTAATTACTATTGTGTTAGGCTAATTATCATAATGAAAACTTCACTAATATTCATTTAAACAGAGCAGTTTAGAATGTATCATCCAATAAACACTACAAGGATATAATGTCATTAATACATATCAAAATACTCGTGGAAATATGTCACCTAAATTTTTATTTCAACTTAGCTTGCAATTAAAACGACATCACAAAGACAATAGGGAAACAAAAAACACACAAGTATCTCTAAGCAATGTTAGTGCCTAAATGGGGGATAATATGTTTTTTTTTCTCGGTAAAAATAATCTATTATTCACATTAACATAGTACATTTACAACATAACTGGCAGAAAGAACCAGCTGCCCAGAGGGAGTGGCAGCATGGAACAGCGGAGTTCAAAAACTGAGAGGACGTATCAGTCCAATTGGCATTCCCGCGCAGGGGAGCCAGAGGAGTCAAATTTGCATTCCCGCGCAGGGGAGCCAAAAACGTTTTGACAGAAATAGTTACCTAATCACCTAGACAAAAATCCAAAACCTGGACGCCACAGCATTGACACAATAACATAGACAAAATTTCAGAATAGACCAAATTCCCTCACTATCGGGCCGCAAAACCAGAGAAGAAGCCTCAGTAATTGGGTTAGGCCTCAGGGGTCTCCTCCACAATCCTGCACCATCCAAAGTCTGCCAAGTCCTGAGCCTGGACCTCCTCCGTAGCAGTTGGACCCGGGGGAACAGGCTCCATCTTGACGTCCTCGTCATGGCTGACCAGCGTCTCCCTAGCACTCGTAGAACCTGCAATTGGCATTTCCATATCCCTCATAGGACCTGCAATTGGTGTCTTCATGGCTCTCGTAGAACCAACAATTGGCATCTCCTCCCGTTGAGCATTGGATTCGCCCTCATCTTGGGCCTCCTCAATGAAAAGCACCGAAACATGGGCGCTAATCCAAGGACGGTTCAGTGAACTATTGAAAGTGAAAATTGTTGAGCCGAAGGAGGGCGAGGATGAGGACCCTGCGGAGCTGGCATCCAGAAATTAGTCGAGCCTTAGAAAGCTTACTCTTTCATTGTGAGAGGGGCGTGTGGACGCACGTCGGGAGGTACCGCGGCAGCTGAGCATTCACTGTCGAAGCCGGGGCATGACTACAGGGCCGAACAAAGCCTCTTTGCCCAATGCAGAATTGGAGCACAAAACAGCCGAGGTTAAACCCAACACAGTCAGGGGAATAGACCAAACAGATGGGCTAAGACCATACCTGAAGACAAACGGATGAGTGCCTGAAACAACCACAAGAGTCGGGGGAATGGCCGGAGGCTTTGAGCCAGAGCCCAACCCCAACAACGCCAGAAGCAACAGATTGAACCTAAACAGAACCTGAAACAGCATGCTGAACCCATGGCTGAGACCGTATATCATGCGCCAACCTTTGCCTCGAGACACTCCCGCCATAAGTGTGGCATTCATGGGAGCTGAGGAGCCCAACCAAGCATCGCGTGCGGAGGTGAACGGAGCATTAATGCTCCCCTGCTGCATTCCTTTAAACTGAGTCATGCGCCACTGGAAATGTCCCTTCCCCCATATGGAGACAACGCTTCTACACATGGCGGGTAGGTGGCCTTTGTTCATCGCCAAGTCCCGTCCCATCGCCTTGAATGTAACCTCAAGCACCCGCATCCGGGGAATGGGGGATAATATGTTACAATTATAGAAAAAATTAAAATCTCTTCCTTAAGCTGATGAGAAGACCAAGGCATATCTCTCATGTAGTTGATTGTAGGGAAAAATATGTCATGAAAGTCCTCCTATGCTAAATATCAGAACACCATATTCACTAATGTGCATTTTTAACAGAGCAATTTGCAATTTATCATTCCATATGCATTTTTGATGGGCCTCTAAATTAGACATAAACTAAGGCCCATGCCTCTAATTTAAAACATAAATTAATGCCTTTCACCATCCTTCAACACATTAAACCTCTCTTGTCAGTTTTGATGTTGTTCCCTGTACACTTGCATCCCTATTAATGAGACCTTGGAGGTTATCAACTGCCCAACAGATCCTAACACTGCTCGGTTAGTAGAGATTTGCCTCAATTCCACCTTTTTCAGTTTTGAGGGAGAGTTCTTTGAGCAAACCTGTGGGGTTGCCATGGGATCACCCCTATCCCCTGTCGTTGCTAATCTTTTTATGGAAGATTTTGAGTCCAAGGCTCTTAACTCATCCCATCTCCTGCCCAAGCTTTGGAAAAGGTATGTGGATGACACCAATGTTATTTGGTCTCACAGCCAAGAGGAATTAGATCTCTTCTTCGATCATCTCAATAATCAATCCTCGACCATTAAGTTCACTAATGAGCAGGAAGTTGATGGGTGCCTCCCTTTCCTTGATATTCTTATTTCTAAGAATAGTGATGATTCCCTTTCCCACCAAGTTTTTCGAAAGTAAATGCACACGGAGCAGTATCTTCATGCCAGTTCCCACCATTTCCCAGCTCAAAAGATGGGGGTTCTCAATACCCTTACTACTAGGGCCTTAAGGATATCAGATAAAAAGAGTTTTGAGAAAGAAAAATCCCATCTCCTTGATGTCTTCATTGAGAATGGTTATAGTAGATACATGGGACATAAGGCTTTCCTAAAAGCTGCCAAGAATTCTCTTGCTAAAAGGGAACCGAAGGAGTGGATTCCAGGTGTCCATCTTCCATTTGTTTAGGGGACCACTGATAAGATTGCAAGGATTCTCAAGATGCGTAGTGTCCCTGTTACCTTTAGACCCCTAACACCATTCGTATGTCCCTCAGATCAGTAAAGGATCCTATTGATCCCAAGGATATGAAAGGGGTGTATATTATCCCTTGTTCTTGTGGGACCCCGTATATTGGTGAGACGGGTTGCTCCATCAATCAAAGGATTAGTGAGCACGCAGCTGACCTTAAACATAGGAGATCAAAGTCTTCGGCTTTAGCTGAGCATGCGGAAAAAACCAATCATCATGTTTGTATTGAGGAGGCTAGCGTCATTGCTAGAGTTTCACAGTTCCATCATCAAAAATTTAGGGAAGCTTTGGAGATTGAAAAGAGGCTGAGCAATCTCAATAGAGAAGATGGCTGGAAGATCAGTAGATGTTGGGTCCTTTCTCTCTCTTCCTAGTCGCTTTCTTCCTTTCCGCCCCTCCTCCTCCCCCCTTCCCTTGTTTCTTGTCTCCTCTTTTTATTTTTAATTTTATATTAAGTTAATATTTACATGTTTTTATCTGATTTTATTTATTTTTATTTTTATATGAAGTTAATATTTACAAGTTATTTTTTATTTTTTTATACTTAATATTTTTTTATTCCAATGTATATATATATTTTTATTTATTTTTATATTATTATTATTTATTTATTTATTTTTAACTTAATATTATTTTATTCTAATCTATATATATATATATATTCTAATATATAGTTTTATTTTTATTTATTTATTTAATTTTTATTTATTATATTATTATTTTGTTATATATATATATATATATATAAACTTAACAACCAATTTTTAATCTCTATAAATAGTTAATTATACGTTTTAATCTAATATTTTTCTATGTATTTATTAAATAGTTAATAACCAATTAAATTAAATTATTTTTATATTTATTTAGAGGTAAGGTTATTATAACTAACTTCCAATTAAAATGAAATTATTTATATTTAGAGGTAAGGTCCCTAGTCCAATTTAGCCGTTGACCTAGTTAGCTGTTGGAGGCTCTGCTCAAGCTATTTATCATGCAAAGATGGATCTGGTTCTTCAACTTGTCCTAACGATGAACCACACTAGTTGGTTTGAAACGCGTCAACAAATGATAGATCTTGTGATTTATGCCGAAAAATCTCTCGTAAACCTGATATGGATCACAGAAGCCTCAACTCAACAAGATAATTTATTTTTAACTTTAATATATTCATTAGGAAGGTTTATGAATAATTGAGTATTTGTGCCTAATATTATTTATTTTTTGTGGAATATTATGAGAATATTGGGAAGATTTTTGAAGAGTTGGAGGAGGAGATAATTTAAGGACTTTTTCCCTACTACTGGAGGATCAATAATAAATAATAAGTCAACAAGATATTATGGAATTATGGCACAAATTGTGGAACTCCAATGATTGAGAAAATCTAGGAAAGTGTTCCACTAATCAAGGGAGAAGATCCACTAATCAAGGGAGAAGATCCACTAATCAAGGGATTTTGGTGGGAAAATATTCCTCCATTCATGGGGAATTATTCTTAATCATTTTGTGTAAATACCAAGCCGAATTTTCCTCTAGGAAATGATTGAGAAAATCTAGGAATGTGTTCCCTGCCATTTAATGCAAATTCCTAGTATTGGGGACTAGATCCACTAATCAATAGATTTTGGTGGGAAAGCTACCTCCATTCATGGGGAATGATTCCTAATCATTTTTTATAAGTACCAAGTCAAATTTTCCTCTAGGTAGAGATTTTCATTAGTGTTATTGTGGAGAGAGCTTGTATTCTTGCAGCTCCATTGTATTTTCTTGCAGGGATGTAATTCTATTGATGAAAATAATGAAGATTGGTGTCATGTTCAGCTTCTAAATCTTGTTCTCCTCCATAGGTCTCTAAGTTTCCTTGGGCTTGGCCATCCCAGGAACCTCAGAGCCCTTTTGTATCATTTTCTTTCCTCCTTCTCATTACTTATTCACATGCATCTCTAGTTTTTAGTTCTTTCTATTAATGCATTTACTATTAATGATTTCTTGTTGCCGGATTCAGTTAAATGGTTGATGTAAGTTCTTTTGCAGGATCAAAAGCATTATTTCATCATTGGAAAAGCTTTGGAAGTTCATAATAATCATTGATTTTCTTGGATTAGTCTTCTTATTCCCAAATCTAGATTGTTGGACCTCCTTTTTAGCAAAGAACAATAAATTTCTGCTATTTTTTTAGAGAATGCTAACAAGCTTCAATCGAATTAATTCCACTTGCATCAGATCAAAAAAACATTCTATTTCATAACAAAAATTACCCCATTGCATTTTCACTTGATTTGGTTAGGCATTTTTTAGATTTACTAGCTCAATAGTTCTCAAATTTCTAGATTTTCGACTAGTAATGTTTTTTATTTTTTTTCATGGGTTAACAGAGATCTTTTTGAACGATTCCACTTGGAATAGGGACCTAAGAAATTATAGTTAATAAGAAATTTGTCCCATGCAATTTTGATTTGATTTTCTTGGTAATTAAACCCTCACCAATTTCATCATTTCACAAGGAAACTTCTCCAAGCTTTTTGAGCAAATCCATCAATCTCCCAACTTTGGTTTTGAGTTCTGAGTGATCCTAGGAATTTTCCGACTCCATTCCACCCATCACACACCTTTCATAGGCCTCCAATCATCTCCAAAACCTCACATTTTTCTCTTGGATGTATCCTGTAGGTTCACTGTAATTCCTACAAGATCATCCTGTAGGTTTCTAGTACATCCTGTAGGTTTTCCTAAAATGGCCTGTTTTGAGGCCGAATTGAGAGAAAACCTATAGGAAGTCACCAAAAGCCTCCCAAGGGTCTCCCACACCATCAAACCATCTCCTAACCCTTTCATCCAACCTCCAACATCCTTAATTCACTTGCTACATCACCAAAAGAAATTAGTTTGCATACTTGATTTTGTATGAAAAGACAAAAAGGCAAAAACAAATTTATTTCAGTCCCTTTACTTGCACATTAGTGATCTTTGATGCTTCTTACTTCCATGCTTAGATAGTATTATTTAGTTCATGATAATTTAGCATTATTGCAAAGCATAGTTTCTTGGCAGTTAATTAGGAAATGGTGTGATTTAGCATTGAATTTCTTCTCTTTCCTTGTACTTTCTTTCTTGCAATAGGTTAAGGTTCCATTTCGAACATTTCATTTTCTACACTTAGCTTAGGATTTGACTTTAGCACGTGCATTCCATTACATCATGGCAGCAAAGGAAGGACACATTGCATGCCACACATATAGTGCCGACACCTGTTAAGTTTGCACGAACCTTGGGTTGATAATTAAAGTTGGTAGCCTTGGGAGTTACAACATTCTTGTTGCAATACTAAGGCTCATCACTTTTTGGCACCGCTACTGGGGAGGTGTCAAAGTATGCATTGTTTTCTTCCCTAGTTGATTCATGTCTTTTAACTTTTTTAAAAAACAAAATATTTGCATTAGGCATATTTAATTTCAAAAGTAGAAAATTGCATTGCATTATAGTTTTCATTCAATCATAAAAATAAAAACAAAATTTCTCCAACACCAACCCACACCCCCCTCATTTGATCACATGGTGCAGTAAAAGCCATATCACCATTCACTTTTGCAGGTAGAAGAAGAAGATGACAAAGAATGTAGAAGAAATGGATGGAGATGATGACAATGAGGAATATCCTCTCGGATTTCCCATTCAAGATACTGATGGTAGTGTGCACATGAAGAAAATCCCTCCATATTTTCTTCCAAAATTTCATGGTCTAAGGTCAGAGGATCCGGAAACCTTTCTCTTTGAATTTGATATTGTTTGTAGATCTTATGGTTACTTATTAAAAACTCAAAAATTGAGATTGTTTCCGGCAACATTGAAGGATAGAGCTCTTAAATGGTTCATGAGTTTAGGGACTAATTCAATAAGATCATGGAATGATATGCAAAAGGTATTTCTAGAAAAATATAAAGATCATGATCTTAAGGAAGAAATATTTAAAATGAATCAAAAGGAAGATGAGAGCCTTGAGGATCTAATAGAGAGGTTCATGTATAATGTTAAGAGGGAAAAGCTACACCATTTAGGATCTGACACACTAAAAACCCTCTTACTTAGAACAATTAGGGATGAATGGATTGATCTCATTAATATCATGAGTATAGGGTATATCAATTATCATTTGAGGAAATTTTTGAAACATGCAAACACATATCAAGAGGAAATTCAAGAGTAAGTAAATCAACATCAAAATCGGTAAGTCAAGCTAAACTTGGAAATTTGTTTGATGATTTTGAAACATAAATACTGAGAAATCTAACAAAGCAAGTAGAAATGTTAAGAATGCAAGATGAAGTAAAAGAAAATGCTAATATTTGTGTTGCAGAATCACATGATTGTCCATCATTACCAAGGTTGAAGGAAGTTTACCAAGAGGATAATGGAGCAAGTCAATTGCCAATGCAGAAATGTTATGTAGCTCCAAGAGGACCATGGCAGCCTATTCAACCTGATATGATGCAAGAGCCTAATTCACAATTTCAAGGTTATGCATATCCACCTCAAAGTAATTGGAACACACCCTTTCCTTGGCAACATTGGCCATCTCAACCCCAAAACCAATCTTGGCAAGGAACTTATGGGAGCCATCCACAATATCCTCAATATTTTCCTCAATATCCTCCATACCAAACTCCATGTTATCCTTACCATTCACCTCCACCACAACCACAACCCCATCCACATCCATCTCAAATATACACTCCCACTCAACTACCTGTACTGCCATTTCCAAACCCACACATTGAAGTAGCTCAACCCACTTACAATGCTGAGGTACAAAACTTCCAAACATCTCCTCTTGAGCTCAATGGTATTCACCATAGCTCACAAAGAGTATTTCAAAAAAGAAATTCTCTTGACATCATTGAAGGAATACATCCAAAAGAAGAAGATTCAAAAGAGAAGATCAAAGAATCATGGGTTGCACTTGATGAAAATCAAACATCAAAATCAGAGACCGAGAGAGCTCCCTCATGCTTACCATCAAATCCTCCATGTATTCAAGAGAAAAATTAGCAAAAAGAGGAATATTTGAAGGTCATGGAAGAATAAGACATCCAAGATGATCCAAATCAGCAAGTGGACCAGGGGCATCACAACTATATTGAAATATGGTTCCAGAAAGTCATTAAGTTGCAACAATACCCTCTTCTTCAAATGTGCTTGATATCATAAAAGTCAAATCATTTGATCTCTCAAATCTAGGTACATGTCAAAGCATACATTTCAAGGCTCCACATCATTTTGTCTGTCGTCTTCATGTGCACATGGCTCCATTGGAAGTATTCTTATACTTGAAAGTGATTTTGTTTTTCAAGTAGGGTAGGGTAGAAGAAAAAAAATAAAAAATAAGAGAAACTATATATATATATATATATATATATATATATATATATATATATATATATATATATATATATAAGGTGAAAGCCTTCTTTGAGGCACCTCAAATTGGCTCATTGATTGAAAACCTCCATGAGGCGGTCAATGGGTTGGAAAAAAGAAAAAAGAGAAAAAAAAGAAAAAGATCCTAGGTGAAAACCTCCTTTGAGGCACCTAGGCAGACCTACTAATTGAAAACCTCATTGAGGCGGCTAGTAGGCCTAGAAGAAAAAAAAGAAGAAAAAATAATAATCCTTGCTCCATGCATGCGTGTACTCTCCAACATCTGCAAGCAACAAGAACAAGTTGGTACCAAAAGGAAAATTGGTCAAGCCTAGTCAAAAGAAGTCAAATTTTGACTTTATCCTACTTCGTTCAAATGCTCCAACAAGGCCAAGGCCATGTCAATCCATCACCCTCATCTATTTTCACCATCCACCCATCATTCTCAAGCTTTTACCACTCATTTTCCTTGCTGTCCTAAAAAACTACAGGATGCTCTGTTTTACTACACGATACAAAAATACATAGAGCAGAAATTTGTTTTTTCCATAACTTGAAAACCATGCATCCATTTGCCAAATTGTTTCAGGGGGAGATGCATATGGATGATGGTAACATGCTCAAGCAATTTTAGCAAATTCCAGTGCACGGTTTCCAAGAAATTGGCGTCCATCACCTTCCGCCATTTTTGCATTTTCTCAATATCTGTGTATCCATTTAAAAATATGTTTCATGGGGAGATGCATATGGATGATGGTAACATGTCCAAGCAATTTCATCAAATTCCAGTGCACGGTTTCCAAGAAATCAACCTTCATCACCTTTAGTCATTTTTAGTTTTTCTCGAGATCCGTGCATCCATTGACTTGATGAATAATATACCCTTCCTATGGTTCTTAGAGAATACTTTGTAAATACAGGTTATAGTTACAGATTTTCAATAATTTAGGTAACATAGGGTTTTATAATTCCCCCCGTAAAAATATAATTCAAACAATTTTACTGGGAAATTTCTTTTTGCAAGATCCCATTTTGGGCCATCCCCGCAAGTTTTTGGTCATCCTAGCTGTTGCCTTGGTAGAATATGCCATTTTTTATTGGAAAACTAATTTAAATTGTTATGTGGTTTATATTCAAATTTGATGGCTATGGTTGGATAGTCAATTCCCCATACGTTAAATTTTTTCGTTGGTTCCCCTTTGAATTCATCATTTCAAAGAGGTTCCATTACATAATTTGGACTTGTCTATGGAGCTCCCATTAGAAAGTTGGGACTAATTACTAAAGAAGTTAGAGACTAAATAAATCGAAAAAAATTAAAAGTGATATCAGAATGACTATCAACATCTAAATGTTGGGTTAATTAATAATAAAAATTTACAATAATAAAAATAATAAAAATCAATTTGTTATATTTTGATTTTGTTATTAACTTATGAATAGGATTTGTTACAATACCATGGGCCAATACCATGACTTATTAATACCACATGCCCAAAAACCATAACTTATTTCACAGCCAAAATATTTTATAATAATATCACAAGATTCTTAATCATGGATATTGACCCCCACATTACCATGGATATCATTAAACTAGGCTTTGTTTCAATACCATGGGCCAATACCATGGCTTATCAATACCACATACAAAAAAACATAACTTATTTCACAATAAAAATATTTTAAAACAATATGAAAATATTATAAACCATGGATATTCACCCCCACTTTACCATGGATATTATTAACTTGTAAATAGGCTTTGTTACAATTTCATGGGCTAATTCCATCACTTATCAATACCACATGTGGGGCTAATGCCAAGGCTTATCAATACCACATGCCAAAAAATCATAACTTATTTACAATCAAAATATATTTTAACATTATGACAAGATTCTTAACAGTGGATATTCACCCCCATCTTACCATGGATATTATTAACTTGTAAATAGGATTTGTTAAAATACCATGACTTATCAATACCACATGACAAAAAACCATAACATATTTCACAGTAAAAATAATTTATTTTAATTTAAGCTAAAAGGAAAAAGGATATAATTACTTTTGAGATATATCTAAACTCTTTATCCTCACCAC
Organism: Pinus tabuliformis; assembly: GCA_031772625.1. Lineage (NCBI taxonomy): Eukaryota > Viridiplantae > Streptophyta > Pinopsida > Pinales > Pinaceae > Pinus > Pinus tabuliformis. The sequence continues at coordinate 145,112,032 of CM062812.1, forward strand.
TACTAAAAATAATCCATAGAAATTAAATTAAGGTTTTAATAAAATTAAAAATGAGGATACTTTTATATTTAAAGATGTGAAATTTATATAATATCAATAGCATTAGTAAGAACCAACATAGATCCATCTTAACTAAGCATCTAATGAATGACAAAAAGAAAAGTGAAGGGGTTCGGGAGAGGGAGATAGTGACAAATATGGAGGGGAGAGAGAGAGAGGGAGAGGAGAGGAGGGAAGAGAGAGATAGGGAGAGAAGGGGAAGAGAGAAAGAGGGAGACACATAGATGGAGGGGAGAGAGAGAAGGGAAGAGAAAGGGAGATAGTGATAGACTTGGAGAGAGAGAGAGAGAGAGAGAGAGAGAGAGAGAGAGTGCATGTTTGGGGGTGAAATAGAGAGAGTGAATAAGAAAGAGACACAGAAATACAAAAATAGATACTATATAGTATTATATAACCAACCTAGATCCATCTTAACCCTTGATCTATCAACCACTTAGAGGGATCAAATGTCTTGAGGTGCACACCTTCCCTCAAGTTTTTCACAAAAAAAAAAGGTTTTCACCTCGAGAGATAGGATCCCTCTCGGTGCTTGATAGATCCGAGGTTAATATGGATCTAGGCTCATTATATGTATTTGAAGTTCTTATGAGGAAAATCATACTTGGATATTTTGTATAATTTTAGGATAATTACATGTATTTGATGTATGGTTTTGTATAAATTATAAAAGTATATTTTTCATGAAATTTATTTCTGCACATCAATACCAAAGCATGGAGTGTTTAACATAGGGTTTAAGGGGTGGCATAATGTTCTTGTAGGATTCAACATAAGGTCTTGAAACCTAAACAACCTTTCATACAACAAAGACAACATTATGCCTACCAAGTTTTAAACCCCATATTCACATTCAACAAGTTTTGTGCACAATTGGGGAATCCCAACCATCACAGAGCCATCATGGAAGCCCAACATTGACATATGGTACCAAGAAGACAAATAATGATCATTATTGTTATGAAATCAAACCATATTTAGCAACTAAGCAAAGATTCTTGTAGTTTCATGTATTCCTACGTAAACTATGTCTAATAAATTAGGTGGTGTGAAATGCCATAATTTTTTTTCCAATAAGAAAAATACATCATTTTTGTATTAATATTAAAGCAAAGATGTAATTGACATCATCTAACATATACTAAATTTACTTTACCTGAATGACATGATATTGTAATATGTTCAACATCTAATGTTCGGGCAATATCAAAATCCCCATAGGATTCAAAATAACTTCATAAGAGTCTAGTATTGCTATGTTCATAATGTATGTTCAAACTAGATAAAAAACATGTTATCCAAATTAAAAACTGGTATCCTAATTTCAATGGATATGACCTTGATAATAAAAAATGTAGATATGCATGAAAAGTTAAGTCTTCAACTAAAGGAAATGTGTCCTCTACTACTTACTCAACACTTCGCCTTGTAGTTATTCTTCATAATGTATTTAACCCAACTATAAGCCCACTCCCATTTTGGATAATCTATCAATATTTTAATGCAATTCCCTATGAATGTGATCAAAGGGTATAACCCTAAAGGTTCTAATCAGCTCCATAACTCTAATAGTCCATTGATGTGGTAAATAAGTGTTTAAGGAAGTATAACCTTTCAACCAATGTATAACAACTTTTGAATCCTCTACCACTTGTAAGTTTAGATCGCTGAAGTGACATAATTAAAATGACTAACATAAATGACTAATTTGTACTATTGTATTACTTGTTAAGTAGTCATATTTATGTTACTATACTAAATTAGTGATTCACATTAGTCATTTTTAGTTGTATTACTTATTAGCTAGTCTTATATTTTAACCCAAGACTAAATTAGTTGTTTATGTTAGTCATTTTTAGTAGTCCATTGATGCGGTAAAGAAGTGTTTAAGGAAGTATAACCTTTCAACCAATGTATAACAACTTTTGAATGCCCTCTCACTTGTAAGTTTAGATTGCTGAAGTGACATAATTAAAATGACTAACATAAATGACTAATTTGTACTATTGTATTACTTGTTAAGTAGTCATATTTATGTTACTAGACTAAATTAGTGATTCACGTTAGTCATTTTTAGTTGTATTACTTATTAGCTAGTCTTATATTTTAACCCAAGACTAAATTAGTCGTTTATGTTAGTCATTTTTAGTTAATCACTTAATATTTCTCATTTCTGGTAGTATTTCACTTGGAAAAGCTATGGTGACCAATTTTTCAGTCACCTAGTCATTAATTTCATCATTTTCTACTAGTGGTAGACAGATGACTAAGTTAGGAGGAGTCCCAAAATTCAAGGGGGATATGAGGAATCATGTACCCAAGAACCCAAGAATATTCCAACCCAAGGAATAATAGCTTAAGTTAGAGGAAGAATGGTCCCAAGTTAGTATCAACCCAAGGAAGAAAGGACCTAAGTTTGTTTGGCCTAGTTTCATTTCATGTCGACCTAGGCCTAGCCAAATATTATATATATATTATATATATTATATATATATATATATATATATATATATATATATATATATATATATATATATATATAGATATATATATATATATATAACCAATAAGTGAGTGGGTGGAGGGTAAGTTATTGTAAGAAAGCTTGAATAGGTGATTCGAGAAGTAGAGGAACAAAATGAAGTTTGAAGATGTATGAAAGTGTGAAGTGCATAAGTGAAGCAAATGCATGAGATATGTTGTGACCGAGCTATATTAGTGAGAAGAGGACCTATATCAAGCAATAGTGGGACAAACAAGTGGTATGAGGATTGAAGCTAACTATAAGTTAAATTTCTTGAGAAACCTAAAATTTACCTATAAGATGATTTAACAAACAAATTACTTTATTTCATTTTCCCTCCAGTAGTTAATGAACAAAACAATCACCATTGACAAACATCTATTGTTCTGGTTGTTAGCCTCCTATACCAATAGGTTCTCATCTCTCATGATTGACAGTGGAAGTGCCAAAAATGTGTCCCTTCCATGCTGCTAAGGTTCCATTTTTGTGAAAGAAACGGACAGTTTAAAAAATGTAAAGAGGGTATGCCTTAAAAGAAAAATCAAAGGGCAAGAAAAGGAATTGGTCAATGAAAAAATAAAAGAAATGAACCCCAAACAAAGACCATGAGAGTGGCTAGTCCAAATTGCCATTACTATTTTGATGGGGGGTCCAACAGCTCAAGCTGGGCCTCACCATATTTTAAATTGCATGTTGTAGACTAGAAAGGAAGTACCTGTTCAAACAGCTCAAGCTTGGAAGATGACTAGGTGGATAGAGGAAGAAAGGTGCCCAACTGCTTAATCTGGGCCCTTGGAAGGCATAAGGGTAGGCTTAGATAGGAGGGCAGCAAAAAGAAAATAAAATTATCAGGGTTTGCAAGACCAAGTGCACCCATACAAAATGAAGAAAAAATGTTAGGCATAGTAGGCAGGGTAGGCAGTTGAAGGTTGCAGAAAGCAAGATCCAAGCACATCACTTGGAGTAAATCAAAGTGGCCATCAGCAGGAAAGGCAAGAGCAGTGGCCTATGTGGCAAAGTGCTAAGTCATCACTAACTTCCCTCATCCCCTTCAAAGTTTCTTACTAACCTCCCATGAGGACTGCAGGATCTGCCTGGCCAGTCCTCCTTATACTCTTCATTTGTACAAATTTGATGTCATAAATGACTTCTTTCTTTGAAAAGAAGCCACATTTCTTGTGTAAAAATTCTTTTCATTTTGATCTACTTCCTAACTAAGTTTGATTCCTGAAAAGCTTAGTAACTACCACTTCCCATTCTCTTTCCCCCCCAGTACTAACTACTAACTGTATTTACATCAAATCCCCTATGTTCCCCTTTCCCCTATTATTATAACACCATGGTGTATAAACCCCAAGCAATGTATAAATATCCCCCCCTTTTTAGCACTATAGCTAAATAAGTTTGTCTAAGGGAGACATTAGTCCACCAGGGAATATGGTCAACCCTATTTTGGGGTTGCTCTAACCTCTGGTCAGAGTAATAACTTGCACTTATCCCTCATTTCCTCTTTTTTTTCCTAAAAAATCTCATAAAGCCCCTTTCCCTCTGCTCAAACCTAATTCTAACCCTTTGTTCCCCCCGACAGATTAATTCAAAAAACCCACAAAAACCCCAAAACCCAAAGTCCCGCGCCCCAAATATTAAACTGAATATTTTAATGGTCGGGCGGGACCCAACCCAAAGTCGCACGATCGATCAACAGCGCCCGCCAACCGTCGATCATCCGCCGCCCCCGATCCAACGGTGGGCGGTCTTTTTCAAACCCCGACATGCCTCCCTTTAACGTCTGGGGAGATGGCGGTATTGGAGGCCGTACCCGGGACGCGTGGCAAGCGGCGGGGTTGTTCGGAGCCCCCCTCCCCGATACCGCCTTTGCCCAAAGGTGGTGCGGGGAGACCGCTTACCACCTCCCTGATACTGCCCCTCTGGCACCACGTCACCCACACGTCATCATGACGTCGTGTCGCCTCCGCCTACCCCCGCGCCTCGTGGCCCTGCACGTAGCCTGGCCATCGTTCTTCGCCCGCCACTGTGTCCAGCCACGCTGGCCTCCAGCTCAGCGTCCACGTCACCCTCCGTACCCCGGGCCCGCCATGACGTCATGCTGACGTCATCGGCGGAAAAGCGCCAATGACCCTTTTTGTCCAAATTTGTTGTTAAAAAGCGCGGTTTTGGCCGTTTTATGTCATTTTCAAGCGAAAGTGACCGAGCCGTTGCAAGCCACCTCATCGCGAAATTACCTTCGAACCGCCAAAGTTGAAGTTGCAGCTGCCACAACTTGTCAATTCAGCTGCATTGAGCACCCCCTGTTCGGCCCGAAGGTTTTCCGTGCTGTTTATCCAGGTATTCACCATAATTCTCTTGTTTTGCCCCTATGCATGTCATTCTCTGCAAATTCTCCATTAAGCACCTGTAAAATCCCAAATTGTACACTGTCTACTACTTAATTTGGGACTAAATCAACCCACATTGCCCCAGCTCCATAAATTTGATATTAAACGATAAATTCACGGGCTAAATTACAAATTTATCCTCCAAGTTACCCGACATTGTTCCTTTTGCCGGGTGCATCCCCAAAGCTGCATTTCACCAGCTTGAATCCTTCATACCCTCTGCAATTCATCATCATCAATTCGCAATCCCTGTGAATTTAACCAAGCAAAGCAAACACAGTCCTTCATAGCCTGCCTATTCCACTTGAGGAAAACTTGTAGCACTACCTGCATTCAATCTGACATTTGAGCTTTCGGGAACCTTGCAAGTTATTACACTTGCCTTGTTCAATTCAGACTACATGATGGCTGCTCCTGCACCCACAGCCCTCAGTGTTGCTCCCATAAATGCACCAAATAAAGACCTGGAGTCCTTGCCTCTTGCTGACAGGGACTATCTCATCCAAGACTTTGTGGGTAACAGGGACCATTTGCAGACCTTCAGGCAATTGAGAGATGACTATCTGAATGGCAAGGATACATATGGGATATGGGAGTCAAATCTGCCATACTACTGTCTCCCCTCTGTCAACATTTTTCCAGAGGTTATTCGCCTATGTGCTGAAAATTATGATGTGCAGCACAGAGCTGTTAAGTCTCCATCTGGGAGCATCCTCTTTCACATTAATGCTGAATCCATCAACCAGATGCTTAACTTCAATCAAACTGAGATGCTATTCCCTTTCTCCATGAACTATCTGTTGGACACAGGTGCCAAGATGTCCAGTGAAGACATTCAGAAAATCACCAAGATATTTATGAGGCCTGACTGCCAGCCCACAGGGCCACCTCCCTACTTGGATGTCTATTTTACTGATGTAGGCAGGCTTCTGTTGGACATGATTTCTTATGTGCTGGGATACAGAACCAGCGAGCATGTGGATGAAACGATGCTGGTATTTTTAGCTGCTTATAGCCCAGGCCAACCCCCTGCCCACAAATATAATTTTGCCAAGTTCATAGCTAACAAGATTCATGAGCAGCTGTGCAAAGTAGACAGAGAGGGCATCTTCAAGTATTCATCTTATATCCACCACCTTCTCATGTACTATTAGTCCGAGGCTTTTCCATGCTACATCAAAAAGCTGGACTCTAAAGGGGAAAGAAGATCTGTTATCTTCTGGACATCTGTCTATCATCAAGTGCAAAAGTCACCATATTCATATTGTGAATTCATTGATCAGTTTGTTTATCCAGTCTCCTGTTTGTTGATGAGGTCCCCTCCTCCCAAAATATCATTTGAAATTTAGAAGGTCCTGCAGCTCTCCAAGAATTATAAAATAGGTGATTGGTACCTATATGAGGATCATACAGTCATCAGAGTCTATGGCTGTGAGCTCTGTCCATACAGGCTCCCAAAATATGTGCCCATGAGGCTATTTGCCTTGGAGTATTATAGGCAGCTAATTCACTCTGACCTCACTCACTTTCACAGCTCCAAAAAGAAATCCCATCTCAAGTTCAAGCACCACCTGGGCCCCTTCATAATGAATAAAAAATAGGGATGGCAAGATGCTGAGCTAATCCTTAAAGATAACTACATGCTCTCAAAAAGCTTCCGTTGGGTCCCCTATGACCCTGAAGGCTTCATCACTTCTAGAAGAATTAAGTACAAGATGTTAGGCTATGAGCATTGCAAGTACCCACATATTGAAAAATATGCCAATCAGCAAGAATGGCTGCAAGACACTTTAATTAAAAAATTAACTGAAGAAGAGATAATGAAAAAGAATGTCAAGGATTTGGAAAAGACTCTTGACTTGGATTCTGTGCAGCAGGTACCCTTCAAACGACCGCAGCCAGTAGGAGAAGGTACCTCAGCCTCAGCAGCTACATCAACCACACAGACATCTTCCACAGCAGCACCAGGTACGGACAAAGGTAAAAGAATAATGGGTGCTGAAGAAAAAACAGTCAAAGAACAGCCTGCCTCCTAAATAGGGCAGCAACAAGAGCACACCCCTCCTCCACAAACTGAGACACCAACAGCACCAATTTTGCAGACCCCAGCACATGAGGAGAGGGGTATGAAAAGAGACAGAGAAGAGTCCACTCCTGCTAGTGGATCCTCCCAGCAACCCCAGGCCAAGAGGCAAAGGGTTGATTCTCCAGAGATAGAAGAAATCAGTGAAGAAGTCCTTGACAGTTCAAGGAAAGATGGAGAAGGCAGCCAACATACAGGTACAAGCTCCTTTCAGCAGGAGCAGGGATTACAACTTGGTTTGGAGGTGTCCTCCTCCTCTCAGTAGAGCAAGAAACCCAAAAGCACTAAGGCTTCTTTTAAGCAAATAAAGGCACAAAATGACTTGCTGAGGGTGGAAGTCTATAAGCAGTTTCTGAATGCAACACCTGCCCAACAAGAAAGATTGATGTCGGTTTATGACCTGAAAGAGGAGAAAATGGTCCTCAGTCATTTCAAGCCTAAAGTGCCGCAGCCAAAATCAGCTGCATATTTTGTGAGGACTAGGGTGGAGGTCATGGCCAAGGACATCCATCCCATGGACCAAATAGAACTCCACAAGCAAACTGGAGAAATGGTCTATGCCACCTTGGTGGACAGGGCAACCATGGCCCATGAGTTAAAAGAATCACTGAAAAATACCAACATTCAGTTGGATTTTGAGAGAATGTCCTCCATGGCCAAGGACAACAGAATAAAATCACTGGAGGACATCATCATTGACTTAGGACATGATCCTAAGGATCCAAAGGGCGTAAGGGCCCTCCTCAAGAAAAAAGAAGATGACCTAAATGCATTGAAGAAAAGATTAAAGCTGCTGCCCACCGAGCACCCTCAAACAGCAGAGTTACAGAAGGAGAAAGAAGCCGATGAGCAGCTGGATCTTATCATGCAGCTTAACCAGAAGGTCCTTGATTTGGAGAAAGAGCTTGAAGGCTTACTACAAGATAAGCAGGGAGAATCCACATCCCAAGCTCCTCCAACCACTTCAACCACTGCAACAACTACAGAGGCAGCAATGGCCCCTGTAACAACAACAGCAACAACAGAAGCAACAAAAACAACAGCTCCAGACCCCAGCACAAGCATGGAAGAATTGACTAAGGCCATTAAAGAAATGGAGCTCCAGGCCAATGAGATAAAGCAGGCCAAGGAAAAGTTGGCAGAACTAGATGCCAAATATGACAAATCAAAAATGACTGTGGCAGAACAAGGCAGAGAGATAAAGGCCTTGAAAGAGAAAATAAAGACTTTGGAAAAAGAGCTCAAGCTAGAGACTGCTATGGCAGAAATCAAAAGAATTTTGTGGGCCCGCATCGACCAATCGATCACCAAGCAATGGAAATCAATTAAGACTGTGCATGAGCAGATGGATTTGATTGGCCAAGCACAAACAGAGGTTCAAAGGGCCAAAATAGTGCTGGGAAACAGGCCGGAGCTGGCCAATAGATTGATAGATTTTCTAAACAGACAGACAAAGGAAGAACTGGCAGCCATCAATATTGTTAATAGAACGGAGGTTGTGCTTACAGTTAAAAAGGTACTCACTCTCAGAAATTATGTACAAACTGTGGAGAGGAAGTGCTATGAAATTCAGGCTGAGGTGGATGAGTACAAGGCCAAAATGGGAGCACTGCAAGCCAAGGGACTGCCTAGCCTACTAAACAGCACGGGAAGACTGCTCCCTCGTGAGCAATATGCAAACAGGATGACCACCTTTGTGGAAAATCAAATTACTGCATCTGGCAGTACTTCTGAGGAGGCAGGGCCTCCAACAGGGCAGAGTCTTCTACAGAAACTTGAGAATATATTTTTTGTTGAAAATGAAATCCACCACCTTTTTGAGGTTCCTCCAAATTTTTACAGATATACTGAAGTAGATGATACTTTGGTGAAGATCTGAAGACACCAAATGCCCAAGGAGGATTGGTGGCAAGCAATGCTCCAAATTTTTCCACAATAACTTTAGATGTTCCATCCCAGTCAGCTATAGCTTAGCAAAAGTCAAACAGCATAAAAGACAGCATTAAAGGCAGCTGGAAGGTGACTCAGCAAAAGACAGCGGCAGCAAGCAAAGAATAAGATATACACACTTTTTGGACAGCGTATCCTCAACCGACTCCAACCAGCCACAAAGTCAACATCTTCTGACCATTTTGGACAGCTAAGGCACTGAGGAGTTACTATAGCATTTACTCCCTCAGCTACAACACTCCAGGAGTTGGCATGACATTAATGAAGCATTTACTCTTCAGCTAGATATTTTTCTTATGTAAATTGTGTATATATACCTCCCCTAGCAACGTATGAGGGGTTGATGATTTTCACTCTGAGGCAAATGTATTGTATACTTTCAGATTATCTAATGCAAAGGGCTGGACAAGCTCAGTGATTTCCTGAAAGTTTGATGTTTTGTTGATGCCATGCGTGCTGTTACAGAATTCCTGTGCTGTCTGATGGAATAATAAGTTTTTCTCAATCTCTGTTTTGTCTTCTTATGTTATTAAATCATACTCATGTTTCATTGATCTAGCAGTAGAGAAAAGGAATAGTGCAGGATATGTTTGGTTACACCTTGTGCTCAATCTTTACTGCTGTAAATGTTTTCTTCAGAATTAATTATGGACATGAATTCTTAATTGCTCATGTTTTCATTAATTCTATAAATATGAATGTTATCTAGAAATTCTTCACTGCTTCTAAATAATATTCTCACTTCTTCTCCATATCAGTTTATTGGAAGATTCTTAATTGCCTTTCATAACCTGGTTACATCACACTTGATCACAATTTCAAAATATTGTTTCTCAGACACTTATTTGGCTCTGCAACATCACTACTGTATTAACACAGCATATCAAACAACTAAAGGACCACTGACTCAATGCCCAATGGCCTAGAACACTCTGGTGAGCACACATATATATCTTGACTGAAGTCATCATCCAGCAAATTCCAAAAACAAACCTTGAGCATCATAGCTAGCCTAAAATACTATACAAACAAAGCTAAAACATAAAGAGAGAGCCCTCTCTGGTCATAGGTAGGCTAGAACCTGTGACCCAAAGATTGGTTAGTGGTTACCTCGGCCGTATTCCCTTGGGAGTCAAAGGGAACAACCTGAGTGATAACACTGGTGTTTAGACTTCTGGTAGTGAGGTTCCCCTACAGAGTTGTATATTGGGCCTCGATGTTTTGCATTGAAATACATTTTTATTTTTTGCTGATATACCAATATCATGGTACCACGGTTCCCTTTGAAGTTCCACAGTGGCTCTTGGAAAACTGGTGAGTATTTTCTTTGTTATTTGTTTAAGACAATATAAGATATTTTAATGTATTCATCCCCTAGTGATAACCTTTAGTCATGTGATGCTAAGGTGTAGCACCTAATGGCTTAGAGTCCTAAAGGAATCATTATATCACTGATTTGTTAAAGTGGAGATTTCTAGATTCGTTGATATCTTGAGCCTCAACAAGTGCTTTGTTAGGGTCCAACCCTAACCCCCTTATTTATGTAATAGGGTCGAGTCATAGTTATAGTTAGTTAAAGAGTCAATAAAGCCCATATTAAAAAATTGTAAGTGGTTGACCCGCATTTAAAAAAGGGACCACAATTAGTTGCAAATAGGCAATGGTATTAGATAGATGGTATTAATAAGAACCATGGTAATGACCCATGGTATTGCATGTATGAATCCTATATAAAGGATAGAGACTCCCCTTGAGGAGTGTCGTGTCTTATTTTGTAATTGAGCCTAGCTCTATTGGAGGTTTCCCCCTCGAAGAGGCAAGTGAACATTGCTTTCCTTTCTGAATAATAAAATACATGCTGTTATTTCTTATTGTTCTGTGTTATGGGTATATTTCTTCGCATATTTGGTATTCTAGTATCTTCTCGTAGGTTAAGAGCATAACAAGTGGTAGCAGAGAACTTTCCAAGGCCGGTGGGATCTCCATTTTTAGCAGAATTTTTTTTGGCTAGAGACGTGTTTCGACATTGTTATAGACATTTTTGTGCCTTACAGCTCTAAGCATGAAATGTCCATAAACCAAGGGATCCTAAGTCCCTAAAAGTGTTGTTCCGACCCCTAGAGGAACAAGGTCAACCAATTACAGCTTCTCCCAGAAGTTCTCCACCAGAAACTGCTCAGAATCAGTCAAATCAGGATCATTTCAGCTGCTCCACTAGCTAGCTGCGTTGCATAGCACCCAAGTAAACTAGCTAGGTGCATTACAACGCACCTAAATGCACTACCAGGGTGCGGTGAGCGGGAAATGACAAATGGCAGTGTCATTCCTCAAGGTGGACAGACAATGGAAGCTTCCAGAATCTTCCCCAATGACACTTGCCTCACTGAGTTCGACCAAGGATGAGTAAGAGGCTCTCAGTCTCCAAGTGGAAGCAAGAACTGACAGAGAGAAGCCACTAGTCAAATCATAAGCTGACTCATCCTCTTTGCATACATCTATATATGGATCCCTCATCCCAGAGATCCAGAGGCTGGAATTTTGTACATTGCAGAGAATTGCTGTTGGTTTTGAGATAGAGATCAGAGTATTGGGTGATTTATGCTTTGTTGGAGGTGAAGAGGGGATTCCTTTGCTGGGGGGTTGATGCTGGATCAGGAATCATCGGTTGTAACTCCTCCTGGATCTTCTTGTTATATAAATAAAACTATTTGAGTTTCTCCTACATGCTTGTGTATCAATGATGTTTTGTTATATTTGCATGTTTAGTTTAAATCTGATCCTAAGCTATTTATGAATATAAATCCATGTCTTTGTGTAGTTTTCCTCTTCTGTGATCTTGCAGGAACTTGGTGAAGCTGGGCAAGTAAGGGAGCAGGTAGCTGGAAGCTGTCAAAGAGGAGAGAGATTGGATCAAAGGACTAGCGCAAGACACAGGTTGGTTCATCCTATTCCTCTTCGTTTATAGTTCATAAAGAAGAATACGAAAGTAGTTTTCTCTGTTTGTTTCTAAGGTACTGTCACACCTTTGTGGGATAGGGGCGTTCTGAGTAGACACTTTTCCCGTTAACAAAATGGTGACTCCACTGGGGATCGTGTCTAGTTAGTTTGTTTGTGTTTCTCTTGTTGTTTGTTTCATAAACACAGAAGTAGCAATCGAACTGCATTTGCCATTATCAAATGCAAAGTAGACACCTGCTACTTCAATCCATTCACTGGATTTGTTTATGATTTGAACAACTGATTCACAAATGATCTGATTACCCTTTGTGATAGCTCTTAGACCTCCTTTAAATCCACCCTCTGATTGTGCATTACTGATTGCTTTTACTCGGCCAAAAACCATAGATTAAACTGCAAACCGTGACCCAGAACCCAGAAGGAATTCTCGTTTCTGCCCCAGCGCAGGCTCTGTGAAGAGATTCTGCATTTCAACGTAGTTCCCGAGAGGGCTACCTATGCTGCAATCCAGTTTCTCTGTGTAACAGGTGCGCTGATCAGCCTAGCCCTGTGCAGCTGAGGTTCTTTGCTTCATTTTTTCAGTTTTGTCTCTGATTTTTGCAGCCTGTGATCAGTGTGTGTCTGTTTAAAAACCCCTTTTCTTTGCCTTAATTCCGCCTCCTTTGTACAAAAAGACTGTAGATGTTCTTTGTGTGTTTGTTACATCATTTACAGTTTTCCATTGAAAGAGTAGAATAGTCATACTGCCGTCCTTGGATTTAGATCTGTCGCAAGTGTCAATTTTGATCTTAGGAGAAAGTTTATTTGTTGTTGATAGTCGATTATGCTTTTACTTTTGCCTTTGGTTTGAATTTGTCACTTTCTAGTGTCGAAACGAGTGTTTATTTCAAAATCATAAAGTGTCGTAATCTTCTCTACCTTTTGATTTCGAAAAGAAGCTTGTTTGTGTTTGTCGCTTGAAAGCAAATTTAGATTTGTACATCAACTTTCTTTTTAGGCATCAATATTAAGAAAGTGAAAACAAATACATGCATATGTGCATTTGCATATTGATAGTCTGTTTGGCTTGATTTAGGAAAAGTGCATTTACAGTGTGCTCTTTGCTCTTTGAGAAAAGATTATGTCTTTCTTTTCCCCTTGTAGCTAGGATTTTCATTGCTAAAAAGAGATAAAAGTTTGCTTATCATCTTTAGATTGAATTTTAGGAATTACATCTACATCTCGTGGTGATTCCAAAAGGCAAACTTCTAAGAAATATCAACTTAAAATAAATTGAATGAATCTAACAACGCATTGGAACTTAACGCACAACATTTAGAGGTCTAGGCTAGAGACGTATTCTGGCGTCGTAAAGCCTAGTAACTGTTGTCCTCATTGATGGTTGGGTGATTCCTCCACTTTGAGACGATAAGTGCCAGTACGGACTTGTTCTCCGATGTACTGTCGAGCATATATTGGGAGACCCCTATAGGCTTAAACCCTTTTATCCATAGGAAGCCGTGTCGGCCGCCCTACTAATCGCAATGCACCGAACACAGCATTCAGGAAGATTGACTGCCGTACCGTAAAAAGTATTCTGCAGTTTTGCGATTGGTTTGGTACTCCCTCTACCTAGATCTCCAGAGCAGTCCCTTTCGTTCCTTTTCAGACTCCTTAACGGAAAAGGTCAATCTGAGCACTTGTCACTTCAGGCCCATTAAAAATCGAAGGAGACTAGAGTCATCTTTTGTTTTTTCTCAACTCTTTAAAACTGAAAAAACAAGTTGTGTCAAAGCGTCTTAAAATTTATTTTAAACGGAATATTCATACCCTTTTCCTACGTTGATCTTAGGTTGAGAAAATGGAGTATACCAACCAAGGAATTCCCCTTGGTGGAAATCCTAGTCCCTTCTCCTCTTGGGGAGATGTTGGTGCACCCCATATGGCCACATTGTCGCTTCCAGGACTGACAATTGGCTTGCCAGTATGGCTCTTCTCAACCAATGTCGTTCAGAACACCACTATTCCTGAACAATCGAATCAACAATTAGACAAGTCCAGAGTTGCCCACCAACCTTCTACTTCCTCTAATTCTTCCTCTCCTCCTTCCTCTTCGCTTGATGGGGCTGGCAAAGCCAAAAGTCAAGTTCCTAAGGAGAAGAAGGAGAAGAAGAAGAAGGAGCCAAAGGCGAATGGGGGAAAACGAGTGTCGTCTAACGAAAATCCACACACTGCACCGACTAGGCCTAAATCGCCATGTGTCATTTGCAAAGGAGACCACTTTCACAGAGGTTGTCCTTGCATCCCTCGGATACTAAGGGACTGGTCTCCTCGTTTGCACAATCTGGTGTAATCAACCTCTGATGATCTTGTTGAAAGCACACCGTCAACTAGTGAAAGTGAAGCCCCAGGAGAAAAAGGGAAAGCTAGATTTCCCTGTAAACTGTGCGAAGGAAATCATGCCGTCCACCGTTGTCCCTTCTTAGACGAAGCGAAAAGAGTTTTGGATGATCGACCGGTTTCACCGTTACGACTTCCTCCTGGATATAAAAAACTCTTGCTGAGTCCGTCGCTAGTTGAGAATCCAGCTGGCCCGCTCAAGTGGTCGGCTGAAGCGCCTATCATCGAAGATAAACCATCTGAATCCATACCAGACGAAAGTCAAAGGGTCAAGGCGACAGTTGACCCGGTCTTTCCTTCAGAGGTCTTGTCTTCAGATGATACAGTCACTGAAGAGAACAAGGATGACACCGTCCAAATTCTCTTCATCAACACAGACTTCGACGAACATGGGGGCAATCTACCCATTCCCTTATCACAGGAGGGAAGTTCGTCAGAGCCATACCCGGCCGTCTACTCGGTCCCACCTCCAAGCAACCTAGTTGTCTCCTTCGATTGGAATCAACTAGGTAGACCCCGTTTACCAGCAAGCATACCATTCCGAATTATCGTTCAAATATATAGAATGGTCATGGCTAGTACCATCATAGATGAGGGGGCTTCTGTGAGTATCCTTTCCTCTATTGCTTGGAGAGCGCTTGGTTCGCCATCGCTGTTGCCTGAGATGAGAAATCTGACAGGCTTTGATAAAGGAACCAGTCGAACTTTAGGGATCCTTCCCAATGTGCCCATAACATTGAGAGGGAAGACAGTTCAAATGAACGTAATGGTAGTTCAAGGACCCTTGGATTATAACCTACTCCTTGGACGAGACTATATTTATTGCATGGGAGCCATCGTCTCCTCACTCTTTAGAGTAATGTGTTTTCCGCACGAAGGAAGAGTGGTCAAGCTCGTGGACCAGCTTTCATTTCCCGGATCACGCATAGCAAATAGTCATATACCATCCCTAAATGGTCTCTTCACGCAAGAAATGTCTCAATCTCCAGTCCGTCCTCCCGATGAGCGTGAGTGATTCGGAGGGATATGACTGAAACCCAGGAGGCATGCATCCTGGTCTGCTTCGGCAGGAAAACTTCGGGTATAGGGTAGGTTTCCACGGGAGAATATGACTAGTTTGTACCCCGTCCGTGATTGGAAGAGGGGTTATTCTAGAATAAGATTCTCTTGTCAAAGTTATGTGAGTAGCGGGCATCGTCGCTCACCTTTGTTTATCTCGGTAGACATCGCCGAAGAAGTGTTTTGTTTGCGCCGTGAATAGAACAATCTTTGGGTAACCTGTAAGAGGTAGTACCCTTCCTGATAAAACGAATGTTTTGTCAGCTCGAATAAAGGGTGACCCTTCTTGATTAAACGAATGTTTTGTCAGCTCGAATAGAGGGAGACCTCGAAACTCTGTTGTATACCTGGGGGCATGCAAACCTTTTGGAGTGCAAGCAAGGGGTGACTATTTATTTTTTAAATTTTTAGGACCTCTAACCCTTTAAACTCGTAGGATTAGTCATCACCTAACTTGCATAAAGAAAGGATGTGGGGCAAAAATCTAAAAGTTGCCGTTTTAGATGAGACATTCTTATCATATGACTGGATTAATCGAGCAGTTTTAGCACATAGTTCAAGCTCGTTAAAAAATAAACATAAGACATGAGCAAATGTTTCCACCCGCATTTAAGCTCGTTAAAAAATGAACTATCCCCCGGTAAATAACCACCGTGAATGTAGTACTTCAGCCATTAAAGCCTTGGTCGTGTTTGCACCGTCACCTCCACTTTTCCATTGGCCGATCATTCACCTCCATTTGATTGTTTACCCATTTTGAGGAACAGCTGCGAAGAGTGATTTCACTAGCCATCCTTGTGACACTGCCGTGATTGGAAAATTCCAACCCTTACCTGGAATCAGCTGCTACCCATTTTATCACTCGTTCCTCAAAAGACGAGTCTTGTTTAAGCTCTTTTCAACTGACTCATAAAATATGAAAAGATTGCCGAGTTTTGGCCTTCCAGCTCGTTAAAGCGACCGGAAGCGCTATCCCTCCTCTAGATTTTAATCTTTTTGGACCTGAGGGATTATTCCACAAAAAGATCGAGCACTTGTTTTGTTCGGCTCGTTAAAACTATAGAAAATTCATCCCTTCTGTATTGTTTTATACTTTTTCGGACTTAAGGGATTAGATGACGAAAAAGGAATTTTGGAGTTACCTTTACATACCTTTTCAGACTCTCTAAAAATGAAAAGGACCGAGTTATCTTTGTCGTTAAACTCGTTAAAAAGATTAATAGCGACAAACTTGTCTTTAGACGAGAACGAGTTTCACTATCGCTAGGCTCGTTAAAACATAGCGATGGGTTTGACCGAAGGGCAAATTATAGAACAAGAATATGTTATCCTCCTCAAGCTTGACAAAAATAAAGAGGTACTGGTCAGCAATGACTGGGGAAAAATTGGGAAGAAACTCAAAGAATCTTTATTGGTAGCAAGTCGCTCTTGAACATGACACTTCCACTCCGTGCCTGAGTCAGGTTGGGTTGGTTCATTCATCGGTCACATCACCATGGTCACTCCATACCATCCACATTTGGGGTAAATGCTACCAATCCATCACATAAGTGTCGCCGACATGTTCAAGAGAAGTCATCCAGAGAAGTCATCCGTGTCCCATCCACTACCATACATTACACTTCATTCTTTCATGACCGCCATCCTGAACCATATATTATCAGATCGTTTTCACCTCCATCAAAATCATTTGCTCCGTTCCGTGTCATTGATGTGGGTTTCATCAAGGCCCTCCTTTGATGGATCGCTTCTTGTCGACATCAGCTCATTATCCAAGAAGTTGATCTAGGAACACCCCATTCAGTAATTTGAAGCTTGCCCGCCTCAATGGCAAGTTTCTCACTTCCGGCGACAGGTATACATCAATGACCTTCGACCGAAAGATTTTGCGTGGTGTTCGACGCCAATTCCTTTATTCAAACCACGTGAATTGTACTGCAGTACCTTGAGGGTCATCATCATTATCGGTGATTCCTCTCGCGCTTGTTAACAGTTTACATCATTGACTGGTAATCAAGCGATGTCTTTCCATGTTCGACTTCAAAACATTTCTCACATGGATCGACTTGTACTTCGAGTGAAGATCGGACGAGATTGAAGACCCGGATCTAGTTTCATCCATCCGGGCTGCGATATATATTCAGGAAAATAAAGACATTGAAATGTACAACATTGCAGCACAGACAATCATCCTACCAAAAGGATAATGGCTCTATCAGAATCATCAGTCTACCATCAGACGATTGTCTGTCCTATGTACATGAAAATGAATTTATAAAGCTGAGCATGGGAATTCCCGCCTCAGCTAGATCATGAAAATAGTATGAAGATAATGTATTGTATTGTATTTTATTACAGGTCTCCTCCCAGCATTGAAAGAACTTCGGATCCTCCTAATAAAGCATTTCACCCGATAAACGGCCTCATACTTTAGGGGGCAACTGTTATACACATTTTTGTGCCTTACAGCTCTAAGCATGAAATGTCCATAAACCAAGGGATCCTAAGTCCCTAAAAGTGTTGTTCCGACCCCTAGAGGAACAAGGTCAACCAATTATAGCTTCTGCCAGAAGTTCTCCACCAGAAACTGCTCAGAATCAGTCAAATCAGGATCATTTCAGCGGCTCCACTAGCTAGCTGCGTTGCATAGCACCAAAGTACACTAGCTAGGTGCGTTGCAATGCACCTAAATGCACTACCAGGGTGTGCTGAGCGGGAAATGACAAATGGCAGTGTCATTCCGCGAGGTGGATAGACAATGGAAGCTTCCAAAATCTTCCCCAATGACACTTGCCTCACTGAGTTCGACCAAGGATGAGTAAGAGGCTCTCAGTCTCCAAGTGGAAGCAAGAACTGACAGAGAGAAGCCACTAGTCAAATCATAAGCTGACTCATCCTCTTTGCATACATCTATATATGGATCCCTCATCCCAGAGATCCAGAGGCTGGAATTTTGTACATTGCAGAGAATTGCTGTTGGTTTTGAGATAGAGATCAAAGTATTGGGTGATTTATGCTTTGTTGGAGGTGAAGAGGGGATTCCTTTGCTGGGGGGTTGATGCTGGATCAGGAATCATCGGTTGTAACTCCTCCTGGATCTTCTTGTTATATCAATAAAACTATTTGAGTTTCTCCTACATGCTTGTGTATCAATGATGTTTTGTTATATTTGCATGTTTAGTTTAAATCTGATCCTAAGCTATTTATGAATATAAATCCATGTCTTTGTGTATTTTTCCTCTTCTGTGATCTTGCAGGAACTTGGTGAAGCTGGGCAAGTAATGGAGCAGGTAGCTGGAAGCTGTCAAAGAGGAGAGAGATTGGATCAAAGGACTAGCGCAAGACACAGGTTGGTTCATCCTATTCATCTTCGTTTATAGTTCATAAAGAAGAATACAAAAGTAGTTTTCTCTGTTTGTTTCTAAGGTACTGTCACACCTTAGTGGGATAGGGGCATTCTGAGTAGACACTTTTCCCGTTAACAGACATCTTTAAACCACGGGATCTGTCGTTGAGCACATAAACCTGTGGATTTGGAGAGGCATGCACATAGGAAATACAAGAGGTGGTCACGCTTGTTGGACTCCCTTGTAACCCCTGTGGGTACCCGTTCGAGTAGTAGTGCATTAGACAGAACCACGCACAGACTGTCTTCCAAGTACCCTCTGGGTATATTGGAAGCACCCTAGGCTCTCTTGAAACCTCGCCATAGATAAACCGTCGGCCGTCTTGCTGCTACAGTACACTGAGAACAACACTCGGGGATATTTCTCGAGCGTACGATAGGGTAGTCGAGTTGTATGGCTAAGGGTACGTTGATCCTCCTTGGTTAGTGCCCTGAAATATTAGGCCAAGTACGACTGTCGGACCCTTATATATATTGCGATCTATAGCACTTGACACTCCTTGAGACCATAGTTCCCTTGTATCTCTCTAGATCACACATCATCTTTGCTAGATTAGATATAGCAGGTTGGGTCTTGTCGTAGCTGCAACAATCAGTTCCGCCATTCAGATCTATCAGATCCGCCATTCAGATCTGTCAGATCCGCCAGTCAGATCTATCAGATCCACCATTAAAATCTAGCAGTTTGGGTTCTGTAGTATTCGCAACAATCAGATCCGCCATTTAGATCTAGCAGCAGGGGTTCGATCATTGCCACATTCCTACTCATACTCTGCAGTTGAGGGTTTCGCCGATAGATCTGACTATTTGTGTGGCTCCTATACCTGGGCGTGATTCTCGCAGGACATTGGGTAGAATTAACTTTTCTGGGAATCGGCTACTGCAATATTCCTAAGTGAGGAGTAAAACTTCTTTCGGAGTTAAAAAAAAAAAAAACTGAGACCCTCCCGGACACTTATAGGAGACTTAGCCCATAAGAATCAGTCGACGGACTTAGCAAGGTGGTACCATTCACTTGTCAGTGTCAAAATTTTGGGTGGTCCCAATTTTTTTTCACAGTAACAAAAAGTGCACCGGATCGGTGCAAGGTACAAACCAGAGCTCAAGCTATGGCCAATGAGAAGATCGACACCCTTACACAAAAGTTGGAGGAATTAACGAAACAGATCCAGACCTTAACTGACACAATCATAAAGGGTAAGTTGGGGGCACAATCAGAGGCATATGATTTTAATGAAAACCTTGAGGGTGAGTCTATCCATTCTCTTCACTTCTATGGAAACCACCAACAGTCCCAGCTTCGACCACCCAAGCTGGACATGTATAAATTTGATGGCTCTCATCTGGCCATATGGCTAACACAAATGGAGCAATATTTCACATTAAATCACATCAGAGATGATGCGACTAAGCTAAGTGTGGAAAGCCTGTACTTGGACCAAGAAAGATGGCAATGGTGGCAGTGGCATCAACACTACTATGCAATGCCACTGAATTGGAAGATATTCTCAAAAGCCCTTTTTGATTGCTTTGACCATGAATCTAACTTTTTGGGTCATCTCACTAAGCTCTGACAGATAGGCACAATGCAAGAATATATTAAAGTATTTGAAGCATTAGCCTTCCGCACAAGAGGTCTAGTAGATGAATTATACTTGGAATGTTTTATCAGTAGTCTCAAAGACGCCATACAAGCCCACAACTGACTACAACACCCAGTCTCATAGCTGGCAGCTTACAAGATAGCTCGTTGATCTGAATCAGATCCATGAAAGACTGTCAAAGAACCATGACTTTATCTGGTCGAACAAATCTCTAAATAAATCCAAAATAGCGATCAAAAACACCCTGAACCAGTGGCAATGGCATCCGACATGGAATGACGAGGACTTGGGTCAAAGCGTGCTGACTAAGGCCCATGGAGACCACGCAAGAGGCCAAAGTAGCCCTTGGGAGCCCCAGAATGGGAAAAGGAAGAGGTTTTTGACCGCACATCGGTAGGCGAACAGGGCCACGAAGGAAAAGGGGAAGCACTCGGTCACGTGGGGGAACCGGAGGACTGCAGGTGGAAAAGGAAAAAGTGCTAAAACATAATGGTGGGACCCGCACTCTGGAAAACCGACGGTTTTGATCAGGGCACCCTTGAACAATAAGAGGTTTTGGGCAGGATTGGAGAGATTCCATACACTGATTGACACGTGGCAGGCGGAGGTGAGAGAAAACTACTATTGATCGTGTGCTATCGATCGAGCAAGTCAACCGCACAAAACATGCGTATGGCGTCGGATCTGGAGGGCCTAGATCGGACGGCTGAGATGATGCCCGATGGAAAGAAGTGGAATCGATAGGGAATTAAGCTGCGTTCTAAAGGGGTTTGGAATCTGTTTGACCACCACAGTGGAGGAAGAACGCATCCACGGTGTAACTGAAGAAATGAACCGACGAAGCATGCTGGCGCCATTTAGAGGAGGATAAGTGGCCACTCCTTGAGCGTTCATGATGACGTTGAACACAGGGAACTCCAAGCGCAGCTGCAGAAGGTGAATCGACAGGCGGAAGAGGAACCGAATAGGCATAGGGATCGAATGGCTAAAGCCATGAACAAAGAAAGAAGACAAGAGAGAATAGAGTTGAGGAGAGTCCAAGCGACCAAGAGAGACAGTGAACAGTGAACCCTGAGAGGAGGACTGAACACAGAGAGTCAGAGGGCCGAGCTAACCAGAAGCAACATCAAGCACCAGAGAGCTTGAAGATTAAAGCCTTCCCATAGAGGAATCTATTTGTACTGAGCATCACATTTGGCTCTTTCCATTGTAGACCAAAAGGTCACAGCGCTGGTAGGAAGAAGAAGAGTCTGTGTACTCCAAGTGGCTTGGGGAATACAAGAACCACCCTGCCAAGCAAATCTGCTTCAGGAGAACTCATATTGAGTGCCTGTATTGTAATTTCTCTGCTTGAAGACACAATAAAACAAGGCCACCATTGAAAGCTGGATCAGAGACGTAGCCCTGGAGAATAGGGCGAAATCCTTATTAAAATTGTTTGTGCCTTTGTGTTTGCTTACTATATTTCTCTGTTGTCTTTCCATTTTTATTGTCTATGTATTGGAAATCTGATTGATCCGTTGTTTCAATAACACAGAACACACACCAGCACATGATTCTGTAATACCTTAGTTTAATAAATCTTTAACTGATGTCATTCATAGGGTCAATATCAGATCAAGTGGTATCAGAGCTCAAGGCTGTAAGGTTAGACAAGCTTGTGTTGGTTTAGCTGTGAATGCTCACAAGATCAAAGCTCAAATTAGGAGAAGGAGAGTTGGTGGAAACTAATCCTGAAATTGGGAGAGTCTATCCTCGAAAGACCATGTCAGAAGAAGGTTCTGTGGGGCCAGACCCTCAATTCATAGAGAGTTTCCTAGCTATAAAGTCTATGGTTGAAGAAATGTACAGAGACTTTAGAAAGCAAAAGGTGGAAGAAGCATCAAGCTCTAAGCAAGAGAAAGAAGAAGATGAGTCTCACTTCCATGACAACTCCAAAGGAAAGGGGAAAGAGGAAAACTTTCTCACACCTCCTAATAGCCCTGTACATAATAAGAAAGCATCTTTGATTAAGTTAGATGTTAAATTTGATTTGCCTATATATGATGGAGAGCTAAATGCTGAAAAATTGGACAATTGGATTAGACAAATTGATGTGTATTGCAGGGTACAGAACATAAACTCAGACAAGAGTAAGATTCAGCTGGCAAGCATATGCCTAGGAGGCACTGCCTTGGTTTGGTGGGAAGGCAGAACCCAAGCTGATATGAAAAGACATGGAAATACCATCTCTGTCTGGAGTGAATTTGTTGCTGCAATCAAAAAGCAGTTCTATCCATTGGGCTACATGCAGCAAGCCATGATGAGTTGGCAAACTCTTCGGCAGTTGAAAGGGCAAAGTGTGCAAGGGTATAATCAAGAGTTCAGAATGAGAGCATTGATGTTGGGTATCTCATTAGACTCACTAGAGACTCTTTTGAAGTACATTGGTGGTCTACACAGCTACATGAGGCATACCATCCTCATGTTTAATCCCACTAGTATAGATGAGGTATCTGTACAAGCTACTCATCTACAGGCTAGAGGAAAGAATGGCAATCCAGAAGTTGGGGGACCATCCCAACCCACTGTAAGCAAGAGCAAGAAGAAAAGAAAACAGAAGTGGAAAGCAAGGAAGGCTAACATTGCACATAAAGCCAAAGCTTCATGCACTCACTGTAAAAAGGAGGGGCATGATGATGAGCATTGTTGGATTCTGCATCCAGAGCCGAGACCTAAGAAGTTCGAGGGCAAGAAGAAATAGACAGCTACAACTATTCAGAGAGATTTGGGGTTAGACTCAAGAGATGAAACAACTACAACAGCCACAGGTATAAAAGGTAAGAATTCTGAAGCATATACTAGTAATTCTTCTCAATCTGTTATTGATGAAGAAAATGAGAGAAAAAGACATGAGCTTTTCCATATTCGAGTTATTTCCAGAAATCAAAAGATTGATACTTTGTTTGATAGTGGCTCACAAGTAAATTTGATTTCTGAAGCAATTGCAAAGAAATTGGGATTAGTAACTACACCTCACAAGAAGCCATACCCATTAGGATGGTTGAATGATAAAGCACAACTACAAGTGACTAGACAGTGCAAACTAAAGTTTTCTTTTGGGTCAGCATTTGTAGATGAGGTTGAGTTAGACATAATTCCTTTGGATACATGTGGAATTGTTTTAGGAAGTCCTTACTTGTATGATAGAAAGGCTATTTTCTATAGAGCTGAGAACAAGTATCTACTAGTTAAAGATGGAATCAAATACTTTGTAAGAGCTCATAAGCTCAAGAATAATTACACTCTCATAAACTCAGGACATATGAAAAGAATGATTAATTCATGTAAACAATTCTTACTGATGGTTGTAAAGGAAAAGAAACTTGATAAAACCAATGTATTTGAGGGCTGTAATGCTGAACAACAAGCCGATATAGAAAAGGTTGTTTCAGAGTATGATGTCTTGTTTTAAGAACCTAAAGGTCTGCCACCCAAAAAGGGAATAGTACATGATATTATTTTGCAGCAAGATGTTCCATTGCCTAACATTGGGATGTACAGGTGTTGAAGCCCCGAAAATCGGGTCTACAACAAGGGGGGTACCCACCCGGTCCGGACCTTGGTTAGCAGCTCCTTTTCCGTTTGGTATAATGAGTTCGACTGGGGATATGGGACCAGTTTCCCAATTTATGTGTGTGTGTGTTGAGATTTGATATTTCCTTTCTAAAAGTTCCTAATTGAAATGCTTTTAATTTAACTCTAATCTAATAACATGCAATTGTATTCTAATAAACAGAAATATCTAATTCTACACTAACCCGGGGTGTAATATTTCCGTTATGCGATCTAAAATGATTTCAAATAACAATTGGTAATAAAGATCATTCAACTATTATGAGAAAAGAATTCAATAGAGATAAACCACTTCGTATAAAAAGTTAGACGAAACAGTTGTGAAAAACATATCGCATAATAAGCTACTCTTACATTAAGCATAAATGAATATCTATCACCGTACAGAAGTGCCAAATGATAACTCGAGCATTCACACATCAATATATAAACAACTGAACATAAATATCACTTTAACACAAAAGGCAGAAATAGTTAAGAGATAGAAGTACCATTTATAACTAGTTCTACTCATGAGGTTCAAGCGATAATGATTTATCTCTTCTTAATCCAACATCCACTAAGAGTACAAAAGTGCAACATCAGTAGTAGATATTAAATGCAGATATCAATAAATCCTGTTCCATTCATTCATCAAAACCTCCTCAGAGGGTGCAAAAGTGCATGTTCTAAGGACAAGTTTTTGACAAATTTCAAGACCCTTCTCTAAATGCTTGAGAAGGGTTTAAATACTACTAACTAAATCTAAAAATAACTTATTACAAAAATGTAGGATACGGTTTAAATGACCGTCCTCATTTCAGGCAAAAATAAAGCAAAATTAATACTAACACTGAATCTAAAATTAAAACTAATAACTAACTATTTCTGTATATGTTCCTTGAAATTGCAAGCGTTCAGCATTTGTTTGAGAAGAGTCGGTTGACCGACTTCCGACTTTAACTATCCTGCGAAAACGGCATCGGCAAGAGCTAGTGCCATCTTCTCGGCAGAATTGATGATACATTTGAGAGTCATGCACTGGCTGTGTGGTTTTACCAAATGTGCCCAGTAAGAATCCCAATTCAACTTAGTTAATCTTTTGATTGATTCTGCCTTTTCTTGAGCTTTCTGTCTCCAGCCTGTCTGCAGTTGCTGTGCATATATACATACCATTTTGAAGATATTTCTGACAAATACCACTGGTTTTAGGATTCAAGTTTTACTTTTTTACCTCTAGCGTTGCTTTCTTACAAATTTTTGGGCTTACAGGTGACTTGAGAAATTAGAGGCTTTCCCTTTCAAGAGGTTTTGCTAGGCGCTAATTGCGCATCAGAAACTACCTCCGTTTCTTGATCTGGGCTTCCCTGGTGCGATTTTTTGCCTCTTGTGTGCTTTTTGTTAGTGGATATAAAGCTTAAATTTTGTGAAAATAACGATTCCGTAAGTTGCTGACACTGAGTCTTAAATTGTCTGTTTGTGATGTCAGCGCTGTCCAGTACCCATTTAACCATGTCCGTGTATGGAATAATTTTGGGCCTCGCCGCTATCCGGTGCAAGAATGAGCAAGCTAGCTCTGTAATAGACGCCTCAGAAGACCCATGTGAGCCTACAGTAGCTGTAACCTCCATTATTTTGGGATTCTCTTCCTCAAGTAGACTATACATGCCTTCCCAAGTAGTAATACCAACATCTCTGTTACAAGCGGTGTCTATATACAAGAGAGTCATTTCTTGATCTTTAGAACTCGGAGCTTTGCCTTTCTTTCCCATAGTATCCTGAATACTGATTTGTATAGTTCTATGTTCTTTGTTCCCGCAGTTTACAAATGAGGTGAGAATCATGATAAGGAAAAGGTGACGGGAAAGCTTTAAATGCGAAAGACATATAAAATATACCACCTTACGTGAAAAGGCTCTTCGATAAGCACGAAACCCTATTTCATTAATGATTGGCAACTAACTCATTAATTAGCATTAAAGTGCATAACCAGGTCTCGGTTTATGGAAAATACTTTTTGAACAACGAGCCCGAAATATTTTCGATGAAGCGATTTTGCGATTTGCTTCGCAATATCGCAGATCGCAACATCGCAATATCACTCTCTCGCTTTATTGCTTTATCGCATTATCGTAATATCGCTCGATCACAACATCACAATATCACTAGAGCATAGCATATGAAAATCATCTGTTAATGTGTTTTCTGCGAAATGCGATTTGCGATATGCGCCATCGCATATCAGCAGTTTGAGGTTTTTCAACGTAAGTGATATTTGATGCATGCGATGCGATGAAGTTTCGCATCGCGATCTTGCAACCTTAGAATTGTGTTTGTAAGGAGGTATCCATTATCCTTTTTGCGATGTGATATTTCTTAAGGAGTGATTTTATCCTACCTTATCATAAAACTTAAGCTTTTTTAGATTTTTCAAGGGTATTCTCCTAAGTTTATGATGGTAAGTTTTATTGAAAAAGGAAATTCAAGCACTAATTGATTTTTAAATTTTTTGACTAAGGGTCCTGTTGATGCCTCGAAAATCGCTGCAACAACATAGGGGAAACCACCCGGTCCGGACCTTGATACAGCTCCTTTTCCGTTTGGAATAGTGGCTCCGACTGGGGATAATGGGACCAGTTTCCCAAAAATTATAGGTAGACGGGATGGATGAATGGCTTATAGAATATGCTAGCGATAAACGAATAACTAAAACTATCAATAAAATATGATAACTATGATCTATCCCGGGGACTTTATCGATTTTCTAAAGCGTAGCGTTCGATGGTCTGTGCTTTTAAGATAGGCATGTAGATGACTCCATCTCTAAAACATAGATATTAAATCATTCTAGACTGTTGTGCATAAATAGTTACGCAAAGCGATAACAGCGAAATTACTACACTTCATCATTTATATCATTGTTACATGCATGATTAAAAAAAGGCATATCGCAAAACATCCAATAGTGGAATGAGATAGAGATTTGCTGTTACAGCACATACATGTATTCAACAATAGCAAGAATAATTACACAACAATTCATATAAAAGGAATGAATACAGATACAGATAAAAGTACCATATAAGCTGATTAACACTCCCGTATATCAATGGCTATGTCACAGTTCTTCCTTCGACTCAGAAAACATCCCCAACAAAAGACAGTAGTGCGCAATTGTATAAAGAAACTTTCTTGTCAAATTGAGAATGATTGGTCAAGTTTCATAAAAGAATATAGGCTGAAGCACAATAGTGCAAACTTCAGTCTTTAAGTCTATTACAAAATTTTACGACCCTTTCCAAAACAATGAAAGGGTCTATAAATACTAAGCTAATCTAAATATCTAATAAACAGAAATCCTACATAATTGGTATCAATAAATATTGATCCTTTTTTCTGGAGCGATCTGGCATTCGGCGGCAATGATTCATCAGGTAGGCTCTTTGCCTTTAAACCTGAGCTGACTTATCGCCAGCATTGGCTCTACTTCAGGCGGTTTGTTAAGGCGCGAACTAAGCTGAGCAGCGTATGTGGCATCTTGAATATCGGGAATTATACACCCGAGTGCATCAGTTAAACACTTGAGGGCAGACCTTTGTGTGTGTGGATTGATCAGAAAGAGCCAATATGCATCGAAAGTCAAAGTATTAACCCCAGCGATTAATCTCCCCTTCTCCTCTAAGTCAGGATAACTTGTCTGCTCAATCACATTTGCTGTTGTTATTCTTCCAGGTGTACACTAGGAGATCATATTTGCCAGGTAGAGGGTGTTGTTGACTAGATCAATCATATTGCTTGCAGTGGATTTGCATCTTGAAGCCGCCCTTTCTGCTTTCATCATTTGAGTGTGCCATTCTGTAAAGAGTATGTCCTTATAAGTTTCTTGGATTCTAGGCAACTTTGCTGCTTTTCCCACATCAGAATCTTTCCAGTCAAGATATCCACTTATGAGCTCATCGGCCTGGTCCAACTCATTCCTGGCCTTATCTACCTGCTGATTAATGGATGTGGTTAGCTCGCATAATGGTTCTGCCTCAGTGAGTTGATTACACAGGAGTCTGATCTATGATATTAAAGCACTGTTTATTTGTGATTCCTCTGCTCTGAAATCCTCCACCTTTTGGGTGCCTTTTATGACTTCGAGCCATGACGATAATTGAGCTATTTGCTCGTCCTTCATTTTTATCATCAGCTCATTTGCTGTCCTCAACTGTGCCAATGCCTCCGATAACTCCTTTTGTTTCTGGATCGCGCTTTGGTCGATCCTCTGCCTTTCTTCTTGCAATTGCTGGGTTAATTGATCATTCATTTGTTGTTGTACCAGCAACTGCTCCTCTGCTTGCGCTGCCCTCTGTTTTGCCTCGGTCACCTCTGCCTGTAATGCAAAAATATCTTGGTCCTTAGTCTTCAATAGAAGACTTACCTCCGATGCCTTGTCGATAGTTGCTGCAGAATAGGCACCTGCATACTGTGACAGCTTTGTTAGGTCATCGGAGGGGTCCAATTCCTCCTTCCATACTACATTACCCGTGACTGTTTGTTCTGGAAAGGTAGAAGGTTGATCAATCCTTCGTCTTTTCCTTGATCGCTTCACAACTGCTCTATGCCGTGGGCTGTAGAAAACGTCCAAGGGAGGAATATCTTCCACTTGGAGGACAATTTGATCGGAAGGGTCTTTAGGAATTACCTCAACATCTTGGGAAATGGGTGGGCCGCTGGTTCCACTTAGAACCTGAGGAGAAGTGATGTCCTGCGTATCATTTGTCTTAGAAGTGTCCCCATCTTTTGAACATTCCAATCCACTGATGATGGAATGAAATTGCTGCCATTCTTGAAATAGTTTGGGGTCTATGGTAGTGTCTACATTGACATCGGTGGTTTGCTTCTGATGCTCTTTTTCCTGCTCTTTCTTCTGTTGTTCTTCTTGTTCTCTCTTCTGCTGTTCTTCTTGTTCCCTTTTCTGCCTATCTGCCAGTTCTTTTTTCTGTTTCTCTTCTTGTTCCCTCTTCTGCTATTCGTCTACCTCTTTCTTTTGCCTTTCCACTTGTTCTTTTCTCTGCATTTCTGCCTGTTGCTTCTTCTGATTTTCCTCCTATTGTTTCTTTTGATCTTTTGTTATAACAGGAGGCTGGCTTGACTGTTGCTGACCAGACTCGCTTGAAGACGTCGCTAGGGTTGTTGCCAGTAAATCTAGAGGCAGAGTTTGCAACCTCTGCTCCCTAAGTTTATTGAACTCAGTTACCCCTTGATCATTATATTTTAATCGAGCAAGTTCTCTAGCTTGACCTATTGTTTCGTTTGAAACAAATAAGTCGTCAAACCAATCTTCTTGATGGTCAAATTTTGTTAATTTGGCCTGTTCTAATGCAGCATAGGCGTGTTTGGTTGGATCATATAGCCTATTCGGGATAGTGGCCAGGGTTAAACACTGCATCTTTGTGGCTTCCTTTTCTGCGTGTTTGAGATCATGCAGAGTATATACACCAATTCTCAAGGGAAAAGAGGGCCATCCCCTCTTCTTTTCCTTCTTGAGAGTCTGTGTAGTACTCTCTGCCATAATTTGATAGGAGACTTCTCTTGCTAGCAGTTTATCTGGAATATACAATGGGAGAACATGCGGATTGGCTTGGCTGCCAAAAACTCTAATGTAGGTAAATCTCTCTTCTCCAAACCAACTTGCTACCACCGGCAAATCAAAGGAAGCTAGGTAGGAGATCCTGGGAATGGGCTTATCAAAAATAGAATAATGAATGGGAACCATAAAGCCATTGCAGATTTGATACAAATGGTCCTTGTAAGAGGATTTCCACAATTTCTGGTGGTATATATGAATGGGTGAGGGGTCTTGGGCAGTCCACCTCCAACCAAGGACGGGAAACTCAGAATTAAAACATAACGTATCTAAAATGTATGCACTGTAATAAAACGGGGGAATTTTCCTTTCAGTAACAACAGAACCTTTTCTAAAATCACGAACAACTACGGCTAACTTATCAGAGAGAATAGTAGCCCAATCCATAATTATGCTGTTTACTGCTGCTTCCATTAGAGGAACCATCTCTATGGTAAAATTAGCAGAGTCATGTAATCCCCATAGCCTACACATCATTATCCCTGCATAACAATAGGGAGAAGCCAAAGAATCGACTGAGTACTTACCGGAAGACTCTTGCTTGTGTTGGGCTGGATTCTGCCTCCAATCCCGGATGGGTTCGGATTCTACTTCATTATCGGCTGCACATTTCTCCAGGAAGGTCTTGTTATAGACTTTCTCTGGCTCAGGCAAATGATACATTTGCCTTAGATGTTCTGGCTTAAACGATCCAAAAATCCTTCCATCTCTGATGCAAAAGGTTCTGTCGAGGATTGGAATTTCCTCAATTGCCCATCGCACGACGTCTATGTAGGGGAGAATCTGTTCTCTGGCCGCTATCCTGTGAAGGAAAGAGTCGGCTAAGTCTTTGAGAGTGGACTCAGACTTGCGAGCAGGATCCGCAGTAGCTTCTGTCACTGCCTTCTCTGGTTGTTCGGCTTCAATCAAATTATACGTGCCTTGCCATGTAGCTCTATTAAGGCCCGTGCATGTAGTATCCGATATTAAGCCCTTCTTTTTATCTGTGGCAACTTGTCCTGCAACTGATGAAGCAGTGGAACCCGCGGTCTTCTTAGATTTCTTTCCCATCATGCTCAGGCTTCTGTTAGAAGATGAATCCTGCACAAAGGCAAGAAAAACCGTAACATAGAAATATAATGATGAGGACTCATGGTGGAAAGATATATCAATTGAAGCGTGCTGAGAGATTAATTCTCAAAAATGGCTGCGGATCCAATCAATGGGCAGATATATTAAATGGCCATTTAAGGCCTGCTACTCCTTAAATGCTTATTACACCATTATCCGGTTGAATGACTCCCTTAAGCGTGCAATGGATATTTTGGCGGTTGAGCGCAGGTGATCGTTAATCGAAGGGGCAAAACTTTAAATATGAATACATCACCTTATCCCTCCATTTAACGGCTTTTTTCGAAATCCGCGCTTTATTGATTGGAAATCAATAACACTTTAGATTTTCAAGCTATACCTTTTGAAATTCCGATCACTGATAGCGACATCGCATCGCATGGGGAGAATGGGCATTATATAATCATAAGCATAGGATCCTCCGAACGCCGACTGCGACGTCGCATCGGATTTGCGCGAAGAAATATGACAAGGTGCATTTAGAGTGAATTGCCGTTTTCCCGATTGCCGATATCGCATCGCATCGGGGGTAAGACCTAAGCGCCTTATTAATGTGCATGGGATGTTCCCGACTGCCGATTGCGCAATCGCATCGGATCGGAGTAAATGACTTAAACTGCCTTAACCGCATATGAAGTATCGCCGATATCCGATCGCCAATATCGCGTCGCGTCAGGGCTTATGTTATGTGTGTTTTTTAAGATGTCTATGAAGTGTTGCCGATCACCGATTGCGATATCGCATCGGGGGTAATCAATGTGCCGCTTATTTATATTTCTTATGTCATTGCGATATGCGATCTTGCGATCGCTTTATCGCAATGACAAAGATTTGCCTTATTTCTTTTTAGGGTCTTTTCAAAAGGGGTTTTATGAAATGAATTCCTTTGATTATCGGACCTCTTTTGAACAATAAAAATATTGATACCAATTAAATTTTCAAGGGACCCATTTCATATGTTAATATTTATAAGTAAAGATGATATGAAATGGGGGGTTGTTGTAGAGCACAACAATTGGCGATTCGCTGGAAGAACCAGTTATCTCTTTCAAAAAATAGAAACATTTAAGCTTTTTTAGAAAATAGAGTTTCAATCAATGGGGAAATTTCTAATATAACTAGATTTTATTATATTCTGAGAAAAATGAAACTATTTTGTTGACTTCCTCTTTTCTAAGAAAATAAAAACATTCTAAGCTTTGAAATAGGTCTTTATTGGTTTGTAATGATAAAATAGAATACCTTTCCAAATCAACCTTTTATAGTAAACTCATCTATCATAGGTAGAGCCTCTGCTGCCAGCAAACATCTATAGTTTCGACAGGGATACCTTTTAACCATGTGATTGTCCATTGTCCCATCCAATTAAGAGTGTGATTAACAGAATGAATTCAAAATATTTTTTCTTATTTGTCATTGATAAGATAAAAAGCCATTGTCCTGGTTTGGTGGCCAGCTGTTGACAATGCCACTCACTGATAGTAGTCTAACTGAACAAGCTGGCTCGTGATGAGACCCCTTGTCTTGTAATTTCAAGCCATTACCCTGTTTTGGTTTGCAGTATTGGTAATGTCAGATAAACTATTTCTCTATGAACATGGTAAGCAGGCTTATGATAAGACCTCTTATCTTTAATATCTTATATTTTAGAATTACACTCTGAGTAATCATAAACTTTAGTGAATGGGGTGAATAATCTTCTTCTTAAGAGTAATGGATGACAGAGTAAGAGTTGAAGATGCTGAGATTGGATTGATTCCTATCTTAGTATGGATAACCTTTAGAGACCAATTAAAAAACAGAAAATGATTTACAATATTTCCATGCTTTGAGAGGAGTTGACAAAATTTGAATTGTGATTTCAGAATACAAAGATATCTAATTTCCTAGAAATTATCCTTTTTGGTTAAAAGTTCTATCATTTTAAAAGCAAATGTTCATTCTCGTTCTATGGGGACAACTTTTCAAACACAGCAAAAGGTCAATGGGAGACATCTCACAACCTTATTTCTTAAAATCCTACAAACTATAAAATCCTACTGAAATGAAAGGAGAAGGGGTTACCTCCTCAGTGAAAGAATTTCTTCAAGACAAGGCCATTAACAGGGAGAGAATCTCTCAAACCTGATAAATCTTGTAATATAAAGGTTGAATGGCCTATCTTCTCACAGATCTGAAATGGTCCAAGCCACAACTTCTGGAACTTGGAGTGTTTACCCTTGTCTTCATGGGCTTTGTCCCATTTCAGAACTAAATCACCGACTTGGAATTGTTTTGAACCGGATGAGACTGAATCAAAAGCTGCTTTGATGACTTGCTGATGTTTGGCATGGATAACCTTGGCTTTTTCTCTTTCCTCTTCTAATTTTAGGATCTGGTCATGTCTAAACTGAATAGAAGAGGAAGGAGTTTCCTCAATAAACTGCACTAGGGCTAAAGAAGGAAGAACAAGATTTGTGGGTAAGATTGCTTCTTTTCCATAGACAAGATTAAATGGAGAAGTTCCAATAGAAGCTTTCTGTGTTATCCTATCAGCCCATAATGCAAACACTAAGGATTTGTGCCAATTCCTCTGATTTTGTTCGATAGTTTGCTTAATGATTTTAATCAGATTCTTATTAGTAGATTCTGCTAAACCATTTCCTTGGGGATAGTAATTAGTAGAATATTTTAACTTAAATCCTCTTTTAATAGCGAAATCAAACATAGCATTGCCTGAAAAGTAAGATGCATTATCAAAAACAAGAGCATTTGGGACACCAAACCTGGTAATAATGAATTGGTCTATGAATTCAATGATTGCTTCAGAATTTGCTGTCTTTAAAGGGATTGCCTCAACCCACTTTGTAAAGTAATCAGTAGCAGTAAGGATATACTTATGCTGTTTGGAAGATGCTGGAGTAATCTCCCCAATGATAACCAATCCCCATTGCTCAAATGGCTGCTCAATGTTGATTGGTTGCAAAGGGAAGGCTGATTTACGTTGTCTTCCGCTAGCAGTTTGACAATTTAGACATTTCCTTACGTACTCATGAGCATCTTTAAACAAAGTAGGCCCATAGTAACCAGCATGAATAATTTTGTGAGCTGTTGTGTCAGCTCCGAAATGTCCTCCTGCTGGTCCGTCATGTGGCTCCTGCAAAACCTTTTAAGCTTCAGGTTTTTCAAGGCATCTTAACAAGATAGAATCATAATTTTGTCTAAAAAGCACGTCATCAATGATTGTAAAATTCTTCGCTTTTAATCTAATGGCCCTTTTGTTTTTGTAAGACAAATTCGGAGGTGCATAACCATTCTTTAGATAAAAGATTAAATCTGCATATTGAGATCCAGAATCAGTAACACTTATCTGATTAATTTCTTGAGTTTGATCTGTATCGCTTGATTCTGGAATGTTGGATGCTCCTGCCAATATCCTGCAAAAACCTTGGCCCCTAACAATCTTTGCTGGCTTAATTTCTAGGTCATACTCTTGAAGCGCTGTGACCCAATTTGCCCTTTTTTCACCCAGCTCTTTTTGGATTAATAGTTGCCTAACTGCTGGGAAAGGAACTATTGTTTTCGTATGGGTTTTTAAAAGAAAGGGTCTATAATGTTTTACCGCTTTAAATACAGCAAAGGCTTGTTTTTCTACATCGGAGTAATTTAATTCGGCACCCTGAATATTTGAGCTGAAGAATGATATGGGTGCTTCTTCATTGTGAGCATTTGGCTGCGTGAGAACTGCAGCATAAGACACATCGGATGCAATGGTATACAATGTAAAATGATTAGAAAAATTTGGAGTATTCAAGGCTGGGGCATTGATTATTGATTGCTTGATTACATCAAAAGCTTGCTTTTCTTCTGATCCCCACTTGAAGACTGAATTCTTCTTAATCATTGTCTGAAGTGGCAATATAATTTGAGAAAAATCTGGAACAAATCATTTAACGAAATTAATCTGGCCTAAAAATGACTGCATCGATTTTTTATTGTGTGGGAAAGGGATTTCAGAAATCTCCTTAATCCGATCAGGATCGATATAAATGCCATCTTTGGATACAATAAAGCCTAAGAGTTTTCCTTGATCAAGAGCAAAGAAAGACTTCTTTGGGTTCAGAGAAATACCATATCTCTTGCATCGCTGAAAGATTTGATTTAAGTCATGCAAATGATTATATCTCTTCTTAGAATATACAGTAATATCGTCTAGATAAACGACTACTGTTCGATTAATCAACCCTCTAAAGGCTATATCCATAGCTCTCTGAAATGTCGCTCCTGCATTTATAAGTCCAAAATGCATTTTCTGATATGCATATGTTCCCCATTTTGTTCTGAATGTGGTTTTAAGTTGGTCATCAGGATGAACCAGAACTTGGTTATATCCTGAGAATCCATCAAGAAAGGACATCAATTCAGAGCCTGCTACTGATTGGAGTATTTGCTCCATAGTAGGTAATGGGAAGTTATCTTGCAAGCTCGCTTTGTTCAGGTTCCTGAAATCAATACAAATTCGAATGTCGCCATTTTTCTTTCTGACTGGCACCATATTAGAGACCCAGTTTGAGTGTCGGACCGGAAAAATAATCTTGGCTTTCAAGAGCTTGTTAAGTTCTGACTTTATCTGGCTGTCCAAATTTGGATGTATTTTTCTTAACTTTTGCTGAATCGGTTTCTGATCAGGAAGCATTGGAATGGTATGCTGGATAATAGATGTATCATATGTCTTCAAATCATCATACTTCCAAGCAAAGACCTATTTGTTTTTTCTTAATAGTTTAATAAATGCTTCCTTCTCTTCCAAAGAAAGTCCTAATCCTAAATTGATGTTTTGAGGAGCATGGTCAGTACCTAGATTTATCAATTCAAACCTAAGGGTAGAACTTTGAAGCTTTGCATTAATTACAGGTTTAAACCTGTCTTTGATATCATAAAGATCTTCGAGCTTTACCACTGGTTTAGGAATTGAATTTTCTTGAGGTGTTTCTTTCATCTGTAGATCATGGTCATTTTCCTCAATAATTTGATTGTCATAGGACTTTTCGGAAGTTAGAAACTGCAAGATATCTTCATCATGGTTAAATACTCTCCAATTAGTGACATTGTCAGGAATTGAAGGCCTAAAAAGTAATTCTACGGAAAATCTATCAAGGCTATAGTCTTCAGAAGGTAAAAGCTTAGAAGCTACATTGGCTAGTAGGTCGGCTGCCGAGTTTTGCGACCTAGGAATGGAAGAAATGTTAAATGCTGAAAAGTGTGAGGTAAGATCCTGTACTAGCGATTGATAATGCTTGAGGTGACTTGAAAGACAATGAATTGCATTCCTCACCTATTTGACAATGATTTCCGAATCGCCGAATACTTTTAGATATTGCACTTTAAGGCCGATTGCTTTATATAATCCCTGGACTAAAGCTTCATATTCGGCTGTGTTGTTAGTGCAGTCAAATTCTAACCTACAAGACAGCATTGTCTTTTCTCCTTGTGGACTAACCAAAATGCAACCTCCTCCTGAGCCCTCGCTGGACTTAGAGCCATCAAAATATAAATACCAAAATAAAGGAGTATTAACAAAAATATTTACATTTTCCTCAGCATCATTAAAACATCTAGACTTATCAGTTTGTGAAAAATTTTCAATCTGAGATGTAAAATGATTAATTGAAAAAGGAGATGGTTGGGCAACAAAGTTGCCAAAGAATGACTCTGATGAATAGTTCCCCAAAATGTTGTTGTTGAACGCTACAGGTTGGTTTTCTTGCTCAAATTCAGTAACTGTGTGGGTCATATGCTTCTCTCGATCGATCCTTATTTGATTTGGCTTTCCCTTATAGGGAAGCCACATATGTGACCAATCTGTGGAAATATACCCATGCAATTTTTCGGACCAATCTTTGCTCAAAATTAAACCGTAGAATTCAGGTATGTCAGCAATTAAGATATCAATCCTCTGTACAATCCTGGGATCGGCAGACAACCTGATAGTTACGGAATTAATTTCTCCCACAACCTGCACTTTGGTCCTGTCCAACTGTACAATATGAATAGCAGACTTCTGGGGTTCAATGTTCAGTTTAGAGCAAACTGAAGCTGGCCCTGAATCAATTAAACAGTTGTGCAGGTTTCTGTTATAAATCTCATAGGTCAGAAGGAAGGGTGGAGTATGAGAATTCGATCTATCTCCAATTAGAACTGAATCGATAGCTTCAACCATACCTGAAGGAGGTTGGCCTGAATCGTTGGCAGCTTTTGCACTGGGAAGGGGAGTAGAGGGAACAACATTTAATTCTTTAAGAAGTAATTTTTGCTGATGCTTTAATTTACTAAGCTCAAACATAGTTATGTTTGCCTTAGTTTTCTTCATGTCATCAACAATGTTATATTCCATTGAATCGGATACCACTAACATTTTGGATGTTGAAGGAGAATTAGAAGTTGAAGGTTGGTTTTGGGGAACTACTACAGGAGACTTTTTTGGGGGAACTTTTTCCTTCGTTGTGGTAGCACCTGCACTCCTTTTCTTTGAAGTTGCCTGGGCAGGTTCAGGAGTACTTTTACTTCTTGTAGTAACCGGAAAGGCTTCTTCTTCATTCTCGGTATCAGAGTTTGGGAGTATAAAATCCCACATTCCGTGGCATTCAGCTACTTATTCTTCATCATCGGTTTGTGAGGTTGTTTCCTCTTCCTCTTCTTCTTGCTCTGAATCTGCGTTAGATATAACATTGGGTGGCTTTGTTTCAGTTTTCTTAAAAGTCCTAAATGGTCTTTTGTTTGAGGTTTCGGCCACCTGCTTCTTTATTTCAACCATTTCGTTAGACAATGTTTTCAGGACTTTTTGTAAACCCTCCATGTCGTACGGATCCTTTGGGGTTTTCTTCTTGGAATCCTCTTTAAATGAGACTTTTTTAGCTTTTCTATCTTCCAGAGCAGCTTTCTTCTCTAGAGCGTTGATGCGCTTTTCAACAGCAAGTGCTTCTCTCATGTTTTCAGCTAAGGTAGGTTTCCCAACCCTGTCCACAAAAATGGCTATGTTGGCAGGTAGGGCGGTAATATACCATTCGCTTCGACTTTGTTCACTTGGTTTAGAAGCTGTAGGGATTTTATTCAGGAGTTTATTAAATCTGGCATTAAACTCCTTTATTGGTTCCCTATGCTCTATTCTCAGATTGGAGAGGTCGTTTATTAAAGTAGCTAAGGACCTATCATCTCCATATTTGGTAAGAAACTGCTCTTGGCATGTGTTCCAACTGGTAATCGAACCAGAGGGTAAGGAAAAATACCAGGATCCTGCTGATCCTTGTAAGGTGTAGGGGAAGAGTCTTACAACAACATCTTGCTCTATCACTCCTTTTAGGTTAACTGCTAACATAAAGTTATTAATGTGTTCTTCAGCCTGGGTCCCGTCATCTGGGTTAAATTTAGGCAGCCATTTTTCAGGAGCATCTGGTAGATCATGAAATGGTGTAGGCATGTTGACTGCACCTGGCCTAGTCCATGGATCTGCCATTATAATAGCGACAGTGGTTGATACTACCGTTGGAA
Organism: Pinus tabuliformis; assembly: GCA_031772625.1. Taxonomy (NCBI): domain Eukaryota; kingdom Viridiplantae; phylum Streptophyta; class Pinopsida; order Pinales; family Pinaceae; genus Pinus; species Pinus tabuliformis. Next base: position 145,150,311 of record CM062812.1, read on the forward strand.
TTCCAGATGTATGGGAAGGGATTAATGATGAGGAGTGAACAGGTTGGGATGTTGAGGCTTCTAATCCCTGGTGAACGACAATTTGTAATGGGGAAGTGGATGGTTGACTTTGCAGAGATGAAGATGCAATGGAGGACATGGATGAAATCTCTTCACTATCAGATCCTTCAGTAATTTTCTTCGCCTTTTTCCTTTTGGGTAAAGGGAACTCAGTGGGTTCAATACCGAGTTTTTCGCTCTGAAGTCTGGTGAGAGGATGAGTTAGATTGAACTGCGAAGTCGCACTGCTTTCTGATACCTCAGATTTCTGTGGTGAAATCGAGAAGCTCTGAAGTTTATGGATTAGAGACTGGACTTCAGGTGATTCAAGACTTAATTGTTCCGGGGTATGATGGGCTTGAGCAGTGGTAGTTGATTTCCCTTCTCCTTGTTTGGATACCGGCGAACCAGTGTGCAAATGGGAAGGTCGAGGGGATTCGGAGGGAGAATTACCCTTAGAATGGCTTATAGGTTTGGACTTATGTGCCATTCACAGTTGATGGCCCTCCTTCTAGCGCCAATTATGTTGATGCCTTGAAAATCGCTGCAACAACATAGGGGAAACCACCCGGTCCGGACCTTGATACAGCTCCTTTTCCGTTTGGAATAGTGGCTCCGACTGGGGATAATGGGACCAGTTTCCCAAAAATTATAGGTAGACGGGATGGATGAATGGCTTATAGAATATGCTGGCGATAAACGAATAACTAAAACTATCAATAAAATATGATAACTATGATCTATCCCGGGGACTTTATCGATTTTCTAAAGCGTAGCGTTTGATGGTCTGTGCTTTTAAGACAGGCATATAGATGACTCCATCTCTAAAACATAGATATTAAATCATTCTAGACTGTTGTGCATAAATAGTTACGCAAAGCGATAACAGCGAAATTACTACACTTCATCATTTATATCATTGTTACATGCATGATTAAAAAAAGGCATATCGCAAAACATCCAATAGTGGAATGAGATAGAGATTTGTTGTTACAGCACATACATGTATTCAACAATAGCAAGAATAATTACACAACAATTCATATAAAAGGAATGAATACAGATACAGATAAAAGTACCATATAAGCTGATTAACACTCCCATATATCAATGGCTATGTCACAGTTCTTCCTTCGACTCAGAAAACATCCCCAACAAAAGACAATAGTGCGCAATTGTATAAGGAAACTTTCTTGTCAAACTGAGAACGATTGGTCAAGTTTCATAAAAGAATATAGGCTGAAGCACAATATTGCAAACTTCAGTCTTTAAGTCTATTACAAAATTTTAGGACCCTTTCCAAAACAATGAAAGGGTCTATAAATACTAAGCTAATCTAAATATCTAATAAACAGAAATCCTACATAATTGGTATCAATAAATATTGATCCTTTTTTCTGGAGTGATCTGGCATTCGGAGGCAATGATTAATCAGGTAGGCTCTTTGCCTTTAAACCTGAGCTGACTTATCGCCAGCATTGGCTCTACTTCAGGCGGTTTGTTAAGGCGCGAACTAAGCTGAGCAGCGTATGTGGCATCTTGAATATCGGGAATTATACACCCGAGTGCATCAGTTAAACACTTGAGGGCAGACCTTTGTGTGTGTGGCTTGATCAGAAAGAGCCAATATGCATCGAAAGTCAAAGTATTAACCCCAGCGATTAATCTCCCCTTCCCCTCTAAGTCAGGATAACTTGTCTGCTCAATCACATTTGCTGTTGTTATTCTTCCAGGTGTACACTGGGAGATCATATTTGCCAGGTAGAGGGTGTTGTTGACTAGATCAATCATATTGCTTGCAGTGGATTTGCATCTTGAAGCCGCCCTTTCTGCTTTCATCATTTGAGTGTGCCATTCTGTAAAGAGTATGTCCTTATAAATTTCTTGGATTCTAGGCAACTTCGCTGCTTTTCCCACATCAGAATCTTGCCAGTCAAGATATCCACTTATGAGCTCATCGGCCTGGTCCAACTCATTCCTGGCCTTATCTACCTGCTGATTAATGGATGTGGTTAGCTCGCATAATGGTTCTGCCTCAGTGAGTTGATTACACAGGAGTCTGATCTGTGATATTAAAGCACTGTTTATTTGTGATGCCTCTGCTCTGAAATCCTCCACCTTTTGGGTGCCTTTTATGACTTCGAGCCGTGACGATAATTGAGCTATTTGCTCGTCCTTCGTTTTTATCATCAGCTCATTTGTTGTCCTCAACTGCGCCAATGCCTCCGATAACTCCTTTTGTTTCTGGATCGCTCTTTGGTCGATCCTCTGCCTTTCTTCTTGCAATTGCTGGGTTAATTGATCATTCATTTGTTTTTGTACCAGCAACTGCTCCTCTGCTTGCGCTGCCCTCTATTTTGCCTCGGTCACCTCTGCCTGTAATGCAAAAATATCTTGGTCCTTAGTCTTCAATAGAAGACTTACCTCCGATGCCTTGTCGATAGTTTCTGCAGAATAGGCACCTGCATACTGTGACAACTTTGTTAGGTCATCGGAGGGGTCCAATTCCTCCTTCCATACTACATTACCCGTGACTGTTTGTTCTGGAAAGGTAGAAGGTTGATCAATCCTTCGTCTTTTCCTTGATCGCTTCACAACTGCTCTATGCCGTGGGCTGTAGAAAACGTCCAAGGGAGGAATATCTTCCACTTGGAGGACAATTTGATCGGAAGGGTCTTTAGGAATTACCTCAACATCTTGGGAAATGGGTGGGCCGCTGGTTCCACTTAGAACCTGAGGAGAAGTGATGTCCTGCATATCATTTGTCTTAGAAGTGTCCCCATCTTTTGAACATTCCAATCCACTGATGATGGAATGAAATTGCTGCCATTCTTGAAATAGTTTGGGGTCTATGGTAGTGTCTACATTGACATCGGTGGTTTGCTTCTGCTGCTCTTTTTCCTGCTCTTTCTTCTGCTGTTCTTCTTGTTCTCTCTTCTGCTGTTCTTCTTGTTCCCTTTTCTGCCTATCTGCCAGTTCTTTTTTCTGTTTCTCTTCTTGTTCCCTCTTCTGCTGTTCCTCTACCTCTTTCTTTTGCCTTTCCACTTGTTCTTTTCTCTGCATTTCTGCCTGTTGCTTCTTCTGATTTTCCTCCTGTTGTTTCTTTTGATCTTTTGTTATAACAGGAGGCTGGCTTGACTGTTGCCGACCAGACTCACTTGAAGACGTCGCTGGGGTTGTTGCCAGTAAATCTAGAGGCAGAGTTTGCAACCTCTGCTCCCTAAGTTTATTGAACTCAGTTACCCCTTGATCATTATATTTTAATCGAGCAAGTTCTCTAGCTTGACCTATTGTTTCGTTTGAAACAAATAGGTCGTCAAACCAATCTTCTTGATGGTCAAATTTTGTTAATTTGGCCTGTTCTAATGCAGCATAGGCGTGTTTGGTTGGATCATATAGCCTATTCGGGATAGTGGCCAGGGTTAAAGACTGCATCTTTGTGGCTTCCTTTTCTGCGTGTTTGAGATCATGCAGAGTATATACACCAATTCTCAAGGGAAAAGAGGGCCAGCCCCTCTTCTTTTCTTTCTTGAGAGTCTGTGTAGTACTCTCTGCCATAATTTGATAGGAGACTTCTCTTGCTAGCAGTTTATCTGGAATATACAAAGGGAGAACATGCGGATTGGCTTGGCTGCCAAAAACTCTAATGTAGGTAAATCTCTCTTCTCCAAACCAACTTGCTACCGCCTGCAAATCAAAGGAAGCTAGGTAGGAGATCCTGGGAATGGGCTTATCAAAAATAGAATAATGAATGGGAACCATAAAGCCATTGCAGATTTGATACAAATGGTCCTTGTAAGAGGATTTCCACAATTTCTGGTGGTATATATGAATGGGTGAGGGGTCTTGGGCAGTCCACCTCCAACCAAGGACGGGAAACTCAGAATTAAAACATAACGTATCTAAAATGTATGCACTGTAATAAAACGGGGGAATTTTCCTTTCAGTAACAACAGAACCTTTTCTAAAATCACGAACAGCTACGGCTAACTTATCAGAGAGAATAGTAGCCCAATCCATAATTATGCTTTTTACTGCTGCTTCCATTAGAGGAACCATCTCTATGGTAAAATTAGCAGAGTCATGTAATCCCCATAGCCTACACATCATTATCCCTGCATAACAATAGGGAGAAGCCAAAGAATCGACTGAGTACTTAACGGAAGACTCGTGCTTGTGTTTGGCTAGATTCTGCCTCCAATCCCGGATGGGTTCGGATTCTACTTCATTATCGGCTGCAAATTTCTCCAGGAAGGTCTTGTTATAGACTTTCTCTGGCTCAGGCAAATGATACATTTGCCTTAGATGTTCTGGCTTGAACGATCCAAAAATCCTTCCATCTCTGGTGCAAAAGGTTCTGTCGAGGATTGGAATTTCCTCAATTGCCCATCGCACGACGTCTGTGTAGGGGAGAATCTGTTCTCTGGCCGCTATCCTGTGAAGGAAAGAGTCGGCTAAGTCTTTGAGAGTGGACTCAGACTTGCGAGTAGGATCCACAGTAGCTTCTGTCACTGCCTTCTCTGGTTGTTCGGCTTCAATCAAATTATACGTGCCTTGCCATGTAGCTCTAGTAAGGCCCGTGCATGTAGTATCCGATATTAAGCCCTTCTTTTTATCTGTGGCAGCTTGTCCTGCAACTGATGAAGCAGCGGAACCCGTGGTCTTCTTAGATTTCTTTCCCATCATGCTCAGGCTTCTGTTAGAAGATGAATCCTGCACAAAGGCAAGAAAAATCGTAACATAGAAATATAATGATGAGGACTCATGGTGGAAAGATATATCAATTGAAGCGTGCTGAGAGATTAATTCTCAAAAATGGCTACGGATCCAATCAATGGGCAAATATTGCAGATATATTAAATGGCCGTTTAAGGCCTGCTACTCCTTAAATGCTTATTACACCATTATCCGGTTGAATGACTCCCTTAAGTGTGCAATGGATATTTTGGCGGTTGAGCGCAGGTGATCGTTAATCGAAGGGGCAAAACTTTAAATATGAATACATCACCTTATCCCTCCATTTAACGGCTTTTTTTCGAAATCCGCGCTTTATTGATCAGAAATCAATAACACTTTAGATTTTCAAGCTATACCTTTTGAAATTCCGATCGCCGATAGCGACATCGCATCGCATGGGGAGAATGGGCATTATATAATCATAAGCATAGGATCCTCCGAACGCCGACTGTGACGTCGCATCGGATTTGCGCGAAGAAATATGACAAGGTGCATTTAGAGTGAATTGCCGATTTCCCGATTGCCGATATCGCATCGCATCGGGGGTAAGACCTAAGCGCCTTATTAATGTGCATGGGATGTTCCCGACTGCCGATTGCGCAATCGCATCGGATCGGAGTAAATGACTTAAACTGCCTTGACCGCATATGAAGTATCGCCGATATCCGATCGCCGATATCGCGTCGCGTCGGGGCTTATGTTATGTGTGTTTTTTAAGATGTGTATGAAGTGTTGCCGATCGCCGATTGCGATATCGCATCGGGGGTAATCAATGTGCCGCTTATTTATATTTCTTATGTCATTGCGATATGCGATCTTGCGATCGCTTTATCGCAATGACAAAGATTTGCCTTATTTCTTTTTAGGGTCTTTTCAAAAAGGGTTTTATGAAATGAATTCCTTTGATTATCGGACCTCTTTTGAACAATAAAAATATTGATACCAATTAAATTTTCAAGGGACCCATTTCATACGTTAATATTTATAAGTAAAGATGATATGAAATGGGGGGTTGTTGTAGAGCACAACAGGTCCCCACTTATTTAGTATTAGTAATAACACTAAATAAGAAGGGGGTTGTTGCTGGCCACAACAATTGGCGATTCACTTGGAAGAACCAGTTATCTCTACTTTTCTTTTGAATTTTCTAAACTTCCAAAACAGAAAATTTTCCAGAAAATCAAACTTTATTATAGAAAGACAAAGTACATTATGCTTTTTCCTATCAATGATATTTCGTTTCTTCTATTTTTAATTTTGATTATTTACTCCCTCAAGCTAGTCCTTGTATCTACATCAGTCACTACTTGGTTTATAAAGATAAAAATAAAGCCTTCTCTGTAAATCAGTTTTAAATATGCTCATTTGTCGTAGGTAGAGCCTCTGCTGCCAGCAGGCATTTATAGCCTCGACAGGGTTACCTATTACCCAACAATGATCCTGTATCCCACTTAGAGAAATATACAATTTTCAAAGAGAAATCCATATTCACACTTATTGGTTTCATTTTTCTTTTTTACCCTTAAAGAACAATGTCTTGGTTTGGTAGCCAATTTATGACAGTGTCATTCACTTGATTTATAACTTTGCTGAACAAGCTGGCTCGTGATGAGACCCCTTGTCTTTTGATTACAAAAATCTTTGAGTCATTGCCCTGTTGTGGTATGCAGTATTGGCAAAGTCAGCAAGCTATAATATCTATGATCATGATAAGTCGGCTCGTGATGAGACCTCTTACTCTTTAAGTTAAAGTGTATCATTGGATTATTCCTTGAATGTTGTAATTTCCTAAGTGGGGAGGAAGTCATTTTTTCCTTAAGATAGCTCTGGACGACAATGGTAGATTTTTTGGAAAGAGATTTTCTACAGAGAATCTTCGTTTTGTTATTGATACCTTTCATTGGACTGATATAAAACAATTTCTCACTAAAGGTCGCTTTTCATCAAAATTTACAAGGTTGAAACTAGTATCATTTCTAGGCCTAGAGCCTTTGACTGTATCTTTCAGTGATAACGATCAATTTTCTAAAAGAATTCTATTTATACAAGTGAAAAAAACAAAATCTAACAGAGAATTTGTGTCTTTTTCGTGAATTCCGAATGTAACCATTTACAACTGGTTTTATTATGAAAATAAAAAATAAAAAAACTAATCTACAAGATAGAAGAATGATCTCCTATGGAAAATATTTTTTGAGGATCTGTCCATTAACAGGTAAAGATTCTCTTTTTCCTATTAAATCCTATAACATAAAAGTAGACGGACCTATGAATTTTGCGATTTGAAAAGGGCCAAGCCACATTCGTTGAAATTTTGTATGTTTCCCTTTTTCCTCATGAGCCTTGTCCCATTTTAGAACTAGATCTCCCATCTGAAAGTCCTTTCTGGATATTATGTTTGAATCAAAAGAAGCTTTTACTAATGCTTGGTGATGAGCATGAGTTATTTTGGCCTGTTCTCGTTTCTCTTCTAACTTAATTATTTCCAGTTGCCTTAGTTGTAAGGAAGAAGTTGGTGCATCATCAATATATTGAACTAAGGCCAAAGAGGGAATTGCTAAATGAGTTGGAAGAACCACTTATTTCCCATAAACTAAATTAAAGGGAGAAGTGCCAATGGAGGCTTTCTGCGTTACTCGATCTGCCCATAAAGCATATATTAAAGACTTGTGCCAATTTTGTGATTTTTATCAATGGTTCGCTTAATGATTTGGATTAAGTTATTATTTGTAGATTGAGCTAATCCATTCCCTTGTGGGTAATAATTGGCAGAGTATTGAAGCTTGAAACCCCTTTTGAGTGCAAATTCAGTCATCACATTACCAGAAAAATATGATGCATTATCAAACATTAAAGCAGAAGGCAACCCAAACTTGGTGATTATGAACTGATCTATGAACTAAATGATGTGTTCGGTATTAGCCGTCTTGAGAGGGACTGCTTCTACCCATTTAGTGAAGTAATCTGTTGTTGTAAGGATATATCTATGCTGTTTAGAGGAGTGAGGAACGATCTCACCTATTATGTCCAATCCCCATTGATCAAAAGGCTGCTCAATGTTGACCGGTTGCAGCGACAATGATGGTTTCTTTTGTCTCCCAGCAGCGGTTTGACAAACTTGACATTTCCTTGTGTAGTTATGTGAGTCTTTGAATAATGTGGGCCAGTAATAGCCTGCACGTAAGATTTTATGTGCAGTAGCATCTCCAACATAGTGTCCGCCTGTTGGCCCATCGTGGAGTTCCTGCAAGACTTTTTCAGCTTCAGATTTCTCAAGACATCTAAGGAGAACAGAATCATAATTTATTCTAAAAAGAACATCGTTCACGAGCTGATATTGTTTAGCCTTCAACCTTAGAGCTCTTTTCTTGGTATGATCGAGGTTTGAAGGAGCATATCCATTCTTTAGATAAAATATGATATCAGCGTATAATGATTCAACATTGTTTAGGCTTACCTCATACATTTGTATCTCTGTAGATGGCATTTCGGAAATAAGCGATGCTCCAGCCAGCATTTTGCAAAAGCCTTGACCTTTTACAATACTTGCTGGTTTGATTTCTACGTCATATTCCTGTAAGGTAGTAACCCAATTGGCTCTTTTCTCACCCACATCTTTCTGTACTAAGAGATTTCTTACCGCTGGAAACGGTACTATGATTTTTGTATGGGTCTTAAGTAGAAAGGGTCTAAAATATTTAATTGCTTTGAAAACAACATAAGCTTGTTTCTCTACATCTGAATAATTTAACTCAGCCCCCTGTAAATTTGAATTGAAAAAAGCAATTGGAGCTTTTTCCTTGTCTTGATTTGCTTGAGTGAGTATCGCAGCATATGATCTATCAGAGGTAAATGTATATAAAATAAAAGGATCGGAAAAATTTGGAGTTGCTAAAGATGGAGCGTTAAAAATTGCTTGTTTGATTAGATTGAATGCCTCATATTCGTCTTGGCCCCATTTGAAGTTTGAGTTCTTTTTAATCATTGCTTGTAAAGGAGACACAATTCTTGAAAAGTCAGGAACAAATCTCTTTACAAAATTAATTTGGCCAAGGAAAGATTGCATAGCTTTCTTATTGTGAGGTAGGGGTATTTCGGAAATCTCCTTGATTCTGTCAAGATCAATATGAATTCCAGATTTTGACACTATGAATCCAAGAAGTTTTCCTTCACTTAATGCGAAAAAGGATTTTTTTGGGTTAAGTGAAATTCCATACCTTTAACAACGTTAGAAGATTTTTTTTAAATCTCTAAGAAGATTGCCTCGTTTCTTGGAATATACAGTTATATCATCCAAGTAGATTACCATTGATTTGTTAACTAATCCCTTGAATGCGATGTCCATGGCTCGCTGAAATGTGGCACTAGCGTTGATCAGACTAAAGGGCATCTTTTGATATGCGTAAGTGCCCCATTTGGTTCTGAATGTGGTTTTTAATTAATCATCGGGATGAACCAACACTTGGTTTTATCCTAAGGATCCATCCAAGAAGGACATTAATTCTGATCCTGCAACTGCCTACAGTATTTGCTCCATGGGAGGTAAAGGAAAATTATCCTTTTGACAGGCTTTGTTAAGGTTTCGAAAGTCAATGCAAATTCTAATGTCTCCATTTTTCTTTCTAACGGGAACCATATTGGAAACCCATTTGGAATGTCAAACGGGAAAAATGATTTTGGCTTTCAATAACTTATTGAGTTCAGATTTGATCTGGTTTTCTAGATTGGGATGGATCTTTCTCAGCTTTTGCTGGACAGGTTTTTCATCATTTAGCATTGGGATAGTATGTTGGATGATAGAAGTGTCATAAGTTTTGAGTTCATCGTAGTTCCAAGCAAAGACACTTTTGTATTGTCTCAAGAGACAAATATATGCTAATTTTTCTTCAAGAGCTAGGCCAAGGCCTAGGTTGATATTCTGCGGTTTGGCATCAATTCCTAGATTTACTAATTCATAGTTCAAAGTTGAACTTTGCAGTTTTGAATTGGTAGATATTTTGAATCGATCTTTCAAATCATAAAGGTCTTCTAACTTGACTACTGGTTTTGGCATAACATTATTAGTGTTATCTTGTTGCAATTGTCTGTCATGTTGGTCCTCATCAATTATCTGATTGGTGTAAGATCCTTCAGATGTGAGAAAGCTCACAATATCAGGATCGTCGTTAAAAATCCTCCAATTGGTAATGTTATCAGGAATTGAGGGTCTAAACATTAATTTGATTGAAAATCGATCAGGGCTATAGTATTATGAAGGAATGAGCTTGGAAGCTACGTTAGCTAGGAGGTCTGCATTAGCATTCTGGAGTCTAGGAATTGATGAAATAATAAATGCTATAAAGTGTTCAGTTAGATCTTGAACTAAAGATTGGTAATGCTTTAAATGACCTGATAAACAATGTATAGTATTGCGTACTTGTCTGATTAAAATTTCAGAATCTCTGAAAACTTGAAGATATTTGATGTTTAATCCGATTGCTTTGTATAATCCTTGGACTAAAGCCTCGTATTCTGCGGTATTATTGGTGCAATCGAATTCGAGTCTACAAGTTAGCATAGTTTTGTTTCCCTCTGGACTGATTAACACACATCCTACTCCTGCTCCTTCATTAGACTTAGAACCGTCAAAAAATAACTTCCAAAATAAAGATTTATTTACAAGACTATCTATAAAATTAATACATTTATAACTATCTGTTTGAGAGAAATTTTCTACTTGAGATAAAACAGAATGTTCTAAGTAAGGTGAAGTATGAGAATTAAAATTTCCTAAGAAAGAATCTATTGAGTAGTTTCCAATGATGTTATTGCTGTATGCTACTGGTTCATTCTCTCCTTCCAGTTCCGTTACTATGTATTTATGATGTCTTTCTCGCTCAACTTTTATCTGATTTGGTTTACTGTTGTAAGGGAGCCACATGTGTGACCAGTCAGTTGCAAAGTATCCATGAAGTTTTTATGACCAATCTCTGCTAAGAATTAAGCCATAAAATTCCAGCATATCAGCAACTAAAATGTCGATAACTTGACATACCTTTGGATTGGATGACAGCCTTATGGTAACTTGATTTAATTCGCCGACCACTTCAACTTGCGATCGATCTAGCTGAACTATGCGCATAGCAGATTTTTGTGGTTGAACATTCAACTTTGCACATATTGATTTTGGTAGAATATTAGATGAAGCTCCAGAATACACTAAGCAATTATGCAAATTTTTATTGAAAATTTCATAAATAAGAAGAAATGGGGGAGTATGAGATCTCGACCTTCCTCTAATTAAAGTGATGTCGTTTGGATCAACTTTATTAATCACGTTAGTTGGAGGTCTTCCCATTTCATGGGAAGCTTGAGAGATTACAGCGGCGGGCAAAGGTGAAACTAGTACAGCGTGTAATTCTTTCAAAAGTACCTTTTTTTGGTGTTTTAACTTGCTCAATTCGTAAAAAGCGATGTTAGCCCTAGTCTTTTTCATGTCTTCTATGATATTATACTCCATTTCATCCGAAACGATCAACGTTTTTGATGGAGTTGATGAATCTGTTTGGACTGGGCTGGTTTGAGTCGCCTTAGGTGTCATTTTCTTAGCTGTGATTTTATCCTTAGTCATTGAGCTTGTGCTCTTTAGCTTAGGAGTAGGTTGAGGAGGATCAAGTTGATTTCTACTTCGAGTACTAACCGAGGATGCCTCTTGATCCTCTTCTTCTAGGAGGATGAAGTCCCACATACCTTGTACCTCTACAACTTCTTCTTCATCGGTATGTTCTTTGGTAACAATTTCTTCTTCTTCTTCTTCTAATTCAGCACTTGTGATAGCATTTGGCGGCTTTGAATCGGTTGAAGGGTTTCTTCTATAAGGCTTGTACAAATTTTTAGAAGCAGTTTCTGTCACTTGTTTCTTAATGTCAACCATTTCGTTAGACATGGTTTTCAAAACTTTTTGTAATCCTTCTAAATCGAATGGATCTTTCGATTGTTTTTTCTTGGGGTCTTCCTTGAAAGTAACCTTCTTGGATTTTCATTCTTCTATCGCGTTTTTCTTTTCTACAGCTATGCTACATTTCTCTACCGCTATTGCTTCTTTCATATTGTCGGCTAAATTTGTTTTGTTAGCCCTATCAACGAAGATTGTTATGTTTGACGGTAAAGCAAAGATGTACCACTCACTTCGCACTTCTTCGCTAGGCTTGGAAGTAGTAGGAATTTTATTTAATAGTTTATTGAAACATGAATTAAAATATTTGATAGGTTCCTTTGACTCGGCCCTAAGGTTAGATAGGTCGTTGATCACTGTCGCCGTAGACCTGTCATCACCGAACTTAGTCAGGAATTATTCTTGGAAGATATCCCAACTAGTGATAGATCCAGATGGTAATGAGAAATACCATGATCCGGCTGCTCCTTGCAGAGTATAAGGGAAAAGTCGGACGACAGCATCTTCGTTGGTAACTCCATTGAGATTTATGGATAACATAAAGTTATTTATATGTTCTTTTCCTAGCATGCTTGCTTCAGGATTAAACTTAGGCAACCATGTTTCAGGATGGGCCAGTATCTGACTTAAGGGCACATGCATTAAGACTGCCCCTGGGTTATTCCATGGAGATTGGGCCATCGCTGAACTACTAACAAAGGAAAGTGTAGAAGATGATCCCTGCGATTGAGAAGATGAGGATAATATGACTCCAGATGATTGAGAAAAGGTGTGGAAGTTCTTGTGGACTGGTGGACAATAATCTGAAGTGGAGGAGTGGATGGTTGACTTCGCGGTGGAGAGATGGATGATGATGATGAAAGAGTCTTGCTATCGGACCCTTTAGGTGATTTCCTTGCTCTCTTTCTTGTAGGTAGAGGTAACTTGGTTGGATGAACACCAAATTTTTTACTCTTTAATCTGGTAAGAGGATGAGCAGGGTTATATTGTGAAGTCACATTGCCTTGAGATTTATCAGATCTTTGAGGTGATATAGAAAATCGCTGAAGTTTATGGATCAAAGTTTCAACTTCAGGAGGTTCAATAGTAGATTGTTCTGAAATGTTAGGGTTTGTAGCAGCGACTGTTGTTCTTTCGATTTCTGGCTCTAGATTTAAAGATTATAAGTGTGATGGAGAAGTTGGGGGAGATGGTGAGGGCGATTTACTCTCAGAATGGTATTTAGATTTAGAATTACTTGCCATTCATAGTTCAGAGCCCTCCTTCTAGCGCAAAATATGTTGAAGCCCTGAAAACTAGGTCTACAACAAGGGAGACACCCATCCGGTCTGGACCTTGGTTAGCAGCTCCTTTTCCGTTTGGTATAGTGGGCCCAACTGGGGATATGGGACCAGTTTCCCAATTTATGTGTATGTGTGTTGAGATTTGATATTTCCTTTCTAAAAGTTCCTAATTGAAATGATTTTACTTTAACTCTAATCTAATTCTACACTAACCCGGGGTGTAATATTTCCGTTATGTGATCTAAAATGATTTCAAATAACGATTGGTAATAAAGATCATTCAACTGCTATGAGAAAAGAATTCAATAGAGATAAACCACTTCGTATAAAAAGTTAGACGAAACAGTTGTGAAAAACATATCGCATAATAAGCTACTCATACATTAAGCATAAATGAATAGCTATCACCGTATAGAAGTGCCAAATGATAACTCAAGCATTCACGCACCAATATATAAACAACTGAACATAAATATCACTTTAACACAAAAGGCAGAAATAGTTAAGAGATAGAAGTACCATTTATAACTAGTTCTACTCATGAGCTTCAAGCGATAATGATTTATCTCTTCTTAATCCAACATCCACTAAGAGTACAAAAGTGAAACATCAGTAGTAGATATTAAATGTAGATATCAATAAATCCTGTTCCATTCATTCATCAAAACCTCCTCGGAGGGTGCAAAAGTGCATGTTCTGAGGACAAGTTTTTGACAAATTTCAGGACCCTTCTCTAAATGCATGAGAAGGGTTTAAATACTACTAACTAAATCTAAAAATAACTTATTACAAAAATGTAGGATACGGTTTAAATGACCGTCCTCATTTCAGGAAAAAATAAAGCAAAATTAATACTAACATTGAATCTAAAATTAAAACTAATAACTAACTATTTCTGTATCTGTTCCTTGAAATCGCAAGCGTTCAGCATTTGTTTGAGAAGAGTCGGTTGGCCAACTTCCGACTTTAACTGTCCTGCGAAAACATCATCGGCAAAAACATTGGCCTGCATTCATTGGCCAAAACATTTATAGGCCGACTGACCGGCCTCGGTGGGGTTTGACCCCTTAATCTATTGCATAATGGACCAATTACTTACCACCATGCCATGACTTTGTTTCTTATTACAATATGGTCACTGCTTTTATTTAATGTGAATGTGCCAATAGTTTGGAGGGAGGGGCTGGAACAATGGGCCTGCCCGACCAACCCTGGCCCTGGTCATATTACTTAACCATATTCTAGGCGCAGAGCTATAATGGAGGGAGCAGATGGATAGGCCCTGACCCTTGGACCGTTTGGCAGCGGATAAGGCCACAATGAGAGCTAAGTTGCTGGGGGCAGACGGTGATCCCGACCCATGGCCCAATGTGGCATGTGACCACTTTTAAGGGATAGAAAATAAGTGCTAAGACCTATTGGTGCATTTAAACAAGGCGACAAATTGCACAATTTGTTGCAGAATAATCACTAGTCCTAGGCAAAATTGTCGCTTGAAGGCCAACAAAAAGGGGAATTTCATAGCACAATTAGCCAATTTTGTCAATTTACATGACAGATAACAGGGAAACGTAGAAAAAGACCTAACTTGGTCTTCTTCATCCTTTTTGAGCCCAATAAAATGCTAGACAAGGGGTTTTTGGGTGATCTAGACATAATGGCAGTATCATTTTCTCAATTTGAGCTATGTAAACTGATGTAATTTCAGATTTGACCATATAATTTAAAGGCCCAACATCAAAAGCTGGACTCGGAGGCATAGTCGAGGAGGGGTAAACTCCGTCATCAAATTGTTGTTTGTGTGTTGTTGTTCATGGTCTATTTTTCTCCGTTTCATTTATGCAAACTTAACTAAAAACACTAAGTTTATGCACTTTTGCAAATTGATCCATTGCCCACAAGACATAAAATTGCTTACAAAATTTGTATGAAACCTTCAATTTTATTTTAATTTCAGATCAGTTAGGAGGAAATCCATTTCAAATCAATGGTGTTATCACGATCCAAGAAATGAGGAAACCTTTGGGGATCTCTAAAAATACATTGGAATGATTTTTTATAACACTTTGGAGATCCAAAGGAATAAAAGGTTTATATGTTTGAACATATAGTTAGCACAATTGTGCAATTATACCATGCCATCCATTTTCTAACAATTTTGTCACATTTTAGAGATTATCACTTTAGAAAATTTCCCTGTGAGACCTCTAATTTTCCTTGTCTTTTGAGGAAAATCACATAAAAAGTTTTTGAGATTACAAATATGCTATTCCTAATGATTTTACCATTAGGTATATAAGGCCACATCAACACCAACCATTTTGATTGCAATCATTATGCTATCTAAGAAATAATCCCTCATAGAAAGCTTAATGCTATATAGTATATCCTTGAAAAATATATGGTACCTCCATTTGCAATTATTACATGAAACTCTAATGTTTTTTTTTAAGTTCGGTAATGGTGAGGCTACATCATGGTCATGTCCAAGAATAACACCTGAATAGGGTGGGGAATTGAACCAATGACTTAACATCTAGGCATTCACACACCTTATCACCATTTATCCAAGACCTCGTGGGCACATAAAACTCTAATGTTGTATATTTAAAACAATTGAGAAGTTTGGACAATTCATAGTTAATAAAATTATACCTACCACTAAAACTAATCAACATTGGTATGTTCCTTTGATATCTTCTATATTTATAGTTTGAGGAGTGCTAATGCAGACCAAAGCATGAAAAAATATTGTTGGAGCAACCTCTTCTAATATTAGATTTTGAGAAGGTCCTCGTGCTTTTTATTATTCATCTTCACATTCCATGTAGAATAATTTCTTCTCATTGCATGTATGGAACTTATTGTATTTGCAATCACAATTGAAACATAGTCCCTTTTCTCTTCCTTCACTCATTTGTTGAGGTGTCAACCTTATAGGTTGAATAAGGTGTCCACCTTATAGGTGGAATGAGGTTAGTAGTGGGAATATTTCACTCTACATAGGTGTTAATGATAACCCTTTCTAGGAACCATATTGTCATTTTCAACCTTCCTTCCCATGCTAAAAACATTTTCCAAGGATTTAGGCTTTAAAATATGCATCTCAGGTTGAATTATCTATTTTAAATTAGCCATAAATAAATCCAACAAATTATTGTTTAGAGTGTTCTTCACTCTTAGAATCTTGAAATAATGGAGTATGCTTTATAATTGGATCCCTTTTCCTGATATTTATTAGTTAGATAAATAATGTGTTGTTCTTAATATCCCCATAATACACCATCTATTTATGTGTAAAAATAGAACAATAGACATTAGTCCTTTTTGCACTAGCAAAGCCATTGGTACCACACAAATTTATCATGTTTTGAATAGAAGGATGTAATGGCCACCTTTTATAAACTTTTATAAACTTGGTGTAGATGAAGAATTTATCCAAATGGAATATCCATAGTATGATATCATTACTATTGAACTTCCTCATATCAATCTAATGGATGAAATGGTTCCTTGGTCCTGTGTTAAACCCATAATGATGTTGATTTTGGAGCAATGAATGATAACATATATTAGGCTCAATCCTCTTGTTCTTTGTATATGTTATTTTTTTTCTATATATTATTGTAATTCTACCATATTTTTCTCCTTATACCCCCTCTCAAGGAGGAAAATTTAGGGTAAGGAGGCATCTTATCCTCTTCACAAGGCCCTCTCTCATGTCTTTGAATTAAGCTTGGATATTATCTTTAAGATCATGTTTTAAAGTT
This sequence comes from Pinus tabuliformis, assembly GCA_031772625.1. Taxonomy (NCBI): domain Eukaryota; kingdom Viridiplantae; phylum Streptophyta; class Pinopsida; order Pinales; family Pinaceae; genus Pinus; species Pinus tabuliformis. The sequence continues at coordinate 145,167,074 of CM062812.1, forward strand.
TGGAATTATGTTTTAGTTACCATATTTAGGATGTTAACAATGTAGATTTTAATCTCTCTCTTCTCTCTACCAACTTGGACATTTTAAATTCCACCTCTTCATTCTCTTCTCATGTCAATGATGAGATTTTATAAGGATTTTCAAGAGTCCTATTTGGCTTATTAAATCAAAAAATGATGTTCTTATTTGGGGTTTTATTACACAAGTTAGGAGTACACCCAACACATTACTATCATGGAACATTGTTAAATTCTAGGAATCAAGGTTTATCACATTATATAAGGTGGTGTGGGTATGGTGTAGAGGGGTTATAAAGATAGAATGAGGCATACATGAATTTATTAAGGTCTATTTTTGTTGTGTTTAATAACAATTTCACCATTGGAGAAGTATTATGAAAATGTCGATCGTGTAGTAATTCCATCATAGACTAATTTGAATGTTTTAATGGGGTGAAAAGTGAAGCTTCCACACCTAATTTGTTGATTCTATCAATGCAAAGGAAAATTAACATATGTAACGAAATGATCACTTTTTGAGGACCATGAACCCATTTATTATTAGTGATAACATACAAAATCTTGAACTTGTACTAGACTTCATTCAAAGTTAAACATTTACATAGTTTCAAAAAGGGACCAAGAGCGTCGTATGCAACCACAACACAACGATAACGACATTCACTTTGAAACCATATCTCTTTCTCTTGATATTTAGAGGTGCGAGTAGTGTCTATATAGTGAGTAGATAATATAGTTCCATTGAAACTCCAACGATTCGAGTTCCAGGGAAACAACCAATAGACATTCTCATAGTGTAGAATGAGTACCGTCGGCTAGTTGACAACTATATGTTATCCATGGGTGTTGTGGAGTCTATGCATGGCATCATGATATCTGTTAGTTTAGAGAACATATCAGATTTATGCTCATATGGAAATAGCGGAGAATAATAAGAATAATCACATAGACAGACAAATGGAGAAACAAAAGAATAACACAAATATATTACTAATGGAGAATGAAATCACTTCATATTACACAACAGCAGGCCTGGGCCTTTGGCTTGCATTCCTTGCCCAGAGAAATTATAAATGTATAGAGTCTGAAGGAGGATCTAAAATCCTGAATGTGATTCAGATGAAGATATAGAAACTAATTGCGATGTGGTAGGTTCGGCACGAGTGTGGCGATGATGGCTAGGACGATGGATTGTCGGGGATTTGGCACCATCATTCACACAGTGTGCGTCAGTTGGCTTCACACTTAAAATTCCCACTTGAAGCCAAACAAGAGTCATGAATCAAGTCACACCAAGTCCTACCATGCCTCTACATAGCTCATTTTTATTTCTTGGTAGAATCTTAGTGAGCATATCAGCAGGGTTCCTATCTGTATGGGTCTTTTCCAAGGATAATTGTCCTTCCTCCAAACATGCTGGATCCAATGGTACCTTATGTAAATGTGTTTGGGTTTTGAATGAAATGTTGGGTTTTTCGCCAAGTGAATAGAACTCTGACTATCACAATATAGCGCATACTTGTCCTGCTTTATTCCTATCTCTCCTAGGAATTGCTACATCCACAACATCTCTTTACAAGCTTCTATTGCAGCTATGTACTTTGCTTCTGTTGTAGAGAGGGATACTATTGTTTGTAGCCTTGACACCCAAGATACTGCTACACCTGCAAATGTATACAAATAACCTGTAGTGAACTTTCTGGTGTCCATATCTCCAGCCATATTTGCATATATAAATCCTTCAAGCATAGTCTCATTATGACGAAAACATAAATAATAATGGCTAGTACCCTTGAGATACATCAAAATCCCTTTTACTTCTTGTCAATGTTGTTTTCCTTGTTTGGAAAGGAACCTGCTCACTACTCCCACTTAATATGCAAAGTCTAGTCATGTGCATACCATGGCATACATCAAGTTGCAAACTGTAGAAGCATAAGGAATCTTGCTCATCTTTTCCTTCTCCTTGTCATCACTAGGACATAATTCAGTACTTAGCTTGAAGTGGGCTGCAAGGGGTGTACCAACTGGCTTGACATCCTTCATATTAAACTTGTCAAGCACCTTCTTGATATATTTTTCTTGTGACAACCACAACCTTTTGTTTTTCCTATCACACATAATCCTCATTCCTGATATTTGTTGTGCTGGTCCCAAATCCTTCATTGCAAATTTGATGCCCAAATATTTCTTCAACCTATTGATCTTATTCTTATCATGCCCAACAATAAACATATCATCCACATATAACAATAATATGATATACTTTCCTTGATCATACCTTTTGATATAAACATAATGGTCAGCTTCCAACCTGTGAAAACCATGTTCCAACATGAATGAATCAAATTTCTTGTACCATTGTCGAGGTGCCTATTTCAACCCATAGAGACTTTTCTTCAACCTGCAAACAAGGTCTTCTTTACCTTTTTCTATGAAGCCTTATGGTTGCTCCATATAAATTTATTCCTCCAATTCACCATGAAGAAAAGCAATTTTTACATCTAACTATTCACATTCTAAGTCTAAAGCAGCAACAAGACCAAGAATGACTCTAATGGATGACATTTTAACAACAAGTGAGAAAATTTCAGTGAAGTCAATACCTTCTTTTTGGGCAAATCATTTCACCACCAACCTTGCTTTATACCTCTCCTTCTTTTCGTCACCTTCATGATTAATCTTGTAAACCCATTTGTTTTATAGAGCCTTTCTACCTTTTGGGAGATTTACCAATTCCCAAGTTTTATTTTTCAGCAAAGAGTTCATTTCTTCCTCCATTTCTTTCTTCCATTCTTTACTGTGCTCAACTTTACAAGCTTCTTGAAAACAATTAGGCTCACCTTCATCAGTCAATAGAATATAGTTTGAAGGAGGATACCTTTGTGAAGGCTTATGAGGCCTAGAAGATCTGTGAACCAACTGTGGTGGTGCATTATTAGGTTGAATCTCCTGTAAAGGTTCCTGCAAGATTCCTTCTTCTTTGCGTTCTTAATTTTCCACTTGTTGTTCTTCCTGCTTCTGAATTTGATGTTCATTTTCTTCCATTGGTGGGATGTTTTCTTGCTGCTCTTCAAACCTGTCAATAACTTTCTTGACCTCCAACTCACCTACAGTCATCTTGAACATTTCTAACTCATTAAATATAACATCCCTGCTTCTAATAATTTTATGTTTGACTGGATCCCATAGACGATTACCAAATTCTTCATCTGCATATCCCAAAAAAATACATTTCATAGATTTATCATCTAGCTTAGTTCTATTTTCTTCGGGAATATGTACAAATGATTCACATCCAAACATTTTCAAGTGTGAATAATTCAACTTCTTACTAGTGTAAAATTCCTCAGGGATATCACCATCCAAGGCTGTAGTTGGAGATCTATTTATGAGGTAGCAAGCGGTCCTGACTGCTTCAGCCCAAAACTTCTTCTCCAAGCTAGAATTGGACAACATACTTCACACCTTTTCCATAATGGTGTGATTCATCCTTTTTGTGACACCATTCTATTGAGGAGTACGAGGCACAATTTTCTCATGCTTTATGTCAAACCTGTTACAATATTCCTTGAATGAATTTGAGCAATATTCTCCACCATTATCTATTCTTAAACACTTGAGCAATTTGTTAGTCTCTCTTTCAACAACAACATGAAATTTTTGAAATTTTCCAAACACTTCACTTTTACTTTTCATAGGATATGCCCAAACCTTCTTGGGTGCATCATCTATAAATGTTACAAAATATAATGCTCCTCCTAATGACTTGATGTAAACAGGCCCAAACACATCTGAGTGTATCAATTCTAACACATTTTTCTTTCTGTCATGGCCACCTCTAAGAAATGAAACCCTTCTTTGTCTACCATATATACAAAGCTCACAAAGATCAAGATTGTAGGATTTCAAACCTGGCAATAAATTGTTACCAACAAGGATTTTTAAACTCTTCTCACTCATATGACCCAAGCACTTATGCCACAGATCTCTTGAATTTCCTTCTTTTGTGACAATAACCAAATTTGATTTTCCTATCAGTGCCTTCAATGTGTATAATGTTCCTATCTTGGGTCCTTTGGCCACGACCAATTCTCATTTGCTAATTTTTGAACCTCCTTTTCCAAAGCTTGTGGAATAGCCTTCATCATATAGCTGTCCCATAGAGATCAAACTCATGCGCATTTCTGGTACATGCCTGGCCTATTTCAACAATATATCTTGTCCATCCTTCATCTTGATCTGGACATCTCCCACTCCAACAATACTGCAAAAATGATTATTCCCCAAATGCACTCTACCATAATCACCAAGATTATATGCAACAAAAATATCTTTGCATGGGGTTACATGGTGAGATTCCCAAAAGTCAAGGATCCAATCAAAGCTACTGCTAGATGTATATACACATGCATCTACTGAAACAGTAAACAACACATCACCATCTGTGGCTATAGCAGTAGTCTCACCTTCATTTGTGCTGAATGACTTGTGATTTGTATTAGCCGGTCTCTGATCCGTTTGTCCTTTCTTCCAGAATCGACATTCTTTCTTCATGTGCCCGGGTTTACCACAATGAAAGAAGATTATCCTGCCCCTCCTTGATTTTGATCGGCCTCTCGATCTTGATCGCCCTTGCCAGCCTCGATCCATTCTCCTACCATGATCAACTATAGCTAGAGATTCTCCTCCCTTTTTTTTCGCAATTGACTTGCATCGCAACTCCTCATTCATTAAACTACTGTTGACATCATCAAAATTCAGGGTCCCTATAATTGCTGAAGTTATCATAGCTACAATTAAATTTTCCCAGATGTCTGACATAGAACACATTATCAAAATGGCTCTAATTTCATCATCTGAAATGATTTTAATAGAGGCAAGCCCATTAGTAATAATATTAAATGAATTTAAGTGCTCAACAACTGAAGCACCATCCTTCATATTAAGATTATAAAGCTTCTTCATTAAGAACACTTTGTTTGATGCTGTGTTCTTCTCATATAGATCATGGAGCTTCTTCCATAATCCTTCTGTTGTATTTTCTCTGGGCACATTGAAATACACATTCTTTGCTAGATATTGGAAAATTGTTGCAATCGCCTTTCTATCTAGCTTATTCCACTCTTCATCTGTCATCAATGAGGGTTTCTTTGTTGTGCTCTCAATTGGAAAATACTAATCCGTTAAAATCAATATATCCTCCATTTGTGATTTCCATAGGGAAAAATTAGCCCTGCTTAACTTCTCCATATCTGTAACTATTGTCTTCATTTCCACTTGAAAATAAAACTTTAATTATTACTCTTTTAAACTTTAATAATAATGACCTTTCCCTTTTGCAAAATATCACTCTCAAAATTTCCACATAAAATTATATATGCTTCATAATAAATATAAAAAGATATATAATGTTTGAACCTTTATTTATGATAAAGACATAAACACTTCACATAAACGTGGAAATGTTGATTTGAAAAAACACTTCACATATACATGGACACTTTATTTGAAAACACACATATGAACTCCACGTTTTAGACTCCATGGAACGTTTCACCATATGCCCATGACCTTTTTATATCTTACAACAACTGTCTTTTAGTTCCAACGTTCATGAACTCTCTTCTTTGCAGTGATTTCCTGGATAGATCCTTCACCTCGCATGTTCTCCGTAGCAATGGCATTTCTAGCAGAGAAAACACACAGCTTCAGAACAATCCACTGCTTCCTCTAACGCAAAGCTCAACACTGGTAGCCCATTTTGCTCACACCATTCATTATGCTAATCTGCACTTCACTCTCTCTTGGTTGGGCATCATCACACACAGTGTTCGACAACCAAAAAAAATATATCCAAGGGCAATCTACACACGCACAACCCTCAGCTCTAATACTAGATGTTAGTTAAAAGCACACAACATATTTATGCTCAGACAGAAATAGCAGAGAATAATCAAAATAATCACACACACAGACAAATGGAGAAACAAAAGAATAACATAAATATATTACTAATGGAAAATGAAATCACTTCATATTACACAACAACAGGCCTGGGCCTTTGGCTTGCATTCCTTGGCCAGAGAAATTACAAATTTATAGAGGTTGAAGGAGGATCTAGAATCCTGCATGTGATTCAGATGAAGATCTAGAAACTAATGGCGATGTGGTAGGTTCGACACGAGTGTGGCGGTGACAGCTGGAATGACAGATTGTCAGCGCTGTCATTCACACAATGTGCATTAGTTTGGCTTCACACTCAAAAATATCCACGACAAGCATTAAGGAAGCTCATGTGACCTACAAAATGGCTTCAAGTATATATATATATATATATATATATATATATATATATATATATATATATATATATATATATATATATATATATATATATATATATATATATATATATATATATATATATATATTGATTGATGCAATATTGATATCATTGTCTCATGGATACTCTGTCAATACATTGATATAGTGTTTGTATTCATTGGTTCATTGATACAGTTTGTGTATATATATATATATATATATATATATATATATGAGATCAAGATTATAGACAGAGTATACTGGTATATATCTATTTTAATGAATGCATAAATGAAATCAATACCTTGAAAATATTTTTGTATACTTGAATTGTAATACATTATACAACATGAATTTGCAGTTCTAACAATTGTTTGTTGGATATTAAATAAAAATGATAAAGGGTGAGAATGTAAAATATTGAAATACTTAAAATGTTTTTTTCTTCAATTACTTCATTTAATATACAAGAAAATTGGAGGAGAAGTTATTGTACAAAGATTACTCAGAAAATTATTCATATTATTCACACCAAAACCAAATTACAAGCCATATAAATAGTTCTCATGAGATCCAACAGATTCCAAACCCTTGAATGTAAAATATTGAAATACTTAAAATGTTTTTTTTCTTCAATTACTTCATTTAATATACAAGAAAATAAAATGTTTTTTTTCTTCAATTACTTCATTTAATATACAAGAAAATTGGAGGAGAAGTTATTGTACAAAGATAACTCACAAAATTATTGGTATTATTTACACCAAAACCAAATTACAAGCCATATAAATATTTCTCATGAGATCCAACAGATTCCAAACAAGGAGAATATTGTTGAGAAAATCTCTCAACAAAACTCCAACAACCAACAACCCAATCCTACCTATTTAATAATGTAAGCATTGTTTCCAAGTCCCCTCTTTAATGCTTACATTTACATCATTATAAATATTATTACAAGAATCATAAATTACATATAGTCACATTTGTTTGGCTGGCCTTCCTCGACACTTATCCCCACTCTAAAGTCTCTCTTTTCACCACCACAATCTTCGACCTTCCCATTCAACTCATTTAAGACATAACCACCTCTAACCATATTTGATTAACATTGTATAATTGACGCTTCTCGATCTCCTGAAGCGATACTATTATATCCAATAGTCAATTATGCAAGCCGGAAGCACAACAAGACCCATCAACATATAACAAACTCACACAAGTAATCTACCGATAGTTCTCTGAGTGCCTAAAAACATTGAGAACCACTAGATTAATTATATTTTTCTGTTCATTAATTAGTTCCGCCCCTTTTACATTCCACACCGACCAAAATAACAAAAATAAACAAATAATGAATCCATACAGATGATGATAGTTTGAGATAGAGGAGGAATGACCTATTATAGAGTTTTGTGAACCCTATAACAGGTCATTCCTCCTCTATCTAAAAATAAATAAAGCTCACAAACCCCATGACTACAAAAGTCATAACCAATTGCCATATTTGTTTTGCTACACCTATCTTTTCACCCACGGCTGAAAAAACTAAAGACCATAACAACGAAACTAATCAACCTCTCTTCTCTATCGTCTACCACCTTATCGAATGTATAGAGTACATCTGAATGAATTTGTAGAAATAACTGAGGGAAGACACTCCATTCATGACTCTGACCAGGCCCAAATTAACAGTCACATTAATCATAATTTTTCAGCCACAGATATCGAACATCGACAAATAATTTTCAAATTCTTGTTCGATGGGGCCACCAGAATGTGTAATGTGTTTAATGGTTTCCTTTTTACAACGACACTTCCTCCAAAAACACCATCAAGCATCAACACCATCAATTTACAGGAGAAGAAATTGTGCAAATCGATTCCATGTCTTACACTAATCCAATCCATCCATATCAGCTGCAACGTTGCTCAGAGCCATTTTTCTTGAAATCAGAATATCCAAGGGCGGATCCTCAAAAGGCTCTCATCACACAACGGCTAAATCCAGAATCAAAGGTGGGAATATGGTGTTTGAAGGGGGCTTTAACAGAATGGGTACTTTATACAACGTTCATGAGGGGAGTCATTTTAATCCTGTGGTCAACTTTCTCATTAGAATTGGTTGAGACTAATAATTAAACTTGTATTCCATCCAATTAGGAGATAACCACCCCAAAAGTAAAACAAAGAGTGTTCAATCACACAATGCTCAGTCACACAAAGAGTGTCTGCAAACACAGAAAAAATAAAACAGTTTTCATATATTCATTAATCTAAATTACACCCCATATAAATAGTGTTCACGAGATCTAACAGATTCCAAATAAAAAGAATATTGTTAAATAGTGTTCATGAGATCCAACAGATTCCAAATAAAGAGAATATTGTTAAGAAAATCTCTCAACAAAATTCCAACAACTAACAACCAAATCCTACCTATTTATAAGCATTATTTCCAAGTAATATCTATGTACTTTTTTTATAAACCATATATAATGTATACATTATTAACATTAAAATATTTATTTAATATGGGCATTGCAATATTTTACTTATAAACCACATTGTTAATACTAAAATATTTTTTTGTTATTAATATAATTTCAAATATACATCAATATTACTTAATTTTATATTGAAATATTTTATCTATCACCTACATTAATTTTTTTTGATTATTATTAATATCTTTAAATATTACATTTTAATTTTATATTAAAAGTAAATGAATGATACCTCTCTTATTATTCTTATTATGAAATAAACATTATCTATATATATATATATATATATATATATATATATATAAAGTTATGCATTGGTGAGGTAGATCGTGGATGTCCAAGAATAACACTCCACCAGGGCAAGGAATTGAACCAGTGACTAAGAATGCTAAATCACTTTTATTTTTAAGTGTATATATATATATATATAAACCTAAAAGATCACATCAAAGAGAATTGACCCCATAATTTCTCATTCATGAAGTTCTTTTAACAAGTACTCAACTAATTGAGCTAACTCTTTACGTATAACATGAATATAAATGATTATAAAACTGTAAAAATTTCATATTATTTTCATTTAAAAATATTTTATTTTAACTTAAAAATAATAATTCAATTCGTGATTGTTGTATTGTAAAGTATTATTAAACTATAAAATTCCCGCGTCATATTTCATATTTGTTTATTTAAAGAAGTTCATATTTCTTATTGTTTTATTTTAAAAAAACACTTGTTAATTAAAAAAAAAAAATCAAAATCAATCCTCCGTGAACATAAATATATAAAAAGTTGAGACCACATACGAGCATTTATTGGAACAATTAATTATTGTATCACTATATATTTATATAAAGGTTAAGAGCATGGAGGGAGGAGCATCGGCGAGGTTGATTGTTTGTTCATTGAGAAAATAAAAATTGATTGAATATGGATCCCGATAAGAGTCCATAAGCCATCAGAAATAATTTAACAAAAGTCAGTTCATAAAGCCTAAATTTATACGGTCTTTAGTGGACACTAAAAGGTATAGACAAGTTATTATAACATCGCCTTTACCAAGCATAAAGTAGTAGGTCTCTATTACCTATGCTTAACTTTTCATTAAGTTAAAAAATAATATATTATAATCCTAATCCTTTTGGTAAAATCGAGATTTAAAAATCCATTATCTATATATATATATATTGTTGGGAAGAAATGAGGCTTATAGTAAGATATTTGCACTTTTGTGTCTCCTAAATTCGAAGTTAACAACACAAAATTCAAAGTTTACCAGTTAAAAGAGTTTGAGTTGATATAGTTAAAAAAACATAAAAAATAATAATGGAGAGAAACTTAAAAGGGATGATTGATATAATTTTTTTAATCTAATTTTTTTAATCTAGATTTATTTTAATTTTAATAATCAGTTTAGATTTATTTTAATTTTGGGAATGTCTAGAGGGATCAAATTTTTTTAGGTGCAAACTTTTTTTTACTGAGTGTAAAACTTGAAGAAAGGTTTGTACCTGAGAGAGGTTGATAGATCCGAAGTTAAAAAGGATCTAGATTGGTTTGATTATTAATTTAATTTTTTCGTATAATTTTTATTTTTATGTAATTTCACTAACTCAAAATGTTATAATTAATAATTTTAATTTTAATTTTTATGTAATTTGATTGGGTCAAAATGTTTAGAAATTAGGTATGCTTTGAAAAACTCTAAGAAATTGATGAGCGTTCAAACATCAAAATTTTTAAATTTATTAAAAGTCAATGCAACCTAACAAACTCTCTAACACACTACAATAATTGATAAACATTCAGACGAAGCATATGCTGAGGATATTCACTTGAGAATCAATCTAGGTGGTCGATTAAAAAAATAAAAAAGGTCAACAGATCCTCATCCACCTTAAGTTGAAATAGGAAGTCTTCTGCTACTTAAAAAAATAAACATATTTACAAAATATATTGATTGTGAAATGAGAGGTGGTTTTTGCATGTGGTATTGATGAGCCATGGTATTGACCCATGGTATGGTATGGTTAATAATATCTATGGTAAAGTGGGGTGAGTATCCATGGTTAAAAATCTTGTTATATTGTAAGTATTATTTTGATTGTGAAATAAGACATGGTTTTTGGGCATGTGGTATTGATGAGCCACCATATTGGCCCATGGTATGGTATAGTTAATAATATATGTGGTAAAGTGGGGGTGAATATCCATGGGTAAAAATATTGTTATATTTTAAGTTTTTATGTGCTTATTAATAAAATTTCAAAATGGTTACAAAAGTATTATTTTAATTCACATGGTAAAATAGATCTTAATTTATAGCTATTATTTATATCGATATATTTTAATATGATAGAGGTGTAGATATATCTCAAAATAATTATATATATATTTTTTCTTTTAGATTAATAAAAAATGTTATAAAATTAAATTCAAATAAAATATTAATAAAATATTTTGATTGTGAAATGAGAGATGGTTTATGGACATGTTGTATTGATGATCCATGGTATTGGCCCATGGTATTGTAACAAATCCTATTTACAAGTTAATGATATCTATGTCAAACATATTGTTATATTGTAAGTTTATTTTAAACATTAAAGTTTTGATGTGCTTATAAATTAAATTTAAATATAGTTCGAGAATCATTATTCTATTTGAAAAGGTAAAATGGATCTTAACTTATTGTTTCTACTTATAAGTTTTATAGCTTAATGTAATATATATAATATGATTTTCTTTTATCTAAAAAATTATTCATAATTTTATCAATAAAAATGAAATTACAATGTGAAATTGAATTTTATTATTTTTAACTTTTTAGTGACACTACAACATCTCTCCTATAGTGGGCTCTATATTACTTTTAACCCACATGCAAATGTTTACCAATCCTTTATGTATTATAAATTAGACATCTTAATATAAATACAACATATTAAGCAGACATGTGAAAATGTTTACAAACTTTATTATATTACACCTACACATTACTCTTATGTTTACAAACTTTATTACATTATACCTACACATTACTCTTATACTGGGTTGTATCGCAGTAATTTTTTTTATAAGCAAAATATAATCTAGAAATTAACTTAAAAAACATTATGATATAGAAAATTTTATTAAATGTTGATTGATAATGATAAGTTCAAATTTTATTTTGATATCATCTTAGAATGGATATAGAGAAGAGCATTGGATGTTTTTACTTTGAATGTAGAATTGAAATATTTAACATTTTCCCATAACAAAAAGAAGATAATGTTGTAGTTATTTCATTTGAAGATTTAGAAGATGTAAATGAAATGACAATCTAATATGAAAAAATTAAGATACTTGAACAAAGTCCTTATTAATAAAGATGAATAAAATGTAGAAATCTAAAAGAAATTAAATTGTAAAAGACAAAAATCCTCCAATTTCAACAACAAATAAAATACCTTAATAACATATAAACAACACAAAAAATGTCCACAAGAAAGAGATTGAAGATATCCGTGAAGATTTATTAAATAAAAATAAAGAAATTGTTATATTGTGAGTCCCTGGACAATCATAGAATCCAAGAAAATATAGACATGAGTTCCAAGCCTTATCCTTGATGAGGTGTTGTCATGATTGTTGAAAATGCAGTAAGAAAATCTCAGTTTGACTTTGTCTTGGTCAAACTAGAGAAAATTCAAATTTCTATTTCAACAAAAATAATGGAGGTAGTTAACTGAGGTGGCATGACACTTGTCACTCAGTTAACTCAGTTAATTCAAGTTGGGGAAGCTTGAGTTCAGTTCAGTATGTTTGATTGCTAATTTGTAGCAATCTATTTCACTTAATTTGAGTTACTGTCAATTTAACTAATTCTAACTATTATAAGAACTAGTGGAGATCCAGTTGTGGAAGTGGAACTTCAACCACACTCAATGATCAACCAATTAACTGATCAATAAACCCAAAATAATTGTTGCGTGTAGAGACCTTTCACTTGCACACTTGGCCCTTTGATCTTTTCCTCCTTATATAGTTTTTGGCCATTCTCAATATCTCTGACCAAAACAACACTTAGAACCTTTGGTATTCTTGGACAGGATCAAATAGTCATTATTCCGCTCAATATTGTGGGCTAATACCATGGTATTGACCCTTGGTATTATTTAATATTGAATTTCCTTGATTTTCCAACCCATGCGCGCTTTTCCTCTTGTGAAAGTGCGTGCATACGTATGCGCTCTTTTTGTATAGTGAACCCACATGTATATGCTCTTTTTGTATAGTGAACCCACATATACAACTTAACATACCTGAAAACATCCTTTTTCTTCAACTTCTTGATTCTGATTTGTAGTCCTTTGTTCCAACATCCTGTTCTTCTGTACCATTTCCCTGTTACCTCTGAATTGACATGTTATAATGTGATTTTCCATCATACATCACTTCTGAACTGGCCTGCATTTTGTCACATCTGTAAACACAATTGCCATCCATTTTGTCACATCCTATTTATACTTTTATCAATTAGTTCATTCATCAAATATCAAGGATAGCACACACTAGTAATCTCCCTGTATCAAACCTTTGACCATTATTCTCTTCCATCATTCTATCACCTCTGACCTGTAGATTCATCTTTGTTCCATCATTCTGTCACCTCTGATTTGTCCTGTAGATTCATCTAGTTGCCATATACTTGTTCTGCTACAAGTGGGTTTCCATCAAGTACAACACATGCATCATAATGCCAACAATCTCCCCCTTTGGACTTGATGGCAACTACTTTTGTGTTTGGTCACCAAAACCTGTAAAGAACATCAAGACAAGCACCAAGCTATTCTAAACATCAAGCTACTCTCCAAACACCAAGGTACTCTCCCGCTTTAACATAAAGGGAAAAGGGCTGACTGACCAATGTTAAATGAAGACTTCCATATCTGAACAATTGAATATGAACATTGATCATGCTCCCATAGGCATAGGTTGACTTCTCTGATCAAACACCCCTTTAGTACATTCTGAGATGCACTATACCATCCATGCTCTCCTTGAGCACATGCAAAGTCTGCAAAAATATTTTCCAAAAGAATAACATGACTCTATAACTCAACTATGTGAGTATGACCTTCCTATCACCAATGACTCATACATACATCAATCTCCCAACCAAGTGGGGATATACCAAATGACTCAACCACTCAACCAAGTGGGATTACATATTTGACATGATCTGAAAAGTCCATACATGACTAAATATGGCAATTATTATATCATAGGTCTTTACATGACCTTTACATCCAATGATATACATGACATTTATAACAAAGACCATAGATCTAAACAAGACCTTGATAGTCATTAGCAACTGTCATACACCACATATTATTTGCACCATAAGCATCTGTTAGCAACATCCAGACCAGCAACTTGTATATGTCCATCATCTATTCCCAAGATATGGCAATGCAAATATCATCAACCTGTGACAAAGTATGCCACATATAGATATAACCTCATCCTCTTGATCTCATCAAGATCAACTTGCTCTGTTTCCTTAATAGAAAGAGCCTTATCATAACCTTCCATGAATCAACTAAGCATATGCCATATCTCCAAGTAGTAACACAAAATCATTCTCATCATATCATGTGCATGTGAAAACAACATAGTCATCATCTATGATCATAACATCATCATCAAGAATTGCATGATCTTTCCACAATAACCCTCAATATATCAACCATGTATCACCACTAGGGAACGCCCCATATCTGATAAGCATCAACCATGATAACCAACATATGTGAGTATCAAATCTATCATCATAAATTAAGAAGTCATCATCATTATGTGACTAAGTAAGCCATGTCTCCAAATATCCGAGTCTTCAAATAGCTATGTCTTCATGATACCTGCAATAACACTATTTTCTTGGACAACCAACAATATTTATCAATATGAAACTTAAGTAATCATCCATGTATCCAACATAAAGTGTATCCATCAAATTGATAGCAATATGTATCTCGAAAACCATGAGATCATAGTCATTTGTCAAGCTTTCTTGATACCATCAACAACAGCAATCCTCAACCATGTGAGAGCCAAGAACTATAGGAATCCTCATCCATAACTGAACCATATGAAGTTTATGCATCTTTGAAGGCATGATGACAACATCATAAAAGAAATGACACTTATCAAATAATGAAGTTGTGTACTCAATCTTTGTTCTTCTCCTTCTCTTTATGAAGATCACCATGTAAGCAACATACCATATGTAAATTGATAAGAATCGTTATGTACCAAATACTTATAAACATAATGCCAACAATGCATTATTAGAAGCATAACATGTTCTCCCCCTGAACCCGTGCCAACTGTTCACTGTCAGATATAATCATTCAATATATCAGTAAGAATCATCAAGGCATCAACATCAACTAGCTATACATCAAGTCATCAACAACTTATGAGGGTAAAAATCACTTCTAAGTAACATCCACAAACTATAGTAATCAATCATCTAGACATAAAAGATAATTGATAATTGTCTGAACCATATCAAACCCTTTTTATTTGAGTCTGTCCCACTGCATCTTCATCAAACCAACATATATGTGACTGTGCATCTTCTAACTCACGTATATATGTGACTTGTATTCATGATAACCGCATTTCAGAATTAGAACACTAAAATTTCATACTTTCAGTTCCTCCTGAGCCTGTTATGTCTGTATACTGAGTTATGCCACATTTTTCTGACTGTAATTCCTTCTTCTTCCATACCTTGGAGTGTGATGATGCTTTCTCATTTTTGGTATGTTGGCCAAAATTTTCTCCCGCATTATTTTGCTATATGCCCAAACTTGTTACAAGCATAACATCTTATATGTTTCATATTCCTTCTAAAGCAATCAATGGCTTTGTGACCAAACATATTGCAAGAAAAACATTATCCCTTAAAGTACCTGGAAGCTGATGATCTTTCTGTGTGACTGTTATTAGCTTGAACCATTCTACTTCTGCATTGATCCGAATGGGTAATTGCCCATGGTATTATGACATCCACCCATGGTATTCATTCACCCATGGAATTGACCTGTGGGTGAATGAATACCATGGGTGGATGCCATTTTCCATTTGGATCATTTACTGATCCAGATCTTGGGAGGAGGCCCTCAAGATCTAAAAGATTGAAATGGATCTTGGGGGGAGAGACCCCCAAGATCTGAAAACTTGAATTGCCAGAAGAAAAAGAGGAGAATGCCCAATAAACAAAACCACAAAGAAACTTTTTATTAAAATTGATAATAACTATAAAGGCTACATTGTGGTGGACAATCTGTCCTTTTACAAAATGTGACTTGTTACTTATAGTATTTTTCAGTTACAATACCACGGGTCAATTCCATGGGTGAATGAATACCATGGGTGGATGTCACAGTACCATGGGTCAATTCCATGGGTGAATGAATACCATGGGTGGATGTCACAATACCATGGGCAATTACCATGGGTGAATGAATACCATGGGTGGATGCCATTTTCCATTCAGATCATACATCTTGCTGCAACATGTCAAAAATTATGACATATAAAACATTCAACATTTTTCATCAGAGGAAAGAACTGATTATCACTTCCATAGTTAGGAGTAAATGATTTTCATTGAAGTCTTTCTTTCCTTGGTTGTTGATGGGGTTGACCTTTTATCTCCTTGTTGAGAATTTCAGATTTTACATTAGAGTTCCTTGCCTCATCTTGTGAGCTAGATTCACCTTCAATAGTTTCATGAAAACCAAGACTAGATTTGAAGATAGGAGACCTTTGACTAATAAGAATATTATCCAAAATATTAGTACTATCTTGAAATCGTAACAGTTTATCCTTTCCTTCTAATTTACCTTTTAAGATATTTACTTCAACCTAATATTTCTCTTCCTTTTCCAGATATTTCTTCTTCATGATTTCTTTAGCCTTTCTTCCTTCTTCCACTTGTTGCCTTAATTTGAGAATCTCATTTTCTTGTTCTTCATCTGCTTGAGGTAGTTCTTCATTCTGCTTATTTGAATTTTCAAGATCTCCTTTTAGAGAGACCATCTTAGCTTCAAGACTTTTATAGTAACTAGATCTTTCTATAAGTTTCTTGATTGTTGTATCCTTTTCATTTACTTCATTTCTAAATGATGTCACTTCATCCTGTAGCCTTTGACATTGATCTTCCTTTTCCTTGTACTGCTTCCTTACTTTGTTTCCTTCCTCCAACTGAGATTTAACCTGGTAACTTCTTTGTAGGCACATTCCACTTTATCAATTAGATATTTTTGATCTCTAATTGTGTTCGTGAGCTTTTTAAATTCTGCCTCTATTTGATTTCTTTCTATTTCACCCATAAGAGAAAATTTAGTTGTTTCGCTGTCACATTCATTATCTTGAAATGAATAGAGAAATGTATCACCAGAGGATAACAAATTCATACCTGATAATTCTTTTGCTTGTTCATCTTAATTTTAAAGTGATTCTGAATCTAAAGAGTTGCTTCCACATAATACCCAATCGTTTCTTCTACTGTCACAGTTCCTTTGAGATGTCTTCTTCTTTTGAGGTGCTTTCTTCTTTTGCTTCTTTCCCATTGTTTCTACGGATCTCATTCAAGCGATCAAGCTTCTGCCAAAGGACCCCATTCTGATACCAATTATTGGGAATAATACTGGGGGGGGTGAGTCAGTATTTAAAAATCAATAAAATTTTCCATTTCACAATAAGATTTATATACACTACTTCCGTGAAGGGAACTTGCGGGTGCATGCAACTGTTCTTAAGGCAACTAGTGTATATCCAGTGAACTTATGATTCAGTTAATTCATCATATGTTGATATTTAATCAGTGCATTAATACTTTATTAAACATTAAACAGTAACCATGTGCAGTAATAACATAATAAACCATCACACATAAGCAACACACATGAACACCAAGATTTAAGGTGGAAACCCAATGTGGGAGAAAAACCACCTACTGTTGTTGTCTCTTTCTTCTTTTTAATATAAAGAATAAGATGTTTACAATCTTGTACTAGTGTAGACTCATACCAGTACGTAAGCACCTGCCTGCAGAAGGTTACAACCTTCTCTCGTTCTCTAGCTTCTACTGGAAGGGAGCTACAACCCCCTAGCTCTTGTACTGGCTGATATGTTTACCAGTACGTAGGCACCAGCCTACCATCTTCAATCGTTCTCCAGCTATTACTGGAAGGGAGCTCCAACCCCCTAATATAATCACCAACCACTACTGGCAGAAAGCTTCGACTTCCTCACTAAAGGCTCCAACCCTCAGTATCCTCCAAGGACCATGTTTCATAAATTTTCAGACTGGATATTGCTGGTACACAACAACACACTATGAAGGCCACACTTCATCCAATTTTCATACTATACCAATTAGTAACATTGAAGCTCAAAATCTATAATAATAACTACATCAACCAACAATCAGTCAATCTGAACAGTCAGATCACTATCACCAGAACACTGTGCTGAACCCAGAAACTTGCATCATCATTCAGAACCAACTGCAACCTCAAAAATCATACATCAGAATGCATACGCTACTTTAATGGACCCAACCTGTGTGTATACGCTACTTCCTTGAACCAAACCTGCATATACCTCTAAAACTATTGAATCATAAAAAATTCTGAATCAAATATCTACCAACCAGTAATATCCTTAACATCTACTGTCAAATTACAAAGATCTAGATAGTCAGCAGTAAAGATCACCCTTCTCACTTAATCAATCAATCAAGCAGACTCAATCTCCTTATGCATTCAGTTCTACTTTCATATCTAAGAAGACATCATTGATAGATAATAGTAAACTAGCAACACTGATCAAATAGATCAGTCATTTTTGAATAATCGGATTTTCTTTTGTATATGCTAGTTGGAAGCTTCGAACCAACGTGTATATGTGCCTTCACCAAGGTGAACCAGCATATAGATCTACAAATACTAACTTACAACTTCGCTGCTATTCCAGATTTTAGACATACCTATATCGTGACATTTAAAGAATAAAACATGTGTAAGCAATCAGATCTAGCCCAATCAATATCATATCATTCAATGATAAGTCATTTCAGGTCTCATGATCCTGTTCCATCAATGAATTCAAGGCACATACAAGATTTCAGATTATATTATAATCATAGCCCCTACAACATAAAATATACTTCAGATATAAGTATTCCTGAGAAACCCTTTCACTTGCACACTTGGCCCTTTGATCTTCTCCTCCTTATATGGATTTTTGCCTTTCTCAATACCTCCAACCAAAACAACACTTAGAACATGTGGTATTCTTCGATGGGATCAAATAGTCATTACTCCTCTCAATATTGTGGGCTAATACCATGGTATTGATCCTTGGTATTGTTTAATCTTGAATTTCATTTCTTTTCCAACCCATACATGCTTTTCCTCTTGTGAAAGTGGGTGCATACATATACACTCTTTTTTTACAGCGAACGCACGTGTATACGCTCCTTTTGTACAGTGAACCTGCGTATGCAACTTAACATGCCTGAAAACATCCTTTTTCTTCAAATTCTTGATTCTGATCTGTAGTCCTTTGTTCCAACATCCTGTTCTTCTGTACCATTGCCCTGTTACCTTTGAATTGACCTATTATAATGTGATTTACCATCATACATCACTTCTGAACTGATTTCTCGGAACTGCTCGACATTTTGTCACATCTATAAACACAACTTCCATGCATTCTGTCACATCCTATTTATACTTTTATCAATTAGTTCATTCATCAAATATCAAGGACAACACACACTAACAATCTCCCTGTATCAAACCTTTGACCATTATTCTCTTCCATCATTCTATCACCTTTGACTTGTAGATTCATCTTTGTTCCATCATTCTGTCACCTCTGATCTGTCCTGTAGATTCATCTAGTTTCCATATACTTGTTCTGCTACAAGTAGGTTGCCATCAAGTACAACACATGTATCATAATGCCAACAATAACACACCTTCAATAATATAATTACTGAGGCCACCGAAATAGTTCAATTTCCTTATTACATTTGAACGAAAAATATATAGCGAACATCCAAATAAATACATTTGGAATACATGCATGAAAATGTGTTGGCTCATCGAGCTTCAATTAGGTGAAAGATCTAAGTACACAATTACAATGATGAGACATTAGTTCTAGTAGTGGAAGATTAAGTCACTTCTTGCTTCTTCAAAGAATAGTTTTCTCTCCTATGCCAAGTAGAGAAGCCAAGACTAGCTCTGTAAAGATTAAGCATAAAAATTCCCTCTCTTTGAGTTATGAGGTTGTTTTTATAACAATAGGAATGACCTTTCATGTCCTCATGACTTTTGGATTAACCTCATGACTCTTATACTTCTAGTGTGTCCTTTGGAATTCTAAACAACTCTTGAACTTCTAAATGAATTTTGGACTTTTATACAATATTTGTCCACATATGACTATGTCACTCTTCATGTTACACATATGAGTCTTATAATTCCACACATTACATTTTGTCCTTTTCTTGAAAATACATCATTACATTCCACATGATGATGTGGCATGACACATGAACACATTTTGACCATTATGATGAGACTTGTACAAGTTACAACTCGACATTGGTGACATGGATTCCATGATGAGGTGGCAATGCCAAGTTGTCTTGCTTGTTGCTTCATATTTCATTCTCTATTGTGGATCTCATCTAGCTTCATCTTCATGAGATATCCACTTTTTTTGCGTCTTCACCTTCTAACATTTCTTTGATCATATCGAAATAATTTGAGTCATCATACAATGTCTTCTTTATGTTTCGGTACATGATTTGCTTCATATTATCATGATAACTCTATTGGTGCTTCTTCTCCGCAGGTGTTTCTTTGTTAAAATGCAACAAGAAAATCCTGGTTTAATTTGGTCCATGAATTAAATTAGGAATAAAATTGTAATTCTGTTGGGTCCCTATAATACTAGTGATTACCCCATTAATATTGTAGTTATACCCATTATTTATATTGTTGTGCCCCTATTACCCCCATGTTGTTATTTCTGTGCCCCATAGAATCCCTCTATTGTTATTTTTGTGGCTTTATATTATTATTGTTAGGTCGGTTGGATTATATTGTGACTCCTTAGACTCCTATAGATAGAAAGGAGGTTTTGTCATTTGTATCATCCAAGAATTGTTCATTTATGTAATGTAAAGGAGGTTGCCCCCTTGAAGAGGTTGAATTCTAAGGCATTGATCTATCTTTTCTATCTTTTCTTGAGCTGGTTTCATAACATTTGGTATCAGAGCTTTGGATTCTAGGGTTTCGCTGCTCCAAACAGGTCATCGTGGCATTTTCACTATAACTTTTTTTCTGTGATGTTTCAGAAGTCGCAAGAAAAACCCATTTGATAAGAAATTGCGCTGAACCTTGGATCCAAATTTCAGAGCTTTTCGCACGATATTTGCGGAGATATGATCTGAGGAAGTTGGTCTTTTTGCAGACTCTTGAATTACATTGAAAACAGGTGACCTGGGGAAAATCGTCATAACTTTCTCTATGGGGATCGGATTGAAATTTTGTAAGAAGGTACAGAAAGAGGACGGATTTTAGTTTCTTGTATGCATGTTTCAGATTCAGAGGTTGAAACAGTGACTTGTGGCACGTCGTACAAGTTCACTCTACTGAACTAGTCTAAAAGAAAGTCACTGTGGGAGGTTTCACATAACTCTTCCTTGGAGAATCCAATTTGGGTCAGACTTGTGGCATTGGAAAGAGGACACAGAAGGCTACTACAGATTGGAATTTCAGAACTGGATGATCCGAAATTACAGAGATACATCAGATTCAATATCAGGCTTCTATAAAGTGAAAAAAAGGTGTGTAGTTTTTTTTTAATTTTTGTGTAAGCTTGGTTTAACGGAATTCAAAGGGCATAGTAAAGCATTATTATCGGTAACTGATGCCCCGAGGAAAGAAAATGCAAGCACCTAGTAAGGAACCTGAAAGCTCTAGCATGACTCATGAAGAAGAGGAAGAAATGCTACATGATATATCAAAATTACAAGAACAAGTGCAACAAATGTCACGCTCACAAAAGCTAACAGAAGCTAAGATAAGTGGTGTGGAATCTAAGATAAATGGCGTGGAAGCTAAGATGGACGATTTGAAGATAGATTTGAAGACAGATTTGAAGAAAGACATGGCAAATTTGAAGACAGATTTGAAGACAGACATGGCAGATTTGAAGACAGATTTGACAAATTTTCTACAATAGATACTTACTAATGGTGAAAAGGTTGTAAAGGAAACTCATGATGTGAACAAAAGTAATGTTAATAATGATTCCATAGATTCTAATGTTGGATTGAAGACTGTTACACTAAAAAATGTCACCATGACTATTTACAGTTAGTATGGCTCTATCAACAGTCATGCTATCCTCTTAGGCAAGTCTTATGCCTCTGCTCTCCATGTCAAACTCCAAAAGGAGAGAAAGTCTTTATAAATGTATTTATCTCTAGGTACGCTGGTTCTCTCAACCTTACCTGTGGGTACACACCCAATGTTCACAAAAGCTGCGTACTTGTACGCTCTGTATGTAAAGGGGCAGGTGCGTCCCCCTGTAAAGGTCAAAATGCGCAAGTTTCATCTTTAAAAAGTTACTTGTGGTCATTTCTAGAGCATTCTAGAAGGTTGTTCGACGTGTATTGAGCGCCTCCAGATGGTTCATGTACCCCTACCAAAGAGGAACTTATCCCATCAATAAGGGAGCTATCCCATCCAAAGAGGGGATTATCCCATTGATGGTGGACCTGAATAACTTCCTCTAGAGCACTATAAATACAGGCATTGGGCCAGAAGGAGGAGAGGTTGGAAGCTAAACATTTCTAAGGGTAGATGCTGCTGGAATTAGGACTCCCATTTAGAAGCTTGTGAGGAGAGATTGCCATCTTTGCTTGTTCTATTTGGAAGTGGGTGAGCTTTGTCAAAGTAAAGGAGAACTCTTGATGGACCCTGGGAGGGACTTGCACAACACCAAGGCTCAGGTTGTAATTGTTCCTTTTGTTTCCTATTAATGCAAATGAGTCCATTCTTCTCAATAACTTGTTATTTATGAGTTGTTTCATGTACTCCTTGGTCTATGTGTTAAATATGTTTTATTCTATGAGATTATCAAGTGCTATTTAATTGTTTGATTGTTAGTGGATGTAGGTTTCAAAGTGAAGGAGGAGCTCATCCGGATCAGCGGAGCTGGACTGCTACAACAGCGTTGGATTACAGGTAGGATCTAAACACTTGATTTCTTATATAGTAAATGCATGTTTAGAGAAGGATTGCTCTTGTTTGTCTTGTTTGTCACTAGAGAGTCTTAGGCTCCTAGGGAGGTTGGTTGTGTCCGCACTATCGACTCTTTCCGCCTGACAACGACCCACCATATTCCAAAAATCGATATGAGGAAGTTTGATGGCAAGGATCCCGCCACATGGATATTACAGATGGAGTAGTTCTTCGATCTCAATAATGTGCAAAACACACAAAAAGTACGTATGTCAACTGTATATTTGGAACCAAATCAGTTTGTATGGTATCAATGGCTTTGCTCTCGTAAAAAATTTATCACTTGGGCAATTTTTACGGAAGACTTGATAGCACATTATGAAGATACAAAAAGCAACACTTTTTTTAGCCAATTGATAAGTCTCAAACAATAGGGTTCAGTAATGGAGCACATTGAAGAGTTCCAAAAATTGAACATAAGGGTAAAATATATTCCAGAGGAGCATAGGATTGATGTGTTCATAGGGTCTTTAAAGGATAATATCCAACATGATATTCGCCTTTGGGAACCTGATTCATTAGAGAAGGCATTCAGGTTAGCAAGAAAAATGGAAAGCAAAATTATGGAAACAAGGAAGCATACCACTCACAACTATAAAGACGGAAGTGTTGTTGCCCCTAGTCTTCCACAACCTATAAGGTTGACACCACAACAATTGGAAGAAAAAAGAGCAAAAGGGCTTTGTTACAGTTGTGATAGCAAATACACTAAAGGTCATAAGTGTGCTGAGAAGAAATTATTCTACATAGATTGTGAAGAGGAAGAAGAAAAGGAGCAAGAAAGGTCAAAAGAAGAAGATATACTCCAGGAACAAAGCCTAGATGAAGAACAAATAAATCCGACCATATCTTGTAATGCATTGGCGGGAATTACCACTCCTCAAACCATCAAGATAGAAGGAAAAATCAAGAAGAAAAAGGTAATAGTGTTGATTGATTCAGGAAGCACCCACAATTTTATTCATTGTAGGGTAGCAAAAGAATTGAATTGCTTCCTATATCCAGCACCAGAGTGTCAAGTGATGATTGCAAATGGAGGAACAATAAATTGCTCTGGAAGGTGCCATAATATCAAGCTATCCATGGGAGAATATGTATTGACTAGCCCAATGCTTTCCATTCCAATGGGAGGTGCTAATGTTGTACTAGGAGTCCAATGGCTACAATCCTTGGGTACAATAGCTTTTAATTTTCAAGAACTTTTCATCAAATTTTCTATAGAAGGAAAGGAAGTTGAATTAAGGGGTATTGCAGGGAAACCAGGAAAGATAATCAGCTCTAATGGTATGACAAAGCTTCTAAAAAAGGAGCAAAGAGGTGTAATTGCACAATTATGTTCGCTAGATGTTTCCACATCGGAATCATCTATTTCTCCAGATCTCCAAAAAGTCCTGGACAATCATTCCAAGGTATTTGAGACTCCAAAAGGTCTCCCACCTATGCCTGATCATGATCATGCTATTCATCTGATTCCAGGAAGTGTTCCTCCAAACATCAGGCCGTACAGATATCACTATGTCCAAAAAAGTGAAATTGAACGTATGGTTGTAGAAATGCTAGAGGCTGGTATAATTCAACCAAGTCAAAGTTCTTTCTCTGCTCCAGTAGTATTGGTGCATAAGAAGGATGGATCATGGCGCATGTGTCCGGATTATAGGGAGCTCAACAAGCTCACTATTAAAGATAAGTTCCCCATTCCTGTCATTGATGAATTACTGGATGAATTGCATGGATCAATTTACTTCACCAAGTTGGATCTTTGTTCGGGATATCATCAAATCAGAATGAAGATTGAAGACATTCCAAAAAAGGAATTTAGAACTCATGAGGGTCATTATGAATTTTTGGTCATGCCTTTTGGCCTTACTAATGCACCTTCAACATTTCAAGGTTTGATGAATTCAATTTTCAAACCATTCCTTAGAAAATTTGTGTTAGTATTTTTTGATGATATACTAATCTACAACAAGTCTTGGAAGGATCATGTTGAACATGTTGACAGGGTGCTACAACTATTGGAGGAGAAACAATTATATGCAAAAAGATCCAAATGTTTCTTTGGAGTCCAGGAGGTGGAATATTTGGGTCATATTGTATCTCATGAAGGAGTTAAGGTAGACCCTAGCAAAATTAAAGCCATTAAGGAATGGAAAATTCCCACATCCATAAAGCATCTGCGAGGATTTCTTGGGTTGACAGGGTATTATCGCAAGTTTGTTAAGAATTATGGGAGAATAGCAGCACCTCTAACAACATTATTGAAGAAAGATGCATTTTCATGGACTCCGGAAGCAACAAAGGCCTTTGAACATCTTAAAGAGGCAATGTGCCAAGCACCGGTCTTAGCTACACCAGACTTCACAAAAACCTTTATTGTGGAATGTGATGCTTCAGGAAATGGAATTGGTGCTGTTCTAATGCAAGATGAAAGACCCATTGCTTTTGAAAGTCGTCCAATCAAGGGAAAGTTTTTAAGCAAAGCTATTTATGAGAAGGAAATGTTGGCAATACTCCATGCACTTAAGAAATGGCGACCCTACCTAATGGGAAGACACTTCAAGGTAAAAACGGATCATGATAGCCTTAAATACTTTTTAGAACAAAGATTATCCTCTGAAGAGCAACAAAAGTGGGTCACAAAGATGTTGGGTTATGACTTTGAAATCATCTACAAAAAAGGGAAGCAAAATGTGGTGGCAGATGCACTCTCAAGAAAGGATGAGGATGTGGAAGCATTGTTGTGCGCCATTTCTATTATCCAACCAGATTGGATAAACGAAGCAAGGGAGGAATGGAAGAATGATGAAGAAGTGTGGGCACTTATTCGAAAGCTACAACAAGATTCCTGTATGTCTGATACATTTAGCTGGAAAAATGATTCATTATGGTACAAAGATCGCTTATACCTCTGTAAGAATTCCCAGCTAAAACAAAAGATTCTTATGGAATTGCACACTTCTACCTTAGGAGGGCACTCAGGATTTTTAAAAACTTACCACAGGGTTAAGAAGGAATTTTTTTGGGATGGCCTTAAATCAGATATTCAAAAGTTTGTGGCGGAATGTTTGGTTTGCCAACAAAATAAAGTTGAAACAATTAAGACACCGGGTCTATTACAACCTTTATCCATTCCAAGCTAACGTTGGGAGGAGGTTTCAATGGATTTTATCACAGGTTTACCCAAGTCTAAGGGAAAGAGTGTCATCATGGTGGTAGTTGACAGACTTACCAAGTATGCACACTTTTGTGCATTATCACATCCATTTAAAGCCAGTACAGTTTCTACTGCATTTATGGAAACAATTCAAAAGCTACATGGAAACCCAAAGATTATTGTAAGTGACAGAGATCCCATTTTCACTGGAAATTTTTGGACAGAATTATTTTCTTGTCTTGGTACTCAGTTAGCTCATAGCTCATCTTATCATCCTCAATCTGATGGGCAAATTGAGATAGTAAACAAATGTTTGGAAGGATATCTTCGTTGCTTTGTATCTGATAAATAGACACAATGGGTCAAATGGTTGCCTCTGGCTGAATGGTGGTAGAACACTTCCTTCCATACAGCAACAAAAATGACCCCATTTATGGCACTTTATGGGTATCAACCACCATCCATCACATCATATTCAAGAGAAAATTCTAAGGTTCAGGCAGTGGAACATCACATCGAACATCAACAACAAGTCCTCCAACTCTTAAAGGATAACCTCGTGTTGGCACAAAATAGAATGAAACAACAGGCAGATCAACATCGCAGTGAAAGAAGTTTTGATGTAGGTGATTGGGTATTCCTACGGCTACAACCATATAAGCAAATGTCCCTAAAGCAAGCTAAGAAGGATAATAAATTATCACCAAAGTATTATGGTCCGTACAAGGTGTTGCAAAAGATTGGTACTATGGCATACAAATTGGAGCTTCTTGCAGCTTCTCGATTGCACCCAGTTTTCCATGTTTCATGTTTAAAGAAGTTATAGGCGACAAGCTCCCAGTTCAAACAATATTGCCAGAACTTGACGAGGAAGGAAAAATTATGTTGGAACCGGAAGCAGTCACAGAAACAAGAACTTGACAGCTACGAAATCGATCAATTTCAGAGTATCTTATCAAGTGGAAGAACTTATCCGCTGAAGATTCCACATGGGAGGATGAGAATTTTATGCAGAAGTATCCAGAACTACTCAAGCGTTGAGGACAACACTTTTTTGAAGGAGAGGGGCATGTTGGGTCCCTATAATACTAGTGATTACCCCATTACTATTGTAGTTATACCCCTTATTTATATTGTTGTGCCCCTATTACCCCCATGTTGTTATTTCTGTGCCCCATAGAATCCCCCTATTGTTATTTTTGTGGCTTTATATTATTATTGTTAGGTCGGCTGGATTATATTGTGACTCCTTAGACTCCTATATATAGAAAGGAGGTTTTGTCATTTGTATCATCCAAGAATTGTTCATTTATGTAATATAAGGGAGGTTTCCCCCTCGAAGAGGCTGAATTCTAAGGCGTTGATCTATCTTTTCTATCTTTTCTTGAGCTGGTTTCATAACAAATTCCACATCACAAGACAACTTGTACAAGTTAACTAAGTTAATTTGATTTAGTTGGCTCAACTAATTCGAGTTGACGGTCTAACTAGAGTCATGTAGAGTGTCTCCTACATTATAGGAGCCTTATTTGAGTTTATTTTGAGTTGTAATTAATTAATTCAGTTTAACTGAGTTAAATTTAGTTAAACTACTTCCAATTTATGGAGGAACTAGTAGGAGGTCAGAAAGTGGGGTGCTTCTTCATGTGTTCAACCGGTTAACTAATGATTCACTCATAAATAACTCATGTGTCCAGATCTGAGAGTTACCCAGTTGATATTGGAGTTCAAGAGCAGTGTATTATCAATTGTATAATCCTATGAATTGTACAAGTGGTGCATGTTGTCAGAGGAAGGCCAATGAGGATTGCACAATTCATATTGAGGAATTTCCCTAATTAATAGGGGTTAATTCCCAAGGAAACAACACAAGGAAATAGGGACTTGGGAAAGTGGAAAATTGGTTAAGTATTGGCATAGGCTTGTGTAGGAAGCTGTCAGACATATAGAGATAATGCAAAGGTTTCTTGGGCTTGAGAAAATCATTGCAATCTTCTCATATTTTCTGACTAATGCAATATATAGATAGCAAAGGTTTTTAGTTGTGGCTTCCCCATGAAATCATTATATAATGTGTTGATTGAATTCTTTTTGTTGTATGCTTCATGATTCCACAATCGTTTAATTATTTTCGTTGATGTGTAGAGTAGATTAAAGTCTATTTTTTTAGTAAATTACAATTAGCAATTTGAATCTTCAAGGAATTTATACATATTATTAGAGCATAAATCACTCTAGAAGAGGAGAATATAAATTTGTCTTTTGCAGGTGAAATTGAATTTGGAATATCATTCTTTAGAGCTAGCAACATGTCATTCTACAAATTGAGACTCGAATATTCCCTTGAGGGTATTTCAAACTATATTGCTTGGATGGACATGATGGAGGCAGTGTTGGAAGACAATGGGCAAAAGGAATTCAAGACCAAGATATTCCGAAGCCTCCAACAACAGATGCTCAAGATTTGACATAGTGGAGGAAATGTGTTACAAAGACAAGAAGGATCATACTAGAAGGAGTTAGAGATCATATTGTCTCGAACCTCCGTGGGAAGGATACACCATATGAAACATGGCAAGCCTTCATTGACTTGTTTCAGAACAACAATAACCACAAGAAGTTGTCACTAAATGAAAAGCTTCAAAAGATCAAGATAAAGAAGAGCGACATAATACCACAATACTTGAGTAGGTTCACCCAATGTTGGGATGAGATTGGGAGTGTGGGTATTGCGGTCCCTGAAGATGATATGGTCACCCTGGCACTTATTGGCCCTCCCAAGATGTAGCACAACTACCAAGATTTGGTAAATGGGAGGGAGCATCTACCAAAGTGGGAACATTTATGGTCTAACTTGGTGCAAGAAGAGATAAGGTGGAGCACCAACCTCATCCAAGCATGATGATGAGGAAAACTGTGCCTTAGATGGAAAAGTGAAGAAAGGGAAAGGAAATAAATTCCAATCCAAAGGAGATTCTAGTCATGGATGTTGCGGGTAAAGTCACTGTAGGGTCTTGGGTTGAGAACTCCAACAGAGTGGAGGGCTTACAACATAAAGAGGCATACAAACAAGAAATCCTAATACTTAAACTATTGAAGTAGGAAGAAGAGGTATTACCCAGAGGTCCTATGTTTGAGGTCGTTCCCGTAGGGTCCAAACCCTCATCTTCTTCCAATTCTTTAGAACCTGCAACTCATTCAAGAAAAGCATATACAACAACAGTAATAGAATGCATGCTCATGATATAGGTGTTAGGTCATATAAGCATGTAAGCAAATAAGAATTAACATAAAATTCATAAGCAAATCATAACATATATTAATGCATTAAGACCTTAAATATCAGGAACAAAACAACACCTCTTTATTGATGTAAACTAAAGAAAGTACGTAATAACTACAACCTGAGTCATCCGCCGACTCCAAGCGAAACCGTCCTCTAGATCCACCCTGCCCAAGCCTCAGCAATCCTCCTCCATAGGTATACACAAGGACATCATAAAGGGGTGAAGGACATCTCAAGAAGGAAACAGAGGTTTCCTATGACTTGGGAGTGCAGAAGGCACATGAATTTCTTTAGACTTGATTAGGGATGTAATCAACTATAATATCAATATCCAATATTTTCTCCTCCTTTAAGCCTTCCCATGGAGGTCTATTTATACTTCTCCAAATTAGTTTTTCAGTTGGGAAACAGTTGGGGCACGAGCTACAGTAGGTGAGTAACAGGTAAAACCCGTAAACTCTGCTCGAATTTAAGGAGTTTATATATATTTTTAATGTTTTAACACATATACGTGGGTTGGGTATAGACTGACCCATGTGTACACGAGTTTTATACAGGGAAAAACAAAGTATGGGATTTAAAACATTGTTTTTAGAATTTGGACCGAGTCTAGAAGGGAAGGGTTGCCCTAAGCCATAACAAAGAGCATCAAATCTACCAAGGGTGGTAAATGGTGCTATAATAGATGCCCCCTAATATATGAGGTCATAAGGGGTACATGATGGCTGAAATGTATTAAGTGTATAGAAGGAATCATGCTAAGACCTGAGAGGAGTTCACCAGATTTCAGCATGCGAAGCCAGTGTAAGAGATCATAAAGAAAGCTACTGCCTACAGTGGGAATACCCATGCTCGTAAATAATAAAGCATGTCCTCATATCAAATACACAAGTGGATCCAATATGTATACAAGTATAAAAGGACTAAAAATACATAGTGGATCATCCGATCATATCCATAGAAGTACATGTCTCAATATCACATATAAAGAATTGATCAATGATGTTGAAGTAGAAAGTTTATCACTGAAGTCATAAAGCTGATCCAAAAAGTACCAAGTCAAATAGTGGAACAAATGGTACTACACACAACTCGGGTGCCAACATATAAGATGTTGCTATAACAAACTACAACATATAAGGTGGATGGTGTCACTAGCAGAAACATGAAGGACTGCAAAGTGAACCAACAAATGCTGATGCAAACCCAAGCCCTTCACCGACTGCCATGGTACATTTCTACACAATGGGAATAAATGATCTGAAGTTGACCATGTGAGAACTTGTTTGATTACCAGTCATTTATGTATACCGTTAACAAACGTGAGACTACTCACCGATAATGATGATGAGAGCCAAGGTACCCAATTCAATCTAATAAGCGCGAATAAATGAGTTGAAGTCGAACACTTGTAAAAATCTATCAATTAGGAGACAATGATGTTTCCCCACTATCGATAGCGAAGGAGTTTGCCACTGATGATTGCAAACCCTAAGGTACTTCCAAAAGGACTCTAGACATTGTTCCCAGAGAAATGAGTTGAATTTGAGGGGAAAATATTTGCTGGAAGGAAGGAATTAAGGCATTCTTCATCAATCTAGCATGAGTGTAACCAGTAGGCCAATAATGTGGAAGGAATCAGATGAAGAAAGATTTAGTAACCCAACCGAAGTACGTTTCCAGTGTACACAAGATATAGCTAGCGCACAATAGAAACCCTCTGAACCAACCAATAATGAAAGCTAGCACAAAGGTGAGGAATCCACTAATAGGGTCAAATGGAAACCAAGGTACTGCACTAATCTCAATATGCGATAATGAAAGTTGACGTCAAACACAAGGGAAACCACTCAGTCAAAGACCTATGATATTGATTGATGTTGAGCACAAGGTGACCTATCAATAATGAAAATAGGGCCAGTGTGTAGCTCTAGGTTTACTCTTAGAGAAATTTTTCGTAGTCGATAAGAGCAAGACCCACCTACAAGAAGTCAATGGAGACCTTCTCAAACCAACACGAGCAAAGGACCAAATATATGATGTGATAGTGAACATGACTATGACAACTAGGGATGGCTGACTGAAAATGAGTCAAGAAACATCGCAGAAAGGCCAACTCAGGTTTACTTCCCTTGAACAAAATCACGACTCAAATGTGACAATATGGCAACATATGATAACTTTGTATAATTGTTTCATGCAAGAGGCACAAACAAACTCTCCATATGATCGGAAGAGAAAACCAACTAGAGGAGTACTAACTCAATAACAAGGTTAAGGCTCTCCTAAGTCAAACTAAAGCCCATCCCATTGGAGGAAATAATTAATTTTGAGTGCTTTGTTCAAGGGCGACACAACTCACTCTAGCTGCCATCAATCATGGAAGTAATGTCTCATTCTAGCTCTTTTTGGAATATGTAATTTTTTTTTGTCTTTTTCATATTTAGAAACACTTAAAAACAATAAAAGGATGCCTATGGTATAATGGAAAGAACGAGTGTCTAAATACATATGTGCTAGTTCCTGGGGGGACGTTCCTATGCTCAATGCAAGGTGATGAAACTGGTCAGTGACACTCAAAGGAATGTTCTTTCCATGGGTAAGAGGGTGTCAAGTTTCACAGGCTAAGTGATTGCAAGATTGATTTCACGAAAGACATGATCAAAATGAGGCTTAAACACAAGTCCAAGTGAAGCTGGCTTAAGGCCAAAAGGTACAAATGGTCAACATGCAATGCAACAATACAACTCAACACAAAAAAGCCTCTAGGGTATAAAGCGAGGAAAATAGAGAAGAAGTAAGAGAATGAGTCTTCAACGTACAAGTCATGGCGGGACTAAAGAGGACTCCTGAGCCTAGGCAATATAGAAGCATGGGAAACATCTTCTAAAGAGGATATAACTAAGATTCCCATGTAAAGGTTGGCTCTACCATTATATCATGATTTTATAAGTTAGCTAGTGAAAATGGTTTTAGAACCAAGACATGATGGGGCCGACCCTATGGCAAAAATATCGCAGTATGGAGGCTAGTATGCAAAATGCAGCGGAAATGATATCCCCTAACCTATATGCCAGTGAAAAAGCGATACCTTCCATGACGGATTTGCAATCATGGAATCGAAGCAGTCTCTCAAAAAATCTTCAAAGTATCCTGAAAAAATGTACCATCCCAATACTCCAATCCAAAAAGGTCATTAAGCCCATAAAATGAAAAATAAACTTTACAAAAAGTAATTTTCATATGTCAACTTATATAAGGACTTTCTGACTCATAATTCTTCATTTGTGTTCTGAGCAATTGAGTGAAGGAATTGTGGAGAAAAAAACCAAGCAAGCTTAATCCATCAAATTCATCCGTTCATTTAGCCTCCAATCCTCCAGGTAACCTTCTAACTGATTTTTTGATAAGTTTTATTGCTTTTTAAATGTTTTTGTCAAAAATTTGACCATGGTAATTTAGTTTGAAAATTTCTCTCTACGTATACGTGGTTTGGACACATATGAACTGCGTATAGAAAAGACCTATACATGACTGTGTGAATACCGAACTCGCGTGTGCGCGAATTCAAAATTTGGAACATGGTTTTAATGATTCAAAACATTTTTTTTTTGTAGAATGTCAATTACTTGGTGTGAAAGAGAGCATAGTGTGATTGATAACGAAGTAATGGAAGATCCAAATGCATTATATGCCTTACGAGGATGTAGATTATTGAAATTTTTCAAAATGCCGAATATGAAGGCAAATACCAGGTTGCTTGAGATGTTAATCCACTACTGGGATCCAGAAGAAGATTCTTTTGTTATTGACCAAATGCCTCTAAGGATTGAAATAGAGGATATCTATTTCATCACAGGTCTTTCCCGGAGAGGAGAGAGGGTCAACTCAATAGGAAGAACAAGAGGTAGCCTTAGTGTGGAAGACTACGTACGCATCTACTGTCTAAGAAACACCGAGAAGATTGGAACCCAGATTCCAATCAAACATGTAGAGAGTCTAGCCCTGAGAATCCTTCTTTTTACCATTGCCATAGTAAATGGTTTAGCTTCTCTACATCAGGCCTCTCGTGTTTCAATGAGTCTTGCAGTGGAGTGTCTCACGATAGTTTTTGATTGGTGCACACCCCTCTTAGCCAATATGAAAAAACAACTTACCTCTATCCAAAAAGGTCAGACAAAGAACTTTGGATATGGAACCATCTTGTGTTCCTTCTTCTTTGAGAGAAAACCAGGGCTTCAACCCAAGGTATTATCCACAATTAGAAGCCCAAGGGATCCACGAATGGGCAGATGGGCTGATCTAATGAAGAGACTAGGGGGTGGTGAGGTCCCTAGAAATATGTTTGATGATGAGTTCTTCCTCTGGTGGGAAAAACAATTCATAGCGGTTGAGGACTACCCCTATGTTGGCATGGACTTCATAGGAGATCCAGATTTGGTGTTGCCACCAGATGCAGCGTGGGGCACCATAGGTACAATTTTTTTTTTTTTGGATTTTAAGTATGATTGAATTGAAAAACTTTTTGATGAGATAATTACTTACAAAATTATTGATCATTACACAGATGTTGGACCAGTAATATCTAAGGGTCTACCTCGACACAGGTGTCATGGAAGAGATGCAGAAGGAGCCGCAACAGAGATTGAGAGGACCCTCCATGTTGTCCAGAGAAACTTGGTGAGGTTGACTCACCAAGTACCTATGGTGGCTATAGAAGACCTTCCAAAGGAGATGCAAAGACGTGTGGTAGGAGTGCCATGTGATTGGGTGCGTTTATTCCAACAGGTGGCAAATGCCATCGTTTTCTTCTGTGTTGCTCACCCTAAGCAGGACCCATAGATGGATGACCAAATCTTTTTTGATTAGACATGATTATGGGCATGAGCCCTAATTTTGTAGGACATTTTTGTCCCAATTTTGTATATTATTTTGGACATAAAACTCTATCTATGTACAAATAGTTTATCATGATGATCATATATATGCTGAAGATACTTCGATTATTTTTAAGTTTTTTAATGTGATGAATGATTTATGTTCCAATCTAATGCTTTATTAGAAATAGAATCCGCAAATGAATTTTCTAATCGTGGAATATGAATAAATGTGATATAAACAACTGATCTTTGTAATAAACACACTCTCAGAAAGTGGCGATATAAATAAGGATCTCTCACACGATAGATATTATTTAATTGAGATACCATGAGTTGTGAATCCAAGTAAACTACTAATGAATCAATACCAAGAGATATTGCCTCAAATAGTAAGTTAATGACAACAATATATTCAATGACACTATTTGAAGCAGGACCGATACATACGCCTCTTGAAACCAACAATCGGCCAGATGGATAATAAATCACTTAAGCCATGGAAGCAAGATTCCGTGTGTGTCTACTAGCACCATCAACAAACCCTAGATATATCAAATCATCCATCAATACCTACCAAATCAGATCAAAAATATCGACATCACTATGAAACTGATAGATAGATATGCACAAATATACAATATTTACAACCAAGCAAATGCTAGGCCGAAGCCTAAGAAAAATACTTTTTAAGATAGAGCCCATTTCTAGGCTCTGCCAACTCGTTTCCCTCAAAATCAATCAACTCATAAGCTCCCTTTTTCAAAACCTTTTTGACAATGAAGGGACCGTACCACATAGATTTAAACTTTCCTTCCCCCAAGGCATCTTTGTCTTGGTCATAGACCAGGACAAGGTCACCTTCAGAGAAAACTCTAGGACGGACAACCTTATCATATTGAGTTTTTACTCTCTTTTTATGAGCTTCGTTGATTATGGTTGCATCTCGACGTTGCTCATTGAGATGTTCCAAATGAACGAGGCATTCTTTGAGACTAGAAGTATCTAGAAGAAGTTCAACAACTAATTTAAGGGAAGGAATTTCACATTCCACAGGAAAAATTGATTCCAACCCATAAACTAGTTGAAAAGGAGTAAAACCAATGGCAGTCTTGACTGACATTTGGTATGCCCAAAGTGCCAGATATAACATAATGTGCCAATTGGATCGAGCTTTGTTAATTGTCCTTTGTAGGATGATTTTTAGGGATTTATTCACGGCTTCAACCTGCCCATTAGCCTGAGGATAATATGGAGATGAATGCTCTTGTCAGAAACCCAACTTAAGAGCTAATTTAGACATCATCTAATTTTGGAAATGACTGCCATGGTTAGTGACAATCTCTTTAGGAATACCAAATCGGGAAATAACTTGATTGAAGAGAAACAGGGTTGTTGTTTCACCATCATTCTTGAAAGTAGGCATAGCCTCGGCCCACTTAGTAAAGTAGTCTACAACTACGATGATATACTTGTGATTTCCTACCGAAGGTGGATTACAAGTAGTAAAATAAATACCCCACTTCGTGAAAGGACTAGCAGTGATCACAGGGAAAAGCAGAGCTGGATGTGTGCACATTTTCAGAGTATAAACTTGACAAGTGTGGCATCTCTTGACTGCTTCAATACAATCCTTGAAGATCAAAGGCCAAAAGTAGCCTGCACACAAATTTTTTTGGGCTGTTGCAAGCCTAGATAGATGACCACCATAAGCTCCAATGTGGCATTCATTAAGCACAAATTCAGCTTCTTCTAAGGTTAAACAACATCTAAGGATTGCATCAATCCTGCGATGATATAAAGTGTCACCTATAATAATATAGCTTTTAGCCAGGTGACATAATTTTCTATGTTCAACCTTCAAAAAGGTGAGCGGAAACTTCGAAGTTTGGAGATATATAATAATATGTCCATACCAAGGATCTTGTGAGGAAATAAGAAAAATACGTTCATCAGGAAAAGATTCCTCATAAACTGTTTCTTCCACGCAAGGCAACTGTGAGATAAATTTTGCAAATACTAAGGATTTCTTAGACTTTGCTGAAATGAATTCGAGATCAAATTCTTGTAAAATGAAAATCCATCTATTGTATTTGCCCTTAATCACTTGCCCGCTGAGAACAAATTGAAATGGATTGACGGTTGTTAAGACAATTTTTTTTCAAAGTAGAATATAATGTCTAAGTTGTTGGACAACATAGACAACTGCCAAAGCTAATTTATCAATGAGAGAATAGCACAGTTCAGGGCCCACTAAGCCTCAGCTCAAATAATAGATTACGTACTCATAGAAAGCATCATCCTCCTGAACTAGAACCATACCAATAGTTGATTATGATGCATCAAGATATAAAATGAAGTCTCTGCTATAATTAGGTGGACTCAACAAAGGAGCATAGGCTAATTCTTTTTTCAAAGCATTAAATGAGCATTGCGCGAAATCATCCCATAGAAATGGGACCCCTTTCTTAAGAAATCTCATAAATCATTTAGTAATCTCAACGTAATTATCTATAAATCTCCTTAAGAAATTAGCTTTTCCTTGAAGACTTTGAAGTTGATGAATAGAGGACGGGGGAGGCAACTGAATTATTGCCTCAACCTTGAAGGGATCTACACAAATCCCTTCAGTAGACACAATGAATCCTGACAACTGACCAGATGTGATGGCGAAAACACACTTATTCAAATTCAATCGGATTTTATAAAAATGACATCTTTCAAAAATCAATCAAAGATGTTTAGGATGATATATTCTCTTTCAAGAACTAGCAGCTAAATCATCCAAGTAAGCTTTGATAACATGTTTGATATTGTGAAAAGAATATGACATGGCCCGTTGAAAGGTAGATCCAACATTTTTAAGGCCAAAAGGCATCTTTTTATATGAAAATGTAACCTAGGGGAAAATAAGAGTTGTATTATGTTGATCTTCTGGATGAATAGTGATTTTATTATAACTGGAAAATCCGTCCATAAACGAAAAAATTTCATTACCCACACATTCATCGATAATCTGATCAATAAAGGGGGTGGGGTAATTATCCTTAGGACAATCCTTATATAGGTCCCTAAAGTCAATCCATACATGGATCGTTCCTTTCTTCTTGCTACTAGGACTGGATTTGAGACCCATTGAGTTAAAGGAATAGGGTATATGAAACCCACCTTAAGAAACTTTTCAACATCAGATTTGATAGCTGCTGTCTTTCTAGGGTTTACTGACCGAAGATTTTGACAAATAGGTTTTTCATTTTCATATGTCTTGATCTCATGATGGAATATAGATGGATCTATCCCAGGCATTTCCTCATAAGACCAAGCGAACACATCTCAAAACTCTTTAAAGAGATCAGTATAAGTTTGAATTTCTTCAGGGGAACAATCAACTCCAATGAAGACATTTTTGATAATGTTGGGATTCCTAGAGATGTTCACTGGAACAGTTTGTGAAATGACAGACATGTTACCCTTGCCCGAAAACTATGCTACAGCCAAAGGATTTAAAACATAGTGAACATCACTAGTAGATGAAGAACTGGTGATGCTTGATTCTACTTCTCACAAACGAGGGAGGAAATATGAGCGATGATGCAAATCATCCCATAGTCTCTCAACGCCCGTCATTGATTATAGAATTGCTTCTTCAGATGGCAAAACAATATCTAAGCAATCCATAGCAGAAGTTGAATCTAGAGTCCAGGCAAGAGCCACATCCCCAGCCTGCTCCTCTGTCGAAAAAGGAGTAGGATCAGAGTCTGCAGTGTTAATAATAGACTGATAAGAAATTTCAACTGCAGACATAGGAAATGCCATTCCACCCACCTTCCCCTCATCTAATGTGGTGGTAGAAGAGGGTAAGGGCCAAGGATCTAAAAAATAATGAGTTCTAAAGAACTCTCTTCGAGAAGGTGCCTTGGAGGATGAAATAACATTAATTCTAGCAATAGGAGCAGGAAAATCAAAGGCACCCATTAAGCAAGAGTACATTTTGACTCTTAGATTATCTATAGGCTGCTTTGGATTGTTCACTAATAGAACAATAGATTAAGAAGATGCATTGGACTCACCCAAAGAATAATCCATCTGATCAACCGTTACAATTCTCCCTTCATGAGGAAAATAGAGGATGCGGAATAATGATGATACAATAACATCCATCTCGTAAATCCAATTTCTACCTAAAAGGAGATTGTAATCCAAATTTGCATCAACTATTTCTACTTCAATATTTACAACCTTACCCCCAACACAGATGGGAAAGGCTAGAATAATCCCATGTGGTCTATGAGAATGACCATCAAATGTTGTTAATAGAGTAGGTGAAGGAACAACCTGAGGTGATCCAATAGCCTTCCAACATGATATAGACATTACACATGTGGAAGCTCCCTCATCAACTACGGTTCAAAAGATATTGGTCTTTCAATATGTAGACTTGATTTGAAAATCCATATGATGTGGGAGTCTCTTCTTGATGTTCAACATGTCGAATGTAAGAACAAGAGAGTTTTTTGGATCAACTGCTCCAATCGGAGTGAGTAATAAACTCCTTTGCGATAGGCACGACTGGAATACCTCTAACGCTAACATGGCATAAGGAATCTGATCTAGTTCTTGTACAATAGAGTAGTTACGAGCTGGC
Source organism: Pinus tabuliformis (assembly GCA_031772625.1). Lineage (NCBI taxonomy): Eukaryota > Viridiplantae > Streptophyta > Pinopsida > Pinales > Pinaceae > Pinus > Pinus tabuliformis. The sequence goes on from CM062812.1 coordinate 145,206,283, forward strand.
TTAGCATTAGGGTTAATTGTTGAACGTTTTGCAGAGCCTTTCAGCATCCGAGGTATAGACTCAACTACGGGCCTCTCGATATGGAGTGGCTTTGAAACATTAGGAGTAGTCTTAGCCTTAGACGATTCTGATTCACCATAATCATGTGACCATGTAGCAACATCAATATGTGAACTCATCATATAAACATTTGATGTATTTTCCCCTTCCTGGTTGCCCCCAGTGGGGGTATCGGTACTAGAATTCGTGCTAGCAAACAACTGTTGCCCTTGGGGAAAAGGGTTAGTTAGCACAACCTAGGATCTAGAAGACCCTTGCTGAACCAATAAGCATTGAGCATCTTGAATCTTAGGGCAAAGATGAGTCAAATGGTCACCATTGCATAACTTGCATGGAAACTTTACTTTCTTCTTAGACTCTTTTTTACCCCCTCCAACATCATTGCTGGGCTTATTTGCATTACCCTTCCAATCTTGATTTTTTTTTTGACCATGTCCTTTATTCTTCCAATCGGATTGTTGGTTTCCTTTCGGGTTAGAAGTTTGAACAACATTTATAAATAAAGGTGGAGAAGGCATGGGCATTGATTGTGATGCCTGCACAAAAGAAGCAATTTTTAAAGACAATTGCTGCAATTGATTTAGCAGGTTAGCTGTGCTATGATCAATCGATCTGACTAGCCCATTGGCACGGGGACCTAGCTTTGGCTTGTCTAGATCAACCTTAGATCTAGGAGCATCAGGAATTTTTTTTTGAAGAACCCCATATTGAGAATATATAATTTCTAGCTGTTAGGCTCTAAAAATACCATGTTCTTCGGTGAATACACTGAAGAGGGATACATCATTAGACATTTTAGGTTGTAAAGATTTACGAAACCATTAAAGAAGGAATTCTTGTGGAATATCAACTTTAATGAGCGTCTTCCTTCTCCTCCATTCCTGGATATGATCCGAAATGTGGGTTGCCTAGTCTTGGTGGAAATTAGCTAATAGCTCAGTTCCAGCATCATAATGAATGAGCAACTGAAAATGGTTTAAAAATATGGTAGCCAAATCACCAAACGAAGCGAAGGTGCCCCCTGGGAGTTCAATGTACCATTTAGCCACATTCCCAGTTAGGGTACATTGGAATAGTCTCAACCTGATTGAATCATCTATCAGGGAGTTCGACGAACACCATAAGTGGAAAGTGGTTATATGGTCGCCTGGATCTTCACCAGTATTCCCTTCAAATTTGGGTATGTCCGACGAAAGTTTGGTTGGAACCAGAGGCCATGCTGGTTGTATCGGATCGGATCATTAGTCAATTTTGATAGATATGGCAAGTTTAAAGTTTCCAAGAAAGGTAAGCACAGAGGACCTTGAGGATTCCACCTAGTCTGGGAAGAATTTCCAACGTTTTGAAAAGAATAATGTGGATTTTTGAAGGCACCAGGTTGTGTGAAGTAATTCATAGAAAAACCTAAACCATAAGGAAAACCTTGTGGCCCAGAAAAATCAGAGTTTGTCCAACTCTTGCTGAAAAATTTCCATATCCAGTGAAATTTCCCCCTAGAAAGGTGTTGAATGGAGCAAAGAGCCCTTGGTAAGGGTTTCATGCATTAGCATAGGGAGAAAAACTCTAGAATGAACTCACAGAGGAATATGACATATTCCCCTGTTGGTCGAAAGAGAACTAATTCCCATCTCCAAGTCCGTTAACAACTGGGTTAGTCCATCCTTGGAAAGGATTATAACTTTGACACGTGGAGGGAAAAGGTATTGATCCTAAAGTTGGGTTATAATGTGGTATATGACCAGTCCTAAGAGGGAAACGCTAAAAATAATCTTACCCACTTGCCATGGAAGTCATAGATGTGGAAGTAGCTCATGGAAAAATTAATGAAACTGAATGAATTGCACTGGTAGGCATTCCAAAGGGGAAATAACTAGTGCCGAAGGCAAAAGCTTGGGTGCCCTCACTCGAAGATGGAATGGAGGTAGAGCCAAAAATTGTTGTTCTAGGAGTGATTGAAGGTATGGAAATTGTACCTCCACCTTGTACTGATAAATGAGTTTGTACACTAGTAGCACTCATAGTTGAAACCATGCTCCCAGCAGTGGCCATCGAAGGAAAATATTGAAATAGACCAGGCCTCCAAGGCCTATGGGTCAGAGTCCCAATATATAATTAAACGTTTGTATAATAATGAGGAAGAGGAGAAGAAGGAGTCAAAAGAGACTTAGGTTGTTCTTCCACCTCTATAATGTCTTACGATTGGAAGAGGACTCTAGAAAGGATTGGGGTGTTTCTCTCGAAATCTCGACTTACACCAGGGCTATTCTGTGAATCAATATCTTGAAATAGAGGATCAATCTCCATTGTGTCTATTGCCACTGATTGGAAATCATCGACAGAATTGCTCCTATGCCTTCTAGAAGAAGGCTCAGCACTCGTAGGTTATATACCACGAAGCCTCGTAGACTGATGAATTGGTCAATCAGGCACTCTTAATTACTTTTAAGAGAACTAATTAAATACTCAAAAAACTTATAAAGCTAGGCCATATAGGAGAAAAGAGAACTATGTAACAAAGTCCCTAAAAGATACGGTCAATCAAGCAACTTCCAACCATTTCCACTTTAGGTGATGAGGACCGGACACCAAAATACAAGAAAGTGAAATCAAGGACCTTTCAAAAATAGTTTGGGATAATGATGGCCCAGGCCTACTAGCAAAGGTAACATAAATAGTTATGCTAACCTCCAGACAATATCCTTTGCCGGTGCAAGCACCCAAGCTTCACAAGGGTACCATCCAGAAGTACTAATGAATGTGATGCAATGTCTGCCTCAGATGTTGCAGGATTCCCTTCCGTAGCCACCTATGTGATCCATAGGAATAGCTACTATGGGCACCAATTCATATCAAAACCCGGGCAGAACAGTCTTGGGGCGGGATCAAACAAGTAGGAGAGGGGGTATCTCTCTTCCTTTTCTTCACTCTCCCTCATGCTTGATTCCCAATCACAAAGCTTTCCCAGTCTTTCTTACACCACTAGATTTCACTCATTATTCAACATCTATGTTTAATAGTTTGAGTGGCCTTGGAGAGTTAACTCTCCACTCACCTATTCCAAGGCCCTAAAGAGCTAGACTTGTTGGTGTAATTAATGACAAATTAAAAAAAGTTCTAGTTCTTTTTATTTAAGCGCTTGATTTTAAAGGGTTGTTCTTTAAGTCACAGGTACAATGAGAGTGAAACTTATGGTGTTTTGACACAAAAGAAATCAATAGAAACTTAGCTATATGAAAATGCAACTATTTTCTTCGATGAAAAGAGATTTCTACTTGGTTCTACGAAAAACTTATATAAGAAAAATATTTTCTTTTTCTTTTTTTCAGAAATACACTCCACACACTCAAAATCTAACAAAAAGACTAAAAATGCTTACAGTGAAAACTAACCTAATGCAAACTATAATGATGATGCAAGATCCTATGAATTCTCATATAATAAGAAAATGTGTTTCTTTACAAGATCAATAGGCCAACTTGACTACAAAGAGGGCATACATTCAATGAAAAGCTTCCCTTGAAACTAAGAAAAACCAACCGAAAAAAGTTCACATTTTCTCAAAAACAATGAATAAATTGTTGGTGCCCCAAATTACCCTATTTTCTACCTTATTTCCGTAAATATCAACCTCTGTTTTACCTCAATAAAGACCCTTCTTTCCCGCACTAGTCCAAGATAGTTACCCATTCTTGCACTTGCTCATATTTTACATTAAGATTTATTACAACGCTTTATTAATCATTTTATATGGATTTCATGCCTATTTACATACCTATTGTAAGTCATGTTAATTTCCTAGAGTAATTGTGGAACTTAGTATTAATTATGAATGTTTATGACTAGTGTAGGTAGATTCCTGCACTGCCACGAAGACTGCCCGAGATTTCCGAGAAGCAAAATCTTCCATGAGGACAGGTCTCGATCCTTGACTTCGATTTTAGCTACTGATGAAGTGAAGAAGGATAACAGGTGGCATGCAATCAGGGAATGTTTTCCAAAGTTGGGTTACGACCAAGCGAAATACATGTGCATTATAATTACTGGCCGAGTTTGTAATTTCAGTTTCTAAGTCTATTCGGCCGAAAGGCCTGAATAAGAAATGTCTATAATTAGTGAAAACAGCTAGGGCCGAAAGGATGTATAATATATAGATCATAGGAAGGATTAAGTAGCGAACCATCGATTGTAATTTCATTTTTATGTAATCTGGTTATCGCCTTAGATCTGGGAGCTGGACTGCTCTATTATGTATATTTGTGAATCGAGTAATAAAAGAGATTTGCCATGATTAGCATACACAATGTCTAATTTATCTTTGATGTATATTTGAATTGCTGAGATTTTTTGTTCTTGATCCGGATTTAAACAGGAACACAACAAATTACATAGATAACCATAAACATAGAGATGCAGTGGAAATAATATTTCATTTGATTAATGTAAAATACTGAAATATGCTTACAAACAACAATGGAAATAAACCAGCAAGGGCGATGGTAGCTTAACTCTGAGAAGAGATGTGGCGGCTACATGCCTCTGAATTGTGTTACAATGAGGCTCGAAGGCCTATTTATTGTTGAGAAACAATGGAAAACCATAAACATCCAAAAACCTAACCCTAGAAGATGAAATGTCAAACTGTGGGCCCCGTTTGGGTAAATTGGTACATCAACTTCCTAGGGTCGTAACTTTGGCATATGATCTCCGTTTGACGCACACAATATCTCGTTAGTAAGATATATATGAGAACTACAACTTTGGGAAGAGCAACATTGGTTGATAAACCCCCATGTTGCTCCCATGTTTCTAAAAAAATGTCGTTTAGGGCCTCAAAACGGCTCCGGAAGTTCAAGACCCGAAAAACTGCTAAAAATAGTAAACTGTGCTACAATTAAGGAAACTGAAAAGTTGAAAGGAACAATGGTGGGGGTCTAAGTGGAATTGGTAGGTGGTCACCAATATCCACCTGGATCAGTTCCTTAGAAGGGGAACGAGCTAGTTGGTTAGGGCGGAGCCAACCCAACTCATTTACCCCTCTCGCTTTCGTTAATCAGAAAGACGGTGTGGATATTTCTTTTGCAACTCTGTGATGTTACGGTTTTAATAGGTATTTTTCAAGTTCTGATTTAAATATCTTGTTTAGCTAAAGTGTGAAACGGATCCATGGTTTGAGAGTTAGCTGCATTTACTTCGTTTATGAAATTCCTTTCTCTCATTTCTTTTACTCTCAATCTTTGTCTTAGTTCGTTTTTGATCAGATCGCGCAAGGAACTCTTTCCTGCACCAGTGCATGCGTTTGCCTGCACTTTGGTTTAGTCATTCTTTTTGCAGCAAACATTGAATCACTTACCTGCATATTATTTCCAGTTATTTAGCAAGTGAATGAATCAGTAACTTAGTAACTATCTTCATCATTTAAAGTACATATTTAGGGGATCTGGAAGAAATTGCATAAAATTATCATGAACATGTTCTACTTGCAAAGAACACAAGAATTTTGAGTGGATTACCAAAGTTAATTAACACATGCAAAACACTTAGACTACTGTTTTATTCCTTTGAATTTCTTTTATTTCATGAATTTTATTTCCTTTGCAAGGTTTAATGAATTAAAGCATCTTTCCTTTTCATAGATAATTTACTTCAGAATTTCATTTACAGTTGCAATTCTTTTTCAACACATCTTTCAATCCTTTCGAAAGTAATTTGGAACTAGGTGAAAGAAACCTTGCCTCGGTGTAAGAGCCTGTCTCTTGTCATAGAAACAGAGTGCTCTAAGCCCTGAGGCTTAGAGCACCTTCACTAAGACATAATTCTTCAATAAGGAAGGTAAAATATACTTTTACACAGAGATACTGTACCTGCACTAGTGCAAGCAGATTGCAACAATGCAAGGACAAGTTGTTTGTGTGGAAGGAAGATCAGGAGGAAGACAGAACTCTGCAAGGGCCCACTTGTCAGATTGTTAGCCATCCATCTGAAGATGAACATAGCATTTCATTACAACATTTAAGATTGTTTCCATTGTGTGGAATTTCTTTACTTGATTTACTTGCAAATTGTCTTTTACATTCCAGCACTAGAGTTGCTTTGGTGTCAATTGCCTTTCTGATTGTTTTCTGTCTGATTCTGCAAAGCATTTCCTTTAAGAAGTAGGATTAGGAATAGGAAAAGTTCATACCATTTCTGGCATTGCCTGTGCTTCGTCTCTAAGTTTACGAAACCCTCGGGTTGACAATTAAGTGTTGAGGAGTTTGCTCAAGCACAATTCCTGCACCCAAACTTTTGGCGCCGTTTCTGAGGAGGCGATTTGAATTGGTAAGAATTTTCCATTTCTTCTGCAATAGGGGTAAGACTACTATTATTTTTTCCTATAGTGTGCTTCTATTGTTTGAAGGAATTTATAGGTGCCGATTTATTTTTTCAAAATTGCAGTTTTTATTTGAATTTCGTTTTGTAATTTTTTTGAAATGAATGCCTAAAAGAGGTAGGGGTCCGAAACCCACTGTTAGTGGTAGCCTTTGAAGCCTTCCATCAGTGATCAAATATGCTCTTACAAAGTGGTCTCAGGGTGTCGAAGTCAAATTTTGTCATTTCAGTGAGTCTTCAAGTAAAATTTGGTTACTAGGTATTAGGTCTAGGGTTGTTTTCACTCCTTCCAAAGTCTTCCAAGTATTGGTCCATGTCACCATTCAGCTTAGTGTACCATCATTCAAATAGTTTTCATCATCATTTCAGGTTCCAATGGGTCGTTTTACACCTTGTTCATGCTTCAGTTGTACTTGGGTAAGCCTCATTTCCCTCTCCTAGGGTTTTGAAGGTAATTTTTCTTGGATATTCAAATCATCAACAAAACTTGTATCTTGATGCTCATACACCTTCCACTATCCTTAATATACCTTCTTAAATGCTTCCCATCATTGATATCCCTCAAATTCGTCATTTTCCCACAAACCCTAGCTTATTGCTACAATTTGACAATTTTCTAGGCTAGGCTTGTGTTTTGACCTTTTGGACCCCTTCCCCTCACTCAATATTTGAAATTCCACTTTCCCCTGATTCCTAACATCCCTCCCTACTTCCTAAAATTTTCTCAAGAATTTAGAAGCCCCTTATCCCCTTCGTTTCCCTTCATTTCCACAAATCCCTTGTTCCACACATCGGGATAGGTTTTATTCAAATGATGTTTCTGAGTAAGAAAAGATGAATTTGACAAAAGTGAGAGAGGTTTTTGTCCATAATCGACCCAAGAAAAAAAAACCTCTGTCAGTTTTTACATAGGTTTTATGGTTTGGGAGAAATGTCGAAAACATCATTGGCCTCAGGAGGATCGATGCACTTCTATAGTGACCTTGGGAAACTCAAGATTTCAGCTAGCTGGGATGTTCAAATGACTTGATTGATGATTTAAATGATATCTAGACAGAGAGAGATTTCCAATTAGCTATCATGAGCTCAATTTGGAGTTGAGGAAGACCTTAAAAAGTTGACTGCAACAACACTCTGCATTTAGGCAGCCTCATTATGCACATTTTGACCAGTGTTGGGAGATTTGACTTTTGGCAGGGCAAATGAACTCCAAATTGAAAAATTCAAGATTTTTTGGAAAGTAGACTCGACAAGATTTCCAACGAGCTATCAAACGCCCAATTTGGACACCAGGAAGGCCTCCAAAACTGGTCTGCCAAATGGCACTGCGCATTAGAGGGGCGCTGCGCATCAGGAAGTTTTCTCATGTGTTAATTTACACTGGCGTTGTGCATCAGGTAGGCACTGCGCATTGGGCCCAGTGCGCTACACATTGGCCAGGGAGGCTCCAAACTCACTCAAATTCATATCAAATTCTCCCAAATACTATATTCACCTCCTACAAGTAAGTGTTCATCTATCTTGAGCTGAAATAAGTCTTCTTCATGTTTTGTTCATGAGTTTTGCTTCCTAAAATCAAAACCCTAGCTTGCCTCCATACTTTTTTCACCTCATTGCAAAACTTTCACCTCATTGAAAAACCAACATCCTTTGTCCCTTTTCCCAACTTCATTGTACTAAAACTACCCATTGATTCTATTTTCCCTTTCGCTATTCCCCTAAGAAACTAATCCCCTTTATTAAACCCTAAGTCCCTCATAAATCAAAACCCTAGTTTCCCAAATCTTTCCCTTCATTCCCCTACTCCACTTCATTACTATTGTTCCATTTATAAAATCTCTTCATACTCATTTTCTTTGTCCCCACCCATTATCATTGTTCACCATATCATCATCACATTATATCATAGAGATAAGCATGGAAAGAAGTAGTGACCCCGATTTTGAGGAGGACACCCTAAGTGACAACTCTAGGGAAAGGAATTTGTAGTAGGTAGACAAAGGGAAAGGAAATGTCCCAGGAGAAAAGATTGATGATGATGTTGAGAGGGAGTTTCAGCTTGAGGAGCATGATGATGATGTGCCACCTCATCACACTCAGGTAATTGATCTTGAAAGCCCATCATTAGATCAAAGCATGCTTTTGAAAGAGAAAGAGGCTCATATTCACATGTCAAATGATAAGTTGGATAGAGCTAGATATATTATCAATTACCCAGAGTAGGAGAATAAGCAATTAGAGGGTAAATGAAGCCAAATGGAGTTAGAGATGATAAAAATTCAATGGAAAAGCAGCAAAGAGCATCCGGTTCCCTTGACTCCTATTGAACAAGAAGTGGAGCATGATAGAGAAATATGTCTTGAAAAAGTTAACATTCGCCTTGAGGGGCTTCTAAAGAAAGAAAATAGGGACAATAAGATGCTAAGGCATATGGCCCACCATTATTTGACCCAAAATAGGATATGCAACATAAGGATCAAGCACCTTAAGGCAAGATTAAGGAGGGCCTTAAGAAGAAAAAAGAGGGGTGAAAAACTTGAGATCTTGGCTAATGTTATACTTGCCCAACAAAGTAACCAATGAAGTACATTTGAGCCAAAACTGGGCAGATTTTGGAAAATTTTTGTAAATTTTGATTTTTTTTTGAATTAGGCAACACAGGAAATTCCGGTGGATGTGCAACGCCACAGGTGCTGCGCATTCGATTGGCTCATTCTTTTACCAAATGGCTTGTAGTTTGGATTCAGCATGAAAAAAAACCAAACCTAGAAAATTTTATCAAATTTGGAGGAGACCTTGGCCACCAAAAGGGCAAAAAACACTCAAAAAGTGCCCTCTCTACCACTTTTTGGACACACAGGAAACAGTCTTGGAAGAATCCACATTTGAGGGGGCAAATGACCTCCAAATTAGAAAATTCAAAGTGTTCCAAAAACTAGACAGGTAGGGCTTTCCAAAAAGCTATCTTGGGCGTGATTTGGATGAGTGGAAGGCCTCCAAAAGTATCCTTGAAGCGGTGCTACGCATCAGGCTCAGGGCACTGCGCATTAGCCAGATTTTGTCAATTTTGCCTAAAACTCAAAATTTCGCCTAGTTTCTTCAGTGGTTGAATTTTATTCTTGTTTAGGTAAATGTATGCATGATAAATTATGTATTTGATGTAAGTATAGATGAAAATCACCTCATAGGGTAGATACATCAAGTTCCAAGTGGTTTTGAGCTGTAATGAATTGGTTCCCTAAATTTTAGAGGCAAGCTGTTCCATTGCTTACTTTTGTGTTCCTAGTTTAGATATGGTCAAAACCACCCATTTTCTCATGGATTCAACCCTGATAGCTAGCATGAGTGGTTTCCTTGCCTATATTATGTAATTTCTTAGTCATTTGTAAAGGTTGGACTTTGGTGGAAGTGGTGGCACTCATTGAACATTTGTATCAGCAGTTTGGCAAAGGAATAAAACTAGGTTTCATAGCTATTTTTGTGGGATTCTTGTGACAGTGAGTTTATGTATTATTTCTTCTTTGTAATGAGTTTTTCTTGTGTTTTATATGTAACCAAATCCATCTTTCTCTTCTAAAACTAAATGAATCAAGGTGAATGGACAAAATACACTGCTGTGCTTTGTCTTGGGAATGCATGTTAGGCCCCTATACTACTAATGTAACCCCTTATTGTTATTAGTACAACCCACTTATTATATTAATGTACCCATGTAGTGCCCATATTGTTACTATTGTGCCCCATAGAAGCCCACTATTGTTATTATTGTGCCCTTAATGTAACCCCTTATTGTTATTAGTACAACCCACTTATTATATTGATGTACCCATGTAGTGCCCATATTGTTACTATTGTGCCCCATAGAAGCCCACTATTGTTATTATTGTGCCCTTACATTATTATTGTTATGTCGGCTCTGCATATGTTATGACCCCTTAGACTCCTATATATAGAAAGGAGGTCTTTTCATTTGTATCATCCAAGAATTGTTCATTTATGTAATGTAAAGGAGGTTGCCCCCTCGAAGAGGCTGAATTCTAAGGCGTTGATCTATCTTTTCTATCTTTTATTGCGCTGGTTTCATAACATTTGGTATCAGAGCTTTGGATTCTAGGGTTTCGCTGCTCCAAACAGGTCATCGTGGAATTTTTGCTATAACTTTGTTTTTGCGACGTTTCAGAAGTTGCAAAAAAAACCCATTTGAGAAGAAATCTTGCTGAACCTCAGGTCTGAATTTCAGAGCTTTTTGCGCTATATTTGCGGAAACATGATCTGAGGAAGTTGGTCTTTTTGCAGACTCCTGAATTACATTCCAAACAGGTGACCTAGGGAAAATCATCATAATTTTCTCTCTGGGGATCGGATTGAAATTTCGTAAGATGGTATAGAAAGAGGATGGACTGTAGTTTCTTGTATGGATTTTTTAGATCCAAAGGTCAAAACAGTGACTCGTGGTATGTCGTACAAGTTTGCTCTACTGAACTAGTCTATAATTAAGTCACTGTGGGAGATTTCGCATAACTCTTCCTTGGAGAATCCAATTTGGGTCAGAATTGTGGCATTGGAAAGAGGACACAGAGGTCTACTACAGAGTGCAATTTCAGAACTTAAAGATCTGAAAGTACATAGTTACAGTCGTTTCAAGATCGAGCTCCTAAAATCAAGAAAAAGCAAGATGAGGAAGTTTGATGGCAAAGATCCGGTAAATTGGATACTTCAAATGGAGCAATATTTTGATCTACATGGTGTACCATTGTTAAAAAAGGTATGTATTTCATCTTCATATTTAGAACTAGATCAATTTTTATGGTATGAAGGGCTTTGTTCTCGTAAACAACTTGTTACGTGGTCAGTTTTCACAGAGGAAATGATAGCACATTATGAGGATACAAAGAGCAACACCTTCTTCAGAGTAACACCACAACAATTGGAAAGAGTAAAAGGGCTTTGTGACATAGTGGAAAGCAAAATTATGGAAACCAGAAAGTATACCCCTCACAACTATAAAGATGGAAGTGTTGTTTCTCCTAGCCTTCCACAACATACAAGGGTTACACCACAACAATTGGAAGAAAAAAGAGAAAAAGGGCTTTGTTACAATTGTGATAGTAAATGAACTAAAGGTCATATGTGTGCTGAGAAGAATTTTTTTTACATAGAATATGAAGAGGAGGAAGAAAAGGATCAAGAAACATCAAAAGAAGAAGATATACGCCAGGAACCCACCCCAAAGAAAGAAGAAATGAATCATACCATATCTTGTAAAGCATTGACAAGAATTATCACTCCTCAAACTCTCAAGATAGAAGGACATATCAAGAAGAAAAAGGTGCAAGAATTGAAAGATCACATCGAGAAAGAAGAAATGAATCCAACCATATCATGTAATTCATTGGTTGAAATTACCACTCCTCAAACTATCAAGATAGAAGGACATATCAAGAAGAAAAATGTTCAAGAAGTGAAAGATCACATCGAGCATCAAGAAATGAATCCGACCATATCTTGTCAAGGATTGGAAGAAATTACCACTCCTCAAACTCTAGAGATAGGACATATCAAGAAGAAAAAGGTTCAAGCAGTGAAAGATCACATCGAGCATCAACAACAAGTTCTCCAAATTTTAAAGGATAACGCCACTTTAGTGCAAAATCAAACGAAACAACATGTAGATCAACATCGTAGTGAAAATTGTTTTGATGTAGGTGATTGGGTATTTTTACTGCTACATCTCAAGCAAGCTATTTATGAGAAGGAAATGTTGGCAACACTACATGCACTTAAAAAATGGTGACCTTACCAAATGAGAAGACTCTTCAAGGATGAGGATGTGGAAGCATTATTTTGTGCTATTTCTATTATCCAACCAGATTGGATAAATGACGAAGAAGTATGGCCACTTATTCAAAATTTGCAAAAGATCCCAATTCAAACAATATTGCCAGAAATTGAAGAGGAAGGAAAAGTCATATTGGAACCTGGAGCAGTCACAGAAACAATAACCCGGCAGCTACGAAATCGATCAATTTCAGAGTATCTCATCAAGTGGAAGAACTTACCCGTTGAAGATTCCACATGGGAGGACAAGAATTTTATACAAAAGCATCAAGAACTACTCAAGCGTTGAGGACAACACTTTTTGAAGGAGAGGGGCATGTTAGGTCCCTATACTACTAATGTAACCCCTTATTGTTATTAGTACAACCCACTTATTATATTGATGTACCCATGTAGTGCCCATATTGTTACTATTGTGCCCCATAGAAGCCCACTATTGTTATTATTGTGCCCTTACATTATTATTGTTATGTTGGCTCTACGTATGTTATGACCCCTTAGACTCCTATATAGAAAGGAGGTATTTTCATTTGTATCATCCAAGAATTGTTCATTTATGTAATGTAAAGGAGGTTGCCCCCTCGAAGAGGCTGAATTCTAAGGCGTTGATCTATCTTTTCTATCTTTTCTTGAGCTGGTTTCATAACAATGCATTTGGTTTTCAATGTTTTCAACTGTTTGAAGAGGATTCATAGTTTCTTTATGCCCTCCTCAACTCCTCAGTTGTCTTAATCTACCATCTTAATCCATTTATAGTACATAAACCCTTGTCTACCTTGCCCCACAGAACATGACTGTATCCCTGAGTTGATTTCCTGGACCCAATCTACCTTCTCCAATTGATCCAGCAACCAAAACCTAAAAATCAAACTAGAAACCCTGAGCTACTATACCTAGCCTAAAATCTACATTAAATTCAATCATCTCAAGCACTAATGGCCAATAACCTAATTGAAATTGACAAGGAGAGAGCCCTCTCCCGACCTAGTAGGGCTAGCTACCAGGTTAAGCGTGGTTTGATGTTACCCTAGACCTGCCTTCCTTCAGCCTGAGGTAGATCCAGGCCCTAACACCCACTAGGGGCCAAAGAAATACTAACAAATCTAAAACCAAAACCCATATTGGGTCTTATTTTGCAGGTAGAAAGTCCAAACAAACTCAGACTCATCACGCAGGAACAATTCACTTAGGCTCTGGTAGCAGTGGTTTAGGTGTGACACAACCCATAAAGGGGAAGAAGGGGATTGTTAGAATCCATAGTCAGCCTTCTCAGCCTATTGAGAGCGGTTTGTGTGGAAAAACAACAATGTAAGATATGGAAGACCATGTAGAAGGAAGTGGTGAAAATTAGGTAAATGAGGAATAGTCCACTTTTGGATTCCCGATTGTGAATCCTAATATACAAGTACAAATGAAAAATATTTCACCATCAGCTCTTCCTCATTTCTATGGTAAGGTACATGAAGATCCAAAATATTTCTTATTTGAGTTTGATATTTTGTGTAGAAGTTATGATTACTCATCTGATGCCTAGAAGTTAAAGTTGCTTCTTGCAACTCTCAAGGACGCAGCACTCCGCTGGTTCATGGGACTAGGAGGAAACACAATAAATTCTTGGGAGAAAATGAAGAGTGTTTTTATCAAAATATCAAGAATATTGTGAAACTAGAGATATTCAAGATGAAATCTTTACTATTGTGCAAAATGATGATGAGATGCTAGAGGACTACTTGGAGAGATTCCTGTACATCCTCCAAAGGTCAAAGCACAAACTTGATCTAAGTACCATTAGAACCTTGTTCTTACGTGGACTTACAGATGATGCTAGGAACAATTTAAATCTGTTAGGACAAGGGGATATTGCTCAAAAAGCTTTTGATCAGATCTATGACTTGTGCAGGAAAGTCTTGAGGAACCAATATAGATTCGGTAAAGGAATCCAGAATAAAAACATAAAAACCACATCTACTGACGCTATGATTATTGGATTAGAAAAAAAAATGGACAATATGAAAATTGAAATAATGAATATTGTTAGTAAACAAGTAGAATCTTTGACGTTTCAGTAGAAACTTGTAGAAGAGCAAGAGATATTGTCTATTTTCTGTCCTAAATGTAGAAGAAAGCATCCTTTACAAGAATGTCCTCTAGATATTAAAGAAACTAATAAATGTGCAATTTGTGTAGATAACCATGGTACAGATAAATGTTCCTCTATACCGGTGCTGAAAGATATACTTGAAGGGGGACATCCTGAAGCTGAATCATTGCATGCTATGGGAGCACGAAGAAATTGGCCTCAGGTAAGTGTAGGTATGGTTCCTGAACCTCCACCCCATTTTTTTTTAATTATAATGCACACTCATATTCCTATCCTAACACTGGTCGCTCTTAGCATTGGCAACATGGGAATCAATATCAATAGGGAAAACCCTCCCAATCTTGGCAACAAGGATGGAGAGGGCCAAACCATTCACATCATTTGCATCATTCCTATCCTACACCTATGCAATCATACCCTCCTACATATGCACCTTACCCAATGCCTCAACCATAATTACCTTAGCTGAGTCAACCTATGCCACCATTACCTTTGCCTCCACCATTTCGACCTTTTGAGCTGCCTGCTCAACCTTTACCCAACACCAATAATAAAGTGGTACAAATGATCCATTCTATGACCCCACTTTCTTCATCTAGATTTCAGACTATGCCAGTTGGAGTCAATGATCTCCAATTGAGATTAGGGAAGGTAGTAACCTCAGAAAATCAAAAGCAACCCATGGTGATTATCGATGAGAATGGAGAGGAGGAAACTCCTGACCATTCTGAAAAATATGACACCATTCATCCTATCCCTGTACATTCTAATCCCTTGTCATCTTCTTCCAACCGACCTCCCTATCCAGAGAGGTTAGTTGTGGAGAAGAAATACCCCATTCCTAAGTCTAGCCTATCTTCTAAGCTTAGGACCTTTTCATAAGGGTACCTTTGCTCCAAGTTATCAAAGAGATCCCCATATGTAAAAAAATAATTAGGGAACTCTGTCTCAAGAAGCCAAGAAGGAGAAGATTGGAACCCCAAACCATTCAATTTGTTGGTAGAGCAGCAAAGTTAATGATGCGATGTATGTACATGGAAAAGTATACCGACCCCGGAAACCCTGTTGTCTCTGTTTAGATAGGTGATGTCCTTGTCTCCAATGTAATTATAGACCTAGGGGCAACCATTAATGTTATGACTAAGCAAACCATGGATCAACTTGGATTGGTCCATATTCGTCATACTCCCACTGTGCTTGAACTAACAAATCGATCTAAAATCAAGCCGGAAGGGGTGTTGGATGATGTGGTCATTTCCCTAGATTCTTGGGAATATCCCAAAGATTTCATTGTTCTTTAGCCAAAGAACCTTGTGGGAGGGCATCCATTGATATTGGGATGACCATGGCTTGGTACGGCCGATGCTTATATCGGATGTCGTTCTGGTGATATGTATATTACCCATGGAGAATTTAGAAATAAATTCACCTTATATCCACCCACTAGATCCATTTAGGAGCTTCGAGACACTTTATGGTTAGACTACAGTAATGATGAGAAGACTCAGCCTGTTTCCTTGAAACATTAAAATGCAGAGTCCTCACAGGAGGGTGAGATTCAAGACTTCCTGAACAATCTAAACACCATGCCTAATTTCAAGTCATTAAGTAAGATTTTTAGTCTAGATTTTCAGGAAGGATATGACTCTCTATCTCCATCATCACCATATCTAGCGAAACCCTTGTGTACTCTTGATCCTGATACTACTCTTGTTGAGATTAGTCCAGGTAAATCCTTGTATATCAGTTTAGACTTGGATCCTTCTCAACAAGAGCAGCTTGTGAATTTGTTGCGAAACCATCTTGATGCCTTTGCATGGGATTATGAAGATATGAAAGGAATCTCTCCTAAAACTTGTACACACCATATCTATATTCAGGATGGAGCTTGACTTGTCAGACAACCCCAAAGGTGAATGAACCCAACTCTAAGAGATGTTGTAAAGGCAGAATTGAAAACAATCTTAGATGCTGATTCTACCTATCCCATTTCTGATAGCCAGTGGGTCACTCCATTAGTATTAGTCCCAAAGAAATATGGGAGATGATGCATTTTTATTGACTACAAAGAATTGAATAAATCCACTCTCAAAGATTGCTTCCCCCTTCCTTTCATCGATCAGGTACTCGATACCCTTTCTAGTAAGAAGTACATTTGTGTAGATCATCTTCCGGATTCATCGCTTTAGGTTTATTTTGATCGACGTTTCGAACCAGCAACAGTGGTTCATCTTCAGGATGTGAATTTCATTGATTAGGTGATTAATCTTTCACATATTGGAGATGAACCACTGTTGCTGGTTCGAAACTTCGATCAAAATAAACCTAATGCGATGAATTCAGAAGATGATCTACACAATTATGAAGATCGCAGAAACCTAAAAGACAAAATAAGTACATTTCTTTTCCAGACGGCTTTAGTGGATATAACCAGATACATATAACACCCGAGGATCAAGACAAAACCACTTTTACATGTCCATGGGGTATATTTTCTTATCGAGTGGTTCCCTTTGGGCTATGTAATGCCTCGACTACCTTTCAAAGGGAAGTCTTGGCTATTTTTGCTGACCTTGAATGTGTAGAAATATATATGGATGATTTATCTGTGTTTGGTGATTCATTTCAAGAAGCCCTCAAGAATCTAGAAAAAGTTCTTCTTTGCTGCCAAGAAGCTAATCTCGTCTTGAGTGAAAAGAAATGCAGATTAATGTGCAAGGTGGGATTGGTTCTTGGCCATCTTATTTCTGGCAAAGGTATCTAGGTTGACCCTGCAAAAATAGAAGTAATTTTGAGTCTTCCTATACCCAAAACTCAAAGGGAAGTGAGAGGTTTTCTAGGACATGTGGGCTACTATAGGAGATTCATTGAGAATTTCTCAAGGATAGCTACCCCACTTTTTTGACCTTTGGCTAAAGATAGCGAGTTTTCTTGGTCTGCAGCTTGCCAACAGTCCTTTGAGACATTGAAGGAAAAATTAGTTCAGGCACCAGTGTTGAGAGGACCAAACTGGTCCCTGCCATTTCATATTTCCTCTGATGCCTCAGATACTGCTATAGGCACAACTTTAGGACAAGAAGAAGACAAACAATCTTATGCTATTTATTTCATTAGTAAAAACTTGTCACCCGCTGAACTCAATTATATGGTTACTGAGAAAGAGTTTTTACTTGTAATTTTTTCTATTAATAAATTCAGACATTATATTTCAGGATATGAGTTTTTGTACATACTGACCATTCTGCTATAAGATATTTGATTAATAAATCATTAACTAGCGGTAGAGTGACTAGGTGGTTGCTATTATTACATGAATTTAATATTACTATTTTTGATAGACCAGGAAAGTCAAATGTAGTAGCAGATTATCTTTCAAGATTAAATAATCTTGGTGAAGCAATTCCTGTTGATGATGATTTTCATGATGAACATGTTTTTGTTGTGTCAACAAAATATCCATGGTTTGCTGACATAGCTAACTATTTAGTCACTGAAAAATTACCACCTCACTTATCCGCTCGTGAAAAGAGGAATATCATTCAGAAGAGTGTTGCATATTCCAAGGTCCAAAGAGACCTCTTTTACATCGGAGCAGAACTCATTATCCGTAGATGTGTAAGAGAGGAAGAGGTTTTTGATATCTTAAAATCTGCCCATGGTGAACCTTGTGGGGATCACTTCGCTAATAAGCAGACTGCATACAAAGTGTTACGAGTTGGATATTTTTGGCCTTCCTTGTTCAAGGATGCCAAACAATATGATAAGCGGTGTGATAGATGTCAGAAAATTGGCCAACCTAATCAAACCAATGAAATGCCTTTATGTCCTCAGGTTATGATTGAGCCTTTTGAAAAATGGCCCATTGATTTTGTAGGACCAATAAATCCTGCATCATCAAATAAAAAACATATTTTGGTTTGTACATATTTTGTTACAAAATGGGTAGAAGCTAAAGTTGTTTCTTTTGCTACTGAAAGAGTTGTTGTTGATTCTTTTTACTGAAATTTTTTACTAGATTTGGTGTGCCTAGAGAAATTGTTTCTGACAATGGATTGCAATTTATTTCTAATCTGGAACAGAGTGTGATGGAGTAGTACAAAATACGACATAGGAAATCTACACTGTATCACCCGCAAGAAAATAGTCAGGTGGAGTCCACGAATAAGGTGATAGAGTCCATCCTCAGAAAGACAGTAAACATTCACAGAAAGGATTGGGCTGACAAATTACCAAAATAATTATGGGCGTATCGGACCACTTGGAGAAACAGCACAGGACACACACCATATCAGATGGTGTACGGGAAACAAGTCCTCTTGCCGATAGAATCATAGATCAAGACTTTCAAGACTGCAGTCCAATTGGGACTAGATCTCTCTGAAGCACAACCACAACTCCTTCTACAATTAAATGAGTTAGATGAAATCTGAAGGGATGCTATTCAACAGAACATCTTTGCTCAACAACAATGCTATAAGTGGCATGACAAGTCCATTAAGAAGAAGTAGTTCCAACCAGGTGATTGGGTACTCCTTTACGATTCAATATTCAAACATTTTAAAGGAAAATTCCATACACACTGTATGGGACCCTATGATGTGGTCAAAGTGTTCGAAAATGGAGCAGTAGAAATCAAAACTATTGATGGACAAAATTCTGTGTTCCTGGTAAACATGCATAGATTGAAGGTATATTTTCAGCCCCTTACTAAAGGAGATTTTATGTAGCAAGTCCAATAGCCATTTGAAAAGGAGTTGGTAGGTGGTAACACCAACTTCTTGAAGAATTTATTCCCTCTTGTCCATATTGAAAAAATAATAAAAAA
This sequence comes from Pinus tabuliformis, assembly GCA_031772625.1. Lineage (NCBI taxonomy): Eukaryota > Viridiplantae > Streptophyta > Pinopsida > Pinales > Pinaceae > Pinus > Pinus tabuliformis. The sequence continues at coordinate 145,225,476 of CM062812.1, forward strand.
GGAGAAAAAAATGACAAAAATAAAAAGTATAAAAATAAAAAATTTCCTGTAATTATGAAAATTAGTTGATTGAAATTATTGCAGAAGGATCAACCTAAAAACCAACATGTTGGAAGGAAGATCAAAATTTTAATAAAAAGGGAATGTTACTTGATTTTTAGATATGCTGGTTGCCAACAAGAAGAATAAGGTTCACGAAACCGAGCACTTACCCAAGTTTGGGGTAACTATCATCGACATTTTTATCCAAGTAAACGCTTACTTCCCATTGCAGTTAATTTTTTCCTGCACCAGTGTAGGCAAATTTCAAGGTAAAAATGTTGTCTTTCTTCTATTTCCCATTTCGAAATTTCCCACTAGTTCCTTTTCTAAATTCCCCAATGAATTACCTTCCTCTTTCTTCCGAGAAACTACCCTTTCCCGATTTCATAAAATCCCTCTTTTTCCTTGAATTTTTTCCCACATCCCGTTTTGTTTATCCCTCTTGGTGATATTGTTTTTGAAATCCCTCCTGTAATATTCCTTCCTATTCTAAAATTTTTACCCCTTTCCCGCTTCTTTATTCCCTCTTAAATTGATTGCAAAATTTGATGCAATCAATATAGAAGGAATGTTTGAGAAACACCAAACGATGGCAAATAATTTTTTCTTGTTTAATGAGGCAATTTTTTTTAAGTCCAGCTACAGAGGTATGTCATATCAGATTCTCTGTTTGGTAAAAGTCTCTGGTGCAAGCACAACGCAGTGCAAGCAGGTTTAGTGTAGAAACACAACTGACTGTGGAAGCAATCTACACAGTCCTGGAGTGGTTTATCAAGGATATTTATGGGCCTGTACTTTCTTGTATATGTGTTGATCTATTATCTCATTCCATGCTTTAATTGATACTTTGTTTCATTATTTACTAACCTATGAAAAAAAATATTTAAAGTGCAAGATGTATAAGGTTTGAAATCTAATCTTTTTAATAAGTGTTGAAGTATGTCTGATTAAATTATGATGCTGATTGTGGGATGGTACTATTTTCCGATAACTTGCATTCATCCTCCTTGAAATAATTTCACATTACCTGACCATTATTAGCTTGCTCGTAATCTGATCATTGTAGCCGTTCTGCCACCACCGCCTATACTGCCATTACATCCAATCATTATGATTCACCCATAGTGGGTTGACACGAATCAACACCTGATATGGGGGAGCTGTTCCATCATAGCCAGGTGAATGGGTCTAAAAAGATGGATGACGACGAACCTCCGACATAAAATTCTCGGTGAACATTGGAGTCACTTAGAAATTACTTTGAGGCTGTGATCAGAGAGGGTGGAGTCTAGTTCAAAATGGCACTTGTGAGGAGTGAATCGCTGTCTTTGCAGGAGATTGAACAAACCGCCGAGTACAGGAACAATATTGCACTATTGCAAGAATCTGGGTTCCTTCCATTCCTGCAGAAGTTTGATGGGTTTGACATGGCTGTGGTACTAGAGTTCGCAAGGACGTTCAAAGGAGGTCGAGTCAGGGTCGGGTCCTTAAAGTTCAAAATTACAGAGCAGTTTATTGCACAAGCCATAGGCTTTCCACTTACAGGAGAGCACTGGTTTAAAAAGGAGTGGCTCGCTAAGAAGCATTGGCATCAGTTCGTGATTGACAAGAAAATTAAGGTCGATTGGAGGAAGGGACTTCCACAGACTGCCATGGTCGGGAAGTGGCGAGACCTACTATTTATACTGCAGAAGTTTGTAACTGGGGAAGGATTCTATACATTGGTATTTGTATATCACCTTCGATTGCTGCTGCATTTCAAGGCAGGAAAGTTGATTAATTTTCCTCACTTCTTGCTCAGAAGTCTTGAGAAGATGGCGAAAAACGTGTAGAGTGGAAGTGCAAGCCAAGTTGCAACCAAGCTCTGCCATCATGGGCTTATCATGATTCTGGTCAAGAAGAAGTTAGAAGAAAAGGGAGTAACGTGGGGAGCATTTCTGAAAGAATTTCGAGCAAGGGGTGTAGAGGTGTCTGCTAGCACAAGTACAAGTAAGAAGAGAAAGGCAGAGACATTGTCTCCTACCAAGCAGCAAGGTGAAAGTTCACCAATGCAAGCAGAGAAGAGGGCAATTGGAAACACTCCACCTGCGACAAAGAAGAGGTTAAGGAGAATAAAGACAACATCGAATACTGGTGAAGTCCAAGCAGAGGAGGATGAAGAGGAACAACATGCAGAGGCCCTTGCTAATTTTAGTGAACCAGACGTAGAAATCCTCAATGATTTCAAGGAGCGGGGTATTGAAGACCTTGTGGTGTTAAAATGTCAGGGTATTGAAGACCCTACGTTGTTAGAAGGACAGGGTACTAAAGCCCCTGTAGTTGTAGAAGAATGGGGAACCGAAACCCCTACTGATTTGGGAAGATAGGGTGCTGAATCCCCTGAGAAACTGGAAGAACAAGGTGTTAAGAGCCCCGAGGAATTGAGTGCACAAGGTACTAAAACCCTTGGCATGAATATTGGTGAGGGAATCAAAACCCTCAGTGACAAGAAAACCCCGAGTATAGAAACCCTCGACGACATCATAAGGCAGACATTCAACAGCCTTTACCTTGATGATGATGGGACTTGTTTCGAGTCGTGGCAGAGAAGGAATTCACACTTGAAGATCTTAGCACAACACCCTCCACTCTCTTCCTCAATAGCAGAATAGTAGATCTGGAGCAAAAAGTCCATGACTTGGAGGCTTTGAACTAAGTCATGAAAGAGTAGAGTTGGCAGAAGCAGAGTGTGGTGGAGTTACTTGCAGAAGTAAAGAGGAAGAAGCAACAAATAAAGGTATGGAAGTATCAGGATTCCAAATGCTATGAATGCCTCAAGAAGGTGACTAAGCAGCTACGAAAAGCCCAAGACAAGAAGCCGAAGATAGTGAAAGAAGGAATAAACATTGAAGTTTAGGACTGAGGAGTTGGCCATTCATTTTTGAGGATTTTTTTGCAGAAGGTAAAACGTTGTGTGAGGACACACAATAGCTTAGGGATGGGAGGATGTTGGTGTCCCAAATTGCCCTATTTTCTACCCCATTTCCATAAATATCAACCTCTGTTTTACCTCAATAAAGACCCTTCTTTCCTGCACTAGTCCAAGATAGTTACCCATTCCTGCACTTGCTCATATTTTACATTAAGATTTATTACAACACTTTATTAATCATTTTATATGGATTTCATGCCTATTTACATACCTCTTGTAACTCACATTAATTTCCTAGAGTAATTTTGGAACTTAGTATTAATTATGAATGAGTATGACTAGTGCAGGTAGATTCCTGCACCACCATGAAGACTGCCCGAGATTTCTGAGAAGCCAAATCTTCCACGAGGATGGGTCTCGATCCTTGACTCTGAGTTTAGCTGTTGATGAACTGAAGAAGGATAACAGGTGGCATGCAATCAAGGAATGTTTTCCAAAGTTAGGTTATGACCAAGCGAAATACATGTGCATTATAACTGCTGGCCGAGTTTGTAATTTCAGTTTCTAAGTCTGTTCGGCTGAAAGGCCTGAATAAGAAATGTCTGTAATTAGTGAAAATGGCTAGGGCTGAAAGGATGTATAAGATATAGATCATAGGTAGGATTAGCTAGCGAACCATTGATTGTAATTTCATTTTTATGTAATCTGGTTATCGCCTCAGCTCTGGGGGCTGGACTGCTCTGTTATGTATATTTTCCGAATCGAGTAATACAAGAGAACTGCCATGATTTTCATACACAACGTCTAATTTATCTTTGATGTATATTTGAAGTGTTGAGATTTTTCGTTCCTTAGAAGGGGAACAAGCTGGTTGGCTAGGGCCCAACCAACCTAGCTCGTTTACCCCTCTTGCTTTTGTTAATTAGAAAGACGGTGTGGATATTTCTTTTGCAGCTGTGTGATGTTACAGTTTTAATAGTTATTTTTCAAGTTCTCATTTAAATATATTTTGTAGCTAAAGTGTGAAATGGATCTGTGGTTTGAGAGTTAGCTACATTTACTTTGTTTATGAAATTCCTTTCTCGCATTTCCTTTACTCTCAATCTCTGTCTTAATTCATTTTCAATCGGATCATGCAAGGAACTCTTTCCTGCACCAGTGCATGCATTTGCCTGCACTTTGGTTTAGTCATTCGTTTTGCAGCAAACATTGAATCACTTACCTGTATATTATTTCCAGTTATTTCGCAAGTGAATGAATCAATAACTTAGTAACTGTCTTCAACATTAAAAGTACATATTTAGGGGATCTGGAAGCAGTTGCATAAAATTATCATGAACATGTTATACTTGCAAAGAACATAAGAATTTTGAGTGGATTACCAAATTTAATTAACACATGCAAGAAAATTAGACTACTATTTGACTCCTTTGAATTGCTTTTATTTCATGAAGTTTATTTCCTTTGCAATGTTTAATGAATTAAAGCATCTTTCCTTTTCACTGATAATTTACTTAAAAATTTCATTTACAGTTGCAATTCTTTTTCAGAACATCTTTTAGTCCTTTCGAAAGTAATTTGGAAACTGGGTGAAAGAAACTCTGCCTCAGTGCAAGAGTGGGTCTCTTGTCATAGAAATAGAGTGCTCTAAGCCCTGAGGCCTAGAGCACCTTCACAAAGACTCAAGTCTTCAGTAAGGAAGGTCAAATATACTTTTACATAGAGATATTGTACCTGCACTAGTGCAAGTAGAATGCAACAGTGCAAGGACAAGTTGTTTGCGTGGAAGGAATATCAGGAGGAAGACAAAACTTTGCAAGGGCCTACTTGTCAGATTATTAGCCATCCATCTGAAGATGAACATAGCATTTCATTACAGCATTTAAGATTGTTTTTGTTGTGTGCAATTTCTTTACTTGATTTACTTGCAAATTCTCTTTTACATTCCAACACTAGAGTTTCTTTGGTGTCAATTGCCTTTCTGATTGTTTTCTATCTGATTCTGCAAAGAATTTTCTTTAAGAAGTAGGATTAGGAATTGGAAAAGTTCATACCATTTCTGGCATTGCCTGTGCTTTGTCTCTAAATTTATGAAACCCTCGGGTTGACAATTAAGTGTTGAGGAGTTTTCTCAAGCGTAATTCCTGCACCCAATAGAAACCAAAAACAAAACTAAAAGAAAAAGAAAGGCAATAACTATGTTTTTGTCTTTTTCTTTTTAAAAGAACCCAAAGAAATTTTTGAGACCACCAAAGACTTCTAAAATTCAAAGACCAAAAACAAGTGCAAAGATTCCCAAAATTCACAAGTTATGCACATCACCAATGTAATGATACCTAAAATGATAAAGGACAATAGACTTGCATAGATTGATCTGAACAACAATACAAAGAACTTCAACAAACCAAAAGAATGTCAAGAAAGACTTTCAAGATTGTCGAAGGGCACTCAAAAACTATGAAAAAAAAATAGGTCAACCAAAAAGGGAAAGAAAAGTAAGGCAATTTGAAAATTGGGTTATAAACAAAACTACAATCAGTTTCTTGTTCCACCAAGTTAGAACAACCAAGAACTTCCACAAGAAGCCTTGAACCCAAAGCCCAAACTGAAACCTTACTCAAAAATCAAACCCTAGGTTAACTAGGTTTTTCAACAAGAGGAAGATTAGAGATTGAAGACTTGCAAGAAAGCAGAGCTTTACAAATAGTGAATGACCAGAAAATAGAAAAAACCACTAGGAAACAAACTTAACTGGGCCAAAGATTTTGAAAAATTAATTCAAAATAAGGTATATGTGACTGTGTAAAGACACAAAAGTGTGTATATGCGACTAAAACAAAGGAAACTCGCGTATACATGAGTCTATTTGGATAAACTAGCATGTATATGCTATTGTGTCCTATGATAAAAGCATATATAAAGCTCAATCAAGAAAAACAAAAATCTAGGCCTAATCCAAAAGATCAGATTTGATGCCCAGGAAGTGAAAAAAGTCATAGACACTATAAAATCAAGAAACCAATCAAATAGGCCCTGATCAGGAAGAAACAACCCAATCTAGGAAAAACAAGAATGTTTTCCCCAGTGGAGTCTCCAATTCTGTTACGGGTAAAGTCACCCTAGGGTTTTGGGTTTTAGGGTAAAGTCACCATAACACAGAGCATCAAATCTACCAAGGGTGGTAAATGGTGCTATAACAATGGCGGTAAGAAGGACTTGTCAAAGATTAAATGTTTTCATTATCATGAGTTGGGACATTATGCCACGAAGTGTCCACACAAGAAGGTTAGCAAGAAGCCCTTAGGAGGAGCGACAGGTTAAGCTTTTACTTCACAATTCGAGTTGGATTTCACCCTCATTTCTTGTAAGGTGGCATATTTTATGGGTAGTGTGTGGTATCTGGATATTGGAGCCTAATTCCATATGACTAGAAAAAAATAATTATTTAGTGAATTGTAGGAGAAGGACCTCCATATGCACATTGATATGGGAGATGATGGAAGGTATAGTATAACCAGCATTGGTATTGTTACATTTCAGAGGGAGTTTGGTTCTCCTCTCACATTAAAATATGTCATGTATGTTTTGGGTTTGAAGAAGAATTTAGTTTCAGTTGCTATGTTGGAAGAGCGTGGCTATGATGTGATATTTAGAAATGGGATGGATTTCCTTCCTCACATATCCTCAGGACAAGTGAAGTGGATCGGGGTTTTGGTGAAGAACCTATACAACATAGATGTAGAATATTATGCTACTCTGAGCACAAAATTAGAGAAGGTGTAGAGCCGAGATATCAGTGAATTGTGGGATAGAATATTGGGCCACTTACAGCATGGAGATTTGAAGATTATGAAATAGATTTCTACAGGACTTCCCAAGGGTGCACCAAAGTAGAGAGATACATGCAAAGGGTGTACATTGGAGAAGTACACTAAAGCCATGTTTCATGATAAGGATAGTCGAGGGCAAGTGATCCTTGAAAGAGTTCACTCAGACTTGTGTGGACCATTCTCAATAGCCTCCATGACCAAGAACATGTATTATGTAATATTTGAAGACGATTTCTCATTGATTAAGTGCTCGATTTTATTCATGCAGAAGAAATATCAGAAATTCTCTAAATTTTGTGAATTTAAAGCACTTGTTGAGAAAGACATTGGTAGGAAAATGAAGGATCTTAGTTGTGATAACGATGGAGAATATGGGTCAAATGAATTCAATAACTTCTATGCATAAGAAGGAATTCGACAGGAGTTAATAGCACCCCATAACCCACAATAGAATGGGGCGGATGATAGGAAGAACATAAGTATTGTGGTAGTTGCACGGGTGATGTTACATGATCAAGGCCTACCGTTGCACTTGTGGGTTGAAGCATGCATCATAGTTGTATATGTGCAGAACAAGAGTCCTCATCAGATTCTGGGGATGAGTACACCAGAAGAAGATTTTTCAGGTAAAAGACCATATGTGGCACACTTCAGGATCTTTGGTTCATCAATTTACTATCATGTTACCAAGGATGCAAGGAAAAATCTAGAGACAACAACTAAGTTGGGAATAGTTTTGGGGTACACTCATACACCTCATAACTATCGGGTGTACTTGCCTTCTCATATGATAAAAAACGGTTTGTAGAGATGTGCAGTTCGATGAAGAGAAGGCCATGAGATGTTACCTAAAGAGGGAGATTCAATTCCATGCAGATGAGGAGATTTTAGCTCCAAAGGAAGAACCTTTAGATGATGTGGAACATCCACATGCAAAGGAGCAAAGAGTGGAAGCACCCACTCATGCAAAGACTTCCAGAGATGGAAGGAAACACCCCAGAGAAGATGAAATATTGATGCATGACACTAAAGATAATGTGGGAGCACCCACATCACAACGTAGGAGATGGAGGTCACCAGATCAGTATACTAGCTACATGGATATGATGAGCGAGAGTGTAGAGATTGAGCCATCCTCATTCGAGGAAGCATTGCAACCACCAGTATTGGTTGATGCCATGGTAGAGAAGTATGACTCCATTATCAGAAACATTTTTTGCGAAGTGGTACAAAGACCAATAGACAAGTCAATGGTGAGTTAAAAATGGATTTACAAGGTAAATCAAGCAGCAGATGGGAGTGTCAAGAAAAACAAGGCCATATTTGTGGCAGAAGGTTCTCTCAAGTGGAGGGAATTGATTATAAGGAGACATTTGCTCCAGTATAAAGGTACTCTTAAATCAGATATATTCTAGCAATTTTAGTGCAAATGGGATGGAAGATACATCATATGGACGTGAAGATAAAATTCCTCAACGGAGTGATTGAGAAAGAGGTGTACATTGAGCAACTGGAAGGATTTGAGACCTTCAACAAAGATTCACATGTGTGTAGAATCAAGCAAGCACTGTATGGATTGAAACAAGCACCTATTGCTTGGTACACCAAGATTGACAACTATTTCACCAAGTTGGGCTTCACCAAAAGTGAAGCAGATGCAAAAATTTACCATATTGTGGCTGAAGGTAAATTATTGATTACAATGTTATATTTCGATGATTTAATTCTAACAGTTGATGAGAAGCTGGTAAAATCTTGCAAAGAGGATCTTGTAAGGGAATTCGAGATGAAGGACCTGGGGCTCATGCATTAATTCCTTGGTACATAAGTATGGAAAGGAGATGAGGAATTGTTTGTCTCTTAGGGAAAGTATGCCAACGAGATACTAAAGAAGTTCCACATGGAAAGAAACAAAACCCATGGAGACGCCTCTTGCAGGGAATTGGAGGAAGGAAGATGCTACTTCAGGTGAAGTAGTGGATGCTACTATTTATAGGAAACTTGGTGATTCACTTATGTATTTGGTGAACACACGACCAGGCATATGTTTTGCAGTTAACCCGCTTAGTCAATAAATGGTTAAGCCAACCAAACTCTATTGGAAGGAAGCTAAACATGTGTTGAGATAGCTCAGAGGAACCACTCAGTTTGGTCTTTAGTATAGACGGATAGAGGGAGTGAAGCTACAAGGCTTCATAGATGTAGATTGGATAGGGATTCCATCCAACAGGAAGAGCACATCAGGGGGAATCTTTAGTATTGGGTCAAAAAACATTTCTTGGTACAACAGGAAGTATAGATTAGTTGCACTCAGTTCGGCAGAAGCAGAGTACATGGATGCTCGTCAATCATCTTGTGAGGCTATCTGGATGAGGAAGATCCTTTTTGGGGTATTTGGTTAGCAGAGGGATCTTATAGTGATTGGTTGTGACAATAATAGTTGTATAAAACTCTCTAAGAATCTCATTTTTCATTTTCCATCCAAGCATATCAACATTTGGTATCACCATCTATGAGATTGTGTACAGAGGAGAATTATGTTGCTGGAGTACATTCCTACAAAGGAATGAGATGCAAAAATCTTGACTAAGTCATTGTTAAGAGGAAAATTCGAGTTCCATAAAGGAAAGATTGGGGTATCTAATAATCCCCTTCTTGTTGAGAGGGAGTGTTGAAAATACAACAAGAAAATCCTGATTTAATATTGTCCTTGAATTAAATTATGAATAAAATTGTAATTCCACATAACAAGACAACATGTACAAGTTAACTAAGTTAATGACTTATTTGGATTAGATAATTCGAGTTGAGGGTCTAACTAGAGTCATGTAGAGTATCTCCTACATTACAGGAGACCTGGTTGAGTTTATTTTGATTTGAGATTAATTAATTTAGTTTAAGAGAGTTAAAGTCAATTAAACTAGTTCTAATTGATGGAGGAACTAGTAGGAGGTTAGATAGTGGGGTGTTGCTTCATGTGTTCAAGCATTTAACTGATGATTTACACAAAAATAACTCATTCATGTTAGATCTGAGAGTTACCCAGTTGATATTGGAGTTCAAGGTCAATGTACTATCAATTGTATAATCGTCTAAATTGTACAGGTGGTGCATGCAGTCAGAGGAAGTCCTATGAGGATTGTGCAATTCATATTAAGAAATTTCACTTATTAATAGGGGGCTAATTCCTGAGGAAACAACGCAAGGAAAAAGGGACTCGGACAAGCGGAAAATTGGTTAAGTATTGGCTTGGGTGTTGGCATTATGATACATGTGTTATACTTGATGGAAACCCTCTTGTAGCAGAACAACTCACTTGTACATGGTAACTAGATGAATATACGTAACTAGATGAATCTACAAGAGAGATATCAGATGTGATAGAATGCATAGCAGTTGTTTAAAGATGGGACAAAATGCAGGGCACTTCAAAGGAATCAGTTAAAAAGTAATGCACAATGGAAAGTCACATTATAATAGGTCTATCCAGAGGGAACAAAGTAATGGTACAAAATAATAGGATGGAGGAACAAAGGACTTGTTGAAGCCCCAAAAATTGGGTCTACAACAAGGGGGATACCCGCCCGGTCCGGACCTTGGTTGGCAGCTCCTTATCCGTTTCGTATAGCGGGTCCGACTGGGGATAACGAGACCAGTTTCCCAATCTATGAGTGTGTGTGTGTAGAATTTGATGTTGCTGATCTAACAGTTCCTAATTATGATTTTCTAATTCTAACTTTAATCTAATTCTATGCTATTTTATTCTAAAAATAGCACATCTAAGTCTATACTAACTTGGGATGTAATTCTTGTATTATGCGATCTAAAGAGATTTCAAATAACAACTGGTAATAAAGATCATTCGGCGATTATAAGAAAGGAAATCAATAAGGATGAACCACTTCGCATAAAAAGTTAGATGAAACAGTTGTGAAAAACATACCGCATAATGAGCTATTCATACATTAAGCATAAATAAATAGCTATCACCGTACAAAAGTGCCAAATGATAACTCAGGCATTCTTGCAATAATACATAAACAACTAAAAATTGTATATCACTTTAACATATAAGCAGAAATGGTCAAGAGATAAAAGTACCATTTATGACTAGTCCTACTCATAAGCTTCAAGCGACAATGATTTATCTCTCCTTGCTTTAACATCCACTAAGAGTACAGAAGTGCAACATCAGTAGCAGATATCAAATGCAAACATCAACAAATCTTGATCCATTCATTCACCAAAACCTCCTCTGAGGGTGCAAAAGTGCATGTTCTGAGGACAAGTTTTTGATAAATTTTTGGACCCTTCTCTAAATGCATGAGAAGGGTTTAAATACTACTAAATAAATAACTTAATTACACAGATTCAGGATACAGTTTAAATGACCGCCCTTTTTCTAAGCAAAAATAAAACAAAACTATTTCTAAAAATTAAATCTAATATCTAACTATTTCTGCATTTGCTCCTTAATGTTGCAAGCATTCAGTATTTGCCTGGGCAGAGTCGGCTGACTGTCTTCCGCTTTTGGTTGAGCTAAGAAAATAGAAATGGTAAGAGCTGGCACCATCGTTTCAACAAAATCGATGATATACTCGACAGTTATCTTCTGACTATGTGGCTTCATCGCGTATGCCCAGTAATAATCCAAGTTTAACTTGGTTAACCCTTGAATCGCTTCTGCCTTTTCTTTAGCTTTTTGTTTCCAGTTTGTTCTTTACCATTGCTTTCTTGCATTTTTCGGGCTTACAGGTGACTGAGCAGTTAGAGGCTTTCCTTCTCGCACAATTTTCTCAGCGATGCGCGATTAGCACTAGGCGCTAATCGCGCATCGGAAACTGCCTCTGTTCCTTGATCCGGGCCTCTCTGATGCATTTTTCGCCTTTTGCGCCTCTTCATCTATATCGGGTATAAAGCTTCAAAATCTGTAAAAATAATGTCCTTGTGAGCTCTTGACCATGAGCATTAAACTGCCTGTTGATATCAGCATCCTTCAGTACTCATTTAACCATGGCTGTATATGAAAGGTCTGTAATGGATGGCTCAGCAGCATTCTGTGAATCTGCAGCTCTGTTGCATGCGGTATCTGTTTATGAGGGCATCTTTTCTCTGTCTTTGAACATTGGAGCTTTACCCTTTTTCCTCATAGCTTCCTGCACATTGCTTTGTGTAACTTTTGTTTTTCGTTCCTGCAGTTCACAAGTGAGGAGAGAGTAATGACAATAAATAATGACAGGAAAGCTTTAAACGTTACGGATATGCAAAAACACGCCACCTGACGTGAACTGACTCTTCGAACAACACAAAACCATATTTCATTAACAACTGGCATATAATTCATTAATTATCATTAAAGCGCGTATCCAATTCTTGGTTTATGGAAACTTTTTCTTGAATATTGAGCTAGGAAAATCTGTGATGGAATGTTTCTGCGATTTGCATCGCAGTATCGCATTTCGCAGGGTCGCATTATTACAATTTCGTCGTGCTATGCTATCGCAAGATTGGTTGATCGCGCTATCGCAAGATCGCGGATCGCAGTATTGCAAGATCGCAGATCGCTTAATCGTTAAATTGTTATATGTATTTCAAGCAATTTTACGAGATGCGATATGCGATATCGCATGTCGGCGATTCTTTAAGGTTTTCCAATGTGAGTTTTTATTAATGTATGCGATGCGATGGAGTTCACGTCGCAATCTCGCATTTCATCATTTTGACTCACAAGGAAATGCCCTATCATTCTTTGCGCGATGCGATGTTTCTTAAGGAGCAACATGTATGAGTACTAATTGATTTTTTGAATTTTTAACTAAGGGTCCCCACTTACCTAGTGTTATTGCTAATACTAAATAAGGAGGGGGGTTGTTGGTGGCCACAACAAGACTACAGATCAAAATCAAGAAGTTGAAGAAAAAGGACATTTTCAGGTATGTTAAGTTGTATACGCGGGTTCACTGTACAAAAGGAGCATATACACGCGAGATCATGGAACAAAAAAAGCATATACCTATGCACACACTTTCATAAAATGAAAAGCGCGTATGGGATGGAAAATCAAGGTTTTGGTCCGAGGTTTTGATCCAAGGTATTGGTTCGAGGTATTTGGTACAAGGTATTGGTTTAAGGTATTTGGTCCGAAGTATTGGTCTGAGGTATTTGGTCTGAGGTATTAGTCCTAAGTGTTTTTGGTCCAAGGTATTGAGAAAGGCCTAAAACTTTATAAGGAGGAGAAGATCATTCGGCTAAAGTAAATAAGACTCTAAGGAATACTTCTATCGAAATTATATTTTATGTTGCAGGGTTATGTTTGGGACTAGATCTGCAATATTTATGTGCACCTTGAGTTCAATACTGGATTAGGATCATGAGATTTGAAATGACTTATTCTTGAATGATCTGATATTGGTTGAGGCTAGATCTGATGTTTTGCATCTAGTTTATTCGTTATCTATCATGATTTGGGTTTGTCTGAAGTCTGGAATTGCAGCAAAGTTCTGAGTCAATATTTTCAAATATGTACACAAGTTCGTCTCGGTAAAAGAGTGTATACACGCAGGTTCTGTTCTTTCAAGTAGCGTCTACAAAAGAAAGGCCTGATGTTCAGAGATGGCTAATCTATCAGATTAGTATTGCTGATTTATTACTACTACTATTTTACTGTTGTTCATCAATAAAGTCTTCTTAGATCTGAATGCAAATCGGAATGCATAAGGAGGTTGATATTTGATTGATTGTAGAAGTGAGAAGAATTGTTTTCTGTTGCCTATCTATGTAAAGTTTTGTAAGTTGACAATAGATGTTCAATACACTATTGGTTGGTACAGTTTGTGATTTAGATATTTTATGATTCAGAATATTTAGAGGTATACACAGGTTGGGTTGAAGGAAGTAGTGTATACAGGCAAGTTGTCTTCATTAAAGTAGCATATGTAGTCTGACACTTGAATGTTTGAGGTTTTAGTTGGTTCTGAATGTTGATACAGGTTTTTGGGTTCAACACAGTGTTATGATGACAATGATCTGATTGTTTTAGATTAACTGCATGTTGGTTGATGAAGTTTGAGTTTCTAAATTTCTGATGGGTTATTAATGAGTCAAGGTCTTCATATGTCCTGATATGTGCCAGGAGCATCCAGTCTAAAAATTCTTGAAACGTGGTCCTTGGTGGAAGAGTGGAGTATTCTGTAGGTTGGCACCTACGTACTAGTAAACATATTGGCTAGTACAAGAGCTAGGGGGTTGTAGCTCCCTTCCAGTAGAAGTCGGAGAATGAGAGAAGGTTGTAAACTTCTGCAGGTAGAAGTCTTCGTACTGGTATTATTCTGCACTAGTACATGATTGTAAACATATTTTCTTATTATTAAAAGAAGACAGAGATGACAATTGCAGGTGGTTTTCACCCACATTGGGTTTCCACCTTAAATCTTGGTGTTCATGTGTGTTGCTTATGTGTGATGGTTTATTCTATTATTACTACACGTGGTTACTATTTAATTTTTGATAAAGTACTGATGCATTGATTAAAGATCAACATATGATGAATTAACTGAATCATAAGTTCACTAGATATACGCTGCTTTCCTTAAGAACAGTTTCATGCACACGCGAGTTCCATTCACTGAAGTAGCATATATAAATCTGATTATGGAAATGAAAAGGTTATTGATTTGTAAATACTAATTCACCCCCCCCCTCTCAATATTATTTCCAACAATTGGTATCAGAGCGACTCCTTCAGAAGAAGCTTGATCGCTTGAAGGAAGATCCATCAGGATGAGTAATAACGAAAGCATGGGATCCATCAGACTGCCAATCTTCGATGGGAGCAACTTTGTTTATTGGAAAATAAGAACCACAACCTGTCTACAATCTCATGGAACAGATGTCTGTGAAATTGTGGAAGGAGGATATAAATTCCCAACAACAATTCCTACAGACACGGTAGATAAAAAGCAATATGAAACCAATGCCAAAGCTGTCAATACTTTATTGGGAAGTTTGTCACAATCAAAATTTGTCAAAATCATGCAGCTCAAATCAGCCTAAGAGATATGGGACAAAATCGTTCAGATCTATGAAGGAGACTCTAAGGTAAAACGTGCTAAGCTTCAAACTCGCAAAATTTAGTATGAAACCCTTAAGATGCATAGTGATGAGAGTATAGCCAGTTACTTCTTACATATAGATGAGGTTGTTAATTGTATGAAGAATTTGGGTGAAGAAATAAAGGAAGTTACCTTAGTTGAGAAAGTTTTGAGATCCTTGCCTATTAAATTTGAATCAAAAGTGTCTGCCATGGAAGAAAAACAGGATCTGTAGAATATCACTATGACATAGCTTCACGGAATCCTAACTGTTTTTGAGATGAGAGAAGGAGGTCCATCAGATATGAGAGAAGCCACATTTAAAGCTTCAGCAAAAGGAAAAGAAAAGGAAGAACACAATGAATCAGGACACATTTCAGAAGAAGAAGATGAGGTAATTTTTTTCAAGAAGCTTCAACGAGGTTCTGGAAGGTTTAGAGGTAAGCTACCTTTCAAATGCTTTGCTTGTGGTAGAGTCGGTCATTATACTGCCAGATGTCCTCATAAAGATAAATATGAAAAAGGAAAGGAATATGCAAAATGGAATAGGAAACAAGTTGTGAATAGAAGGAGTTACTATACTCATGAAGATAGCGATGGTTTATCTAATAGTGATGAAGATGAAATTGGTCAAGATTACAGACTTCTCATGGCTTATGATATCAATTATTTTTGGGATAGTTTAGAAGAGGATAGTGGTGGTTTATCTAATAGTGATGATTATAGAATTCTCATGGCTTATGACAATGATGATTTTTGGGATGCTTTAGAAGAGGAAAACTTTCATGAAGAAATCTCTAAACTCAAAATTTGTTTAGAAGAAAAGAATATGATCATAGATACCTTGACATACCAACTTGCTGAAAAAGAAAAACACAATGAAAAACTAGAATGTGAAATTGTGGGTCTAAGAAAAGATCTTGAGAAAACAAAATCTCTCAATCTTAGATTTGATAAAGGATCAGAAACTTTAAATGAAATTATCAAAGTTCAGCGTTCTCCTTTGATAAAGACAGGTCTTGGATATACTGAAGAAGCATCTCAATCATAGAAGCCGTCAACCTCCACCAAAAGCTATCTTGATGCAACAAAGACTAGTGAATAGTATGACAATTGTCAGCAAAGGCATAAACCTGATCACTAGGTAAATCTACTCAATTTGCTCCAAGGAGGAATGTCAATAGAAGCCACAACCAACCTTAGGAAAATCATACTCAATTTTCTCCAAAGATGAATATCAATAGAAACTACAATCAACAGGTATATAGAATTGATAGTCGTAGAAAATTCTTTAATGGGAAATGATTTTCATGTCATAATTTTGGGCACAAAGCTGCTCAATGTGTTGCTTACAAAACCATCATGACTAGAGAAGCACGAAATCAAAGGAATGTAACAGGGATCAAGAGAAGTTCCTATAATAACTTTTCTCCCCTTGAAAATGAAATAGAATGCTCAATTTGTAACAACTTTGGTAATGAAGAATTTAAATGCAGGAGAAAATTTCGGCAAACACCTCAAAAGAAGCAAACACCATTAAATCCCAAGCTATGGAGAAGGAAAGAATCCCAAACAAAAAGATGTGGTATAGCCTTATATGTAGAAGGACAAAAAAAATTAGTGGTACATTGACGGTGGATGCTCCAAACATATGACAGGTGACAAAGAGAAAATTCACTCATATAATGCCTTAGAAAAGGAAAAGAATCTCTCATTTGGAAATGACACTCCAGCTGTCATAAAAGGTAAAGGTTCTGTTTTCTTGAAAGAAAAGGTTAAATTTGGAAATGTTATGTATGTAGATGGCTTAAAGCATAACCTATTGAGTGTCAGTCAAATGTGTGATCAAGGAAATGAAGTGGTGTTTCGATCAAACGGATGTGTTGTTCATGAGCTTGATATAGGAGAGACCATGATCAAAGGTACAAGAACTCCAAACAACTTATACATACTCAAAGGAGGACAACAACAATGCTATCTAAGCAAAAATGATGAAAACTGGCTGTGGCATAGAAGATTTGGACATCTAAGCTTTTCTCAAATAAGAAAAGCATGTAGACTCAAGGTTGTTCGTGATCTTCTAGATATTAGGATCCCATAAAATAAAATATGCAAACCATGTCAAATCGGTAAGCAAACCAGAGTTCACTTCATGGAAAAAGAAGGGTCAGCTAGTAAGCCTCTTGAACTTGTCCATACTAATTTATGTGGACCAACAAGGAAAAAGTCACCTCGTGGAGAAGAAAACTTTATTTTGTTCGTTGATTATTTTTCTAGAATGTGTTGGATAGGTATTCTAAAGCATAAAGATGAAGCATTTGAAAATTTCCAAGCCTTCAAAGCTTTGGTTGAAAATGAATTAGATTGAAAAATCAAATGCCTTAGATCTGATTGAGGAGGGGAATTTATATCAGATGAATTCTTTGACTTTTGTGAACAACATGGAATAAAAAGGGAATTCTCCACTACAAGAACACCCCAGCAAAATGGTGTGTAGAAAGGATGAAAGAAAAAGTTAAACAAATGGCTCGAGCCATGCTAGATGAATCTGGAACTCCTGAAACCTTCTGGGGTGAAGCTGCATTCGTTGCCGTGACTATTCTCAACAAAGAAAATGTTCGGGTAAATAACACTCAAACTCCACATGAACTTTGGTATGGTAAGACTCCTACTGTAAAATACTTTAAAGTTTTTGGAAGCAAATGTTTTATCAAAAGGATTGATGAAAAACTTGGTAAGTTTGAACGTAGAGTAGATGAAGGGATTCTTCTTGGTTATTCTTCAAGAAGTAAAGGATATAAATGTTATAATAAAAGAATTGGGAAAATTGTTGAAAGCATTGATGTTGTAGTTGATGAAGCATGTAGAAATCCAAAATAGATAAAATCAATAGAAGATTATGACAATGAGGAAGATGGGGATTACTTTCCCACATCAAATGAAAATTGTATTGAAGAAGAAACCAATGAAGCACCAGGAGAGGATATAATGGTAGAAGAAAAGACTCCGTCCAGGTATGTTTAGAAAAATCATCTAGAAACTCAAATTTTAGGAGAAAAGGAGGTTGGTGTACAGACAAGAAGAACTATTACAGGGACCTCAAGCTATCTAGCATTACTATCCTCCACCGAACCTCAAAATGTAAATGAAGCATGCAAAGATGAATGTTGGGTCAAGGACATGGATGAAGAACTTGGGCAAATTTAAAAGAATGACACTTGAGAATTATTTCCTAGACCTCATGATAAAAATATTATAGGAACTAAATGGATATTCAAGAACACACTGAATGAAAATGGAGATGTGGTTAGAAACAAGGCCATACTTGTTTGTAAAGGGTATGCTCAACAACAAGGTATAGATTTTGAAGAAACTTTTGCACCTGTTGCCAGACTTGAATCCATAAGAATGTTTCTTGCTCTTTCCAGTTTTCAGAAATTCAAAGTATACCAAATGGATGTAAAATTAGCCTTCCTTAATGGAGATTTAGAAGAAGTTTATATTGAATATCCATAAGAATTCATTCTTGGAAATGATAAAAACTTGTATGCAAACTCAAAAATGCTCTCTATGGTTTGAAACAGGCTCCAAGGGCTTGGTATTACCGCCTTGACAAATATCTACACCAACAAGGTTTTATAAAAGGTTCTGCAGATAGCAATTTATATACAAAGATTGAAAATGATAAATTGCTAATTATTATTGTTTATATTGATGATATCATTTTTGGAAGCAATGAAGAATCCATGAGTTAGAATTTTGATTCAGTAATGCAGCAAGAATTTGAACTATCCTTGCTTGGTGAACTTACCTATTTTCTTGGTCTACAAGTTCAGCAAACTAAAGATGGGAGTTTTCTTTCACAAGCCAAATATCTCAAGCAGATCTTGAAAAAGTATGGAACGGAAGATTCTAAACATATATGTACTCCAATGGTAACAAGATGCAGTCTCAACTCAAATGATGAATCAACAGTAGTACATCAACCAACTTATAGATCCATGATTCGTAGTCTGCTTTATCTAACAGGTACCCAACCTGACATCATGCATGCAGTAGGAATAGTTGGAAGATTCCAAGCAAATCCAAAGGAATCACACCTTCAAGCATTCAAAACAATTTTCAAATATCTTCAAGGAACTCAGGACTTTGGACTATGGTATCCTAGAGATGCAGATCTTACTCTTCATGCATATATAGATGCAGATTGAGTAGGAAGTGTTGATGATAGAAAAATCACTAGTGGTGGTGCATTCTATATGGGTTCCAGGTTAGTGTCTTCTTCATCAAGAAACAAAGTTCAATTGCTTTATCTATAGCTGAAGCAGAATATGTGGTTGTTGCATCTTGTTGCACACAACTACTTTGGATGATGCAAACTTTGCAAGACATTCAGATCACATGTACTCCACCCATCTCCATTCTATGTCATAATACAAGTGCCATCAGTATTTCAAAAAATCCAGTCATGCACTCCAAGACCAAGCACATACCCATCAAGCAACATTTTCTACGAGAACAAGTGCTTGAACAAAAAGTCAAATTGGAGCATGTTCCCTCCAAAGAACAGGTTGATGATATATTCACTAAACCACTGCCTAGAGAAACATTTGAATATCTCAGACAAAAGCTCGGAGTAGTTGCTGCATCATCTTGCTGTTAAATCCAGTTTTTCAGAGGAAGGTTATTATACGTGAGTTTCATGAAGTATAGTTGCGTATACATGCGGGTTTTTGTGGCTGAAAAAGCATATATGTTTTTCTGACAAGAAAAACAGTGGGTTATACTATGATATGAGTGCTCTGTCTGATGTTGATGATTACAGTCTAACGATATTCTTTGTTCATTAATTTTTATATGATTGACAAAGATGCCTTGATTAATGACTTGTTAACAATGCTCAGGTAGCACAGGTTCAAGGGGAACATTAGCCTTCACATGCATTATGCATTGTTGGCATTATGGTTGCTGAGTCCAGCTATGGCTTCAAATATTTATACCATTTGTTGCTTAAGTCATGTAAAAGTCTAGGGTGTGATATGACTTCTCATACATTTGAATGAGTCTTATTGGAAAAATTATGTAATTTGTATCCCCACTTTGCATGGGATGGATGATGTAATATTTATTGTATTTCTGTCATGTATAAAAAATTGGTATATCCCCACTTGGTTGGGTGGATGAGTCAAATTTGGTATATCCCCACTTTATTTAGAGATTGATGTATGTATGAGTCATTGGTTATAGGAAGGTCAAACTCACATAGTTGAGTTACAGAGTCATGTTATTCTTTTGGAAAATATTTTTGCAGACTCAGCATGTGCCTAGGGGGAGCATGATCAATGTTTATATTCAGTTGTTCAGATATGAAAGCCTTCACTTTGGTCAGCACTTTGCTTGCTATCAAAGGGGGAGAACATCTTGGTCTGCCCTTTGCCCTGATGTCAAAGGGGGAGAGTATTTTGGTGTTGCTTGTTATCTCTAACAGTTTATATAGCTTGCAGTAATTAATGACAATATGGTTGTCATCAAGTAAAAAGGGGGAGATTGTTGGCATTATGATACATGTGTTGTACTTGATGGCAACCCTCTTGTAGCAGAACAACTCACTTCTACATGGTAACTAGATGAATCTACATAACTAGATGAATCTACAAGAGAGATATTAGATGTGACAGAATGCATAGCAATTGTGTTTACAGATGGGACAAAATGCAGGGAATTCAAAGGAATCAGTTCAGAAGTAATGCACAATGGAAAATCACATTATAATAGGTCTATTTAGAGGGAACAAAGTAATCGTACAAAAGAATAGGATGAAGGAACAAAGGACTACAGATCAAAATCAAGAAGTTAAGGAAAAGGACATTTTTAGGTATGTTAAGTTGTATATGGGGTTCACTGTACAAAAAGAGCATATACACGCGAGATCATGGAACAAAAGAAGCGTATACGCATGCACGCACTTTCACAGAAGGAAAAGAGCGTATGGGATGGAAAATCAAGGTTTTGGTCCGAGGTTTTGGTCTAAGGTATTGGTCTGAGGTATTTGGTCCAAGGTATTTGGTTCGAAGTATTGGTTCGAGGTATTTGGTTTGAGGTATTTGTCCTAAGTGTTTTTGGTCCAAGGTATTGAGAAAGGCCTAAAACTATATAAGGAGGAGAAGATCATTAGGTGAAAGTGTGCAAGTAAATAAGATTCTAAGGAATACTTTTATCTGAAGTATATTTTACGTTGCAGGGTTATGTTTGGGACTAGATCTGAAATATTTATGTGAATCTTGAGTTCTATATTGGATCAGGATCATGAGACCTAAAATGAATTATTCTTGAATGATCTGATATTGGTTGAGGGTAGATCTGATGTTTTGTGTCTGGTTTGTTCGTTATCTATCATGATCTAGGTTTATCTGAAGTATGGAATTGCAACAAAGTTCTTTGTCAATGTTTGTAGACCTGTATACAGGTTCGTCTTGGTAAAAGAGCGTATACATGCAGGTTCTATTCTTTCAAGTAGCGTATACAAAAGAAAAGGCTTGATGTTCAGAGATGACTGATCTATTAGATCAATATTGCTGATTTATTGTTGCTGCTATTTTATTGTTATTCGTCAAAGAAGTCTTCTTAGATATGAATGCAAATATGAATGCATAAGGAGGTTGATATTTGATTAATTGTCTAAGTGAGAAGAAGTGTTTTCTGTTGCCTGTCTATATAAAGTTCTGTAAGTTGAAAATAGATGTTCAATACACTGTTGGTTGGTACAGTTTGTGATTCAAAGATTTTATGATTCAGAATCTTTAGAGGTATATGCAGTTTGGGTTGAAGGAAGTAGGATATACACATAGGTTGTCTTCATTGAAGTAGCATATATAGTCTGACACTTGAATTTTCGAGGTTTCAGTTAGTTCTGAATGTTGATACAAGTTTATGGGTTTAGCACAATGTTCTGATGACAATGATCTGATTGTTTCAGATTAACTGCATGTTGGTTGATGAAGTTTGAGTTTCTAAATTTCTAATGGGTTATTGATGAGTTAAGGTCTTCATATATCTTGATATGTGCCAGGAGCATCCAGTCTGAAAATTCATGAAACGTGGTCCCTGGTGGAAGAGTGGAGTTTTCTGTAGGCTGGCACCTATGTACTAGTAAATATATTGGCTAGTACAAGAGCTAGGGTGTTGTAGCTCCCTTCCAGTAGAAGTTGGAGAATGAGATAAGGTTGTAACCTTCTGTAGGTAGAAGCTTGCATACTGGTATGAGTCTGCACTACTACATGATTGTAAACATATTTTCTTATTATTAAAATAAGACAGAGAAAACATCAGCAGGTGGTTTTCACCCAGATTGGGTTTCCACCTTAAATCTTGGTGTTCATGTGTGTTGCTTATGTGTGATGGTTTATTCCATTATTACTACACGTGGTTATTATTTAATTTTTAATAAAGTTCTGATGCATTGATTAAAGATCAACATATGAGGAATTAAATGAATCTTAAGTTCATTGGACATACGTTGGTTTCCTTAAGAATAGTTGCATGCACACGCGAGTTCCCTTCACTAAAGTAGCCTATATAAATATGATTATGGAAATGAAAAGGTTATTGATTTGTAAATATTGATTCACCCCTCCCTCTCAATATTATTTCCAACACTGGGCTTGTATAGGAAGTTTTGAGATAGATAGCAATAGTGCAGATGTTTCTCAGGCTTGAGAAAAGTTATTTTCTAGCTAATGTAATATACAAATAGCTGGGGCTTTAGCTCTGGGTTTCCCTAGGAGATAATTGTCTAATGTGTTGATTGGATTATTTCTCCTGTATGATTCATGCTTTCACAATTTTTTAATTGTTTCCACTGATGAGTAGAGTAGATTCAAGTCTATTGTTTTAGTAAATTACAATTAGCAGTTTGAATCTACAAGGAATTTCTACATTCTTCATGCTTTCTCCATGTAATCTTCTCTTTATCATCACCTTATCATGCTTGGAAGTACTCCTACCAATAAAAAAAATTCATGGTGAGACAAGATCAGTCTTGAAAACATCTATCCTATCACTACCTAGTTCATGTAATGATCTGCTCATGATAGGCCTGTGACAATGTTAAAAGAAGAAGGCTCAATTAAGAGGGCATAGTCAAAATCATTAGTGGCTTAAGAGGGATCCATTTTTCATTTTTAGTGCATCATGGATTATGAGGAAGAGCTCTTGTTGGTCCGTCATAGTGGGGGAAACTGAAGGGACAAGGTGGAAAGCTTCATGATTTGTGGTTGCACCATGCACTCCAAAGAAAAGAGACAAAAGCCTACAAGAACAGTTTGACTAGTTAAGGGTGAGGGGATGCATCCTTCTTCCTTCCCTACTATGCCATGTGCTCAAAGGAAGTGTCAAAGGAAGGCTTAGAGTTCATGAGTGCATTGGGAAGGAGGGAAGGTGAAAGGTTCAGCCTTTAGGACTGCGCTACAATCTCAAAGGGAAAGGAGACTTCAAGGAGAGTGATGTTTGACTGGTAAAAGGCAAAGAGTCGGATTCCTTCAATCTTTTATATTGTTCCATGTTCTCTAGAGGAAGAGGTTAAATTGAGCTTGGGTGCATAGCACATTGGGGAAGGGGGAAGGGTGAGGCTTCAACCTTTGGGAGTATGCCCTACGCTCAAAGGAAGAGGAGGCCTGACATAGAGCACAGTTTTATTCAAGAAGGGGAATTGTTTATTTTTAATGTGATTTTCATCCAAGGATAATTTTTTTGACACAATAGTGGGTTCTTCACCATTTGGAGTGCTCTTTTCATTAAGGAAGGCCATAGGGATGAAGTTTCCTAGGAGGGTTTTCACTGGACTAAGAGGATAGGAGGATCTTTACATTACATGATTTGCCTCTGCCAAAGGGTGGGAGAGGTCCTTGCTATTATATAGGAGTTATGTTTGTGCCATGCAATGCAGAAGTAACCAAAACTCAGTGTAGTAAGTCACCGTAAGTAAGAAGGATCTAGTGACTACCCTTGAGGAGGATCATAATGTGCAACAAATTTTGGGTAATCTTGAGATGGAATTATTGCACCAAAATTTGGGAATACTATTTCATCATTGAGGCATATGGATAGGTTGATATCTGCACTCAATGAGGAGGCTAAAGGATTCACAACTTGCATCGGGCTAAAGGACCAAGAAGGGCTCTGAAATGGCTAAGCCTGGGATAGACTGAGTAAAAGAGGGAAATGCATATGGACATCACTAAAACATGGATCACACACATAAAAACATCAATAAAATATAGAATAAATACATATGAATCATGAATGAAAATCACACCTCAAAACAATAGTTGAAACGACACATTATGACACTTACGACAACTATGACGATGATGACCAAACAATGTGCTAATCTATAGGAATGTTTCTAGCACATATTTGAATGACATGTAAGACCATATAATGCAAAATATTGTGCCATAACTAATTTTTGTAATGTGCAAGGGTGTGACACATACAGGAGTGAAAATCAGGAAAGTGATGCCTGCGAGATGAGGAAAACATAGGAGGACACTTGCAAAATGAGAATGACCTTGAAAGTGATACATGTCAGAGTGAATATAACATAAAAATTCCACTTATTAAAGTGAAAAAGAAAAGGAAAAGTGATAGTTGTGACTGTGAAAGAAACATGTGTGAAAGTGAAAGTGTGCAAAAGCGACAGTTGAGAAAACTCACCAAAATAGAACTACAAACACAAAAAGTGAAGTGGACTGTCAATAAGAGTGTGCATTAGCTGTCTACATGAGTTGAACATTGCATAGGAACTATCATGGTGGATGGTTCTATGCCTATTGAATATTTCTTAAAGGAAGTGTCGCCATGAAATCATTGAAGACTATGCATGTGAATGCAAGTGCCTTGATAGTTTGAAACTAGGAAGAATACTTGAATGCTTTGGAAAACATCAAATGATAATGGAGTAACCATAGAGTGATAGATCATAAGATACTAAGGAGGCTCCAAAATTAAAGTGTGAGAAATATTTTGGAGGGTTTTGATCTTAGTGACAACAGGTCCACATTTTTCAATCTTTTCCAACTATTTTAAAACTTAAAATGGATAACATTATTATGCTCATCTCATTCAGAACTTTCTAGTGATATAATATTTGTCCCAATTAGACCCATTTATAAGAATATATGGTTGATTAAAAAATGGACTATCATGATTTTCCATGTCATCAAACTTGCCACATGGCTACCCAAGTCACAGGCCACATGGTAGCCGTCGACTTGTTCATGCTCGTTAAACCCCATTTTAAAGTCCAACATGCAATTCACAATATAAATGTGTGTGTGTGTGTGTGTATTACATGTCTGTGGTTATCGGTGTAGTCCAAATTCATCTTAATTAGGGACAAAATATAATGCGGTTCATAAAGGAACCCTGACCACCAACCTCTGATCATAAAATAGTACCAAATCTCACTTAGGCGCTAACCAAAAACCGTGCTAAATTGTGTTATCTGGGTTTACCTCACCTAACTCCTGAACTAGCTTGAATCCTAACCTAACCTGAATCCTGAATTGCAGGCTTATTGACTTCTTGGCTTGCGCACATTGGGTTAGGCACAACTTCACTCAAGTTTCAACCTTTTCAACCGACCTCTTGACCCCCAACATGGTGGGTCCTACAGGTGATTTCATCCTAGTTTGCAAGCCTTTTTACAGTTAGGAAATTTCCAAGTTTCTTCTTGTCTTACATGGGCATTGTGACCCAAAACTAACTTGTTGAAAACATACATAGGAGTTCCCATGACAAAACTTGGAGAAACACATAAATAAGAAGATACACTCCTTGCATGTGCATTTGAGTGCATCTTTTTAGAATTATAGGGAACTCAACCAACTCCTTCACACATCATAATGATGTGTTTCATTTAATACATTGGCTCACATACATAAAGAAATTAAATAGAAAACAACCAACAAATCATACTTGTTAAATCAATGTTAGAAACACAATAATTCAACCTTACACAAAATTAACAACAACTTAACCAATATTTTGTTGGTTAGTTGGAATTGTCAGAATGGTTGGTGACGCCTGGTATGTTGGCATTGATGTCAGTCAGGCCAACATTAAGGATAGAAGCAACAAATGTTAGAATTGATGAGGGAGTCACATGGTTGTTTCATTGTTCTATAAAGAATCATCATAGTAGAATGCTTAGTGGAGAAGCCATAAAAATATGACTATGATGGTTGGGGAGTCCTATAATTTGAAGGAGATTATATATTAATAGATCATATTAGTTTAAGTTGAAAGTGGCATAGTTGGAAATTTCCTAGAAATATTTTTCCAACTGTATGTGGAAGTATGCAAATGGCCCTCTAGATCAAAAGTTATGATCAAGTAAAGTAAGGACCTTGAAGTCCTCAGTAGCAGTTCCTGGAACCCTGGAAAGCCTGGAAGCCCAAGTCTTATTTAAAATTATTATGGCATTGTAGTGATTCAAGGAAGCAAGAAGCTCAAAACCCCAAAATCCGATAATCCTAGAGGCTTATTTAAAGGAGTTACGCGATTGCAGTGAGCCAAGGTAGGGAGAAGCCCAAAAGCCAAAAATCCTGGAGACCTGAAAGCTTAGAGGTCTACTTAAAAGGGAGTTACAGGGTGGAATCAATTCAAGGCAGCGGGAAATGTACCGGGGATCCTGGAATCCTAGAATAAAAGTCACGGGATAAGCATTAAGTCGGGGTAGTGGGAACTAAGCCCAAAACCTTGCAATTCCAAGAAGAACATAAGGTATTAAATTAAGAGGATAAAGCATCGAGATTTTGAGGTAAGTAACAGAGATGAGAGACAAAACAAAATTCGACATTTGACGTTATGTCAAATACCCAAAGGCACACCCGAGACTTGGTTGTGTGATAGTGTTAACGGTGCTAGACCTGCCAACAAAGGGGATCTCCCTTATGTGAAGTACCAACTAGACCTCACACCATTTTTTTGTAGGAGTCCCATCCAGTATGAAGGCTTGGTTGCGATATACTTAGAATATTCCTTGGCTCTAGCTGTCATCACATGAGAGCGTTACCCAGGTATCTTCAAATAGCAAGGTACGTGTGCTGGTGAGTGCATAATGTAACTGTGTCCAGTTTCTCTTAATACAAAGGGGGAGAGTAAAGTGAACCTCTAAATGAGAGGTAGTAGTACCACCCAGGAAAAGACACATGCGGACTAGAAAGGCATATCTAGCACCCAGCGGAATAGTCCACAGTAGATGCGGGAGACATTAAAACTATGATCCAGGTGGATATTGGTGGCCACCTGCCAAGTCCACCTGGACCCCACCATTGTCCTTCTCAGCATTTTCAGTTTCCTTAATTGTAGCACAACTTACTATTTTTAGCAGTTTTTCGGGTCCTGAACTTCCGGAGCCGTTTTGAGGCCCTAAACGACGTTTTTTGGGGAATCCGGAGGCAACATGGGTCCATGGAATGGACCGATGTTGCCTGTTCCAACAATGATAGTGCTCGGATAGATATTTCTAACGAGCTATTGTATGCGTCAAACGGAGATCATATGCCAAAGTTACGACCCCGGGAAGTTGATGTACCAATTTACCCCAAACGGGGCCCACAGTTTGGCGTTTCATCTCCTAGGGTTAGGTCTTGGAATGTTAAGGGTTTTCCATTGTTTCTCAACAATAAATAGGCCTTCGAGCCTCATTGTAACACAGTTCAGAGGCATGTAGCCAACACATCTCTTCTCAGAGATAAGCTACCATCGCCCTAGCTGGTTTATTTCCATTTCTGGTTGTAAGCATATTTCAGTATTTTCCATTAATGAAATGAAGTATTATTTCCGCTGCATCTTTGTGTATATGGTTATCTCTGTAATTTGTTGCATTCCTGTTTAAATCCGGATCAGTGGTATCAGAGCGGTCTGCTTTTTCTCTGTTTTTCTATGCATGTCCCCAACAAGGTCGGGATATAAGGAGTTAGGGTTTCAGCTGGTTGAACCGTTGCAAGACCAGCCTCGCAAATCCCGACGGCCTCCCATGGTGGACGAGAAGAAAGATGAGGGGGCAGGAGATCCCATCAAAATCTTGCTCAAAGAAGCCCTCGAGCGACAACGGAACGCGATGATGGACAGCTTTGCCCAGATCCTTCAGCGGCTACCCAGAAGCGACGCATCGGCTTCCAGCAGCTACTCTGGAAACGCCACACCCTTTAAGTTACAAGTTAATTTTGAAATCCCCATATTCGAGGGTCAGATAGACGCAGATGCTGTAGATAAATGGTTAAATCTGCTAGAGGGTTATTTTTCTGTTCATGATTTTTCGAGTCGGGAAA
Source organism: Pinus tabuliformis (assembly GCA_031772625.1). Lineage (NCBI taxonomy): Eukaryota > Viridiplantae > Streptophyta > Pinopsida > Pinales > Pinaceae > Pinus > Pinus tabuliformis. The sequence continues at coordinate 145,253,686 of CM062812.1, forward strand.
AGATTGTTTTTTCTCTTCTCAAAGTAGCCCCCCACGTCAAGGACTGGTGGGAAACCTACTGCGAGCAGAAGGATGAAAGTACTGGCTCACTATTTTCAGCCGCACCCACCTGGGATTCGTTCCGGGATGCCGTCAAGGAGCAGTACTACCCTGTTGGAAGCTATGAGGATGAATACATAAAGTGGACCACGCTGCGGCAGGGAAGGGACCAAGACGTGCCGGAGTTCACCAATCTTTTCCATACGCTTCGCACAAAGTTGGGTATCAAGGATTCGAAGCAACATTTGATACTCAAATACCGTGGTTGCCTGCACAAGTACATCCAGGAAGAAATACAATTCCTAAACATCCCCTCGCTCGGCGCAGCATACCGATATGCCGTCAAGGTCGAGCAGAAGTTGAAACAAAAGAAGCGAGATTTTGGATCTGTGAATCCAAAGCAGGGGAAAGGTGCCCCGAAACAACAGAACAAAGGACAAAGCCAAGGCGGGACAGCCCAAGACAACCAGCCGAAGCTGCAAGCAAAGAACAGCGCCGTGAAGCCGAGAAAGGACACTGGAAAATGGTGCGAGTTCCATAAGAGCTCCACTCACAACACAAGTGAGTGTCGGGCCAAGAAGTCACTGGTGGCTGAGCTAAAGGTTTCAGAATCAGATGCATGTTCCGACTCTGAGTCAGAACCCGATAAGGGGTATGAAAAAGGGAAGCAGATCATTGATGCGGATCCCAGCGCCACTGTTGCTACCGCAAAGATCCAGAAAAATGAACCCGAAGATCCAGAGGAGGAGGAGCGTCTCTTCCACTCTCAGATGTGGGTAAAGGGCCCCCCGATACAGTTCATTGTTGATAGCGGGAGTCAAAAGAACCTCATTTTGGCAGAGGTCGTGAAGCGGTTGGGCTTACCGACCACAGCACATCCACAACCATACACCATTGGGTGGCTGCACCAAGGACGAGATCTTCGCGTGAGCCAGTAGTGTCGCCTTCCATACAACATCAAGCCCTTCACGGATGAGGTATTGTGTGACATTTCTCCCCTTGAAGTTTGTGATGTATTACTAGGACAACCATACTTGTGGAAGCGACATGTTGTGTATGAATCAAGACCCCGTGCTGTTATTATTACATTGGGAAATAAGTTGTTCAGGATACCAGAGGTAGCACCACCTGCCGCCATCTCTTTGATTACTGCAAAACAATGCAGTAAGATCATTTCCAAAACCAGGAAATTTGTTTTCCTGATGATACGCCCTTAAGGAAAGAAGAAGACAGTGGCCGCGGCCTCCAGACGGGGTCCCTCTGCACGACAACTACAGATGGACAAGATTGTGGAGGAGTACGAGGACATCTTCACCTCTCCGGCAGGAGTTCCTCTGCACTGTCAAGTCAAGCACTCCATTGATCTGACCCCAGGTGCGCCGCTACCCAATGGACCAATTTATCGGCGCTTCGTTCTGGAGAAAAATGAAATCAAGAGGCAGATTCAGGAGCTCCTACAGAAAGGTCACATCCGTCCGAGTTCATCGCCCTGTGGGAGCCCGATCGTGTTGGTACAGAAGAAGGATGGGACGTGGAGACTCTGTATTGACTATCGGGCGCTGAACAAGATCACTGTTCGTAATAGGTACCCGATCCCACGGATTGATGACCTCCTAGACCAACTAAAGGGGGTGAAATATTTCAGCAAGATCGATCTGAAGTCAGGATATCACCAGGTACCAATCGAACCCTCTGATGTGTGGAAGACTGCCTTCAAATCCAAGGAGGGCCTCTTCGAATGGTTGGTCATGCCTTTTGGATTGAGGAATGCTCCTGCAACCTTTATGAGGCTAATGGATGACATCTTGCGGCCATTCACCAACTCCTTTATAGTAGTATACTTGGATGACATTCTGATCTTCAGCCAGAGTTGGGAAGAGCACCTCCACCACATCCGACAGGTTCTCCAAACACTGCGGCAACACAAGCTATGTGCCAATTTGGAGAAATGCACTTTTGGCATGACCCAGGTTCAGTATCTGGGATACATCATTGATGAACAGGGGGTGCATGTCGATCCAGCCAAGGTCCAAGCCATTCGGGATTGGCCCTCTCCAACCACTCTAACAGAGCTCCGCAGCTTTCTAGGTCTTGCCAACTTCTACCGCAGGTTTGTGTTGGGGTTTTCTCATATTTCTTGGCCCTTGAGTCAAGTCACCAAGGGAGGGGCGAAAGCAAGATTCTTTTGGTCTGAATCTCAACAGAAGGCATTCATGGAGTTGAAGGATCGCCTCTGCACGACACCAGTGCTCGCGTTACCAGATTTACAACAACCATTTGAGGTCGAGATAGATGCCTCTGACTATGCTATTGGGGCAGTCCTTACTCAACATGGACATCCAGTGGCATATCACAGTGAAACACTTTCAGACACAGTCCAGAAGTACCCCACTTATGATAAAGAGATGTATTCCATTGTACAGGCCTGCCGACAATAGAAGCATTACATTTTGGGGAAGGAAACGGTCATCCACACAGACCACCGACCCCTGCAGTTCATATAGACCCAAGGGAAATTGCAGAATGATCGCCATCAGAAGTGGTCTACATACCTGCAACAATTCCACTTGAATATCAAGTATAAGAAGGGCAACACCAATAATGTTGCAGATTGCCTCAGTCGACCACCGATCATGGCGTTAACCACCGTGCTCAACTCTTGTGGGCACGAGACTTCTGATTGGCCACTTCTCTACAAGAGCGACCCAGAATTCGACCACACATACCAGACACTCTTGGAGGGTCGGCATGTTGCAGATTTTCACCTCCAGGATGCCCTATTATGCCACCTCGGTCACCTTTGTGTTCCTTCAAGCGAGCGTGCCAAGATGATTTGGGAAGCACACTACAGTTGGGCTGCAGGGCATTTCGGGGTCGAGAAAATAGTGGCAGTACTGCAAAATTATTTCTATTGGCCGAATCTTCGACAGGATGTTGGGAAGTACATCAGATCATGTACTGCCTGTGCCATTGGCAAACCGACCATTAAGAAGCACAACCTCTATACCCCGTTGCCTACCCCTAGTCGACCTTGGGAATCCATCTCCATGGATTACATGTCAGGCCTTCCTTACACTAAGCATGGAAATGACTGTGTTTTTGTGGTCGTCGACAGGTTCTCGAAGATGGCCATTATGGTGGCCTGCAAGAAGAATATCACAGCAGAAGCCACTGCTAAACTCTTCTTTGAACGAGTATGGGTGCACTTTGGGATCCCACAGTCTATCATCTCAGATCGGGAGAGTCGGTTTCTCAGCATATTTTGGTCCAGTCTCTCGTCAATGCTGGACACCGAACTCACGAAGTCCAAAGCCTTCCATCCTCAAATTGATGGCCAGACAGAGGTTGTCAATAGGATGATCGTGCACATTCTGCGCATGTATAACTCAAAGCATCCACGCACATGGGACGAGAGCCTCCCCTATGTTCAGCACAGCTACAACCGAGCTCTTCACAGCTCCACTGGCCATAGCCCTTTTCAGGTGGGTTTGGGATTCCAGCCACTATGCCCCATTGATGTGGCCATGCCACTTGCAGCTACTCACATGAATTCAGCTCATGTCCAGTCCGAAACAGATAAGGCCACCAGCTTCATTGAGCGCATCCAACATATTCGCCAGCAGGTCCATGACATTCTTGAGAAATCCAATGCCAAGTACAAGCAGCGACATGATCAACATCGGGTGCCACATAAGTTTCACGTGGGCGACAAAGTCTGGTTGCATTTGCAAAAGGAACGCCTTACTGGAGCCTATCGGAAATTGAGACCACTCCGATATGGTCCTTACACCATTACTAAGGCTATGGGAGACAATGAATTTGAGCTTAGCATTCCCCCATTCCTTGGCCTGCACCCAGTGTTCAACGTGGACCGCCTTCGGCCATACTTTCCACCATTGCTAGACACATCCGACATTGCAGAACAGCTCAAACCCACAGAATTAAATCCAGATTGCATGGAACAAGCTGCAACTGATCGGATCATGGACACACAGATCAAGAACACTCACCAACAGAATATCCAACTGTATCGAGTTGTCAAAGCAGGCCAACTCCTTCAGCAGGGCAAATGGCTCACTAGGGAACAAGTTCAGCAAAAGTTTCCTCATCTCATGGAGGAGCTCAACGCAATGGGGACCATTGCTTCCTAAGGGGGGAGGAATGATCCAGGTGGATATTGGTGGCCACCTGCCAAGTCCACCTGGACCCCTACCATTGTCCTTCTCAGCATTTTCAGTTTCCTTAATTGTAGCACAACTTACTATTTTTAGCAGTTTTTCGGGTCCTGAACTTCCGGAGCCGTTTTGAGGCCCTAAACGACGTTTTTTGGGGAATCCGGGGGCAACATGGGGAATGGACCGATGTTGGCCGTTCCAACAATGATAGTGCTCGGATAGATCTTTCTAACGAGCTATTGTATGCGTCAAACGGAGATCATATGCCAAAGTTACGACCCCGGGAAGTTGATGTACCAATTTACCCCAAACGGGGCCCACAGTTTGGCGTTTCATCTCCTAGGGTTAGGTTTTGGAATGTTAAGGGTTTTCCATTGTTTCTCAACAATAAATAGGCCTTCGAGCCTCATTGTAACACAGTTCAGAGGCATGTAGCCATCACATCTCTTCTAAGAGATAAGCTACCATCGCCCTAGCTGGTTTATTTCCATTTCTGGTTGTAAGCATATTTCAGTATTTTCCATTAATGAAATGAAGTATTATTTCCGCTGAATCTTTCTGTATATGGTTATCTCTGTAATTTGTTGCGTTCCTGTTTAAATCCAGATCAAACTAAGGTGCAGGGGACAATACGTACACCACCCAACAGAGTAGTCCACATAGGTGTGACAGTCATTATAACCAGAAAAAAGATGGTATGTCGAGTATCCCATGGAGTAGTCCACAAGGATGTGACAACAGTGATAGCCAATACATAAAGGTCATCTGTCTAGTATCCCACAGTGTAGTCCATAGGAATGAGACAACGGTGATAAGCAGTACAAGACATATTCAACAATGTAAGTAGTAAAATAACTAAAGTAGTTCAACTATCTTAGTATATTTTAAGCAAACATGCATTACAATTGTTTAGAGAATAGCCTTACAAACATATACAATACATGCTATTATAGACATATTTGGGCACTGCAACCCCAATCACATATGTCCATAAACCAAGGGCTTCTAAGACCCTAAAAGTGTTGTTTCATGCCCTAAAGGAGCAAGGTCTGCTGATTACACCACCTCCCAAAAGTTTTCCATGAAAATCTACTCAAAACTGGTCAAAGTAGGACCATACAGACTGCCCAGTGCAAAGGGTGTGATGCATCTCACCTGCCACATGCAAAAAGTGCAATGCATACTGGAAAGCCTTTCTGTAGGGTGCAATGAGCGCGAGCAGAAAAATGGCACAAGCAGTTTGCTAATTGGAGAACATGAGAATCTTCTAGAAGCTACTCATTTGACACTTGCCTCCTTGAATTCACCCAAGGATGAGTAAGAGATCATAAAATCTCCAAGTGGAACCAAGAAATATCAGAGAGATGACACTAATCAAAATCCCAAAAGCTGACTCACCCACCTGCAAATAGCTATAAATGGATCCCTCATCCCAGAGATCCCAAGGTTGGAATTTGGTAATTTGCAAAGAGGTGTTGTTGGTCTCTTTGAAGGCATTGTTGGGTGATCTTGCTTTGTGTGAGGTGAAGAGGGCTTTCAAGCTGGGAGGATGGTGCTAGGTCAGACCAAGTGTTTGTAATCCTCTCTTCTATGACTTTTATTAATAAAGCTATTTGAGTTTTCCTCCATATTCTTGTGTATCTCTGAATATTATGTTTGTTATATGCATTTGTATGGCCAATATATATCTAATCCTATATTGTTATAGTGAAAGATCTCTATGCTTTGATGGTATTATGCTACTGTGAATCTACAGGTGCTCTTTGAAGCTGGACAAGTAAGGAAGCAGTGGTGAGATTCTGTCAAAGCGGAAAGGAAACAAGCAAGGAGCCAAGCGGAAGACTGAGGTTGGTACTCTCTGCTTCTTTCCCATCTCTCTCTCGTAAAGGAAAAAAAAGTGACTTTAATCTGTTTGTTTCTAAGATAGCTACCCGTCTTAGTGGGACTAGCAGCTCTGCATAGACACTAGATTTCCTGATAACACATGCGTGAAAACATGTTTTCCTTAACAGTCTTATGAATTAAGAAAAAGTCCCAAGACAAATTTGTACACCATACATCAATAGTCTCAGTAGTGGGACATTAGAGCCACTCCTCGCTCCTCAAAGAACATACTACAGACTCTCAAGGCTATCTGGGAGGAGCCAAGCTGAAAATTCCTTGCTCATACAATGGGAGGGGTATATATAGCCAAGGGTGATGCTTAACCCTTGTGACTCTTGGACTACCCTCATGAATGTTCAACTTCGAATGAGTTTTCAACTGACATGACTCTTCAAATTATTGTGTGCATCCATTGGACTTCACTTTAAATTACATTCAGTTATAATGGATATGGCCCATAGTGGTGATGTGGCCAAGACAACTCATGACACAACTTGACATGACACTATTGACATCTACTGGTAGACTGTGGTGTCCATGTTAAGTTGTTGTTCTGCTAAGTGATGGATGTACTATTGGTGTGCTTTGTCTTCTCCTCTACATGGCATAGTGTTGTAGGTTCTTAGATGGTCTTGATATTGCTTGATGGTTCCATGCATGTGTTCCTCTCACTTGTTTCTTGTTGTGATTGATACGTTCGTCTAGCTGCAAGTAAGTCTTTTAACATGTGCGCTTCTTCTTCATCTCGTTCATCATCTCACCTTGATCTATCAGTGCACCTGTTCCTGCAATTCACTCATGACAGGATGTCAAAAAATCCAAAACCTCCTAGTCTAGCATGATGCATTGTTATCGTGTTCCAGGTGACAGGGAGGTAGGACAAATCACTAAGACAAATCAGAGCACAACTCAGGCTGGAATGAAGAAATTTGGGAGGAAATCCTACATTGTCACAAAAAACTACGTAGTGACCACTCGGAGGAAGAATTACAGAGTGAAGGACATGAGTGGCAGCTGCAAGGTGGGACCTTGAGGGGCACTTCTATGCAGTTCCTAGAGGGAAGGAAAGACAGGGTCGTAGGGGACCCGTTGGGAAGTTTTGCATAGTTTTCAAGAGCAAGGCATGACAGGGTTGCAAGCGACCTTCTAAGCATGACTACGCAATTTTGGAGAACAATGTAGGTAGCAGAGGGCCTACTAGACATAACTACACAGTTTTAGAGAACAGTGCAGGATAGGCAACAGAGGGCCTACTAGACATGTTTGTGCAATTTCTAAAGGCAATGCAGATCAAGGCAACATGGGATTGGCTGGGCATGTCTACATAGTTTCTAGAAGAAGTGCAGGACAAGTAAGGAGAGGGCTAGCTGGGAATGTCTGCGCAGTCTTGGATAATAGTGTAGAGCAAGGCAACATAGAGCCAGCTGGACATGTCTGTGTAGTTTCAGAAAATAGTGCAGAGAAAGGCAGTAGAGGTCTAGCTAGGCATGTCTAAGTATTTTTGGAGAATAGTGCAGACTGAGGTCTCAGTGCAGTGTAGGCTTCCGGCTGAAAAAAGGAGGCTTGGTTAATGTGCTTGAGAAATGTGCAGTTCAGTTTGTACATCGAGGCATTTTCTGCACAGTTCTGGGAGGCAGACATGATTCTTACCTCTGGGCTTATGCAATGTACTTGACCTAGAGGAAAACCTCAAGCACTGCACAGTTTCGAGCAGAAGAGAAAGGTCACTAAGGGCTGAGACTGTGCAATGCATCTCAGTGAGGATTCGGTGGAAGAGAGTTGTCCGGTCGGATAGATTTTCAGGAAAATGGCTATCTGTCAAAAGCAAGTGAACTTGTGAAGACTTAAAATTTTGATTATACACTTAGCATATTTCGACAACTAGACAACATAGACCACCAGTATAAAGAGAAAAAACATGCCCTCGGTGAGACTTTCTTAGAGCTGAAAGCAACAAGCGCGACACTTGAGATAGACCTCCAGACGACTGTGGCGACACTTGTGTGAAAGTGCTTACAACTTTGTGTGTGATTATGGTGGATGTTTACATAGCGAAGACAACCCAAACACACAAAGAAAAACCTTCAAACTCGCCGAAAAATATCAAAAGCATGACAAAGTAATCAATAAGCCAAAACATGACCATTTTTCAAACAAGCAAAAGGGTGAAAAGACTTCCCAAGATCTCATGGGGTGAGCTTGAGTGTTTGCAACCATCAAAGGAAAAACTAAGGAAGTCTCTGAAATTTGGATGTAAGCCAAAATTTTGGGGGGTGTTGTAGTTGTTACAACACTTGGTGACACAGTGGTTGAATACCAACTTCTCTGTTTGGTTCGTTTACAGTGAAGGGCATTGGCCTTTCGGGGAGTATTGATTCGTAGTTCGTATCACTTTGGCTCTCCCACTTACCCCCTGGATAGACACAGTTCACATTGTACTGACTCAATTGAACACAACACACAATTTAGCCAGATCACAGTGTTTCAAATCGGAAAGGGTACTTTGGCTAGCGAGTTTAAGATTTTCAGAGTATAGTTTTTCATCTTTGGTGTTTCTCTGCTTCCAGTAGGTTTATACAGTACCCTGGTGGAGTCAAGTAGGAACAAAAGCATTGCTCCACTATCAAGGAGTCTTGACAATACCCCAGTGGAGTTTCCTGCTTCACCTCTCTGCATAAGAAGCCTTTCTTTTCTTTCACCTTTGTTATTTTAAAAAAGAGAGAATTGTGCATAGGAAATTATTTATTTTTGGGGTGGAAGAGGTATCCCAACTTATTGAGAGCATGAGAGGTTGTTCCTTCAGAAAAGCATATAAATACCTTTGATTCAAGTTTGCTCATTTAGATTTCCCCTTCTTCGTTTCTACTACTTAGACAAGCTTGAACACACCGGAGTAGAAATCTAAGTATAGGCATGAGGCTTCCCAGACTGGACATGGGTTCATGGTTCGACCAAAACTTGCCTTACGGACGGATCATATTTTCCATCAAGACTTCATTGTCCAGAAGTTACAACCAAGCACAAAGAAGATGGACACAGGACTGGCCAAGCGTTGTAGTGTCACAAGACTATTTGAACTTCGACCACATACTCATTCAGAAACCAGAACATAGGCAGGCACAACACTTATTCATGTAGAGCATACAAATGGAATACTCAACATAAGAGGAAAAACAAGATGAGAAGAAAGGCATAGACAACAAGGAAAAAAATGAGAAGACGAGAAAGCAAAATGACTAAAGAAAACAGGATGTAAAATAAGAATAAGAAAATCATGACGGAATACGAGTGCAAGATGAGTACAAGGAATGGAATACTTAGATGAAGCTAATCCTACTCCTATCCTAATAGTTAAATTATCGGGGTTATGTGAAAGGAAATTTCCAGTGAAGCAACCGAAGTCACTCCTGACCTGAATCCACAAAGATACAAATGATTAAAATAGATAAAAAGTAGTGTCCAACAGGAAATACAAAAAATTGAACAAGTTGCACTCAGAAAGGAAGGTCTTGCCTGTGGGAAGAAATATGTGTCATAACCACCCAATATAGGTGCTTACCATTTTGATGGATACCCTTTCTAAACAAACCTCAAAAAATTCTTGTGGGTGCGTCCTCATCTGCACCAAGTTTCTCAGCAAGCGTTAGGAAGGATTATAGCTTGTTTACTATAACATGGCTTTCCAAGTAAGATTGTTCCAGCCATTTAGTGATTGGATCATAAAATTCATGATGGTTGTTGGAAAGCCTCATGATGTTTGAAAATAAGGATTTGTGATTCAAGAGATGCGATCATGATGGGAATATGGTAAGGAAAGATAGATCTGATCATTCTCAGCAGTCATGCCAAGAGAGTGAGGACCTTCCATAACCATTAGCAAAGGTTGAAGTGCCTCACCTGCTTGACAAAAATATGAAGAGAAATATGGTAAACAATGAAGATCAGAGAGCGTGAAGCCACTCTCATCAGATGTGTTGAAGGGAAAATGATAAGCCTAATGATAGTCACCAAAGACAGATCAATGATAAGATGAACTAATTGAGCCATCAGATTCCTAGTTTGCAATGAACAAAGAAAAATTCATGTGAACAATCTTGCGAATGGTTTGAATAAGAGAACCAAGTTTGCTGTGAGCTAGACATGACAAACCACCTTCCTGCAACCGGTGAAAAAAAGTGCAGGCATCATGGTCATCACAGGAATTTAGAAGAGATGCCAACATTGTGAATGCATGAAACCAGTTGGGGAGAGGAAATTGATTCATGTGATAGCTTGTGTGTGCCTCATCACACAGGGGGATTGCTAGTGGGATGAGTGGGCAGATTCACAGTACAAGATTCATAAGAAGACTGAGGAGTTGATCATGAGAGGGAAAATTTGATAAGTATGATTGCAGGCAAAGATAATCTTTGAGATGATCGACTTCACAATTCCATGATTTCATGAGAGATGGAAATTCCCAACTCGAGTTTGATGTAAGAGATGTGCATGAAGATCAACATGCTGTAACATATTCGTGGATTCAGTCATAAGTAAAATTTTGAAAATTTGAAATATTATACCCAAAATACCAAACATTTTTTACACGAGGATCCATATTGAATGAAACCATGTAGATAGCCAGATTGTGCATGAGAAACCAAATTTGATTTAGTTCGAGGCCTTACCAGAGTCGCGAGGTCTTGACATAACCATCAATGGACGTTGAAGTACCTCAACTCCCTAGTACATCCCGGAACTTTCTAGAATTGCAGAATCATATTTTGAAGTGTGAACTAGATCATGCATGGCTTGAGGATGGCTGTTGTTTCTGATTTCAAAACTTCTGTCAAGATGGCATCCATCGTTGTCGCAGGTTTCACCAAATTTTTAAGCTTCAGCACGCTGATTTGAAGATTCATCTTCATGCACACGAAGATATAACAAGGAATGGGAAGAATACTCTATGATTATACCATTTTCAACTTCATCATGGACAGACTCACTGCATTGTGCCAATCAAGGAGATAACTCAGTGGATGGAGAAGCAATAGAATATGGAGTATTTCCGCCACATGTAGATGCATCGTGAATGGTAGGACATGTTAGAGTCGGTCTGGTCATCCCTCCGTCAGAGATCAAAACTTCTCTTTTGCATTTCATTTTTAGGTGTCTCGTTCAGCTCTTTCATCTACATTCTGTTAGGGGCATGCCATTGTCTGACGGAAGGGATTTGTTTTCTCGTTTCCTTCATGTTTATACCTGCCGGGTTGGTCGAAATTTATCAAAGTTCATCAAAATTGATTTTAGTCATTTACAGTCATAGATGGTGTTTTGGTAAAAAAAAGTTTCAGTCAAAGAGTCTCTCAGTTTCTAGGTCTAGGGTTTGGTCTTTAGAATGTCAAATAATGCCTGCAGGCCATGAGGATGTCTTCAATAAGTTTTCATTCCACAATTTTCATCACCTATAATGCTGAGAATGATTCTTCTTCAAAACTCTGTTTTGAAGAAGAAATCGTTAAAATTGTTTTTTTTTGTAATAAATGCCATGTACATTTTTCAAGTTTCCAGTTGTCAAAATCTTCAGGTAGCCCTGGTCACCTTGCCAGGTTTCAGTAGCTCCCACCCCTGCAAAAAATCAACCAAAAAGCCATCGTTTTAGCCAAAAAATCAAAGAGGAAACTTGAAAAGCAGAACTGTATTAAAAGTGAAGAAATGCCAATTCTAAAACATTACAAAACAGGTCTTTACAAAGCAAAGGTCAAAGCTATGACTTTATATAAATATTTCTATATCAATGCCATTTGCACTCAAGAGGTCGATTGAAGTTGAAGTTTAGTGGAGAGAGGGCAAAACTTGTGAATTTTCAAGCTAAGACTGTGTTTAGAGTGCGTGCGACGCATTGGGCAACTGGCGCGGCGCACTGGAGAGGCACGACGCACTGGGAGCGAACACACAGTACATTTTTGCACAGGAGCAGTGCACTGGGCAGGCGCGACGCATTGGGTATGTTGTGCAGCGGATACAGTTAAAGGCCCGAAAGCTCACCATTACTCCAAATTGCCAATAACGCGCACGGATTTTCTAGATTTGGAAAAGAAGGGAGCGAGATCCACTTGCATCTAGTGTTACGACATGTTTTAGTTATCTTCCAGGACCATTGTCGTGTGTTAAATTTGGTTTATTGACAATGAGGCGTATGCTGCCATTTTCTAGTCGATGTTGTGAAGCCATAAGTATTTCATGTCTCACTTTCCATGGTGTAAATAGTCAAGCAGAGTCATTCAAGAGCTACTTAGTTTCAGATTTGGATGGTGAAGGACAATGTGGAGCAACAATTAACTGCTGGAGGAGGACTCCCATGACAACTCCTACAGATATTGCAAACAGTGCAGCAAGTTCGCAGGCATCTCCACGCCCTGTTATGACCAGTCAAGACCCTCCTGGTACACCTCGTTTGGTTCGCTGCCGTGCAGTTAGAAGAGATATATTCGAGGACTGGCACTTTGATGATTTGACTGAGGATGTTCAATGACCTGAGGAATAAAATAAAAGTATTATTGCAACTGGGACAGGTGTTGTTTTAGCTTGTGATTGAGATAAACTAGCTGTTTGCTATGGGCTGGTGTATTATTTTCAGAGAGATCCATTGCCTGCTCCAAACCAACTTTTCCATTATTAGCATGATGTGGTGTTCTTGAGTGGGGGCGAATTTTGGTTTAATGGTATCTATGAAGGACTCCATTTCAATCGCTAAATGGCCAGTTCTTAAAGGATGGGAGAAATTGCAGCTGGAATTGGCGGAGCTCTGTTTCCCTTCATTAAAGGCGAAATCTTGGTTCAAAATCATTTTTATTAAAAGATAGTTTTTATTCAAACGGCATTAAGGAAAGGTGAAAAGTCAAAGACCGAAAGTCAAAATTAAAACGAAGAATATCTACCACAGCAGAAAGATAGGAACTGATTGCCTATTTTGTCCTCAGTCACGATTTCATGGGATCCACGCTACAGTTTTTTCCTTTTAATTGATCAATCAGAGAAATTCAAGTGGAACGTTGTTCTGTCTTTAGAACAGATGAATGACTCTTTTTCTATTTTCATGATTTTAGTTGAAACAGCTCCCTATTTTCAGCGATCTGTTTTCCCACCTCTGAGTTTATTTATTGTATTGAAAATCATTTGTAAGAGGTCAGAATTCTCGGAAAAGGGTGGAGGAAAAACTCAGCGCTTCACTGTACAGTTTGGCCAGGAAATTAATAAAATGATGCAGCTCTGTTTCATGAGATTCCTATGGTATGAGTTTAGCATATGTTTCTTCTTCCTGTTCCATATGTATCTTGTCATGTTTTACAGTTCATTCATACTCATTTCTAATTGAACGTTTTTTAAGTAAGAAAGGTAGAATCCAGTTCATTGCTCTGCCTTGGAAAAGCATTCATCCTCTGTGTGTCTTCTTCTGTTTGAAAAGGATTCATTTTTTATGCCCTTTTCAACCTCTCTACAGTCTTTCCACTCCATACTACTTTAAATTTGATTGCTACACCCCCTGCCTATCTTGCCTCACAAAATACTCTGTCTTTGATTTAATTTCCCATCTCATGCTGTCCTTTGTCCCATACAACCCAGAAAATCTAGTCTTTCAATAAATTACCTCTTTCATATTTATTTACTAGCCTAAAATCAGTTCTCATTTTAAGTCATCTCAAGCCCATTGAAACACTTTTCGCTGAGATTGACCTGGAGAGAGCCCTCTCCTATCCTTGTAGGGCTAGCTACGAGGCTGAGCGTGGTTTGATGTTGGATCTAGAACCTTGCCCTTTCAGCCTGAGGCAAATCTAGGCTCTAACAGGACACAAGGGCAAGTGAGGTGAAGAGGAAGTTTGTTGGGAACGGGTCCCCTAGGGTTACTTTTGGGGTTAAAAGCCCAACTTTTGGGGCCAAACGCCCAACTTTTGTATAAAGAATGTAAAGTCTCTGCATTTTGTGATCACGGAGCGTGAAGATATGAATAGTCAAAAAGGGTTTCCTCCCTTAGTTTATGTAGCTTATGTTGGCTTGATGAGATTCACCCTTGGTCCATGGACCATGGGAATGTATAAAAGGGGATTCTTAGAAGAGTCAAAGGCAGTTTAGTTCTTAGTAAGTTTTTGAGTAATTGATTGATGTAATGAGTCTGTGAGAGCTAAGAGCAAAGAGTCTTAGCGTAGGAAGAGGCTTTGTAGCTGCATGCGTAGATGTCTAGACTAGAAGTCCGCATCTGAGTGCGTAGACCCTTCCATCTATGTGCATAGGGAAGTTAGAGTCTGTACTGGAGATCTGAACAATTAATAAAGAGAATTATTTTGGAGATATCTGTGTATGAGCTATTTTACTTCTATTATGAATGTATGTGGTTATGTTATGTTAAATACTGGGTTTATGATTTAATGCTGTATTGATTCAGAAATTGATGTGTTTTACGTTGTCATATGAACACAAGTAAGAATATCTGTTTACGCGAAGATAATCATAATGCATGTTGAAGTTAATCAATACTAAGATAATCTGGGTAAACACAAAAGTAAGAGTAATTACAGGGGCATGTAAGTGTCTGAATTGCCTATTTAGGTTTCGTGAAGGACGATCGTAGACCTTTGCGAAGGTTTCAAAGCCAAATAAGAGAAGTACATTGATAATCCATAAAAGACTTATTGGTCTACACGAAAGAAGGGTCGGTATATAAAACGACATAAAAACTATCTCAGGGTGCGGAAACTTGGTTACTGCATCCCCCCATACTGCGGTGAGACTTCAGTCCACGCTCCGCGGATTGATGCCGAAAGGGCCAGTAGTGTAGGGATTTGATTTGCTAATTAACACTAAACCTAGGTCAGGGCCCATCAAGCCAACAAAGTTTCAATATGGATGTGTTGTTTGACCGAAGTATATTCTAGATCTGAGTTAAAGTCTTCATTAGAAAATGGAAAATCACACGATATGCTTGGGTGTTCATCATGACATATGGAAGCATGGGAGTGATGACTACCCAAGACAGGGGGTTGATCGAAAGAATTGATTGTAAAGGATGTTCCGCCAAGATTACCAGTTTGAGTATCATTCATGAATGGAAGCTCATTATTTTCATATGGAAAATTTTGAAACAAAGAGGGAATATTGATAGAGTCCTCACCTTTCTTCTCCTCTACCTGTGTAATGTGATTTCCTTGCACCTGACCGCAATTTGAGCGAGCATCTTGAGAATCAAGTGGATGTGAACAACTGGCTGGTGAAGCAGATTGATCAAGCAAGTCATGGTACAAGGATTCATGGCTTGTAGATGATAGAGCATGACAGAGATGCATATGAGATTCGAGACTTGAGTTATGCACGGTGATGTCCTCTTGTAGAATGGAGGAGTGAGTCTTCTCTGTAGGCTTCCTGAGCCATTATGGAATTTCCTCCATTGAATCGGGAGATGGATGAGAAGATGGTCTAGGGAAATGTTGCATGGATTTCTTAGCTTTGCAATCACTGCAAGGGGGTACCTACATCAAGACCAGAAAGGGATGAGGACAAGGAACAAATAGGGTGTTGGTCTCCTCCTCTACAATATGAGGTGCCTCATGGTTCACAAGAGTTGTGGAGGAAGGGAAATCAGAGGTTCACTGTATTGAGAAATATGAACCAAGCATTTAAATTAAGTTCAAAATCTGTTCAGGAATTTTATAAAAGAGGTGAAGGAAGTGATCAGAAAATTCCTTGAATGATTCATTAGGATCCATTATTAAACGATAGAATTTTTCACGAAAATCTCGATGGTTATACTCATTGAACGTTTTAATCATCATTTTGGCAAGCTGTCAAAGGAAAAGGGTAATTTGTAACACCAACATTGAGCACGACCTTTAAATGTGAGGGTGAGAAATATAGTCCAGACATCTTCATACTCTATCTTGTGGCATAGGCAAAAGTTTATGACTTGGCGCACATGCACATGAAAATATGGTTCACCCTCACTACTGAACTTTAACTTGGATAGCTCATGGATAATGTCCGCGGGGATGGTACATTCAAACTTTGTAGAAAGACATCCCGAGATCATGATGTCAGGAAGACCCATTTTTAAATAAGAGATTCAAGCCAGACTCTACGGGCACAACCTATCGTTTGGCCCTCCTTCTAGTGCCATTTTGTTAACAGTGTTGGACCTGCCAACAAAGGGGATCTCCCTAATGTGAAGTACCAACTAGATCTCACACGGTTTAGTGTAGGAGTCCCATCCAGTATGAAGGCATGATTTCCATATACTTATAGATATTCCTTGTCTCTAGCTGTCAGCACATGAGAGTGTTACGTTGGTATCTTCCAACAGCAAGGTATGTGTGCCTGGTGAGCGCTTAATGTAACTGTGTCCAGGTTCTCTTACTATAAAGGGGGAGAGTAAAGTGAGCCTCTAAATGAGAGGTAGTAGTACCACCTAGGAAGAGACACACGTGAACTAGAAAGGCCTGTCCAACACCCAATAGAATAGTCCATAATGGATGTGACAATTGTTAAAATTGAGGTGAAGGGGACAACACGTACACCACCTAGTAGAGTAGTCCACATGGATGTGGCAGTCATTATAACCAGAAAACAAAGATAGTTTGTCGGGTATCCCATAGAGTAGTCCACAAGGAAGTGACAACGATGTTAGCCAGTACACAAAGGTGGTCTGTCTAATATTCCGTGGAGTAGTCCACGGGGATGAGGCAACGATCATAAGTAATACAACACATCTTCAACAATGTAAGTACTAAAACAACCAAAGTAGTTCAACTATGTTATTATAGGTTAAGAAAACATGCATTACAAATGTTTAAAGAGTAGCCTTACAAACATCTACAAAACATGTGTGAAAACATGCTAGCCTTAACAAGCTTCTGAATTAAGAAAAAGTCCCAAGACACATTTGTAGACCATACATCACTAATCCCAGTATTGGGACATTGGAGCTACTCCTCACTCGTCAAAGAACAAACTATAGACTCTCAAGGCTACTTGGGAGTAGCCAAGGTGAAAATTCCTTGCTCATACAATGGGAGGGGTATATATAGCCAATGGTGATGCTTGACCCTTGTGACTCTTGGACTACCCTCATGATTGTTCAACTTCACATGAATTTTCAATTGACATGACTCTTCAACCTCTTGTGTGCATCCATTGGACTTCACTTTACATTACATTCAGTTACAATGGATATGGCTCATAGTGGTGATGTGGCCAAGACAACTCATGACACAACTCGACATAACACTGCTGACATGTACTAGCTAACTGTGGTGTCCATGTCAAGTTGTTGTCCTGGTAAGTGATGGATTTACTCTTGGTGTGATTTGTCTTCTTCTTTGCATGGAATAGTGCTGCGGGATCTTCAATAATCTTGGTCTTGTTTGATGGTTCTATGCATGTGTTCCTCTCGCTTGTTTCTTGATGTGCTTGGTACGTTCGTCCAACTGCAAGAAAGTATTCTAGCATGCATGCTCCTTGTTCATCACGTTCATCGTTTTCAAAAGAAATTCATGATGGGGCTGCAAGGGACCTGTTGAACATGACCGTGCAGTTTTAGAGAATAGTGCAGGATAGGTAGCAGAGGGACTACTACACATGATTGCGCAGTTTTGGAGAACAATGCAGGACATGCAGCGGAGGGCCTACTAGACATGTATGTGCAGTTTCTGAAGGCAGTGCAAAGCAAACTACCAAGGGATCCACTAGGCATGTCTACATTGTTTCTAGAAGCATTGAAGGACAAGGTAGCAGAGTGCCAGCTAGACATGTTTGCGTAGTCTTGGAGAACAGTGGAGAGAAAGGAAGTAGAGGGCCAGCTAGGCATGTCTGCACAATTTTGGATAACATTGGAGAGCAAGGGAACAGAGGGCCAAATGGGCATGTGTGCATAATTTTGGAGAACAGTGTAGACCCAAGTCTCAACATAGTGCATACTTCCTGCCGACAAAAGGAGGCTTGATGACTATGCCATAGAAATGCGTAGTTCAGTTTGGATTTGGAGGCAATTTCTATTCAGTTCTGGGAGGTAGACAAGCTGCTCACCTCTAAGATTGCACAGTACAGTTCATATGGAGGAAAGCCTCAAGCACTGTGTAGTTTTGGGTAGTAGAGCAAGGTCACTAAGGGCTAAGACTGTGCAGTACAACTCATTCGGGCTCCGGTGGAAGAGGGTTGTTTGGTTGGACATATTTTCAGAAAAATGGCTAAGCATTGAAAGCAAGTGTACTTGTCTGGACTTAACATTGTGATCATACACTTAGCATACTTCAACAATGAGACAACAAAGACTACTAATACAACAAGACAAAACATGTCCTTGGTGAGACTGTCTTAGAGCTCAAAGCGACAAGAGCGACACTTCAGATAGACCTTTGGACAATCATGGCGACACTTGCACGATAGTGCTTACAACTTTGTGTGTGAGTACGATGGATTTTAACATAGCGAAGACAACCCAAGCACAAAAAGACAAACCTTCAAACTTACCAGAACAAGATCACAAGCATGACAAAGCAATCAATATGCAAAAAGATGACCACTAGTCAAACAAGCAAAAGGGTGAAAATACTTCACAAGAGCTCATAACCAAGGAAGGCTACAAAATTTGGATGTAAGCCAAAATTTTGGAGGGTGTTGCAGCCACTACAATAGATAGTTTCATGAGTTTTTGTGACCAAGGGCCTTCAAGCTATTAATAAAGAAAAACCACTATAGGAAAGTGTTTAAAGGGGCTCCAGCCAAAATCAATGGAAAGGCACCATGGAGAGTACTAAGGATAGATGGGCTAGTGCTCGGAAGCTCGCAACTCTTGTGAAATTATATTTAGAAGAAAGTTACGAGTACCAAGGCTTCCATAATCCAACTCATATAGTGGAATATGTTTAAAAATATGGATGAGTCAACAACTCCTTTTGTCACAATCATGAATGAGTTGGAAGCTTGAAGGCACAGTATACAGAGGACAAATGTGTCAGAAGTTGAAATAAATTCACACAAAGAGGTTCGTGCCATTTGATTAATGATGACTATAAAACCTGTCCCAAGCTTAAGCAAGCCTCCCCTAATAATTACTTGCATGTCACAAGTAAATAAATTGAGAGAATGGATTCGGGGACACCATATCAGTAAATTTATGGGCTCTGATACAGTGTTGTAGCTACTACAAGAAAGAGAAACATGCCTTTAGTACACTTAGATCTCTGTGAAGTAGTTAATAAGGAATGGGGAGATTTTTTGGAGTGTTCGAGATGACTTAGAACTCATTCTTATTATGGGAGGCACCCAGATATCCAATCAATGATTAATACAATTGCGATGATTGAGTGAAAAAAGCCCATTTCTAGAATTCAATGAGTTTGAAGAGGGTAGGAAACCTAATGCAACAGTAGCATGGAGTGCCATACAATAGTATGCTTGATACAACATGAAGGACTACACAAAAAACATCATTCCTATTGCAGCAAAGAAACAAAATGGCGGAGTATAGTTTTGCAAAGTGGGGGAATGTAGAATTGTTGTGAGTTAAAGTGTGTAGTGTTGTGAGTGTGTAAATAAAGGGTGAATGGCAGTAAGTTTTAACTGAGAGACAATGTAGTAGAGGGTCGAGACCAGAGCTGGTTGAGCAGCAAAGAGAACATTTCAAAGGGGAACTTCTGAGTGGAAGGGAAGGTGTTGGCATAATAGTAGATCGGGTTTACATTTTTGAGCATGTATATTAGCCTTTGTTTTTAGTTTGAAATTGTATGAAAAGTATAACAATCGCTAGAGCAGGTAGTGGGCTACTTTCATAGGAGGTTGGTTCCTCTTGGCAAGTAGCAACTAGCTATTTGAAGGGGGTTTGGGCCTCCTCTGAGTGGTTGCTCACAAACAAATTAATGTAATTAAGTAAGCTCTTAATTTACATCATAACAAAAACTAGAATGGTGGTTTTCTCCCTTTGGGTTTCCACATAAAAGATACCTGTGTCAATATATGTGTGTGTTGCTAATTTGATGTATTGTGTGTACATGTGAATGTATTATCTTGTTGTTTATTTATATTGTATTATGAATTTTCTCATATGTAACTGGAAGTAGTGAAAATAA
This sequence comes from Pinus tabuliformis, assembly GCA_031772625.1. Taxonomy (NCBI): domain Eukaryota; kingdom Viridiplantae; phylum Streptophyta; class Pinopsida; order Pinales; family Pinaceae; genus Pinus; species Pinus tabuliformis. Next base: position 145,273,877 of record CM062812.1, read on the forward strand.
AAAATATTTGTGCTTAAATCTCTAAGAACCTCACTGTTACTGATTTACCACCCCTCTCAGTGATTCCTTCTTCCAACATTTGGTATCAAATCCAAGTTACTTAAGGAACAATTTAACCTCTAGAAGGTAGATCCATAAGGAATTATTTCTAGGCAAGAGAGTCAGGATGATTACTCAAGCAAGATACGAGTCTTTTATGGGATAAACTATGCTTTTTGGAAAGTTAGGATGGAAGCCTATCTTATGTCTCTAGCGATAGATGTTTGGATCTTTGTTTTGATATATTATAATGTTCCTAATATTCCTCCCATAGATGCAAATAGTAAAAACGTGTGTGGAAATAATTCTAAATCCAATAATGCAATTCCCTTTGGCCTTAGTCAATCTAAACTTGTAAAAGTTATGCATTGTAAGTATGCACAGGAAGTGTGGGTTAAGCTCAATCAGAGTCACAAAGGAGATGGAAAATTCAATTAGACAAACCTTGAAACCTTCATAATTAGGTTTGAAATCTTAAAAATGAGTGAAGAAGAAATCATAACAGAATACTTCCTTGGAGTTGATGAAGTAACCAATATGATTAGAGGATTACGTGAAGCTATAAAAGAAGATATAATTGTTCAAAAGGTCTTAAAATATCTACATGTTAGACAAACTAATCATTCTTGTGGACAATATGAATCTCCCTAAATCTAAAATGATATCTAGTAACAAACAAGAAAATAATTGCTACCTTGCCTTAGCTTATGATTGATTGAAACAAGTAATATGTGAGGGATCACTTACCGGTTTAAATAAGTTCCTGTCGAAGTCCTTTCAGTTCCTTCTACATTTGGATTCCCCTTGATGCTTTAGAGACCATTCCAACATTTTCCACATATTATCCATGATGTTTCGAAGGAGATCTACATAGACAGAAACACACAAATGATCAAAGCATCTAGTATTTAGAATGAAAGATAAATGAAATACTTAACTCAACATACATCATAAATTGAATCAATAACCAATCAGAATCTGTGTGAGTGATCAAGGAATCTCACAAATGGTATCATAAAATACATGATTAGAAAATAACGGTTTCTTTTATTGAATAAAAAGGAGGAAAAACTTACAACCTCAATGCCTTCACATTACAAGCGTCTTCACATGATCTCCAACCTTCTCCTTAGATGGAATGCCTCCAAGCCCTATTTTTGTAGCATAAGCCTACCTTCAATGGTCCTCTCCAATCCTCTAGCCTTTGTTTGATTTATAGGCCAAGACAGGGAGGTTTGAGATCCTCTTGCTAAGGGATGAGATCTACAAATGGTGGGATAGGGGGTCCACAAGGAAATGGAAGTAGCTCTATGATGAGAGGGACCAAGATTGAGTACTCATCATTTCGATGTTTTTAGTTGGGAAAGATTTAACTAAAAAATATTCTAGACTTTACTTTTTATTTTTTACTTGTGTTGATTCATGTGTGTAAGCCATAGTGTAAGAAAAAGCACACATTTTTGCAGCGTCTAATAGACTCTTCTATGTATGCACAAAAACTTACTAGGGAACTTCGCAGGAAGTCAAAAATAGATTTTTGGGTCTTGAGATCCAGGAATTTCATTCTCTTTGGGATTATTTGGGTTCTAGCCCTACAGGGGGGTGTCTTGGATTACTTTAATGGATAACGAAAGATCCAAAATGACGGGCATTTTCCTAATGTGACAAAATGATGTGTAACAAATTACCCGCTAGAGTGAAAAGTCATAAGAGATATTTTATGACTAAAGAACTTTATCATGCCAAGGTTCAGGTTAGAGACCATAGTTGGAGACCTGAAACAATAAATCAAATGTTATAATGCAATATAAAATCATCCTTGAGGTAGGCATTCCCATACTCAAAACATAAGTGTCTTAAAGACCCAGTACAAAAATACACCTAAAGATCCATGTCAATAGAAGACACAATATAGACAAAACCATCAATGGATCTCCATTTATAATCATGAATATTTAATAACTCCACACAACTTGGATGGATGAAACTAGATCCAAGGTATTGATCTCCATTTCTTAATCCGTACTACAAATATAACCATGTGAGTGAATGTTTTTTAGTCAAACATGGTAGAACCACTTGATCACTGGTCAATGATGTGGAGCATTAACAAGTGCGAGAGAAACCACCAATAATGACAATGGTTCTCAAGGTACTTCCAATAAAATCTATGAAGTGTGAAATGATATCCTTAAGTCGAACACATAGAATCATTTTATCGAAGGTCAATGATGAGAACCTGTTGGTGAAGGTGAGAAAACTACCATTAAGGCATGCAGGCTCCAAGGTACTGAAGAGGGTTTCTAGATTAACTTCCTAGATAGTGTGATGCAGTCAATAAGAAGTGACCCATTGGAGGAGGGCCTACGACATGAAACTCAGGTAAAGTTTTGAAGAATAGAAGTTTGGAGTAATCTTGGCCTAACTCAGGGATGATCGACACGATTAAGGCTATGCATTTCTAGGTAATTTCGACTGAGGTTCAACTTCTATTGAACATATTAGTGACACAACATTTTGACTTGGCAACATTTGGCTAAAAATTGGGACCAAAAACTAGTTTGAAGACTTTCAATGAGGTGTGGTCAACTAAGAGGCAAATGGATTTCCCAACCAAGACACAAAGGTGACAGAGTGTCATGTTTAAGAGTGAGATACTGCCTTTTGTAATACAAAAGAAAACATTTTTTTCCCAATTCCCCCCACCATTACTAGCAAGTACCTCTTTATTTTTGGAAAGATTGAGGAGGATAACATATGCTTGTGATGTAAGCTCATCCTTTGGATGAGTCCTTTGAAGTATTTGTAATGAACCCTAGGAAGGAGTGGTTCAGTCTCATTATGATTAATGAGTCCTACACTGTTTACGTTTTACGAGCCCAGTGAAGGAGTAACTCAATGTCGTTTTCATGTTTAAAGAGTTTGAAAAGACACGCAAATCAAACTCATTCAACTCTTTCATCATAAATTTTAACGAGCCCAGAGAAGGTAAAGCTCAGTGTTTTTAATTTTTAGGGAGTCAAGAGAAAAATATAAGTAAACTTCACAATGTCTTTTTTCATAAATTTAGTCTCTCAAGCCTAGAAAAGGGTAAAATAATGTAAGAGAGAACTTTATTGACCATGATTAATCAATGTATACATTTTTCATAAATAGCCTAGTTCACTCTATAAAAGGGGTAATCTTATACAAAATAGGTGATTGTTCATTTACTTTTATGAGTTCGAACAATCAAGTACTAAGTGATATTTTCATGTTTAGGGAGTTTGAAAAGGGATTAAAGAGAAACCATGGGTTTCACTTTTTCGTAAGTTTTTAACGAGTTTGAAAGAGTGATAAAAATATACTCACCACCAAAATGATTCATTTTCGTAAATAGCCTGTGTTGTGCACATTTAAACTCAAAAATTATCACCACTTCTCAAAAACATAGTAAAAACATTAAAAATTTGAGTTTCAGAGGCTAATAGCAAAAAAAAATATTTTAATGGGCCTAAAAACCTTATAAAGATCTAAAAAGTAAAAAGTCTTTTACCATTTGTGTTTTCTACCTTTTGAGAGTGATTGAGTGCATTTTTCACCAAAAGCTTCAGAGGTGGATTCTCTGCAAACTAGTGGACCAAATCACGAGTTGTATTCTCCAGGTAAATGATCTCTCCTATATCTTCATTTTCATTGCTTTTATTTTTCTTTTCATGTGTATTTAGTTTTTTTTGGGGTTTTCATTAATTAAAAAATCGCCCTCGATGTGCGCAATTTCTCTTCATTAGGCCTGCACACACTGACCCGATTTTTTACACACAAAATTGAGATTTGCGTGGTTTCTAAGGCTAGAACCGTGAAAATTCACACTAGTATTCAAAGGAAGTTGCACACAACACTGAGGACTTTGAAAAAATTATGAAAAATGAACAATTTTTTTGCAAAAAATCATCACAATGTTTTCTAATGATTTTCCATGTTTATTTGCATTGTTTTGATCTACAAAAATCAAGTGGAGTGAGCAGGAACAAAAATAACAAGATGTGGCAGCGTTGAACCATCGAGAAACATTAAAAGCTTTGAGAAACTACGACCTATACAAATTTTTCACAATCCTAGGCATGAAGGCCCAACTAGACTTGTTGGAATGGATGGTGAGAAAATGGAATGTACAAGAAGAGTGCTTCTTGATTGGGGATCATAGACTCATGATAGATGTTGATGACATCTATTTCTTGTTTGGGCTCCCACGCCATGGATTTTACATTTCTTTATATGGGCTAGTGCAACATTGTTCTCCGGGGTCCAAACTCAAAGACAAATGTATTGATATCAAAACCATTGACCAACTTTCTTTGACGACTATCGACATTACAGTTGCATGATTAATATGGGAGTGAAACACTTCAATTACTCACCAAGGATTAGTTGCAGATTTCCAAAGAGTGCTCACATCCTACGATATTGAACTGGTGTGAAGAGATAGTTTCCAACCTCAAAGGGAAACTAACTAGAGTGAGAACTGGAAAACTCAAAAAAATTGGGTAGGTTGCCTTTGTTACCTTGTTCACTCTAGATAGGATCCCCCTTCTCACTCCACAGGTAGCCATAGATGTAGGAGGACCGTGAGATCCTCGTATGTTGAAGTAGGTCACGTTTATGCAACACCACAAAGGTGGTGATGGTCCAACAGTTTGATATACTCTTGATTTATTTGGATGGTTGGAATGTCAGATCATTATGATTGAGGAATTTCCATATGCAAACATGGATTACACAAGTGATCCATATATCCAACTTTCAAATGGGATGCAGTGGGGTGACCTAGCTAAAATTTTCACATTTTGGTTGTTTTGTATTTTTCAAATTTTTTCCTTTTTGGCATCCAAAAATAACTATTTGAAATGATCATGTAGATGTGGGCCTAGTGAGACCAATAGGACTATGACGATTTGACAAGCATGGTGATCATCTAGTAGCTCCCACAATATAGAACCCGAATGCAATAGAGCTTTTTTTGAGCTAGAGCATAACCTAGAGAGGTTGACCCTAGACATCCTAGATGTCAGGATTGATGACTTGCCTCTTCGCTACTAGAGGCACACAGTGGGGGTTCCTAGACCGATTAAGCTATCCATACTTAGTCAGATCTATACTTTAACCTACACTATCACTCAAATTGCTTGTTTCCCATGCTCTCACTGGGCAAATATACCCTTCCCTTGGCTAGTTTTCACCTTGTCTAGTTGGGAATTGAGCAAGTCTGAGACTACACAGTGTGCAATACAGGTTGACCCAACTACACATTGCGCAGTTCTAGGGCTCAAGCCTTCCACATTGGCCACTGAGACTATGCAATGCATAGTCTCTCCCACATTCTTCTAAGGTTTTACTACGCATTGCACATTCTCTAGCCTCAAGCTACATCATTGGTTGCAGAGACTATGCATATCTAGTTACCCTCCCTTCACTTCCAGAATTGCACAATTTTTCCAATCAATTCGTTGGTTTATTGCTTGATCTTACTTTGGATGTTGATTTATTGAAGCTAATTTATGTCTGCCATGAGTGATTTTTCCTCCCATAGGTATTGTAGGTGTTGAGTACTTCTCTTCATCAGTCATTGTTATCATGGAACCTAAGAAAACTGCTTTAAAGGATACAACATAGAGTAGAATCGAGGAGGTAGTTGAGAGTACACGAGTTTACTTGCCAGTATACTCATACACTCAATTGTTTGTAGAAAAGGAATCATATCTCACATGGAAGAAGGTGAATGAAATTTTCTCAGCAAGAACCTTCAAAGACGATTTTGAAGACTGACATGTGTACATTAGTGTCCAGAAGTTGGGGTTACACAGGGTTGCATCCAGGTACCTAGCATTTCCATGTGTAGATGTTAATAGCTGGATATTTCCAGACACAAATCCAAAGACTATGAATCTTGGTAGCACCAGCAGACAAAGTCTTATTTCTTTTCTGGCAGCAGACTATCATATTATGTACCATTTTCCTAAGCCATAATCGCTCATGGATTCATTCTTCTATGTGAAGACCAGCTAATTGAGCACCAAGGAGATTGATAAAGGATAGGTGAAAGATCCAACAAAGTTTTTTCAAACACTCACCAACACATAAAAAATTATATCTCTCAAGAGTGCCTATTAGTTTTTAATCATCTTGTGTTGTAGAATCTACGATCAATAGAGCACGGATACCTTTCCTAAAGGGTTAGCTTTCTTATTAAACCAGGTTGTGAATGAAGGTAAACCATTCAACTGGTCAGATTTGTTGGCTTAGTAGTTGCAAATCCATGTATTTGTCCTTAGTCCTCCCAAAGGAAGGAAATATATATTTTATATATCTACATATATATTGGATGCAATCTATGCACACAATGCATTCCTTCGCATGAATTGGACTTGGACACCATGGGAGCCTGCCATGTATGTTTATTGCAAGATGATTTCAGAGTGTAGCCACAAAGGGATAATGGAGAAGCTAACTAATCACTTCCTCATTCCATTTCATAAGATGTTCTTTGAGGAAGAGCCACCTTGCATGTCACATGGGGTGATGGAAGGAGTATCACAGATAGCATATTGGTTTACCTCATTGGATGGCACTTTCCTCAGGGTATTTAGCGGACAAAATTCACCGCATCTTTTATCGAGGTATGCCATCGATAAGCTATTCTTGAAACAAGTTGTGTATCATTTCTCCATAGGGTTATCAGAAGCTCTACACGGGAAGAATAAAGAACCTTGGCCTATCCTTCCTTTTCAAATCAGATTGTATGAGATTAAGAAATTGAAATTTGTGGATACTGAGGGGAAGTTAATAGAGAAATTTTCATTCGGTACTTCAATCTGAATGATCCAAGGAGTATTCACAAAGAGAACTATGTGAGGATCCATTTTCAGTGGTTAAGCGGGACATTTCACTGGCTAGAGGAGAATGGATGGAGAAATTGTTACAATACCTCCAAGTCCCATGAGCCGATTAATTTGGCAAGAACTTCATAGGTTTCTCTACAGCAGGAAGGCACTCCAGAGGTATCACCATTAGAAGTGCACAACCCAGTGCATGAGAAGTGAAAGAGGAAAGTTGTGCATAGTCTAGGGGGAGAACAAAGCCACTAGGTGAAAGCAGATCTAGCCATTGTGAAAGTGACTTCGACAGTAGAGGCAAGGAGGAAACATATGATGAAGGAAGTAGAGAGAAAGAAGATGGAATAACAGGTGAAAAGGAGGTAGGAAGAAGAAGAAGAAAGAAGAAAAACAAAGGTGAAGAGCAGAGGAAATAACAGAAGAAACAATGCAAGGACATGATGAAGAGCTAGAATAGAACTGGCAGTCAGAGGAGGAGAGAGAACCCATGCAAGACAAAGAGTTTTATCAAGAGATAGAAGAGTTAATTGAAATCTAGGACATGGAGGAACTGGAGCCACAGAACCAAGATGTCGACCTAATGCCAATTACACAACAGGTCACCATTCAGTCTCCCCATCCTCTAGCAGAGAAATCTCCAAGTGAGGAAGAGGATATTGTTCCTCTCGACAATGGTCTCATGATGGATACATACAATCTGACCTATGATGAGCTTCAAAAATTATTGTACAAGAAATGAGGAAAATTTTTCCGGATGACCTTGCATCTCCTGCATTCATCAGAGAAAGGGTGATTGTGGATGACACCAGAAGAAATCTTGGTGTCATTTCTGCATCCAACTTGGTCTTCGCAGGTGCTTCAAAGTCAAATACATATTATTTGTTTATTGAGAACAAGAAATTGGAAAAGAACTTCCCAGTTGTTAGGAAAGAGGTTGAACAACTCTAAGCAGTATCTCAGAACGTAGCTTCCGCATAGGTCCACTTGGAAGAACTAAAGGTAGAAATACTCGGTGAAGTATTGACACTGGGAAAGACCATGTCGAGTCTTTATGAGGAGTTTTTTTATCATGCATAAGGTAGTTTTCCACTTGCATGGCTTACAACAACAATGTAAATATTTTGTCAAAACTCTCAGTAATGTACAATTTTCCATCACTGCCATGCATAAATGGTCAATGCAATACAAAGGGGCATCACTTGACTTGGGCAAGAAAACAAAGCAATAGGCAGATTTGGAGAAAGAAAGAGTTCGAATATTGATCCATAATAAAAAGCAAATCGATTCATTCATTGGTAACATTCATGACTCGTATGCATGGTTATAAGAAAGCCTAGACTCCTTGGTGAAGTCCCACATGATCCCATCAGTCAGTTCGCTCATAGAGATCAAGCATAGAAACTAGGCCAGGAAGGATATAGATGAATACTTGGAATAGTGGAGACAGATAACCATCAAGTAAGATAATGAGGTGAATAGACAAAGTATGCACAAGTAAATTAGTGTCCACATCCAAATCAACACAATGTTGCTCCTGCTCAATAAGGAAACACAAATTGGTTCCAAGCTAGTGTACATGGATGCCATGGAGGCTAGAGTCTGCTTCCAGTCAGAGAAGATCACACATTTTGGGGATATCATTGCATAGAACCAAGATTGACAGCACTACGTAGTGGAGAAACATCAAGTGGAAGTTGTTGAGCTAGAGTTTCCCCAAACTCAAGGATGATATGTTTTTTCTTATTAGGTTGTCTTGTTGTCTCTACCCAATTTTTTCTTATATGGGTAAGAGTATAATTTCTAACATTATTTTTAATTAATTTGTAAGTGGAATTCCAAGTGTCAGTATTGGAATGTGAAGAGTCACAATGTAATGTAATGAGTCATTTTGTAAAGAAGTTGAAGATTCATGAGGGAAGTCCAAGAGTCACAAATGGGAGTTGAAGAGTCACCCCCTCTTGTTATAAATATACCCTCATAACTCATGTAAAGGGATTTTGGGGAGGCATGTTTTTGGCTAGGATTAGGCTTAGAATCAATAGCTTGGGAGTTTGTGAGAGCCTTGGCTTTTTCGTAGCATAGAGGTGTTATCTTCCTTTGGAGGAGCAGGTGATGTTGACTTCACGTTCTACTATTGGGGCTAGTGGCCAGTCAATGGTGTATGTATGATTGGAACATTCACTTAATAAAAGCTCAGAGCCGGAACCTTTTGATGTAGATGTTGTGAATATAGTAGGAATATTCTTGTTATGTTTGCAATGTATGTTATTTAACTTACGCTTATTCTTATGAACAATTTTGTTTGCATTGGTACGAATCTCATTGAATGTGTGATGTTGTTTAATTCCATCACTGTTAACGTGTGAACTATTTTGCATAATATCTTGTGATGTCATTTATGCTCGTGTGTTTCAATAAATATGCATATTATTACATCCTTCTAAGGGGCTCACTCATTTTCCCTTTCATGTGATAGAACCTTCATGCATCACACTTGACTTTCCACAGGGTCACACGCTTGTTCTCACCAAGGTCACCATACATCACTCTATGCGTTAATGAAGGAACATCATTAAAACCACTGCATTGGAAACTAGGTCATATTATGGATGGGACTCCTACACCAAATGGTGTGAGTTCTAATTGGGACTTCATATCGGGGAAATCCCCTGAATGTTGGCGGGTCTAGCACTATCAACATAATCCTATGCATTTTGTTGGCTTGTGTTGATGGCATTTATGTGCGTTGTCCATGTTTGACTAATGTTAGGATGCATTTATTTCTCCTATTCCATTGATCCCACACTTAGACATTTTGAGATATCTTCTTCATCCTTCAACCCAGTAAAATTTCTAAAGGTATTAACCCTTAGACTAGGTGATAAGCGCAACTTATTCATGAGCCTGATTGATGTATCTTCCTCACATAATTGTGCACTAAGTATTTTCTAAGGTCTCCTCCCTCTTAGAGTACATTATTTGTTAGGTTCCAACCCTAACCCCCTTATTTATGTAATAGGATTGAGTCATAGTTATAGTTAAGTAAAGAGTCAATAAAGCCCATATTAATAATTGTAAGTGGTTAACCCGCATTTAATGAAGGGACCATAGTTAGTTGCAAATGGGCCATGGTATTAGATAGATGGTATTAATAAGAACCATGGTATTGCATGTATCAATCCTATATAAAGGATAGAGACTCCCCTCAAGGAGCATTGTGTCTTATTTTGTAATTGAGCTCAGCTCTATTGGAGGTTGCCCCCTCGAAGAGGCAAGTAAACATTACTTTCTGAACAATAAAATAATTGCTGTTACTTCTCATTGTTCTATGTTCTGGTATATTTCTTTGCATATTTGGTATTCTGGTATCGTCTTGCAGGTTAAGAGAATAACAAGTGGTATCAGAGCACTTTCCAGGGTTGGTGGGATCTCTAATTTTTAGCAATTTTTTTTTTGGCTAGAGACATGTTCTGGCGTCTTTAAACCACGAGATCTGTTGTTAAGAGCATAAACCTGCGGATTTTGGGAGGGATGCAAGCAGGAAATACAAGAGGTGGTCTTGCTTGTTGGACTCCCTTGTAACCACTGTGGGTACCCCTTCGAGTAGTAGCGCGTTAGACAAAACCGCGCACGGATTGTCTTCTTAGTACCCTCTGGGTATATCAGAAGCCCCCTAGCTCCCTTGAAACCTCACCATAGATAAACGGTCGGCCGTCTTGTTGCTACAGTACACTAAGAACAGCACTCGGAGAGATTACTCGCGTGTACAATAGGGTAGTTAGGCTGTACGGCTAAGGGTACGGTTGATCCTCCTTGGTTAGTTCCCTGAAAAATTGGGCTGAGTACTACTGTCGGACCCTTATGTATATTGCGATCTATAGCACCTGACACTCCTGGAGACCATAGTCCCCTTCTCTATCTCTGGATCATGCATAATATTTTCCAGATCAGATCTCGCAAGTGGGGTTTTGTCGCAGCAGCAGCAATTAGTTCCACTGTTCAGATCTATCAGATCAGCCATTTAGATCTATCAGATCCATCAGATCCACAACAGCAATCAGTTCCGCCAGATCAGCCATTCAGATCTCTCAGATCCATCAGATCTACCATCTAGATCTAGCAGTTTGGGCTCTGTAGCCATTGCAACAATCAGATCTGCCATTCATATCTGACTAATTGTGTGGGTTCCTATACCTGGGCGTGATTTTCGCAGGAATTTGGGTAGCATTGACATTTCTGGGATTCGCCTACTACAGTATTCCTAAGCAAGGAGTAATTATTGGTGACTTCAACCATAAGAATCAGGTCGACGAGCTGAGAAAGGTGGTACCATTCAATTGTTAGTGCCAAAAATTTCGGGCGGTCCCAAATTTCAAGTACATCGGATCGGTGCATGGTACAAACTAGAGCTCAAGTTATGGTGAGAGGATTGACAGGCTTGAAGCACAATTGAAAGATGTCGTGTTGCAACTAAAGAACTTAAATGAAACACTCTCTAAGGGCAAGGTGGAGGAACGCGTGGAGGCATATATTGGCAATGAAAACATTGAGGGCTAGTCTAGCCAGTCTCTTCACCTCTTTGGCACCCACCAACAATCCCATCCGCGACCACCCAAGATGGACATGTATAAATTTGATGGCTCTCACCTAGCCACATGGATAGCACAAATGGAGTAATATTTCACACTGAATTACATCCTGGATGACATGACTCAGCTTAGTGTGGGTATCATGTACTTGGACAATGAAAGATGGCAAATGTGGCAATGGCATCAACGTTGCTATGGAAGGCCCTTGACTTGGTAGACATTCAAAAAAGCTCTTACGGATCGCTTTGACCATAAATTTGATTTTTTGGGTCGTCTCACTAAGCTCCGACAGATAGGAACAGTGAACGAATATATTGCATCCTTTGAAGCCTTAGCTTTCCGCACTAGAGGTCTACACGATGAGTTCTACATGGAATGTTTTGTCAGTGGTCTCAAAGAAGCCATACAAGCCCGCATCTGAATGCACCACCCTAGCTCATGGCTGCATGCTTGCAGGATAGCTAATGAATTCGAACGTGAGTTAGCGGCCCAGTCCAATCGCCTAAATTTCATTGCCAAGGGTCACCCCACACAGGCTCAAAGCACTACCCAAACACTCAAGGTCCAAAGGGTGTCACCAGCAGAAATGGCAGAGAGAAGAAGGCAAGGGTTGTGTTACTACTATGATGAGAAATACTCCCCCAGGAATAAATGTAAGGAGCCCAAATTCTTTCAAATTGATGCTACTGATCACAGTTCCTCAGAGGAAGCCCCACCACTTGAGGAACCAGAGGAGGAAGAAGAGGACAACCAGTAGGATAATGTACCTGAAGAACCCGTTATCTCGCTGCATGATTTGGCAGGGATTTCTTCTCCATAAACTCTCAAAATCAGAGGTTTTATTAAGCATTGCCCAGTAATAGTCTTAATTGATAGTGGTGGTACACATAACTTTATCCATCAAAGAGTCATGGAAGCAGTGCATTGTTTTGTCAGATCAGTTTCTAACTTCCAGGTCCAAATTGCTGATGGGGGGACAATGAAATGTGAAGGCCGCTATGAAAATGTCAAAATTCAAATGGGGTATTATCAGTTAAAGACCCATGTGTTTGCCATACACATGGGAGGGTGTGACATTGTCTTAGGTGCTGAATGGATTTGCACACTTGGCTCAATCACAATGGATTTATAGGAGTTATATATGAGCTTTAAGCAGATCAACCGCACACGTACCCTCCGCGGACTCCAGGCAGGAGCTCCCTCTATCATCAGCTCACATCGGATGGAAAAATTGTTAAAAAAGGGCCACCATGGAGTTATAGCCCAATTTAATGCCATCCAGGCATGCGAACCCAATTCTCTTCATATTCGTCTTGAGATGCAACAGATCTTAAACAACCATTTGCCAATCTTTGAAAAGCCTCATGAGCTTCCACCCTCGAGAGGGCAACATGATAATAGCATTACTTTGGTCCCAGGGGACCAACTACCAAATGTGCATCGATATAGATATCCAATCACCCAAAAGAATGAAATTGAAAAAATAATCAAGGAACTCTTGGAAGCAGGTGTCATTTGTCCCAGCATTAGTCCTTATTCATTGCAAGTGGTCATGGTGCTTAAGAAAGATTGGGAATGGCATATGTGTCCGGACTTCAGGGCCCTTAATAAGTTGATGGACAAAGATAAATTTTCCATCCCGGTTGTCGATGATTTGCTGGATGAACTAAATGGGGCTCAATTCTTTACTAAGCTTGACCTTCGCTCGGGCTACCACCAAATTCGCATGAAAGAAGTAGACATTCCAAAGACTGCTTTCTGAACTCATGAAGGCCATTATGAGTTCCTAGTCATGCCATTTGGTCTTTGTAATGCTCCATCCACTTTTCAGAGCCTTATGAACCACCTGCTCAAACCATATCTCAGAAAATTTGTCCTTGTTTTCTTTGATGACATCCTCATCTACAGTCGCACCTGGGCCACATATCTTTAGCATGTAGATATGCTCTTGCAACTGCTCCGCAAGCATAAATTATTTGTCAAGATGTCCAAGTGCTCTTTTGGCATGGAAGAAGTTTATTATTTGGGCCACATTGTGGGGCGTGAAGGTGTTAGGGTGGACCCCAAAAAGATCTAGGCAATGCAGGATTGGCCTTAACCAAAGACCTTGAAGAGCTTGAGAGGATTTTTGGGTCTCACAGGCTACTATCGCAAATTTGTCTGCAATTATGGTCGCATTGCTAGGCCCCTCACTCAAATCCTCAAGAAAAATTCATTCCTCTGGAATGATGAAGCACAACAGGCCTTTATAGCTCTCAAACATGCCGTGTGTTCCACTCCAGTCTTAGCACTACCCGACTTCACCAAATCTTTTGTGATTGAATGTGATTCTTTCGATACGGGTATTGGGGCAGTCTTAATCCAGGAAGGTCAACCCTTGGCCTTCACGAGCCAACAACTAAGTCGAAAGAATCTGGGACAATCTACCTATGAGAAGGAGATGATGGCCATCTTACATGCAGTAGATACCTGGAGACCATACTTATTGGGGCAACGTTTCCAAATCCACATAGACCATCAAAGCCTTAAATATTTTTTGGAGCAATGCCTATCCTCACCACAACAAAATAAATGGCTCGCTAAAATGCTGGGATATGATTATGAGATAATTTACAAGAAAGGGCGTGAAAATATTGTAGCAGATGCATTATCCTGCCAATTTGAGGAGGAAAGTACCCTACTCGTCAATTTCCCTTCCCATTCCAGAATGGATTGAAGAGGCTCGCAAGGAATGGTTTTCACATCCCTGGCTCTCCCAACTCATTAATCAATTGCAGACGGATCCAAATTCCAAAGCGGGCTACTCGTGGCAGGATGATATTCTTCACTACAAGGACAAAGTCGTAATATCACCAACATCCACCCTCAAAAGCCACATTTTGGTGGAGTTGCACTCATCTCCCACTGCAGGACATTCAGGCTTTCAGAAGATGCATGCTCACACTCAAATATCATTTTTTTGGACAGGCATGAAAAAGGACATTCTTACTTTTGTAGTGGAATGCGACGTCTATCAGTGCCACAAAGGAGAAACAGTCAAATCCCCAGGCACATTACAGCCATTGCCCATTCTGACCTCAATCTGGACGGAGGTTTCTATGGATTTCATTATGGGTTTTCCAAAGTTAGGAAACAAGTCAGTCATCATGGTGGTTTTGGACAGACTTTCTAAGTATGCTCATTTTTGTGCCCTACCCCACCCTTTTACACTGACTTTTGTCGCTCAATATTTCATGGATCAAATCTTCAAATTGCATGGCATGCCCACTTCCATTGTGTCTGATCGTGACTCGATCTTCACCAGTAACTTTTGGCAGGAACTCTTCCGGCTACAAGGTACCCAACTACAACTCAGTACTTCTTATCATCCACAAACTGATGGTCAAACTGAAGCAGTCAACAAATGTCTGGAGACCTATCTTAGGTGTTTCACTTCAGAAAAGCAACATCTCTGGGTACAGTGGTTACCTCTAGCCAAATGGTGGTATAACACCAACTATCATGCCAGCACCATAATGACTCCATATGAAGCAGTTTATGGTCAACTCCCTCCTTCCCCTACTTCTTATATCAAGGGATGCTCGAAGGTACAAGCAGTGGATGAACTCCTACAGAACCGCACAATCATGTTGGCCCACCTTAGAGAGAATCTTCATCAAACCCAAAACCGCATGAAGCAACAAGCAGATCAACATCGCTCAGAACGCCAATTTCAAGAAGGGGATCAGGTATTTTTGAGGTTGCAACCATATAAGCAAACATCACTCAAAGACAAGGGTTGTCAGAAATTATCTCCAAAATTCTACGGACCATATCAAGTACTTCAGCGTATTGGAGAAGTTTCCTACAAGCTAGCTTTGCCACCCACTGCAAAAATCCATCCAGTCTTCCATGTCTCATGCCTCAAGAAAGTGATTTGGAACCATTATAGAATTCAAACCAGTCTACCTAAAGTGGATGAAGAAGGGTCAATCTGGCTCCAACCTGAACAGGTTCTTGATACACGATAACGACACCTACATGGCCGCACGATCAAGGAAGTCCTTGTCAACTGGAAAGACACCTCTCTGAAAGATGCAACCTGGGAACCATCCACTATCCTTCAGCAATTTCCGTAGCTTCAACCTTGAGGACAAGGCTATTCTTATGGGGTAGGGCATGTTAGGGTCCAACCCTAACCCCATTATTTATGTAATAGGATCGAGTCATAGTTATAGTTAAGTAAAGAGTCAATAGAGCCGATATTAATAATTGTAAGTGGTTAACCCGCATTTAATGAAGGGACCAGAGTTAGTTGCAAATGGGCCATGGTATTAGATATATGGTATTAATAAGAACCATGGTATTGCCCCATGGTATTGCATGTATGAATCCTATATAAAGGATAGAGACTTCCCTCGAGGAGCATCGTGTATTATTTTGTAATTGAGCTCAGCTCTATTGGAGGTTACCCCCTCGAAGAGGCAAGTGAACATTGCTTTCTGAATAATAAAATAATTTTTGTTACTTCTCATTGTTCTATGTTTTGGGTATATTTCTTCGCATATTTGGTATTCTGGTATCGTCTTGTAGGTTAAGAGCATAACATTATTACTTCCTGAGGATAAGTCACCTAGCCTTGTGTTTCCTCCCTCAGTGAAAAGCGCATTCCAGATGAACAAGTAGCCAATGTTGGAGAATAATTAAACCCTCCCAAGCCTAAACACATTTTGAAACAACAAAGAACACTTCTAAAAAATGAAGTGCACTTCAAAACAATGAAGTTCACTTCAAACGATCAGTGAAAAAGTGCACTTCAGAAGAACAAGGACCTTCTCCCCCCTAAAAAGCACACTCTGGGCAAAAAAGGACCTTCTTTCCTTCAAAAGTACACTCTGAGAGCCTGAGCACACTTCAAAATAATGAGTGCACTTCAGGACTATGAGAACACTTCTTCAACTCGAAGAACTGCACCCTCCTTGACCGCATGATGCACTCATGAAGCATGAAGCTTCATTATTCTCTTAGAGAAAATGGTGCATGCACGAAGCATTAAGCCTTACAACACATGGTGAAATCATGAAGCACGAAGCTTCATCCTTCCCTTTCAATGCATGGTGCAGTCACAAAGGCATAAAGCTTGGAGCACTCCTTTGGCATGAAGAACTATGCCCTCTTTGAGTGCATGGATTCATCTTGAAGGCTTGAGTGTTTCTCCTTTGTCTCTTCAGAGTGCGCCTTTGCGCCCTCTTATTCTCTTTGAGCACATGAACACAACTTGAAGGCATAAAGCCTCACTCCTTCGTCTCTTTGAAGTGTACCCTTGTGCCCTCTTATTCTTTTGAGCACACCTTGAAGTCCTAAATCCTCTCTCCTTTGTCTCTTCGAAGTGATCCCTTGTGCCTTTGAGTTCTCTCTCCCTTGTTTAAGCACACAAATGCACCTTGAAGCCCTCTTGTGAGCCTAGATGAGTTTTATTGTGCCCTCCTAATCAATCCTTCTTCTTTTAACCTTTTCGTAGGCCCATTATGAGATGATCATTCCATAATCTAGGTAATGATAGAATAGATGTTTTAAGACCAATTTTTCCTCACCATGAATGATATTCATTCACAAGAGTACTATCTCAGCATGACAAGGAGATGCTCAAGAAGATAGCAAGGAGAAATCATAAATGAACACCTATGAAGAAGAAGAACAAAAAAGAACAATCATGAAGACATGAAGCAGATCATGGAACAAGACAAAAAGAAGATATTGCATGATGACTTAGAGGATTTAGATATTGATCAAATTCCCTTTGGAGGGTGAAGTGACAAGAAAAGTGGATATTTCATGAAGATAAAGTATAGGTCAGATCTATCTTCAAGAATGGAAGATGAATCAAAAAGGAAAACAACTTGTCATTATCACCTCATCATGAAGTTCATGTCATAATTGTCAATTTTTAATTTGTACTAGTGTCATCATAATAGTCAATGGGTCCATGCGTCATGCCACATCATCATGTGGAATGTAATGATGTATTCTCAAGAAAAGGGAAAAAATGTAATGTTTGAAAGTGCAAGAGTCATATGTGGAATATGAAAAGTCACTTAGTCATATATGGAAAAAATGTCTTTAGGTAAAGTTCAAAAGTCATTATAAGTAAAGAGTTGTTTATAATTCCAAAGGACACATTATAAGTCTAAGTGGCATGAGGGTATTTCAAGAGTCATGGGGATATGAAAGCTCATTCTTTTTATTATAAAAGAAACCTCACAACTCAAGCGAATGGATTTTGGAGGAATAAGCTTTGGAGAGCTAGTCTTCGCTTCTCTACTTGGAATAGGATAGAAAACTATTCTTTGGAGAAGCAAGAAGTAATTGTAGAATATCCTATATATTCACAAGCTCATGCAATTTACTAAAGTACACGATAAGAATCTACTTCTACTTTCAACCACTGGAAGCCAGTAGATCGATGAAAATAGTAATCGATAAGAGGAAGATAATTAATGGAAAGACACAACCGAAAACCCCTACTATCTATATTGCATTAATCACAAATATGAGTGAAGATACAAATCTTGTTCACACAAGAACAATTCTGCACAAGTATGTTCAACTCTCTACCTCACAAGCCCACTCTTATCCAACACTTAACCAATTTCCACTACCTTCCAAACCCCTATTTCCTTGCGCAATTCATAGGATGAATAGCTTGTAGGACTTCATGCTTCCAAAACTGCGCAATCCTATTTAGGTCCTCTTCCTGATTGCGTGCATGATATTTACAACTCAGTAAATCATACAACTGATAGTACACCGTCCGTGCACTCTAGTCTCAACTGGGTCTTTCTCAACTGACATGCATGAGTTTTCGATGAGTGAATCTTCAATTGTCTGGAGTAGAACTTGTGGATGCACCAGTGCACTAACTGACTGTTAATCCTCTACTAGTTCAACAAAGAGTTAGAACTAGTTTAAATGACTATAAATCAGTAAAATGAGTTAACTAATTACAACTCAATCTAAAATCATACTGGGCCCCTATAATTTAGGGAAAACACTTACATGAATTCAAAAAGAATTCCAACTAATAATTCCTAATTTAACTAAGTCAACTTAACTTAATTATCTATTACAATTTGCTATGAGAAAAGAATTATAATTTTAATTCACAATTTAATTCAAGGACAAATTAAATTGAAATTTCTCGATTCTATTTTTAACATTTCTTGTTGCTATTTTCAACTCTCCCTCTCAACAATAAATGAATTCAAATCAATCCTGATCCTGAACCTTTGGAATGTTTTGCATGCAACAATTATCTCTAGCGTTGTTGCTACAACAATTCCTGAAACTAAAAAAACATCCAACCTGAATCAGTACAATGCATATGTCATCAAAGTCTCTGATTGTTATTGCCTCTGTCGACTGCAAAATATGCGCTTTTGTTGACTTTGCCTTTATCCACTATTTTTAATGCTTCTCTGCGGTCTTCAATAACTGACTTCTCTAGCCTCTATCGCTCTGATCTCTGATTGCATCAATCGCCATTAAGTCCTCTCACTACTATGTACTTTGGGCTCCCGTAGCGAGGTATGATCCATGAGACAAAACCTCTGAATGGACCCTACCCAATTTCAAAGCTCTTGGGATTATCACTCCACATCGTCTCACCTCACACCTGGAGGTATGGCTACATGTGCTCCCTCTACCCACTTGGCTTGAAATTTCCCCCTACTGGAGTTCTCTGCATGAGTGGGTGCCTCAACTCAATCTCCTCTTTGCTTCTCCAATTGTGGCTTCTCCACAACTATCTGGGACTACTTCTGAGACTACTTCTTCTCTTCTTGAGTGGATCTCTCCACTTGATCTCCTCTCACCTTCTCGAAATGTGGCTACTCCAAAATTTCCTGAAGTTGCTTCTGAGGCATCTTCTAGGGTTGCATGTTGAGACGTAATTTACTCTCCCTCTCAACCAGCAAGTCTCTAACCTTTGCTCTACTCCTCAAGGATTTGCATGCATCTTGTACCTCAAGAGCATACAGGTTCTTGACTCATGCACTGATCTATTTCACCTCTCCTGTGGCGATGTGTCTAAGGAAAACCTCTCCATTACTAAAAATCACATCATAGTCATGGTCTTCCAATATCTGGACTGAAACAAGATTCTGCTTTAGTGATGGAACATACATCACATTTGTGATCCTAAGAGGCGATCTAGTCTCCCTCTGAAAGGTAACCGTATCGATCCCAATATCTCTATACCTCTCATCTTCTCCCAACTCCATGCTTTGCTTCAGTTCTTTCTCCTCAAAATCACTAAAGAGATCTTTGTTCCCTGTCATATGGAACGAGGCACCACTGTCAAGATACCACACGCATCCCATGAAAATGTTGGCCATGCATGCAATGAGAGTGAAATCAAGTTTGAATTGTGAAGCTAACATTTCACTTGCTGTAGCTACTAAAAGCTCCTTCTTGCTTGCTTTCTTCTGTGGGCAATTCATTGCATAGTGCTCGTGCTCGTGTGTTATGAAACCAGCTCAAGAAAAAGATAGAAAAGATAGATCAACGCCTTAGAATTCAGCCTCTTCGAGGGGGAAACCTCCTTTACATTACATAAATGAACAATTCTTCGATGATTCAAATGACAAAACCTCCTTTCTATATATAGGAGTCTAAGGAGTCACAATATAACCCAGCTGACCTAACAATAATAATATAAAGCCACAAAAATAACAATAGAGGGATTCTATGGGGCACAATAATAACAATATGGGGATAATAGGGGCACAACAATATTAATAAGGGGTACAACTACAATAGTAATGGGGTAATCACTAGTATTATAGGGACCCAACATGCCCCTCTCCTTCAAAAAAGTGTTGTCCTCAACGCTTGAGAAATTATGGATGCTTCTATATAAAATTTTCATCCTCCCATGTGGAATCTTCAGCGGATAAGTTCTTCCACTTGATAAGATACTCCGAAATTGATCGATTTCGTAGCTGTCGAGTTCTCGTTTCTGTGACTGCTTCTGGTTCCATTATAATTTTTCCTTCCTCGTCAAGTTTTGGCAATATTGTTTGAACTGGGAGCTTGTTGCCTATAACCTTTTTTAAACATGAAACATGGAAAACTGGGCACAATCGAGAAGCTGTAGGAAGCTCCAATTTGTATGCCATAGTACCAATCTTTTGCAACACCTTGTATGGACCATAATACTTTGGTGATAATTTATTATCCTTCTTAGCTTGCTTGAGGAACATTTTCTTATATGGTTGTAGCCGTAGGAATACCCAATCACCTTCATCAAAACTTTTTTCGCTACAATGTTGATCTTCCTGTTGTTTCATTCTATTCTATGCCAACACGAGGATATCCTTTAAGAGTTGGAGGACTTGTTGTTGATGTTCACTGTGATGTTCCACTGCTTGAACCTTAGAATTTTCTCTTAAATATGATGTGATGGATGGTGGCTGATACCCATAAAGTGCCATAAATGGGGTCATTTTTGTTGCTGTATGGAAGGAAGTGTTATACCACCATTCAGCCAGAGGAAACCATTTGACCCATTGTGTCTGTTTATCAGATACAAAGCAACGAAGATATCCTTCCAAACATTTGTTTACTATCTCAGTTTGCCCATCAGATTGAGGATGATAAGATGAGCTATGCGCTAACTGAGTACCAAGACAAGAAAATAATTCTGTCCAAAAATTTCCAGTGAAAATGGGATCTCTGTCACTTACAATAATCTTTGGGTTTCCATGTAGCTTTTGAATTGTTTCCATAAATGTAGTAGAAACTGTATTGGCTTTAAATGGATGTGATAATGCACAAAAGTGTGCATACTTGGTAAGTCTGTCAACTACCACCATGATGACACTCTTTCCCTCAGACTTGGGTAAACCTGTGATAAAATCCATTGAAACCTCCTCCCAACGTTGGCTTGGAATGGATAAAGGTTGTAATAGACCCGGTGTCTTAGTTGTTTCAACTTTATTTTGTTGGAAAACCAAACATTCCGCCACAAACTTTTGAATATCTAATTTAAGGCCATCCCAAAAAAATTCCTTCTTAACCCTGTGGTAAGTTTTTAAAAATCCTGAGTGCCCTCCTAAGGGAGAAGTGTGCAATTCCATAAGAATCTTTTGTTGTATGGGAATTCTTACAGAGGTATAAGCGATCTTTGTACCATAACGAATCATTTTGCCAGCTAAATGTATCAGACATACTGGAATCTTGTTGTAACTTTCGAATAAGTGCCCACACTTCTTCGTCATTCTTCCATTCCTCCCTTGCTTCGTTTATCCAATCTGGTTGGATAATAGAAATGGCACACAACAATGCTTCCACATCCTCATCCTTTCTTGAGAGTGCATCTGCCACCACATTTTGCTTCCCTTTTTTGTAGATGATTTCAAAGTCATAACCCAACATCTTTGTGACCCACTTTTGTTGCTCTTCAGAGGATAATCTTTGTTCTAAAAAGTATTTAAGGCTATCATGATCCGTTTTTACCTTGAAGTGTCTTCCCATTAGGTAGGGTCACCATTTCTTAAGTGCATGGAGTATTGCCAACATTTCCTTCTCATAAATAGCTTTGTGTAAAAACTTTCCCTTGATTGGACGACTTTCAAAAGCAATGGGTCTTTCATCTTGCATTAAAACAGCACCAATTCCATTTCTTGAAGCATCACATTCCACAATAAAGGTTTTTGTGAAGTCTGGTGTAGCTAAGACCGGTGCTTGGCACATTGCCTCTTTAAGATGTTCGAAGGCCTTTGTTGCTTCCGGAGTCCATGAAAATGCATCTTTCTTCAATAATGTTGTTAGAGGTGTTGCTATTCTCCCATAATTCTTAACAAACTTGCGATAATACCCTGTCAACCCGAGAAATCCTCGCAGATGCTTTATGGATGTGGGGATTTTCCATTCCTTAATGGCTTTAATTTTGCTAGGGTCTACCTTAACTCCTTCATGAGATACAATATGACCCAGATATTCCACCTCTTGTACTCCAAAGAAACATTTGGATCTTTTTGCATATAATTGTTTCTCCTCCAATAGTTGTAGCACCTTGTCAACATGTTCAACATGATCCTTCCAAGACTTGCTGTAGATTAGTATATCATCAAAAAATACTAACACAAATTTTCTAAGGAATGGTTTGAAAATTGAATTCATCAAACCTTGAAATGTTGAAGGTGCATTGGTAAGGCCAAAAGGCATGACCAAAAATTCATAATGACCCTCATGAGTTCTAAATGCCGTTTTCGGAATGTCTTCAATCTTCATTCTGATTTGATGATATCCTGAACGAAGATCCAACTTGGTGAAGTAAATTGATCCATGCAATTCATCCAGTAATTCATCAATGACAGGAATGGGAAACTTATCTTTAATAGTGAGCTTGTTGAGCTCCCTATAATCCGGACACATGCACCATGATCCATCCTTCTTGTGCACCAATACTACTGGAGCAGAGAAAAAACTTTGACTTGGTTGAATTATACCAGCCTCTAGCATTTCTGCAACCATACGTTCAATTTCACTCTTTTGGGCATAGGGATATCTGTACGGCCTGATGTTTGGAGGAACACTTCCTGGAATCAGATGAATAGCATGATCATGATCACGAATAGGTGGGAGACCTTTGGGAGTCTCAAATACCTTGGAATGATTGTCCAAGACTTTTTGAGATCTGGAGAAATAGATGATTCCAATGTGGAAACATCTAGCGAACATAATTGTGCAATTACACCTCTTTGTTCCTTTTTTAGAAGCTTTGTCATACCGTTAGAGCTGATTATCTTTCCCGGTTTCCCTGCAATACCCCTTAATTCAACTTCCTTTCCTTCCACAGAAAATTTCATGAAAAGTTCTTGAAAATTAAAAGCTATTGTACCCAAGGATTGTAGCCATTGGACTCCTAGTACAACATCAGCACCTCCCATTGGAATGGAAAGCATTGGGCTAGTCAATACATATTCTCCCATGGATAGCTTGATATTATGGCACTTTCCAGAGCAATTTATTGTTCCTCTATTTGCAACCATCACTTGACACTCTGGTGCTGGATATAAGAAGCAATTCAATTCTTTTGCTACCTTACAATGAATAAAATTGTGGGTACTTCCTGAATCAATCAACACTATTACCTTTTTCTTCTTGATTTGTCCTTCTATCTTGATGGTTTGAGGAGTGGTAATTCCCACCAATGCATTACAAGATATGGTCGGATTCATTTATTCTTTATCTAGGCTTTGTTCCTGGAGTATATCCTCTTCTTTTGACCTTTCTTGCTCCTTTTCTTCTTCCTCTTCACAATCTATGTAGAATAATTTCTTCTCAGCACACTTATGACCTTTAGTGTATTTGCTATCACAACTGTAACAAAGCCCTTTTGCTCTTTTTTCTTCCAATTGTTGTGGTGTCAACCTTATAGGTTGTGGAAGACTAGGGAAACAACACTTCCATCTTTATAGTTGTGAGTGGTATGCTTCCTGGTTGCCATAATTTTGCTTTCCATTTTTCTTGCTAACTTGAATGCCTTCTCTAATGAATCAGGTTCCCAAAGGTGAACATCATGTTGGATATTATCCTTTAAAGGCCCTATGAACACATCAATCCTATGCTCCTCTGGAATATCTTTTACCCTTATGTTCAATTTTTGGAACTCCTCAATGTGCTCCATTATTGAACCCTTTTGTTTGAGACTTATCAATTGGCTAAAAAAAGTGTTGCTTTTTGTATCCTCATAATGTGCTATCAATTCTTCCGTAAAAATTGCCCAAGTGATAAATTGTTTACGAGAGCAAAGCCATTGATACCATACAAACTGATTTGGTTCCAAATATAAAGTTGCAATACGTACCTTTTGTGTGTTTTGCACATTATTGAGATCAAAAAATTTCTCCATCTGTAATATCCATGTTGCGGGATCCTTGCCATCAAACTTCCTCATATCGATTTTTGGAATATGGTGGGTCTTTGATCCAACATTAGAGTCTATGGAATCATGATTAACATTTCTTTTGTTCTCATCATGAGTTTCCTTTACTACCCTTTCACCATTAGTGAACCTTTCTTGTAGCAACTTATTCATATTTATCTTCAATTCTTCCATGTCTGTCTTCAAATCTATCTTCAAATCATCCATCTTAGCTTCCACGTCATTCATCTTAGCTTCTACACCTTTCTTTAAATAATCCATCTTAGCTTCTACACCTTTCTTTAAGCCATCCATCTTAGATTCTGTTCCTTTTTGTGCAAGGGACAATTGTTGCACTTGGTCTTGTAATTTTGATATATCATTTTGCATTTCTTCCTCTTCTTCATGAGTCATGCTAGAGCTTTCAGCTTCCTTACTAGGTGTTTGCACTTTCTTTCCTCAGTGCATCAATTACCGATAATAATGCTCTACTATGCCCTTTGAATTCCTTCAAAATAAATTTTCAAAGCAAGCTTAAGCAAAAATTTAAGAAAATCTACAAACCTTTTTTCACCTTGTAGGAGCTCGATATTGCCTCTGACGTATCTCTGTACTTTCCAATCATCTAGATCTGAATTTGTGACCTGCAGTAGCCCTCTATGTCCTCTTTCCAATGCCACAAGTCTGACCCAAATTGGATTCTCCAAGGAAGAGTTATGCAAAATCTCCCGCAGTGACTTGATTATAGACTATTTCAGTAGAGCGAACTTGTACGACGTGCCACGAGTCACTATTTCGACCTTTGGATCTAAAAAATGCATACAAGAAACTACATTGTATCCTCTTTCTGTACCTTCTTACTAAATTTCAATCTTATCCCCAGAGCGAAAGTTATGACGCTTTTCCCCAGGTCACCTGTTTGGAATGTAATTCAGGAGTCTGCAAAAGACCAACTTCCTCAGATCACATCTCCGCAAATATAGCGCGAACAACTCTGAAATTCGGGCCCGAGGTTCAGCGTGATTTATTCTCAAATGGGTTTTTTTTGCAACTTCTGAAACGTCGCAGAAAAAAGTTATAGCGAAAATGCCACGATGACTTGTTTGGAGTAGCGAAACCCTAGAATCCAAAGCTCTGATACCAAATGTTATGAAACTAGCTCAAGAAAAAGATAGAAAAGATAGATCAACGCCTTAGAATTCAGCCTCTTCGAGGGGGCAACCTCCTTTACATTACATAAATGAACAATTCTTCGATGATTCAAATGACAAAACCTCCTTTCTATATATAGGAGTCTAAGGAGTCACAATATAACCCAACCGACCTAACAGTAATAATATAAAGCCACAAAAATAACAATAGAGGGATTCTATGGGGCACAGTAATAAAAATATGGGGATAATAGGGGCATAACAATATTAATAAGGGGTACAACTACAATAGTAATGGGGTAATCACTAGTATTATAGGGACCCAACATCGTGATACTGAAAGCACTTGACTTTCGAGGAGTCCATCTTCTTCCTACCCGCCTCACCTTGGGACTTCTTTCCCTTGGCCTTATTTTCCTTACTCGCTAAGGAAAATTCCTCTTCCACTTCTTTGGAAGAGGTCCCATCTCTAGTGTTCTATCGAAAATCCTCTTCTACCAAATCTGATCATATTCGTTCCCAATCTGGTAGCTTCTCCCTCCCATTGACAGAGTCCTAATAACTATGCCAACTCTTGGGAAGTCCTAGAAGAGATAGGCTCACCATATCATCCTCGAAAACAGTGATTCCAACACTTCCAAGCTCATCTCGAAAATGAGTGAACTTGGTCAAGTAACTTGGAATTGAGTCGCCCGCCTCCATCTTGATTTTTTGAAGTTTGTCTTTCAGTGGAAACTTCCTATGGTCACTATTGTTCTAAAATGCTCAAGACAATGTGGTCTCGAACTCCCTCAAGGATTATCTGCCTCACCCTTGCCACACACTTCTTCCATTCAGACAGATCTTTTACATCCGATACTGGTGGCTTAAGAATGCCTTGCTCAATGATTTCCTTCAAGCCATTATCCTCCAACTCAACCTGCATCATGTCCTTCCAAGCTATGTAATTCGAGTTGCCATCAAAGGCATACTCAAGCCACAAACTGTAGAATGCCATATGTCGATCTTGAAGTATGTATTGCAAATTAGAATTTCACCTATAACCCAAAACTTAGAACTTCAAAATATCCTCTAGTATATTGAATTCAGCTCTGATACCATGTAGAATTTCCTATAGATTCACAAGCTCATGCAATTTACTAAAGCATAGGACAAGAATTTACTTCTACTTTCAACCAGCGGAAGCCAATAGATCGATGAAAATAGTAATAAAAAAGAGGAAGATAATCAATGACACATAACACAATATGTATCCAAGGAAAGCCACAACTAAAAACCCCTACTATCTATATTGTGTTAATCATAAATATGAGTGAAGATACAAATCTTGTTCACATAAGAACAATTCCATACAAGTATACTCAACTATAGTTATAGCTATGGTGGTTGGGTTGATACTCTGGATGAAGATCCTACTCCAAACAATGTGAGGTCTAATTGGGACTCCACATCAGGTAGACTCCCTGCAGGTTGGTGGTATCCATCACCATCAACATTTTGGCGTTAGAAGGAGGGCCAAATGACAAGTTATGCCCTTTGAGTCTGTTTTGAACCTCTTATCTTAAATGGATCTTTCCCAAATCATAATCGCAGTGTGTTTTTCTAACCTACCAGGCTACCTGCTAGTTAACTTTCATTCTCCATGGAAATTGTTCATGTCTTGTCTCAATTCAGGTTTGATGGAAAGGGTGGTACAATTTAATCCAAACACATAAATGATGTTCTTAGGTTTTGTAAATGCCTTGAAATCGATGATGAATATTTTATGTGTATTATACTCACCCTCACTCTTGAAGGTCATGTTAATCAATGGTGTCATACCTTACCATCTACTTTCATTCATTATTTTCACCAATTCCTTAAGGAGCTTCAACAAGATTTTTATGGGTATGATTATTGAGATGTTTATAAAAGAATTAATCAACTTAGAATGGAGAATAATGAATAAATTGAGGATTTTGCTAACAGAATCCTTCACTTATGTTAAGAATTTCCTAAAGAAGATATGGATTGGGATTTATTTAAGAAAAAGTATGAACATTTGGTTCAAATCCCTTTGAATTAGTGTGAATCTAAATCCCCAGATGCTCTTATTCTCCCAACTTTTAGAAATTGTGACACACCCCAAATCTCATAGGAGGAGCCTATTGTGCCTTTTGTTCCTTTTCCTCTTCCTTTTCTATTACCAATTTGGGTGCCTCCTTCTGATAATGTTAAAGTTGGGAAATCAGCAAAACAAATTCCTAATCCATCTTCTCAACCATCATTTGTTTCGCATGATATTGATCCGACTGAGGATAATTTGGAATGGTTCATGAAGCCTATGGTGAATATTAATCCCCCTAGTCAAATAGATGGTATTAACACTCATAACTTTAGCCTTGAATCTAATTTTTATTGTTTTCTTGCTCTATCATATCTTTCTTGTGATCACTTGCCCCTTGATCCAATTGATCTATCTCTTCCAAATTCAAGTATCGATCAGGAGCAAGGTAGTCACATTTCATAGGTAGAGGCGCAACAAGGTGAGGATTATTTCAACATTTCTTCTCTTTTTAAAAATCCTCCATGTCAATATAATAATATCCCATCCTTGTTTGATTTTGAATCTATCAATCTTAGTGATGTATTAAATGAAATTGATTTTCATAATGAATCTAAATTTGTGGACAACCTTCATTCTGTTGATTTTGATTGTATTATTGTATATAATGATGATTACCCTAGTGCACTTTTTCATCTATCGAATTTTCATGAGAACT
The DNA here is from genome assembly GCA_031772625.1 of Pinus tabuliformis. Lineage (NCBI taxonomy): Eukaryota > Viridiplantae > Streptophyta > Pinopsida > Pinales > Pinaceae > Pinus > Pinus tabuliformis. The sequence continues at coordinate 145,302,197 of CM062812.1, forward strand.
TTGTTTCGAAATATTTAGATCTTGAATCTAATTTGGTTAAATATGTTCTTATTAGAACTCCCTCTTCACCTCACTATCCCTTGTGTTCCACCTTTTGTAAGGCATTAACTTGTGATGGAGATACTCCATCTAATGAGTTGGATTTTGAATTGACACATGGTAGTGAGATCATTCATGATGAAGAGGAAAGTAAAGAAATAATTGAGTATCATTTCCATCCCTTATCATTTTTAATTTTGCATGAAAAAAATTAGTCTATTTAGGTTACTCATGATATTTGTTCAATCTATCCATCTTTGGATGTGCAATTGGAATAACGTTATGAATTGGGTAATTTATTTTTTGAAGATGTAAGTTATGACCAAATAATTGATGTAGATGGTTTCCATCTAGATGGTAATGATTTAGTCGAAATTACTGGTAGTAGTTGTCCACACACAATGCATAATTTGATTCAATTCTCAAAATTCAATACTACAATTCTTGAAAGTCTCGGGACTCACTAGGAAGTCGAGGCACTTCAACTTTGATTGATGGTTATGCCAGGTCCTCATGACTCTGGTAAATCCCCTCAACCAAATCAGATTTTGATATTCTCAAAAAATTCTTTTCTTTGCATGGTTGCATTGAAAGTAAATTCCTTCTTGAAACATGTTTGGTACTTCGGACATAGTTTTTCTAACTTTCAAGATTTGGTCTTTGATCGAATTGAAGGTATTATTTCAGTTGATTTATCTTCATGAAAATATATTATATCAAAATCAACTTTGGAATGTACACTTTTCATAGATGACTGAAGTTGTGAAGTTGATCACTCTAAAATTATCTTTGGCCAAAGGATTCATGTATATCAGATTATTTTGAAAGAAATATTCTCCTAATCCTTCTTGTGAATATTCTAATACTCATTATTTTGTTCATGGAATCATATATCCTCTTCAACGTTAATAAATTTTGGTGCTATTTTCTAAATCGAATTCAAACTGAATTATCTTCATTCCCCATTGACCAAGAATCTTACAGTTTAATCAATCATGACAACTATTATTCAATGTATCATGTTCCCACTAGTATATCTCATGATAGTTGTTTTGAATCGATTTATCTTATGATTTTCCATTTCAATATCCAGATAATTGTCAAGTAGTTAAGGCACTTCAACCTCCACTAATGGTTATGTCAGCTCCTCACTATCTTGACAAGATTTCTGAATAGGATTAGATTTATTTCCCCTCACAAGATTCTCATCCTGATTCGACACCATTAATTGAAAATTCTTTCTCTCAAGAATTTTAGGATCATCAAGAGGAATATTTTGAATTTTATGATCCAATCTGTCATCGGTTAGAAGCATCTTACTTATCAAGCCTTTTTCTAAAATAAAGTATCGATCTCTCTTTATATTTACTGAGGAAGAAAGCACAAGTGCAGATATATTCACAAGGATCCATCAAGGTTTTCTTGCTTATGATTTTCATAAAAAAGGTAAGGTGGTAGGTTGGGTAAAGTCAGGTGATATGACACATATTTATTCCTTTAAGAAATACCTTCAATGTTTTGTGCAATATTTTCAAGCTTCTATCTTTTCTATTGCACATTATTATATATTAGTTGTAATTGCTCTTATCTTTGTGTTTGCAGGTTGGGAACAACAACAATGAATTCATTGGAAAGATGATTACACTTAGCCCTGACCTTCTAGATGATTAAGTTAGGAGTAGGCTTAGTTGTATTTAGTTTCCCTTGCATCACATCCACCCTCTATCTTGCTCTCCATTGAGCCTCTAAATTTTCTTGTTTTCTTGTTGTACACTCTACATGTTGTTTTATGTTCTGTCTCCATTTTCTTATTTCTTTTTCTTTTGTTTTGTTGTTTTGTCATGTATTTTATTTTTTCTTGTTTAATAATACTTTTCATTAAATATTCTCTTGTTTGGCACCAAAGACAATGTAGCAACAACTTGAAAAGGTCAATTGTGATGACAAACAATTCTTGGCTAATTTGTTACCTCTTCTCTATCTTGGGTTTGTATATCTTTAAAGTCCATGATGTTTGAATGGATAATATGATCCAATCGAATGGAAAGCCTTTGGTTGGAATCTAAAGCTTGTATCTATTCTAGGATCCTCATTCCTCAACTCAGTAGTGTAAGTAAAGAGTGTTTTTCTTGCCTAACTAGTCAAGTAGTTAAAGGATAAGGCGAGAATCAATTAGCTATCAAACTAATATTAGAGATCTATAAATACTTCTTTGAAGGGGCAACCTCCTCTACTCTCAATAAGTTGGGATCCTTCTTCTTGTTGTTGAAAATAATAAGTTTTGAAGCACAGTCCTATTAAATAAATAAATAAAGGGTGAAAGAAGAGAAAGGCTTCATGCAGAGGAAGGTGAAGCAAGTGACCTTGTCGGGGTACTATCTAGGCTCACCAAGAGTAAATCAATGCTTTTGCTCCTGTAGTGACTCCACCGAGGTACTGTCCAGGCTTGTTGGAAGTGGAGAAACACCATAGATGAAACTTATACTCTAAATATATTAAACTCGTTGTACATACTATCCATTCCTGGATCAAAACAATTATGATTTGGCAAGGCTTGGTATGTGTTTAACTAACTAAGTGAATGAATGGGATTGTATCTCTAATTGGGTTAAGTATGGAGGCAAAGGTAATCTGCAAGATGAATCAATACTTCCTGAAATACCGAGACCTTGCGCTTAGAAAATTAAACGTAAATAGAGAAGTTGGATTCCTACCAATGTGTCACTATGTGTTGACACTACAATCAACACCCTCCACAATTTTGACCACACTTGAATTTTTTATCCCACTAAGGATCCTACGAACTCTCGTTCCATGGTCGATTGAAGTTTTGTAAAGGTTTTAAGTCTTCTTCCAAATTTTCATTGTCAAAGTCACTAGCACACACATACGCAGTCTTTGATAGGTTCATGAACACACTTCCTTTTGCTAGCTTGAACATGTTATGAAACCATGTCACAAAAAGATAGAAAATATAGATCAACGACTTCAAAATCAACCTTTTCGAGGGGGAAACCTCCTTTACATTACACAAATGAACAATTCTTGGATGATACAAGTGACAAGACCTGCTTTCTATATATAGGAGTCTAAGGGGTCCCAATAAAATCATAGGCTACATAAAAATAATATTGTAGGGGCACAACAATAACGATAGTGAACTTCTATGGGGCATAATAATAAACAAAAGGGGACTATATGGGCACAATAATACAATAAGGGGGTTGTACTAATAACGATAAGGGGTTACACTAGTAGTCTAGGGACCTAACATGCCCCTCTCCTTCAAAAAGTGTTGTCATCAACGCTTGAGTAGTTTTGGATGCTTTTGTATAAAATTCTCATCCTCCCATGTGGAATCTTCAATGGGTAAGTTCTTCCACTTGATGAGATACTTTAAAATTGATCGATTTTGTAGCTGTCAATTTCTTGTTTTTATGACTGCTTCCAGTTCTAATATGATTTTTTCCTTCTTTGTCAAGTTCTGAAAATATTGTTTGGACTTGGAACTTCTCACCTATAACCTTCTTTAAGCATGAAACATGGAAAACTGGGTGCACTTGGGAAGATGTAGGAAGCTCCAATTTGTATGCCATAGTACCAATATTTTGTAACACCTTGTATGAACCATAATACTTTGGTGATAATTTATTAGACTTCTTAGATTTCTTGAGGGACATTTGTTTGTATGGTTGTGGTCATAGAAATACGTAGTCACCTACATCAAAACATTTTTCCCTATGATGTTGATCCGCTTGTTGTTTCATTCTATTCTATGCCAAAGTGAGGTTATCCTTTAAGAGTTTGATAACTTGTTGTTGATGCTCGATGTGATCTCCCATTGCTTGAACCTTACAATTTTCTTTTAAAGCTGATATGATGGGCAGTGGATGATATCCATAAAGTGCCATAAATGGGGTCATTTTTTCTGCAGTATGGAAGGAAGTGTTATACCTCCATTCAACTAAAGGAAACCACTTGACCCATTTTGTCTATTTATCAGTTAGAAATCAATGAAGATATCCCTCCAAACATTTTTTCACTATCTCAGTTTTCCCATCAGATTGAGGATGATAAGATGAGCTATGATCTAACTGAGTACCCAAATGTTCCACCTCTTGTACTCCAAAGAAACATTTGGAGCTTTTTTCATATAATTATTTCTCCTCCAATAGTTTGAGCACCCTGTTAACATGTTGAACATGATCCTTCCAAGACTTGTTGTAGATTAGTATATCATCAAAAAATACTAACACAAATTTTCTAATGAAGGGTCTGAAAATGGAATTCATCAAACCTTGAAATGTAGAAGGTGCACTGGTAAGGCCAAAAGGCATTAGCAAATATTCATAATAACCCTCATGAGTTATAAATGTTGTTTTTGGAATGTCTTTTGTCTTCATTCTGGTTTGATGATATCTTGAACGAAGATCCAACTTGGTGAAGTGAATTTCTCCATGTAATTCATCCAATAATTCATCAATGTCAGGAATGGGAAATTTATCTTTAATAGTAAGCTTGTTGAGCTCCCTGTAATCTGGACACATGCACCATGATCCATCCTTCTTGTGTACCAATACCATTGGAGTAGGCAAAGGACTTTGACTAGGTTGAATTATACCAACCTCTAGCATTTCTGCAACCATACGTTCAATTTTACTCTTTTGGGCATATGGATATCTATAAGGCCTGATGTTTGGGGAAACACTTCCTAGAATCAAATGAATAGCATGATCACGATCACGAATAGGCGGGAGGCCTTTGGGAGTCTCAAATTCCTTGGAATGATTGTCCAAAACGTTTTGGAGATTTGGAGAAATAGATGATTTCGATGTGGGAACCTCTAGTGAACATAATTGTGCAATTACGCCCCATTTTTTTTCTTTAGAAGCTTTGTCATGCAGTTAGAGTTGATTATATTTTCGACTTTCCCTTCGACACCCCTTAATTCAATTTCCTTTCCTTCCCAAAAAACATTCAAGAAAAGCTCTTGAAAATTAAAAGCTATCGTACCCAAATATTGTAGCCATTGGTCTTCTAGGTCAACATCTACACCACCCATTGGAATGGAAAGCATTGGACTATTCAAGACATATTCTCCCATGGATAGCTTGATATTATGGCATTTTGTAGAGAAATTTATGGTTCCTCCATTTGCAACCATTACTTGAAACTCTGGTGTTGGATATAGGAAGCAATTCAATTCCTTGGCTATCTTACAATGAATAAAATTATGGGTACTACTCGAATCAATCAACACTATTACCTTTGTCTTCTTGATATGCCCTTCTATCTTGAGACTTTGAGGAGTGGTAATTCTTGTCAATGCATTACAAGATACGGTCAGATTCATTTCTTCTTTCCATGGAATTGGTTCCTGGTGTATATCCTCTTCTTTTTACGTTTCTTGTTCCTTTTCTTACTCCTCTTCCCCATCTATGTAAATTAATTTCTTCTTAGCACACTTATGACCTTGAGTGTATTTGCTATCACAACTGTAACAAAGGTCATTTTCTCCTTTTTATTCCAATTGTTGTGGTGTCAACCTTGTAGGTTGTGGAAGGCTAGGAGCAACAACACTTCCATCTTTATAATTGTGAGTGGTAGGATTTCTTGTTGCCATAATTTTTCTTTCAAATTTTCTTTCCAACCTGAATGGCTTCTCCAATGAATCAAGTTCCCAAAGATGATCCTCATGTTGAATGTTATCATTTAAATTCCCTATGAAGAAATCAATCCTTTGCTTCTATGGAATATCATTTACCCTTATATTCAATTTTTGGAAGTCCTTAATGTGCTCTGCCATCTATCATTTCCTTCGTGAAAATTGAGCAGGTGACAAGTGGTTTATGAGAACAAATCTCTTTATAACATAAAAATTGATTTGGTTCTAAATATAAAGATGCAATAGGTACCTTTTGTAACAATTTCACATCATGTAGATAAAAATATTTTTCCATCTGTAGTAACCATGTTATGGAATCCTTGCCATCAAACTTCCTCATATCGATATTTAGAATATGGTGGGTGTTTAATACAATGTTATATTCTTTGAAATCATGATTGACATTTATTTTTTTCTCATCATGAGTTTCCTCTACTACCTTTTGATCATTAGGAGGCCTTTCTTGTAGCCGCTTTGTCCCACCTTCCTTCAAGCTGTCCATGTCTTTCTTCAAATTTTCCATGACCTTTTTCAAATCTTCTTCCCTACCATCAATATTAGCATCCATGGCACATATAAAACTATGTATCTTAGCTTCAATCACATTCTTAAAATCATCCATCCAATTTTTCTTACTAGGTGTTTCTATTTTCTTGATTCGAGTCATTCTGTTTCTTTCTTTTAGCAACTCGATCTTAAATCTATTGTATCTCTAAAATTTAGGATCTCCAAGGTCTAAAATTGTGACCTACAGTAGCCCTCTGTGTCCTTGTTCCAATGCCACCAGTTTGATTGAAATTGGATTCTCCAAGAAAGAGTTATGTCTAATCTCACAAGATGACCTCATTATATACTTTTTCATTAGAGAAAACTTGTACAAAGTGCCATGTGTGACTGTTTCGACCTTCGGACCTAAAACGAATACACAAAAAAGTATAGTCTGTCCTCGTTCTGTAAACTCTTACGAAATTTCAATTTGATGTTCAAAGAGACAGTTACGATGATTTTCCCAAGGTCACCTATTTGGAATGTAATTCGGGAGCCTGCAGAAACACTAAATGTCTTAGACCGTATCTCCGACAATATAGCGAAACAAGATTTGAAATTCGGGCCCAAGATTCACCAACCTTTCTATTCAAATGGATGTTAATTTCAGAGTCCGAACCTTCATAAAAATGAAATTATAGTGAAAATTCCTTGATGACCTGTTTGTGAGGGAATTCTAGAGCTTGCAAAAACCCTAACTTCCTCAGATCATATCTCCGAAAATATAGCGAGACAAGATTTGAAATTGGGACCCATAGTTAAGGAAGATTTGTATCAAATGGGATTTTTTTTTAGCTTTTGATTCGACGATGTCCTGTTTGGAGCAGCGAAACCCTAGAATCCAAAGCTCTGATACCAAATGTTATGAAACCAACTCACAAAAAGATAGAAAAGATAGATCAACGACTTCAAAATCAACCTCTTCAAGGGGGAAACCTCCTTTATATTACACAAATGAATAATTCTTAGATGATACAAATGATAAGACCTCCTTTCTATATATAGGAGTTTATGGGGTACCGATACAATCAGAGCCTACATAACAATAATATTGCAGGGGCACAACAATAACAATAGTGGACTTTTATGGGGCATAATAATAACAACAAGGGGACTATATGGGCACAATAATATAGTAAGGGGGTTGCACTAAAGAGGTTACACTAGTAGTATAGGGACCTAACATAATAGGTACAACATCGTCTGTCAAGACAATGCTTGAGTTATGCTCAAATCATATTGGTATTTGGTGCACACCTTTTTGACAAACTCCCTCACTTCAGTTGCATTTGTACTTTTGTTTCTGTGATTTTTCTTAGATGTCTCTTTTTTGCACTGCTGCTTTCACATTCGTGATTATCGCTTCTTCTCATGTTCACTATAATAAGTGGCGTTTTCATGGTATATTCACTCCAACATGTGTCTCTTTCAAGGTGTTTGGAACGAGTCCCCTGGGGGTCTATTTTGGGGTTAAAAACCCAAGTTTTGGGGAAAAGGCATGAAGTTTGTATAAATAAATGTAAAGTCTCTGCATTTTGTGGTCGATGAGCATGAAGATATCAAGAGTCAAAAAGGGTTTTCTGCCCTTAGTCTAGATAGGTTGTGTCGGCTTTAGAGATCCGCCTTTGGTCCGCAGACCATGGGATTGTATAAAAAGGAGGTCTTAGAGGAGTCTAAGCGGGTCAGTCAGTTAAGATGAAGTGTTTGACAAGTCTATGAAGAGCTAAGAGCGAGAGTCTTAGGATAGGAAGAGGTTTTTCGTCTGAGTGCATAGAGGCCTAGGGTAGAAGTCCGCAGCTGAGTGCGCAGATCCCTGTAGCTATGTGTGCAGGGTGGATAAAGTTTGTATTGGAAACTTGGATCATCAATAAAGAGAAGTATTCTGAAATTACTGTGTATTTTTCCTCTGTGGATTGCATGTGATTATGTTATGTTAAGTTTTGGGTTTATGTTATAATACTAATTTGATGTGTGAATGTATATGTTCCTATCTGTTATATGAACGCAAATAATGATATACGTTTATGCGAAGATAATCATAACTTCATGGTAAATTTGGTGAACACTTAAGATAATTCGAGAAATTATACAATAACATAGTAACAAAGGCACATAAGTACCTGAGTCATGGGGTAGGGTTGCACGAAGAACGATTGTATACCTTTGCGAGGGTTCTAAGAGACAGAAGAGAAAGTGTATCGATAAGCCTAAAGGCTTATCGATCTCCATGAACTAAGGGCATAAGGTATAAAGTCGACATCACGACCATCTCAAGGTGCAGAAACTTGGTTCCTGCATCCCCCCATACTGCTTCTGGTGAGACTTCGGTCCACGCTCTGCAGATTGATGCTGAAAGGGCTAGCAGTGTAGGGATTTTCTTGGTTGACTAACGCTGAACCTGGGTTAGGGCCCAGCAAGCCAACAAATGGTTCTGTTGCCAGGACCAGGATCTGCATAAAGAGACGTGTGATGTCGCATCATTGGAACCCAACTAAGAAAGAGATCGAGGACTGGTTGGAAAGAAAGATCCACGAATTCACGGTGTAAGAGAATGGGAATCTACGATTAACAAAAGAACAGTGGTCGGATAGATATCTATACACAGAAATACATGAAATCTTCTTCTGTTCCTTCTCGGGTTGAATTATACGAGTGGATCATGAAGTTGGCAAATGGCTAGGGATGGTGGAGGCTTGACAATCTAATTGTTTGGAACCTAGAACTAGTGCAGAGATTGGAAGCCTTTGAAGATAAGATCGCGTATGTTGTCTATCACTAGCTTGACCGTATCATATGAGGGTTTGTAACAGAGTTTGCGGTTGATACTTCAGTCAACTATAGTGAAGCAAAGCGCCGCTTCTTCAAAGGACCACGAGGTAAGTATTTGAAATTACTAAATACTTGAATTTAGATGCTCTTGTGTGAAAAGCAGGTCATGAAGTTACCTTGATGTTTGAAGCTACGCAAAGTGGAAGGTCTTTCAGGGACGAAGGAAGAAAAGGTCCTGGGTATAACCCGCTGCTTGAGCCTCCTTTGAGTTGATGATGAAGGAGCAATGTAGGTTTCTCCACTCAGTGCTATTCATTTGATAAGACAAGTGTTCCTGTGAATACCTACATTGCCTCCATCGTCATCCCATCGATCCACACTGCCTCCATCCTCACCTCCACCACTCACCCCATCACCCACACCACTCACCCCATCACCCACACCACTACCACCTAACTCACGATCACGGACAGTTTTCCGCCCGTACCTCTGCCACGCGTCGCCCATCCGGTATGCTCGCTCGCCCTCCATTTAATACCACCTAACCCAAAAAGCGGTGCGAGAAAAACTACTAACCGCCTTCTGCTGACGTCAGGTCTGATCCACCATGTCATCTGTTGATGTCATCTACCACGTCACCTGCCACGTCATCTGCCCTCCGCTGACGTCATCCACCCGATAAACGCCAAAACTCCCGCCAACCATTGTTTTGCTAAATAAAATGAATAAAACACCATTTTTGTTGTTGTTCGCTGCATCACATATTTCTAGGCAGAAACAACGACTGAGGCCAGCAATCCAGTTTCAAACTGGCACCCGACTAGAAGAGCTACACCACAAGCTCTGAGTTGCCATTTCAACCTGTCAGTGTACTGTTTCCTTCTTCAACGCAGAAGGCCCGAATTCCAGTTTGAAAATACAAAGAAACTAAAGAAAACCCCTTGTAACCCTGAAAGGTTGCACCCCTCAACGTTCCTCACGGAAAATATGTTGGAAATATTGTTAAAATTTCACCCCTGGGTAAAAGTTAAATGTTGAGCTATTTATCAGACAGAGTTATCTACCAGACAGAGATGAACAGGGTAAACAGTCAAAGTGTATCAGAGTAGTTAAAGAGTATCAGTAAGAATAGGGCAGCCAGCACATAGTTACTGAAGAAGACAGCTGCCAGCCAAATCCTAGGGCCTGCCTCCAACACATTCAACAAAAACAGGACCTGCACAACATCGGTTTATCTTTTTCCTATTTTCAAGACTAGCTGTTTTTATTTTCTTGTAAGCTATTTTTAGTCATCCTAGATATTATCTCACTCTATGATGAGATATTTGTTTTAAAATTTTGAGCATAAATACCCCCTCCATTGGAGTATTGGGGGGGATTCCTAAACTTTGTTGTAATATTGAATTTTTGGAATAAAGAACTGTTGGAATCAACTGTTGCATGGCCTATTGGATGAAGAATTGAAGCAGAGGACTTGTCACAGACTTCTTGAATCAACCACTGGATCAATAAGTCCTCTATATCTTGTTTTTTAAAGTTTTCTTAGTTTATTACATCATTTGTGTTTCACAATCTGAATGATAAAGAAAATATTTAATTTCAGAATCTGCTTGATTGCACTCTGTTTTCAAGTCATTATTGTTCTCTGTGTTTTCTTCAGAATTAGGATAAGCAGTGAAATCTTAATTGCTCCTATTTCCTAATTCTTTCATGTTGATTATTAGTTAAAGAATACTTAACTGCTCCTTATCAATAATTATCCAATTTCCCTCTTTAAATAGGTTGAAGGACTCTTAACTGCCCTTCACCCCATTTGAGCCCATTCCATCTGTTTCAAGTCTTTTATTTGTTCCCTGTTTAACTACCTTGCTCTGTGAAGCCATCCTCTGTTAAGAAACCAAATCCAGAAAGCCATCTTCTTTGACTCCATTAGCCCAATGGACTGAAATACTCTGTCTTACCTCTCTGCTCTATTGAATCTCACCACCCAAACTCAAACAAAACTCCTAAACTTCATAACTAGCATAATACCTTTAAAAACAAAGCTAAATCATAAAGAGAGAGCCCTCTTTGGATATAGATTGGCTAGATTCTGTATCTAAAAGATGGTTCTGTGGTTACCTCGGCCTCCTTTCCCTTTCTTACAACTTTTGGGAAAACCTGAGTGATAACATCAACCCGCTGCTTGAGCCTCCTTTGAGTTGATGATGAAGGAGCAACTTAGGCTTCTCCACTCAGTGCTATTCAGTTGATAAGACAAGGGTTCTTGTGAATACCTACACTGCCTCCATCATCATCCCATCCATCCACACTGCCTCCATCCTCACCTCCACCACTCACCCCATCACCCACACCACTGCCACCTACACCACTATTCAATATGGAAAACTCTTTAAAGCTACTTGTATTCAAGGGCATAGGAAATGAAGATCCATACCAGTTTTGGTTCATCATGAAGGCTGTATGGGAATCTCAGGGTATCACAGATGATCAAATGAAGAAAGCAACACTGGTTAGTGCTTTGCAGGACCGCACACTAACATGGTACATTAAGTACAGTACTAATAACCCAACGTCCACGTTGGCAGATATGTAGACTACACTGAATAGAGAATTCAGGAGATTGAAGTCTCAAGCACAATTAATTGTGGGATTCAAGGAGATCATGATGAAGCCTGGGGAAATGTCCTAGGATTTTGATCAAATATTGAAGTGTATGATCTGTGAAGCCAAAATGAACCTAACTGATGGGAAACATCGCGAATGGTTCGTGGCCTCACTCCTGCCCCACCTAAGGGTTGCGCTATCACAATAAAAGATTGCGACCCAGGAAGAAGCTCTAGAAATCGTGATGAGACTGGATGAGACACCAATGTAGGATGCTAATCTGGGGGTCCAGCAGATTCACGTGTAGTTGTAGAAACTTTGCCTCAAAATACAAAGTTTGAAGAAAGATAGAACAACTCGGCCAGAGGGGTGCGAAGAAGTTTGGTCCCTGAAATGCAAAGGTCAAGGGCATGACAAGGATCACTGTCCAGTCTTTGCGAACTATGTTACAGTAGGGGGACCAATGCCTCTAAGGCCGGAGACTACGACAGGGCCAAGTGTAGGGCCTGTGCTATGGTGTGCTATATGACAGGTAGCTAGGAAACATGTGATTGACAATTTCCATTTGTTGCAGAAATATGTACAAACACCACAACAGCTCTTCTGCAATTTCTGTCAGTCAGTAGGTCATGCCGAATGCAATTGCCATAGTTACGAATTAATGATGGATAGGACACCTACATACAGGGTGTAGGCATAAACATGGCCTCCGACCAAGGCATTGGGGGAGTGCTAGGTGAGTATCAGGGGTGCAGACAAGGCCGATGTGGAGGGGCCCATGGTAGAGGTTGAGGACAACTTATTTGTTACAACTGTGGTGGACCAGGACACTACGCGAGAGACTGGTCCAATCTGACGCGACTGTCATGCTGCTATTGTGCTCAGTTTGACCATGCGACTGAGGATTTCCCTATATTGTTGGCTAAGATTCGCGAAAAGGGGGCGCAACGTCCACAACCAATGTAGAACCTACAGATGATGAGGTCTGAGCTTCACAAGGAAGACCCTAAGGTAAACATTATGCTGCATAGTGGAACGACGACTGGCGAGGATAAAGGGAAGAAAACTACAGAAGGTGAGTGGGTCCGCAAAGCACCAAAAAAGGAGACTGGGTTTGATCTGGAGCACACAAAAGAAACATTTATGGAAGCAAAGAAAAGCTTCGTTAAGGCCTCTACCTCAGGAATTCAGGAGAAATCAGTTGAAGAAATGGACCCATCCATGATTACCATGTTCTGAGAGACCTGCATGAAACTACTTCGTGATAGTAACGCTGTGAAGGGAATACAGGAACTGATCAATCAATGCGCTGGAAAGGACAATGCTACTGGCGAATTGCACATAGTTAGAAATCTTGGTAAGAATAAGGCAAGGACGGGGCATGAGATGAGACTCACCTATTAGATAGGGGAATATGAAATGGACTAAGTTATCTTGGATCTAAGGTTCGTCGAGACTGTTTTTCCAAAACAAACATGGGAAAGGATGGGGAGACCTGTGCTTCATTGGTCTTCAATCCAGTTAAGGATGGAAAATCAACAGAAAATCATCCCAATGGGGAGGCTGTAGGGGGTAACAATTGACATCAAAGGCGTGAGCACACTAACAAATTTTGAAGTAATAGAGATTGTGGATGATAGCAATCCCTACCCTGCACTCCTTGGGATCGATTGGGCAACTCACATGAATGGGGTAATCAACCTGAAGAAGCAAAAGATGATATTTTGAAAAGAAATTGTTTTGTGTAGTGGTGCCACTAGATCTTGCAGAAGGACCATGCTATACAGAACCGGTTTGCAATTATGAAAGTGATGACGATTTGGACCAGATTTACAGATAACGAAGTGAGACTAGGATTTGGTAAATCTGAGAGCAGATGGACATATTGTATGGGACTGTAAGAGATCCTGCACATTAGATTCAGACAAAGAACTAGAGCACTGGCAGAACTGGTTGCATGAAGTATCTATGCAGCACTGTAATATGATGACCAAGTCATTGTGCTGCGTGTCATCAGAAGTAAGGAATCTTCCTTCTTATGACAGGTTGACTGATGTGGATTTTTGGATTCATTTGAAAGAGAAGTGTCAAAGAAGCATTTCTTCCAGGCATTAGATTGGGCGCTGCGTGATACACCTACAAGATGGTGGGGTATACACAAGGATAATTTCGGTGATTGGTGTGAATATAGGAGGATGATGGGAATACATTTTGGACAGCTGAAACTATGGATGATAGACAAGTACAATGGAAGGGATGATCTGTGCGATCACCTGGCCAAATGGACTAAGGCTTATGCAGCGGATCCCCAGCTTGAATGGGTGCATCTGTTTTGTCATACCCTAGATGTCATACCAATGAATTTGTACTTGGAAACAGAGCTCTGCCATGGCATTGAAGAATGGGACACCTTGTGCTAGGGGTTTATAATGACGTTCAGCTTTGAGGACGGGTTTGACTGTATTGACGAGGCACTACAAGAGGTTAAAGCAATGATCTTTAGGATACTACAGGATCCTTTGGACCTGATTCAAACTGATTGGACTACCTAGCTGAGCCACACGTTTGAATGCTATAATGTGACTGCTGAAGAAGGAGAGAGGTTCCTAGAAAAATTAATATTCTGGATATTGAGGTCACCACGAGGTTGAAGGACCATAGATAGAGAATCCAGACATAACCACACCACTGAAAACTAGACAGGTCAACATTGGCACAGAGGCAGAGCCAAAATTTGTGAACATTGGGGACTATTGAGACGACACAACAATAGATAAGGTTGCCAAGCTCCTTCGCGAATATTAGGATTTGTTCCCCACGAAGTTTTCTGATCTGAAGGAAATAATAGGAGACCTGGGCGTCATGAAGATCACCCTGAAACCAGATGCTAAACTTGTGAAACAAAGACCTTACTGCCTTAATCCGCAGTATAAGTAAAGGGTCTGCATTGAGTTAGATAAGATGCTGACAACATGTATTATTGAATCGGTGGAAGAATCTGATTGGGTAAGTGCAATAGTGGTTTAGGAAAAGAAGAAGAAGGTAGAAATAAGGATATGTGTAGATCTCAAGAAGTTAAATGATGCCTACGTACATGATCCTTTCCTGACCCCATTCATTGACAAGATACTGGATAATATAGGTGGCCAAGAAGCATACTCTTTCATGGAGGGGTTCTCTAGGTACCATTAGATCAAAATTACTCCTGAGGATAGAAGCAAGATGACCTTCGCAACTGAATGGGGATGCTTCCAATATACGGTGATGCCTTTTGGGTTGAAGACTGTGCCAACGATCTTTTCGCGCATGGTCATTGCGGCATTCAAAGACTTCATTCATAAGTTTCCGGAGGTCTACTTTGAAAACTAGATAGTGTTTGGATTGATCAAGCACCATGTGACAAGTCTGTGCTTGATGCTAGATACATGTAGGAGATAACAGATTGTGCTCAATCTGGAGAAGTGTCTGTTTTGTGTCCCTTTTTGGATCTTGTTGGGTCATGTGGTATGCAGACAAGGATTGATGGTAGACCCTGCGAATATCACAGTGACAATCAACTTGGAGGAGCCAAGGAGTGTGAAATAGCTGGGTGCAACTCTAGGGCATACCGAATACTATAGGAAGTTCATTAAGGGCTATGCCCAGATCACTAAGCCTATGGAGAAATTGTTGAAAAATGATGCTACGTTCTTTTGGAATGATGAATGTCAGAAGAGCTTGGATGTGTTGAAAGAGAAAATGGTCACCACGTTGATACTAGTCTTCCCGGATTAGAAGAAGGAATTTCATCTGCATGTGGACGCATCATGTAGCTCTAGGGGCCCTATTGACACAGTACAGTGAGGGAGAACTGGAGCATCCTATAGTGTTTGAAAGTATGAAGCTGTCTAAAGCGGAGAAAAATTATTCCACAATTGGAGCGTGAAGGATTAACTATGGTGTACACGCTCCAGAAGTTTAGGCACTATTTGTTGGGCAAACACTTTAAGATGTATATGAATCATTCCACGTTGAAGTACCTGGTCAACAAGCCTATGATGGGGAGAAAATATGTAGATGGCTGCTGTTGTTTTAGGAGTAGGACTTCGAATTTATTTTGAAGCCAGGACGACTGAATGCTGGACCTGATCACCTATTGCGCATTGAAACTGGAGAGGAACCTACTAATTTAGAGGAAGGATTGCCTGACGCATAGCTCTTTGTAGTGCACATCATAGATAGTCACTTTGAAGATATTATCCACTTCCTGACGACAAGACTGGCTCCGGAAGGTTATACAAGTCAACAGAAGAAGGAACTAGTAGTGCACACGACAGACTTTTCTATCATTACAGGGCACTTGTACAAAATGGGGCCAGATGAAATATTGCAATGCTATTAGCTTGACTTTGAATGGAGCAACATCCTCACTGAGGCTCACAAAGGAGCTGCAGGAGGACATTATGTAGGGAAAGCGACGGTGTAAAAAATTCTACGCGTTGGGTTGTGGTGGCCAACTGTGCATAAGGATTCAAAAGCATGTTGTAGGGAATGTGATGCATGTCAAATGATTGGCAGGCCATTTTGGAGGGATAAACTACCTCTAATGCCGCAGGTGACGTTACCACCATTCGAAAAATGTGCAATCGACTTCGTGGGACCAATTCAACCTCAAGGAAAGAAGACGGGTGCACAAAACATCATCACCGTGACTAAGTATTTGACTAGATGGGAAAAGGCACAACTTGTGAAGGATTGTACAGGCGTGACAACAACAAAAATTATTTTTGAGTATGTCCTGATGAGATTCGGGTGTCCAAAGACCTTGATAAGCGATCGCGATATGCACTTTCTTAATGAAATAATCAACGTGTTGACAAAACATTTTTAGGTGTATCATCAGAAAAGTAACCCTTATCATCTATAGGCTAATGGGATGGTGGACGCATTAAATAAGATACTTGTTGGCTTGTGGGGTCTTGACCCAAGTTCAGAGTTGATTTAGCCAAATAAATCCCGGTACTACTGGCCCTTTCGGTAACAGTCCGCAAAGTGCGAACTGAGGTATCACACGAAGTAGTATGGGGGGGTTCTAAAACTAGGTTTTCGCACCCTAGAGATGTCTGATGATTTTTGGTGGTCGCTATTTGACCCTGTGTGCATGTCGCTACGCACACCTATCAGTACCTCGCATCCTGTGATGTTACCTTCGCGCAACCCTACTTGGGGCTCGATCTGTGTTGGTACCCAATGCCTTACTATTAACCTGATATTAGTTGATCACTTCGCTTATGTGCATGTGTTTAGTTATACTTAACAGTGTTCATCATTCATACCAGTGCGCGTGATAAATAAAATAGTATAGTTGCAAAAGATATCAACCAAATAATAACTCAAAACAGATACACAATATTTGTAATCAAACTTCTCTTTATTATTCTTCTTCGTTGGTTACAGACTTGCCTCTACCCTGCGCACTTAGTTGTAGGGGTCCGCGCACTCAGCTGCAAACTATACTAGACCTCTGCGCACTTAGATGCAAAGCCTCTTCCTACTACTACGACCCAAAGCACTTAGGCCTTTACTCTATGCTTGCTATCTTCTAGACTCCATTTGTTCCTCTATGTATCTCTAATTATCTTTACAACTTAGAGCCTCACTCTATTTATACAATCATATGGTCAACGGACCATGGGTAGGCCGACATTACATTACAAAACTTAGGGTGAACAACCCTATGACTCAACATACATTTCGCGCTTCGCGCCTGCAATATGTGGAGTCTTACAACATTATTTGACCAAAACTTGGGCTTTGAGCCCCAAAACATGCTGTAGGGGGATTCCATGCCCAACAAGCCCCCAACACAAACATCATGACTCACCCTCGAGTCACTCGGTCGACGCGACGATCTTGGCATGGAGTCCTTCCAATTGTTCCCATATGGTGCTGATGTCTGCAGCACACTGAGTTGCTGCTTGTTGAACCTACTGCATCGGTTCTTCTGAGACCTCTATGTATGAATTATGTCCTTACATTTGTACCAACATCTGTTGCGTATGTTTATAGTCCCACGCCCTTATCGAGCTCCTCAAGTTGCGAAGACTGTGCTTTGGCTGGTTAGTCAGATAGTCGGCCCACCCGTGCAGGGCTTCAAGCGATTGCCATTTACTTTTCCTGGGAAGGGTTCTCCATTTAGTTTGACTAGCTGGACTGCGCCTCCGTCTGTGACCTCCTTAACCACATATGGTCCCAGCCAGTGCATTCTAAATTTTCCCAGAAATTTTTCAAACTTATTGTCATATAGCAGCACTAAATCATTTACCTTGAAGGTGTGGAACTTGATATGGTGGTCGTGCCAGGCTTTTTCACACTGCTTTGTACCTGTTGATGAAATCTAGCCAAAAAATGTTCCTCCTCGAGTTCTTCCAATTGCACAAGCCTTTCCTCCAGAGCTTCGCATCCGTCATCCCTGTGAGCGCTGCTATTCGTAGACTAGGTACAATGTATTCCATCAGCATGATAGCTTCCACACCATAAATGATCCAGATTTAAACAGGAACGCAACAAATTACAGAGATAACCATATACACAAAGATGCAGCGGAAATAATACTTCATTTCATTAATGGAAAATACTGACATATGCTTACAAACAGAAATGGCAATAAACTAGCTAGGGCGATGGTAGCTTATCTCTGAGAAGAGATGTGATGGCTACATGCCTCTGAACTGTATTACAATGAGGCTCGAAGGCCTATTTATTGTTGAGAAACAATGGAAAACCCTTCACATACCGAAACCTAACCCTAGAAGATGAAACGCCAAATTGTGGGCCCCGTTTGGGTAAATTCGTACATCAATTTCCCGGGGTCGTAACTTTGGCATACGATCTCCGTTTGACGCGTACGATAGCTCGTTAGAAAGATCTATCCGAGTACTACCACTTTGGGAGGCAACATAGGGCTCGGTCGCCCCAGAATTCCAAAAAAACGTCGTTTAGCGCCTCAAAACGGCTCCGGAAGTTCAGGACCCGAAAAACTGCTAAAAATAGTAAACTGTGCTACAATTAAGGAAACTTAAAATGCTGAGAAAGACAATGGTGGGGGTCCAGGTGGACCTGGCAGGTGGCCACCAATATCCACCTGGATCAATAAACTAATTGGAAAGGTTTCTGTCCCATCAATTTCTTGCATGTTGTCCTATAAGCCCATAGTATAGCAAGTACGCACAGGTCCCAATTGTTTCGCTGTGCGTTCACAGTTTGGTCAGTGTAGTCTCCAGTATTTTGTTGAATGCTTCTACTGTCCCATTAACTTGTGGGTGCTACGGTGTACTTTTCTGATGATACACCTGGAACTCTTTTATGAGCACACTGATGGTTTCATTCAGGAGACGTGTTCCACAATCACTCATTAAGATTTTCAGAGAGAAAAATCGAGTCAACACGTTTTCGAACAAAAACTTCGCAGCCGTAGTGTCCGTGCAGTCTTTGACCAGCTATGCTTCTGCCCATCGTGTCAGGTACTCCGTCACAGTGATGATGTAGCCTGCACCCATCTTTCCCTGAGCTTTGGTTGGTCCCACAAAGTTGGTTGCCGATTTTTCAAACAGCTACAGTGTCATTTGTGGATTTAATGGCATCTCATCCCTTCACGATGGTTTTTGAGTCCTTTGACCTATATCACAGGCCTTACAGTGCGCTTTTGAATCTTGGTGCAAGGTTTGCCACCATAACCCTACGCGAAGAATCTTCTGTGTAGTCATGTGTCCTGCATAGTGTCCTCTTTTAGCACCTCCATGTGCTTCGGCGAGGATCTTACCTTGTTCAAATTCAGGTACGTATCTTCTCAATATCTCATCATTTCCCATTTTGTATAGGTACCCCACGATGACAGAAAAGTCCGCTGCACGCACCACCAATTCCTTTTTCTGTTGGACTGAGTATTCCATCGGCGCAGTTCCTATTGTTAGAAAATGGATTATATCTTCGAAGTGTCCGTTTGCGACACGCACTGTAAAGAGTTGTGCATCAGGTAGTCCCTCCTCAAAATTTTTGGGTTCCTCGCCCATCTCAATTCATGAAAAGTGATTTGGTCCTGTATTCAGGCATCCTAGCTTGACTATGACCTCAAAATCATATTCTTGGAACAGTAAGAGGCATCTACATATGCGCCCCCCCAACACAGGCTTATTGACCAAGTATCTCAAAGCAGAATGGTCGATATACATCTTGAAATGTCCTCCGAGTAAATAGTGGCGGTATTTCTGGAGCATGTACACCATCGCTAACCCCTTGTGCTCGGTGGTGGAATAGTTCTTTTCTGCTTTGAACAATCTCCGACTTGCAAACGCGATTGGGTGATCCACACCCTCCGCGCCCTCCTGTGTGAGTATTGCTCCCAGCGCAATACATGACGCATCAACATGTACATGAAATTCCACGTCCCATTTTGGGAAGACCAGGATTGGAGCAGAGGCCAGTTTCCCTTTCAAGACATCCAAACTCTTCATGCAATCATCATTCTAGCAATATGTAACATCCTTTTTCAATATCTTTTCCATCGGTGCTGTTATTTGGGCATAACTTTTGATGAACTTCCTATAGTATATAGTGTGTCCCAAGGTAGCGCGCAGTTGTTTAACACTTCGTGGTGCTTCCAAATTATAATAATGACAATCTTCATAGGGTCCACCATCAGTCCTTGTTTGCAGACCACATGTCCCAACAAGTTTCCAAAGGGAATGAGGAATGTGCACTTCTTAAGGTTCAGTGCAATCTGGTGTCGGTGGAAAGTATCCAGCATCAAGCGTAAGCTTGCTACATGGTGCTTAACTAATACAAAGATAGTCCAATCATCTAGATAGACCTCCAAGAACTTGTGGATGTATTCTTTGAACGCAGCCACAATGATGTGCAAAAAGATGGCTGGTGCGTTCTTCAATCCAAACGACATAATGATGTATTAAAAGTAGCCCCATTCTGTTGTGAAGGTCATTTTTCTCCTGTCTTCCGATGTGATCTTGATCTGATGTTACCCTGAGAACCCATCCGTGAATGAGTATTCTTCCTGACAGCCAACATTCTCCAGTACTTCATCTGTGAACAGTGCCAGGAATGGATCGTGTATACAGGCGTCATTCAACTTCTTGAGGTCCACACATATTCTTATTTCACCTTTCTGCTTTTTCTCGTGTACTACCATACTCACCCAGTCGGATTCTTCCACTGGCTCAATAACTCCGACTGTGAGCATTTTGTGTAATTCTTCGCGAACCTTTTCCTTATATTTTTTATTCAAGAGGTAAGGCTGCTGCTTAACCAGCTTCACGTCGGGTTTTAGGGTGATCTTCATCATCCCTAAGTTGCCAATGATCCCTTTTAAGTCCGTAATTTTGGTCAGGAACAAGTCTTCATATTTGCGGAGTAACTCAGCGACCTTATCCAACATGGCATCATCCCAATAGTCACCAAGCATTGCATACTTTGGCTCCGCCTTCGTTCCAATGTTTACCTGCTTTTTTTTAGTGGTGCTGTGATGCAAACCTCGCGAAAACCTTCTATTTCTAGAATGTTAATATTTTGTGGGTCCTCATCATCCTCCTCAACAGTTACATTGTAACACTCTAGTGTGCAGCTCAGCTGTGTCGCCCATTCTGGCTGAAGTACCTCCATTGTCTCCTGGGGTATTTTGAAAATAACTGCTTTTACTACCTGTAGTGCATCGTCAACAGTATCCCAGTAACAATCTTCAAATGTGAAAGTTAACAAAAATCCCTCATGTAAGATATACCATTCGCTCATACCATGGCAGAGCTCCGTCTCAGTATACCAATTCATGGGTATGACATCTAGGGTATGATAGAATAAATGTACCCATTCAGGCTATGCCTCTTCCTCGTAGACCTTGGTCCATTTCATGAGGTGTGTACATGGATCATCCCATCCGTCATACTTTTCTAGTAGCCGCATCTATGGTTTCCCAAGTCGTAGGCGCATCATCCTTCTGCATCTGTGCCAGTCCTCAAAAATTCCCTGATGTGTACCCCACCACCTTGTGGGCATCGCGCATAGTGCCCACTTTAGATCATCGAAATGCTGCTATTCTGTAACTACGCTTTCAAATTTGTCCAGGGATTCATTCACCGCTGTTAACTCATCATACCTAGGCAGATCCCTTACCTATGTTGTCACGCAACGCAATGATCTAACCATCATGTTGCCATTAAGCATGGTGACTGTTTAGTCAATTTAGTGTTTCTAAATTGATGTCATTAATTGTCAACCCGGGGCTCGTAAGCTGATGAAGTGAAGGTGTACTATATGTACTTAAGCAACCTCTTAGAGCTTTTTGTCGTTTTGGGGTGTTGTTTGTGGTTAATTTATCTTCCTAAGATGGAGTGATGATTATAAACAGATGAGTGAAAGTGTGTGTAAGGTGAATTCTAGATGAGTGAGAGTGTGTGATTAGTGGTTTCTAACTACTTGCTGAAAAGGGAAAGCTTGAAGGAAATAAATAAATTAAAATGAACTGAAAGCAAAGAACCACTTTCTAATGGCATTAGACACCATTCATGCTGCTGCAAATAAAGGTAAGAAAATCACTTAAATGACCAATGATAATGTTTATCTCTTCCTAACTCTCTGCCTCTAACACATAGTACTGTGTAAGACACGATTAGGAAGTAGCTAAAGATAAGTCTAAGAAATGATAACAAATGAGAAAAATCTACTTTAAAGACTAGTTATAATGTTTTGCTCTTTC
The DNA here is from genome assembly GCA_031772625.1 of Pinus tabuliformis. Classification (NCBI taxonomy): domain Eukaryota; kingdom Viridiplantae; phylum Streptophyta; class Pinopsida; order Pinales; family Pinaceae; genus Pinus; species Pinus tabuliformis. The sequence goes on from CM062812.1 coordinate 145,324,567, forward strand.
TAACTCTCTGCCTCTAACACATAGTACTGTGTAAGACACGATTAGAAAGTAGTTAAAGATTAGTCTAAAAAGCACCCAAAGCCAACTGCAAGCTATTAATATTCTGATCTTTAAAAGATAGTCAATTTATGATAAAGAGATCATTCATATGTTAGCAGACAACTGTGAGAAATAAAACTAAAAATCAACTATGAAAATAAAGTAAAGGCAGCAACTTGAATCTGTCAACTGAAACTACCACTAGATATTTAAGCAAATACACAAACACAAAATCAATCCCGGGCTTAAAAACCTGCAAAAGAACAATGCTGATCAGCGTAAAATAAAGGCTGGAAATGAAATAACAAGTAAAGCAAGCTGTACATGTTTCAACTAAAAGAAATGCTGAATAGAAATAAGGAAATGCTGCACATAAAATACTTTACAAGGCTAACATGAACAGGGGCCCTCCATTCATATCATCCAAAAGAGACTCAAGGAATTGGAAACTTCAAAACAACACTGTTTCTATTACTCCATATGCAGAAAAATACAGTCCAGAGTGCTAGAACAGCACTATAAAAACAGAGTCTTCGAATGCTCTAAAATAACAACAAGTTTATAAAATGCAGCAACTGAAAAGTAACCTTCAGTGTATGCAAACGCTAGTTTTATAGGCATCTGAAAGACGGCCTAATGCGTACAGCTAAAACTGGAAAACTAACTAACTGTCATGCGTAATTAAGGATCAAAACACGTCATAAGTCTGCGTGGATGAGCTGGAGGTTCTGGTCGTTATGGGCATTGAATCCAGAGTTGGATTATGTCCCCCACGGCCTGCATAAGACGGACAAGTCACCGTTTGAATTGACGTGACCCAACAACTTACGTATCACCGTTAAGCTGCCTTTATTGACCGTAATTTGACCCTCGTTGACCGGAGGTACAGATGACGTGGATGGCTGAACAGATAGCACAAGAACCTCGAGCACCTTGATTCCTAAGTGCCCATGTGGCTCATTTGGAAAAATGACACGTGGAACCTTGAGATTAACAAAAAGGCTGCGGGATCATCAGATGGTTGCGGAATCAGCAGATGGCTGCGGAATGCCTGTAAGTATGTCAAAATCTAAACAAAACAGTCACACATTAGCAAAATCCCTAAATCATGCTTAATGCCATCATATGTAATGATCTGGGTGAGTTTATGCAGCAAAATAGAGCAAAAGGGAGAGATGAGTGAGGGAAAACTGTAGGAAATGATGGATAACCAAGTGTAAAGTGGAGACTCTACATACCCCCACTGCGAGGGTATTGCATGTCCTCATGCAATCAAAAACATGGTTCAGTCCACCTGCTGGGATGCCTCTGCTAGGACATCCAGCCTTCTTTTCTTTCTCTGTGTGGCCACATTGACCCTTGGTCTTTTCATCAAACACCTGAATTTCAGATTGATTAAAGCTCTGTTTAATTTTCTGCATCTCTTCTTGAGCTTTTTGTTTTCCTTTTGCCACAAGCCCATATGAAGCATGGTGTTATCTTGGACCATCTTGTCCACATTGCTCTGTATCTTCAGTTTTTCATTTTCTTGTTTGATGTGGCGATTTAGTACCTCTAGTTCAAATATTTCCTGCTTTAGTGATTGGATTTGTTTCTCCAAGGGTTGAGCAGTGCTTGGCCCAGCCACTGCTTGTTCCAGCGTCTCCAGGTAATTATAAACTTCTTGTTGATCAGGGTCAACCTCAGGTGACCTCCTTGGGCTATGCTCATACTGAAATTCGGATCCTTGTTCAAATTCAGGCTCATGCTCAAATGGACTTTCCCCACGTGGAGGACTGGTCTCTACATACTCAGCGTGTGAAGGACTTTTCTCCAAGTCAAGACTTGTAGCACCTTTTTGAGGTGTGCTCAAGTCAATGAAGAATAACTGTTTACCCTTTGTGGCCCCTACTTTTCTGTTTTGTAATCTGCTGCTCCTTCTCACAGAGGTGGTACTCTGTTTTTCTTTTGGTACTTTTTGCTTTTGTTTTTCCACCTTTTTGGAAAGGGAAGTTTTATGGAGTTGAGCCAATCTTTGTGCTAAGGGCTGAGTGTCTTCCTCACTAGAATTCTCAGGAGTGAGGTAAGTTTCTTGAGCTATGGATTTCCCTTTATCTTTCTTTTGTTTCTTCTTGCTCTCTTTTCTCTTTTGAGCAATTTCTTGGGCAAGTTCTGAAAGAGTTTCTGTGATAATTCCTTGAGCTGTTTGATCAGTGTCCATAGCAGGCTCAGGATCAATATCATGTTCAGAATGATGTACATCAGTTTCTTCTTCAATCTATTCTTGGACAGTTTTCTCTTGGACAACAGTTTCAGGGGTAGCCTCTTTTCTTTTCCTTCTACTCTTTCTAGGCACAGAGGTTTCTTCTGCTTCTTCAAAATGGTTTCTCACAAGGAATCTCTCCCAGGTTTCTCTTTTTGATTTTAACTGTTCCTCTACTAGCATCTTAACAAGACCATGATGACATAGATGTGATTCAATATTTCTTGGGTTCTTTTGGGCCATTGAACACATTTTCTTAAGACTTGAGAGTAGAAAGTATGGGAGGTTAATATCATCTCCTAAGAAATGCATCATGACCTTTGCATGGTAAACATATAAGACTCCAAATCTTCCCTCACAAGTGAAGAATTTTTGCACTAATAAGAGTAAAGTTGTCCATTCTTCCTTAACATAAGAAACAGGAATCCCTTTTGTAAAGATGCTGGTATCCATACCTGGGTTCTTTAAGATTTGCTTCCACTGTTGATCTTGAACTGACTGGTTCTTAAACCACCTTTCTCCAGTCTGTGGAAGTGAGGTAGCTTGTGCTATGCTGCTCTCAGTGACTGTGAACTGTAAATCCCCTATCTCCACGTGATTATCTTTTTCTCTGAAGGACCGTGCAAAGGCCTTCGTAACCTCCTTGTGGTAGCCTCTAAACTTCTGGATGCATTGTAACCAATTTGCCTTTTGCAATGCTTCTTTAACCTGAGGATATCCCTCCAGAAACTTTGAACCTTCGGGTTCTGCCCTTAAGAGTTTCCCCATTGGCTCTACGGCTCTGTTCTAAAACACGTCTTCAATAATGGCTTTAACACAGTAAATTCACGGCTCTGTTCTAGAACTTTGTGGAAAAGGAGGTTACACGGCTTCAACAATAGTTTTAACACAGTGGATTTACGGCCTTAACACAGTGGGTTTACGGCCTTTTGATACAGTCGTAACAGACTTTCACTGGTAATCAGAATTAGCAGAGGGGAATAAAACAGAGTATGGTTAATGGTGGCAGCGTAGTGAGCACAGCGTGAATGGAATGAAACAGCGTGGAAATGAAACAGCGTGAATGGAATGATATGAGCGTAGGAGGGTAGAAGGGTTATGGAATAATAAATGGAAACGGCTATGTCCTTAGGTTTCGGTTTCAGAGTTACACTTGGCTGCGGGATTATGTCATATAGAGGCGTAGTACATTAGGCTACGTCACTTAGGTACGAAACCTTAATGGAAGAAGCAGCCGCAAGCGAAATTCAAAATCGTGGTAATCAAGGACTGATAGACTTGGGAGATACGTGGGCATATGGTCGCATGACTGGTAATCATTACATTTAGTGGCAAGAAACATAACCTAGAAAACTTTGCATAATGAAATAACCGTAAGTTTAGAATTTAAACCATACCTCAGATTCCCGCTTGGATTTTCCTTTGATGACTTGCCACTAACCCTTCACTGATTTATTGCTGTTGCATGACTCTTTTCATTTATTGTTGATGACTACTGAACTGTAAATTTTTTTCAAACAGACTGTGTATTTCTTGTGCAGGTGCAGAGGGCTGCGGAATGGCTGAATGGCTGCAGAATCGTCAAACAGCTGCGGAATCTGTAGTGGTAACCTCCGGCTGCACAAAAACAACTTTAGCTATCTAAAAATGACTTTATTGATGGAATGGAATGTAGTGAATGGATGGATGGATGAAAAAAATGAAGTGGAGTGAAAATGAATGAAATGGTGGATGAAATGGTGGTAATGATGAAAATGAGATGGAATAAGGGAAGAAAGAGAGATTTTTTTTTTTAGAAAACATGAGGTGTCAGGTGACCCTGATTTTCACCTCAGGTTTTCTGCATGAGACTGCCAATCAGAGATTGGTTTTCAGGCTCATACATTTATTCTTTTTTTTTTTTTTTTCTTTTTTTTTTTTTTTCAAAAACCAAAGATTAGGCTGATGGAGGAGAAGAATCCTTCTCCACCAACCTGATTGCAGAATCTTCTTTAAAAAACTTGATAAACTCTTCTTTTGAGAATGGCTTTTGATAGATCTTCAAGCAATGGCCATTCACAATAAGAGGAGTATGAAATTCATCAATAGTTTTCACTCGAACTGCTCCATTGCTAAAGACTTCATCAATCTCATATGGTCCAAGCCAATGAGTTTGAAACTTTCCTTTGAAGTCTTTGAACTTTGAATCAAACAATAGAGTCCAATCTCCTTTCTGAAACTTTCTTTCTTTGATATGGCGATCATGCCATTTAGATCTTTGGTGCTGAACTAGATCGGTCCTTAGAATTGCATCTTGTCTTATTTCATCTAGCTCATTTAGCTGGTCCATTTTGTGTCTTTGAGCTTCTGAGAGGCTCATTCCCAATTGGACTGCCATCTTGAAGGTCTTGATTTGGAACTCAATAGGAAGCAGGACTTCCTTCCCATAAACAAGTTCATAGGGAGAATGTCCTGTTGTGTTCTTCCATGTAGTTCTATAGGCCCATAAGGCTTCAGGGAGCCTTTCCGCCCAATCTCTTCTATGAAGATGAACAGTCTTGGTGATAATGCCTTCAAGAACTTTATTGGTAGATTCCACTTGGCCATTGGATTGCGGATGGTATGGAGTAGATGTTCTGTGCTTGATCTTATATTCCTCCATCAGCTTCTCCATCAATTTAGATGTAAACTGGCTGCCCTGATCTGTCACAATTTCCCTTGGGACACCAAAACGAGTGAAAATATCCTCAAAAAGAAATTGAACAACTGAATTTTCAGTGGCAGAAGGTAATGCTTTCGCTTCCACCCACTTAGTAACATAGTCAGTACAAACCAGTATATACTTCTTTTGCTTTGATGGTGGATTAATTGGTCCAATGAAATCTAGAGCCCATTTCTCAAAGGGTTCGATGCATACCTGAGGCTGTAGAGGCATTTCATTTGAAGGAGTTGGTTTCCCAACTCTTTGGCAGCTATCACACCTTCTAACATACTACTTTGCATCTTTAAAGAGAGAAGGCCAATAATATCCTAGAGAAAGGATTTTATAGGCTGTCCTCTTGTCAGCAAAGTGCCCGCCACATGGTTCATCATGACATGCCTTAAGGATGTCAGGCATTTCATCTTCCCGAACACACCTTCTGATTATACAATCTGGCCCTGTTTTGAACAATTCATTAGAAATCCAAGAATAATGTGCACTCTCCTGAATGATTTTCTTTTTCTCATTAGGAAATAAGTGTAGAGGAAGCTTCCCTGTAACAAGATAATTAGCCATATTTGCATACCAAGGAGTCTTGGTAGTCACTGCAAACAAGTATTCATCTGGAAACTTATCTTCTACTGGAGAATCTTCATTAGTGTTTTGGATTCTAGACAAGAAATCAGCTACTGTGTTTTGCTTTCCAGGTCTATCTAACACAGTAATGTTGAATTCTTGTAAAAGTAAAAGCCATCTTGTAACTCTACCATTAGCGACAGGTTTGTTCATTAAATATCTTATGGCAGAGTGATCAGTATGGACAAAGGTTTCATAGCCGGTTATGTAGTGTCTAAACTTATTGATTGCATGTACCACAGCTAGGAACTCTTTTTCTGTAACAGTATAATTTAACTCAGTGGGAGTCAAATTCTTACTTGTGTAATAAATGGCATAAGGGATCAAATCCTTTTGTCCCAAAATAGCTCCTAGAGCTGTATCTGAAGCATCAGTAGAAATGTGGAAAGGGAGTTTCCAATTTGGCCCCCTTAAGATGGGTGCTTCAGATATTCTAGTCTTTAAAGCTTCAAAAGCAGATTGACACTCAGAATCCCACTTGAACTCACAGTCCTTGGTAAGCAATTTGAAAAGAGGGGATGCTATCTTAGTGAAGTTTTCAATAAATCTTCTGTAATACCCAGTAAACCCAAGAAAACTTCTAACATCCTTCTGGCAATTCGGAATAGGTAACTTAGAGATGACTTCAACTTTGGATCTATCAACCTTAATCCCATCTCCTGAAATATGATGTCCTAAAACAATCCCTTCAGTAAACATCATAAAACACTTTTCATGACTTAAAGAAAGATTTGTTTCCTTACATCTTACCAGTACTTTTTCCAAATTTTCCAAAGCTTCTTCAAATGTATTACCATAAACTGTGAAATCGTCCATGTATACCTCTACACAATCATGAATCAGATCTGAAAAGATTCCTAGTACAGCCCTTTTGAAATGTAGCGGGTGCATTGCACAATCCAAAAGGGAGTACTCGGTAGGCAAAAGTTCCCCAAGGACAAGTAAATGTGGTTTTGTCTTGATCTTCAGGTGCTACCTGAATTTGGTTATACCCACTAAAACCATCCAAGAATGAGAAATACTTTTTACCTGCTAAAGTGTCTAGAACCTGATCAATAAAAGGTAGAGGGAAATGATCTTTAAGGTTGCCTTGTTCAATTCTCGATAATCAATGCAAACTCTCCATTTACCATTCTTTTTGGGCACTATAACCAAGGGAGAAACCCATTGGCTATCTGAAATGGGGTAAATGAAGTTTACCTTGAGCAATTTCTGAAGTTCTTCTTTCACGATTTCCCTAAGGTTTGGATTCATCCGTCTTTGTGGTTGCCTAATAGGTCTGCTGTTTTCTTCAATATAGATGTGATGAATACAAGTCTTAGGATCGATTCCTTTCATGTCAGTGTATTCCCATGCAAAGGCAGTGGAATGTTTTTGCAACCGTTTGGTTAATTCTTCTTGTTGTGGTCTTTCCAAGTTTTTGTTAATGTTCAATGTTTTTCCTGGAAGGATTTCAACTGTAGAACTACCAAACTCTTCCATTGAGAAGAGAGACATCTGTCTAGAGGAGAGATATTCAATGTTTGAATCTATCTGAAAATGTGCAGAGTCATATTCTAAAGATACTTCAAAATTTTCTAATGTATTTAGAATTTGACTGTCCTCACTAATCTCAGAGATGGTTAGAACAAGTTGAATAGTATCTTCATCCTCTACCCATTCATCTTCTCCTATTTCTGTTATTGCCTTTGCTGGAGGGTACAAGTTGAATTTCTTGGTAGAATTACCATCTGATATATACATGTCTCCAGACCTACAACTGATGAAGGCATCAGCTGTTGCTAGCCAAGGTCTTCCTAAGATAAGAGGATGTCCTCCTAGATTGTTCTTGGGAGTTAAAATCATAAAATCAACTGGATATTCCCAAGAATCTAGAGAGACTGGAATGTCTTCCAATACACCATCAGGTTTAATGATTGATCTATCTGCAAGTTGCAGCAAAGTAGGTGTAAAGAGAAGGTTAGGAAGCTTTAACTGATCCATGATCTATCTACTCATGATGTTGATTGCGGCTCCTAAGTCAATCAAAGTATTTGGGATTTCAACCCCATTAATATGAGTTTTGACAATAGGACTACCGGATCCACATACTTTTGCATGGTAATCTTACCCATCATAATGTCTGCAATTTTTCCAACTAGATGTATCCTTTTGGTATCTCTGGTTCTTTTTACTGTTTTCTTCAAACTCAACTCCTTTATTGTCTTTGCTAGAATGGGAATTTCCTTAATGGCTTGTAACAAGGGGATCTTGATACAGACATTCTTCAATTCATCTAGAAAGCTATAGTCAGGCAACCAAATTTGCTTTTCCACCCCTTTGTCAATTTGCAATCTTTCAGGAAAAGGAGGTGTAGCTAAAGATGTAGGTTGCTCAACTATGGGAGTTGTAGAGATTGATTCTTTTTCTTTTTGGATATTTTGGTTTTGAAGTGATACTTCAGAACCTTTATTGACTTTGAGAGATTCTTCCTCAGAAATGCTTGGTTGTTGGGCACTTGTAGAAGGTTGATCTAAGATTCTACCTGATCTGAGTTGTACTTCATTGAGAGGAACAACCATATAGGTAGGGAATGGTTGACCTTCCATCATGTAAGCATTTTGAGGGTTCCTATTATTCGGATTTGGTAATGGCTGAGAGGGAAGTTGATTTGATTTCTGCTGGGAGAGTTGAGAATTTTGATTTTGTGGAGGAGGTTGTTGTTGTTGAGGGTATGGCAATGATAGTTGTTGACCTTGATTTGGAAGTTGTGGAGCTTGCTGATTCTGAAATGATGGAGGATATTGATAGAATTGAGCAAGCCTCGCATAAGGATTTTGCATGCTTTGCATCCATGCTTGAAAAGCATTTTGAGGTTGAGGCCAAGGTTGTTGCCAAGGATTCCAATTTGGTTGGGATTGAGAATTCATAGAGTTGTTAAACCCTTGATTCTGTTGTCCTTGCCAAGGTCTCCTTGCAATAAAACAGAGAGATTCAAGTGTATCTGGATCCTCTTGAAAGACTGCTTTGAGGCCAGGAATTGAAGGACAATCCTTGGTCTCATGAGTTTCTGAGAAAATTACACATGTTTCTACAACGTGTGCATCTAAGGGACATTCCCTTAAAGCATGTTTCTTTCTACACTTCAGGCAAAAGATAGCCAAAGCCTCAGCTTCTGCTTTTCGTTTATTGTGAATCTTAAGGGTATCAATTTGTTCACTAAGACTCCCTAAGATGTCAGTTTTAAATTCATCAAGCATACTGCCGATTTCAGCCCTACTCACTGATCCTGTTGCAGATTTATTTTCCCTAAGGAGAGAAGGATCTCTAGGCCCTTTTTGAGTTTTTGATTTTCCCCTTGAGAGATGGATACAAAGTTCTGCTATATCATTGAGAGAAAGTTGAGAAATATCCCCTTTCCCCATCATGTTTAAGATGTCTATCCATTCATCCCTAATGGCTTTTAATAAGAGGGCTTTTAAGGTCTCTTCATCCAAGGTACTCATTTTTGCTCTCTTCAAGTTATATTGAAATCTTTCAAGTAAATCTTCTAAGCTCTCATCTTCTCCTTGCATCATTTTAAATACCTCGTCCTTGTGATTAGTAGGCATACAATAGTCCAAATACCTATCCAAAAAGGTTTGTTTCATTTCATCCCAAGTCCTAATGGATTGAGTGAGTAACCCCATGAACCATTTTAAAGCTTGATCTTTTAATGTTGAGGGGAACAATTTGAGTTTCTGAGTATCATCCAGATAGTCATAAGTTCGACACACAACTTCAAACTCAAATAAGAATGTTTCAGGGTCCTCAGTTCTTAACCCATGGAAGTTAGGGAGGACAGATGGTGATATGTTTTTCATGGTGGCTCGGGAATCCTCATTAACAATGGGAAACCCAAATGAATTATCCCCATCTCTATTTCCTCCTCCAATGGGACCTCTACCTCCTCCATTATTATTGTTATTTCCTCCTCCTCCTCTACCTCTACCTCTACCACCTCCTTCTTCCTCTGCCATGATGATTCTCCTAGGGATTTCAAAATCTTCTGGTTCCTCTACAAAGGGTGAATGAGAAGAGATTTCTCCTTCTTCTTCAGGTGATTCTACTTCCTCAATTACAATTGGTCTTCCTGTGGGAGAAAGAGAAGAGTCTCTTCCTGGTTCAAACTCAATAGAAGGTGTAGGAGAGTCAACTCTTGGCTCTTGAATTCCAGGAATTCTAGGACTAGGAGTTTCGGTTGGAGATAAGGGAGGTGTCTCTTGTCTATCCCTTGAAGCAGATGGACTTGTAAAAATTGAACTTCGAGCTCTAGCTAAAAACCTTCCCCTAGAATCTCTAGCTCTATGCATGTCATTTTTTTATTTTTCTTCAAGTCAAGTTAATAGTTCTTTTTCTGATCTTCCAGGTCACTCTAGGTGCAAGAAGAGAGCATACTCAAGAAACTACTAAATCAATAACTTTCTCTTTTCTGATCCTCCAGATCACTTTGAAGTGCAAGAGGAGAGCATACTTTGATAGGTTATCAACTTCTTTCCTTGAAATTTTTATGTTTTTTTTTTTCTAAGAATATGGCTACTTAATTTCACTTCCCCGGCAACGGCGCCAAAATGTTTAGTCAATTTAGTGTTTCTAAATTGATGTCATTAATTGTCAACCCGGGGCTCGTAAGCTGATGAAGTGAAGGTGTACTATATGTACTTAAGCAACCTCTTAGAGCTTTTTGTCATTTTGGGGGTGTTATTTGTGGTTAATTTATCTTCCTAAGATGGAGTGATGATTATAAACAGATGAGTGAAAGTGTGTGTAAGGTGAATTCTAGATGAGTGAGAGTGTGTGATTAGTGGTTTCTAACTACTTGCTGAAAAGGGAAAGCTTGAAGGAAATAAATAAATTAAAATGAACTGAAAGCAAATAACCACTTTCTAATGGCATTAGACACCATTCATGCTGCTGCAAATAAAGGTAAGAAAATCACTTAAAAGACCAATGATAATGTTTATCTCTTCCTAACTCTCTGCCTCTAACACATAGTACTGTGTAAGACACGATTATGAAGTAGCTAAAGATAAGTCTAAGAAATGATAACAAATGAGAAAAATCTACTTTAAAGACTAGTTATAATGTTTTGCTCTTTCTAACTCTCTGCCTCTAACACATAGTACTGTGTAAGACACGATTAGAAAGTAGTTAAAGATTAGTCTAAAAAGCACCCAAAGCCAACTGCAAGCTATTAATATTCTGATCTCTAAAAGATAGTCAATTTATGATAAAGAGATCATTCATATGTTAGCAGACAACTGTGAGAAATAAAACTAAAAATCAACTATGAAAATAAAGTAAAGGCAGCAACTTGAATCTGTCAACTGAAACTACCACTAGATATTTAAGCAAATACACAAACACAAAATCAATCCCGGGCTTAAAAACCTGCAAAAGAACAATGCTGATCAGCGTAAAATAAAGGCTGGAAATGAAATAACAAGTAAAGCAAGCTGTACATGTTTCAACTAAAAGAAATGCTGAATAGAAATAAGGAAATGCTGCACATAAAATACTTTACAAGGCTAACATGAACAGGGGCCCTCCATTCATATCATCCAAAAGAGACTCAAGGAATTGGAAACTTCAAAACAGCACTGTTTCTATTACTCCATATGCAGAAAAATACAGTCCAGAGTGCTAAAACAACACTATAAAAACAGAGTCTTCGAATGCTCTAAAATAACAACAAGTTTATAAAATGCAGCAACTGAAAAGTAACCTTCAGCGTATGCAAACGCTAGTTTTATAGGCATCTGAAAGACGGCCTAATGCGTACAGCTAAAACTGGAAAACTAACTAACTGTCATGCGTAATTAAGGATCAAAACACGTCATAAGTCTGCGTGGATGAGCTAGAGGTTCTGGTCGTTATGGGCATTGAATCCAGAGTTGGATTATGTCCCCCACGGCCTGCATAAGACGGACAAGTCACCGTTTGAACTAACGTGACCCAACAGCTTACGTATCACCGTTAAGCTGCCTTTATTGACTGTAACTTGACCCTCGTTGACCGGAGGTACAGATGACGAGGATGGCTGAACAGATAGCACAGGAACCTCGAGCACCTTGATTCTTAAGTGCCCATGTGGCTCATTTGGCAAAATGACACGTGGAACCTTGAGATTAACAAAAAGGCTGCGGGATCATCAGATGGCTGCGGAATCAGCAGATGGCTGCGGAATGCCTGTAAGTATGTCAAAATCTAAACAAAACAGTCACACATTAGCAAAATCCCTAAATCATGCTTAATGCCATCATATGTAATGATCTGGGTGAGTTTATGCAGCAAAATAGAGCAAAAGGGAGAGATGAGTGAGGGAAAACTGTAGGAAATGATGGATAACCAAGTGTAAAGTGGAGACTCTACAGTGACCTCATGTAACTAGTTCTACCATCATTCTATTTCCTCGTTTGAATCCAAATTGCAGGAGCTTTCGCACTCCCACGAAATCCTACCATTTGTAGTTGGGTTCACCCAGTCTTGTTCTCATGCAGTTATCTTGTAGATGAAATTCAGATCATCATCACTATCATCATCGCACACTGGTTCAGTGTATTGTGCTCCTTCTGTTGGATCTAGCGGTACTACTACGCGTAATGATTTTTTCTCAAAAATCATTTTGCGCTTCTTTAGATTTATGACTCCGTTCATATTGGTGGCCCAGTCTATTCCTAGTAGCACGGGATAGGGATTGCTATTGTCGACAATCTCTATCACTTCAAAATCTGCCAACGTGCTCGCACCTTCAATATCCACCATTACCCCTTGCAATCTCCCCGTGGGAAGGATCTTTTGCTGGTTCGCCATTCACAATTGAATAGGAGACCATTGTACTATGGGTCTACCCATGCATTCCCATGTTTGTTTTGGCAGTACATTCATGTCCGATCCAAGATCCAGGATTACCTGATCCATTTCATACTCGCCGATTTGCGTAGTCAACCTCATTTCCCTCCGTGTGCGCAATGCATGCTTTCCAAGTTTCCAGAACACGCACGGTTCTCCTAACCCCGCGCACCTAGTGATAAGTTCCTATAGTCCTTTTACTTCCTTGCTATCACACAGCAGTTTCATGCATGTCTCCAGGAAGGTAGTGAGCATTAAAGGATCCATCCCTAGTTCTAGTTGATCAAACAACCTGAAGTGGAGGACTCCGTGAAGCTCTTCTTAGCTTCCATCAATGTCTCCTTCACGCGTTCTAAATCAAATTCAGGTTCCTTTGTAGGAGCCTTGCAAACCCACGCACTTTCTTCTGACTGCTTACCTTTATCATCGCCAGTGGTGATATCGCTTCTGAGCACTATGTTTACATTTGGGTCTTCTTTGCGCGGCTTAGACCTCATCATTTGCAAATTCTGAGTTGGAGGGGGCTGGATTATCCCTTTTTCACGCAGCCTCGCTATCAATGTAGGGCAGTCTTCTGCCTCATGATCAAACTGAGTAGAGTACAAACATGATGTCCTCGTTGGATTTGTACAATCATGGGAATAATGTCCTGGCCGTCTGCAATTGCAACAAATTAGTTATCTACAACCCCTTCCTGGTCCCATTCCACCTCGACCTCGTGCGCGCCCCTAAAATCTAGCGCATGCCATTTCTGCATTTGGGTAGAGGACTCGCGTTTCGGTCTGTACCCTGTAGGCAGGAGTCTGATCCATAATTAGTTCGTAGCTTCTGGAGGTGCATTCATCATGGCCTATTGACCCGCAGAAATTACAAAACAATTGTTGGGACGTCTTCGTATACTTCTGCAATAGATGACAATTATTCGTAGTGTGTTTTCCTCCTATCTAACGGATTGTGCAATATAGTGTAGGCACCGCGATTGGTCCTGCTTATGCCTTAGGTCTTAATGACATCAGCCCTCCTCCCACCAAGTAATTTGCGAAAACTGGACAGTGGTCCTTATCATGCCCCTGGACTTTACATTTTATGCACCATACCTCCTCGCACACCTCTGGCCGAGGTGTCCTATCCTGTTTCAAACTCTACATTTCCAGACACAAATTTTGCAGTTGCACATGGATTTGTTGGACTTCCAGACTAGGATCTTGTATAGGGGTCTCATGCAATCTCATTGCCATCTCCAAGGCTTCGGGCTGGGTGGAAAGCTTTTGTTGTGATAGCGCAGTCCTTAAATGTGGTGTTAATGACACTACAAACCAGGTGTGGTGCTGTCCATCCATCAAAGTCATGTTGGCTTCGCGAATCATACTCTCTAGCCTTTGGTCCAGATCCTAGGGGCTCTTTCCCAGGAGCATCGCAATCTCCTTAAACCCGATAATTGATTGTGTCTCCGACTTTGGCCCACTAAATTCCTTGTTCAGTGTGACCTGGACTTTTGTGATTCCTGCGTTTGGATGATCATTAGAATGCTTAATGTACCATGTTAATGCACGATCCTACAATGCACTTACCAGTGTAGCCTTCTTTATATTGTCATCCACAACTCCTTGTGCTTCCCATACCGCCCTTACCACAAACCAGAATTGGTCCAGATCTTCATTCCCTACTCCTCTGAATATTGGCAGTTTGATCGCACTTGCCATACTGAACTGTGGTGGTGGTGGAGGTGGGGTGGGTGGAGATGGAGATGAAGAGGGTGAGATGGGTGGTGGTGTAGGTGGAGGTGGTAAGCGCAGAATTCACTGCGTTATCAGACCAACCGTGCTTCTTGGAGAAACTTTTGCGAGCTCTTCCTTGCTTTCCCATGAGGGTGAAATTAAAGGACTAGTTTCTAACTCTTCACTACTTCTGTCTCTGTAGATCTTCCCACTTCGCGTATTCCCAAACATTAATTTAATCGCATAACTCACTTTTCACACAATAGCATCTTAATCTAGGTATTCAAAGTTTTAATATACTTACCTCGCGGTCCTTTGAGGAAACGTCGTTTCGCCTCAGTATAGCTAATGGTCGTATCTACCACGAACTCAGTGATAAATCCTCCTATAATCCGATCGAGCCAATGGTCCACAACCCGCACGATCTTGCCTTCTGATGCCTCTAGTCTGCGCACTAATTCTGGAGTCTACACGATTGGTTTATCAAGCTTGCACCTTCCCTGATTGTCTACTAGCTTCACAATTTGCGCATATAGCTCAGAAGGAAAGGATGCAAAGAAAATTTCATGGATTTCCGTATATAAGTAGCGCTCCAACCACTGTTCCTTAGATACTCACGGATTCCTGTTTTCCTACGCCGCGAACTCGTGAATCTTCTTGTCCAACCACCCTTCAATTTCTTTCTTGGTTGGATTCCAGTGACACAACATCAGACATCCCTTATGCAGATCCCAGTCCCAACAATGGAACCATTTGTTGGCTTGTAGGGGCCTGACCCAGGTTCAGAGGTGATTTAGCCAAACAAATCCTGGTACTACGGGTCATTTTGGCAATAGTCCGCGAAGCACAGACTGAGGTATCACCCAAAGTAGTATGGGAGGGTGCTAGAACCAAGTTTTCGCACCCTAGAGATGTCTGATGATTTTCAGTGGTTTGCGGTTTCACCCCGCACGCACGTCGCTACGCGCACCTATTAGTACCTCACAGCCTGTGATGCTGCCTTCGCGTAGCCCTACTCGGGGCTCAATCCACATTAGTACCCAATCCCTTACTATTAACCTAATATTAGTTGATCACTTAGCTTATCTACATGTGTTTAGTTATACTTAACAGTGTTCACCATTCATACCAGTGCACACGATAAATAAAACAATATAATTGCAAAAGATATCAACCATATAATAACTCAAAACATATACACAAGATTTGGAATCAAACTTCTCTTTATTATTCTTCTTCCTTGGTTATAGACTCGCCTCCGCCCTATGCACTCAACTGCAGGGGTCCACACACTCAGCTGCGGACTCTACTAGGCCTCTGCGCACTCAGCTGCAGAGCCTCTTCCTACTACTATGACCCAAAGCACTTAGACCTTTACTCTATGCTCGCTATCTTCTAGACTCCATTCGTTCCTCTATGTATCTCTAATTATCTTTACAACTTAGAGCCTCACTCTATTTATACAATCCCATGGTCCGCGGACCATGGGTAGGCCAACATTTCATTACAAAACTTAGGGCAGACAACCCTAGGACTCAACATACATTTCTCACTACGCACTCGCAATTCACAGAGTCTTACAACATTATTTGACCAAAAATTGGGCTTTGAGCCCCAAAACATGCTGTGGGGGGATTCCATGCCCAATGATATTGGAGAGAGTGCTGAAGAAGGTTTGCAATGCTCAGAGAAATGATTGGGATGTGTGCGTACTCGTGGTGCTATGGGCCTATAGAATGACTTGCAAGAAGCTGACTGGGAAAACGCCTTTCAGACTCGTGTATGGCGTAGAAGCTGTGATGCCAATGGAATATATTGTACCTAGTCTGCGCATATCAGTAGTCACAGGAATGGCAAATCGCAAAGCCTTGGAAGAGAGGCTTGCACAACTAGTAGAGCCTGAGGAGGACCGCTTTCTAGCTGGATTTCATCAACAAGTTCAAAAGGAGTGCGAAAAGGCATGTCACTATCGGCACATCAAAATGCACACCTTCAAGCTAAATGATCTGGTCTTGTGTTATGACAGTAAATTTGATAAATTTCCAAGGAAATTTAGGATGCAATGGCTACGGCCATATGTCATCAAGGAGATTACCGATGGTGGAGCAGTTTAGCTGGTCAAATTGAATGGAGAACCCTTCCCAGGGAAGGTGAATGGTAGTTGATTGAATCCATACACCAGCGATTTAGCTAGGTGACTATATGAGGGAAGCATAGTCTTAGCGCTCTAGGTAGTTGAAAGGAAGCACGAGACTATAAACTAAAGAGCTGCGCGATTGGGGAACTGCACGGAACAAAGAAATGTTATAGAGCCCATAGAAGCATGCAGGGAGATGTGCTACCAAATTAAAAACCATGAAGGATAACCGGAAAGTGACCGTTAAAGTCACTGTTCATGATTTGACGATGAGAAAATGACCAAATGGAGTGGGGGGGCGGCACTTAAGTTAGGATTTATGGACGATATCTCTGAAAATCTGCCACTAATCTAGTATTAATGAACCGATTACAGGGCAAATGGTCGAATTTGAATACAAAAATGCCTATAAATTATAAAGGATTGCCAAACGGAAAACGCTTGGCATTTTGAGAATTGAGGTGTTGAGCCCTTAGGCGTACATGAACTATGAAAACTTTGAAGTTTTTATAGCAAGTTCAGTATTTGAGATGTTTCCAAATGAGACACATGAGTTGTTGCATAGCATCATGTCAATGCCCGCAGAAGCTATGAGCACTGAAGTAGTGACAACCAAGGGAGTTGTTCCAGAGGCAGGTATGGTAGCAAATGGAGTTGCCCCAGAAGTTGTGCCTATGGAAGTATTGGAAAAAGTGCGTAAATCCCCCAGGACACCCAAGCCAAGGCCTATGCCGACCCAGGGGGGTCCAAAACCGAAGAAGGACAAGCAGAAAATGCAGCTGCTGATGCGTGCATCACCTAGGAAGCACCCACACTTGAGAAAACCCACTGCGCAAGAAAAGGCCAAAATTATTGACCTAGAGATGAAAAAAGAGGTTGAATAAATCCCCATGGATAATGAGGATATTGCAGTGGAAATGGAGGACCTTGAAATTGAGGTGCCTAAATATATTGATGAGAGTAAGGTCACCTTGCACACACCCCTCCTTCCAGACCAATTTTTCTTTGAGGGACAACCCTTAGGGTGTGTCTCCCTTTTGAAGTTGGAGGACTGGGACTTAGCTGACATAGAGCGCTTCCATCATTTAGCAAAAGACCAACTTATGCATCATGTCTTCCACAAAAATACTGGAGTGACTACTTTGGAGCTGAGGAAGTGGCTGAAAGGCATGGACAAGGCAGGCTCGCTAAACCTACTATGGGTGCTGCATTACAACCACACACTTATCACGACAGTAGTGATCAAGTAGCTGATGTGCTTGGTGCATGATGGGTGTCTGTAGCTAGAGGAGCCGATACCCATGTCTCACATGCTGATCCATAGGATCACGCGGCTGTCGTACAGAGGAGAAAATCCGGCCATGGCGTTTGGCAGAAAGGCCTACACGTATGTGCTTACTGAGGCGATGAAGGAAAAATTCAAGTGCGTAAAGAAGCTACACGGTTACGCAATTTTGAGTATCTCTGACCCCGCGGTCAAAGTGGAAATGCAAATCTTGGTAGGGAAGGTCATGTAGAAGTGTCACGAAGATGAAGTGTCAGCACTAGTGATAGCTTTGGTGGCCCAATGTGTGGAGGGAGTTCAATTTAACTAGGTGCGCTACCTCTACAGTGAGTTCCTCACGAACTGCCACGAGGCACAAGATCACAATGAGACTTTCCACTATGCATGGCTATTGTTGTCCATAGTGCAAGTTGCGTGGGAGCTACTTGAAGACAGCCAGTTTCCTGCAATCGCGCTGGACCTACTAGAGGCAGCGAATTTCACTTTGCTGTGGGCGACGAAGGATCCTCAGCAGATAAAGTATAGTAAGATCTTATAGATCTTGAGGGAGATGAGTATCCATATGGCCATCAATTGCAAGCCGCGGCTGACACCTAAAAATTTTTAGAAGATGCAGGAGCACGTGGAATTCAAGGCTGACTTCCACCATGTCTCAATACAGGTGTGGAAGGACCCTAAGCAGAAGTGGCATGACTTGCCATACTTGGCCATAGATGATGTCATTGCAGTAGTCCTTGACTACTGGCTGGCAGATTGGTGCAATGCCATGGACTCGACAACGGGATCTAGCAAGACTGTCGCGTGGCGGAAGAAGGAAGAAGCCAAGATGAATATGGAACAAGTGGTCGTGAAGAGGAGAAAGGAGGCTGATGACAATGGCAAGGCTGAGTGTGCTGTTGTGCAACAGTTGGGTGGAAAGGAAGGTGAAGGGGAGAACGGCTCTGATTGGAGTCAGAAGTCGCCTTCCTCAGAGACCAAGGAAGAATATGATCAGACGGAGCAGGGAGGAGTGGACTCGGAGATGACTCTGTTCTGCATCAAGTGCACCAAAGACCCAAAGAAAGTAGGGTCGTGGAAGAATTCCAAGGCTAGGAAGACGTCTCTGGACCCGATCACCCTAACAGAGGGGGACTTAAATGACATAGGTGATATAATGCGGGATGGCACTACGGAATTGCTGTAGTAGTTTGAGCAACAACAAAAGCATGTGTTGGGTGCCATACAGATGGGTCTACGTGAGCTGCAGATCCACGCATCACAGATATAGACTGGCATGGCATCAACCAGTTTGGTGCTTCGCACCTTAGAAGCCGCAGGGATGTTGCACACAAGGGATCCTCTAGCAATAGTGCTTCCAGATGGAGCCCTGACAGTAGAGACTAAAGTTGATAGAACCGCTATCAGTGCCCTCAATAGAGTTGGACTCAACCTAGCAGTTCTTCCCAATTAGGTGCTTCACCTTTTGTAGGATGACGTGATCGCGGAACTTCAGGCCCCTTGAACAGCGTGTGTTGCAGGTGATCAGTGAACAGAAGGTCAAAAACGCCCAACTAACCATGTAGAGATACTACGCCCTTGACCTTGTAAAAGACATTACAGATAAGAACCAGTGAATTACCACAGTTGTGGCTCAGGCATGTAGGACTGTCTTGGAGCTGGGTTTTCCCGAGGCTGAGAAGATACATGTGAGGGTTTGGAAGCTCGCTGCTAGAGTGCGTGACGCATGAACTAAATTGGCAAAGGTTTAGCTGGAGTTGAACCTCAAAATTGCAGAGTTATAGTTGCAGGCCCAGCCTTCGACTCCACGATATATTAGAGAGAAACACGAGAACACTGTGAAAGATGCGATAGCAGCAGTAGAGAGTGCAGTGAAGGACTGCATGACACTCTTTGAGCAGTCACTAGAGGTTTTCACAGCCTGTAGGAAGACACCACTTTGTAGAGGTTGGAAACATAAGTGTGGTAGCTGCATCAGTGCTACGATGAAGTTAAATCTACAACGCACACTATCGCCGTCACGCAGAGGTTAGCTAAGCTACAGGAGGCCAAGGCATTGAAAGAGCAGGTAGATGCAACTCAACACAAGGAAGCAGTGTTGAAGGTTCACTTACAGCCTTGGTTGGATGAGGCCTATTTGATCATGGCTATAACTGAAGGAAATCTAGCTAGTCTGTAGAATACTTAGTAGAATATTTAGTCAGACAGTGCATGACCAGCAATGGAGCAATTAGTTGAGGAGATGAAACAGGCAGCAACACAATGTACTGTCGAAGTTGTAGTAGTACAAGTCGAGCTAGGAGGTCTCCACGACAAGATATCCATGCCAGTTGAGTGAATTGAGGGTGAGTCACCATGTTTGTGTTGGGGGCCTGTTGGGAGCGGGTCCCCGGGGTCAATTTTGGGGTTAAAAACCCAAATTTTGGGGCAAAATGTAGGTTTTGAACTTGTACATAAATTACCTACATACGAATTCTAAAACACAGAAAATAAACAATGCGAGAGCATAACACTTAAAACACATATACACAAATATTTTCCCCTGGATCCCAAAACTGGGACTACCAGATTGATTTTTCATCATGTTCCTTTTAATGTTATAATACATATTTATACATGCCGAAGCATCAAATACCATGGACTAAAAACCATCGTGTCCAAAACCATGTGTGAAAACCATGCACAAAACCATAGGTAGGTTCGCCCAACCTAATATAGGGCTAGTCGTGGAAAGAATATAACACAACCCAACATTCTCCCACTTGTTGTTTTCTTTTCATAGGGGGCCACATGAGAGTTTAGTCATTTATCCAGCCCTATAATGCCCATTGTTTCTCTACACCAAGAGAACTTATCAGAGCTCATAGATTTTGTCAATGCAACAGAGTATTTTTCAAAGTGTCCACCTTTATTAGTAACACCTTTTTGTCTTCTATCATATCCCTCACAAAGTGATATTGAACATGAATGTGCTTTGTCTTTGAATGGTAAGAAGGTGTTGAGCCTTAGTTTTGGTCTTATTTTTGCTCAAAGAAACTTACTTATCCATCTATTTTCCATCCATTTTCCCTTCATTTATCCCATTTTGATGTATATTTGATATCCATTCAGGTATTTAATTTTAATTTTTCAATTTCTAAAGTTTTTATGAAAATTTGGTTTTTAGTGCAAAATTGGCAGATTCAGAAATTCCCGTAATAGCTCTATGGTTGATATGGTTGCAGGACACTTGGGCATGAATGGAATGCATGGATGGACAGCTTGGGAACTAGGAATAAACCAACAATGCTTAGTTCGAACAGAACAAGCTTTATTAGGCCCATTTGGTGCTAGTCAACTATGACTAGTCATGCAGGAATCCCATAGAAATAGGGAAGTTTTGAGATTTCATAGGAATGGTCATCTTTCTTGGGATAGGGATAATGAATTCGACTTGGATAGGTGGATGAGAGTAGATGGGTTTGTTTGAGTGAATATAGATCAGTTTGTTCATGAGACTTCTTATTTAAAGCCAAAACTTTGATGGCTTATGTATTGATTTTGTGATATACTTTTATGCTGTGACATCTTTGGATTGAGAAGTTAATTTGAAGACTTGTGTTATTATTATTTTTCTGTGCAATGCTATGGATGTGTGACTGATCTAAGCTTCTGATATCACCTCTCAAAGTGTGCAAGGCAAGGGTGGAGGGCCCCCACTCCAAGCTAAGTACACTTCCTTGTTAAACTAGTTTTATTTCCTTGTAATTTGGTTGATTGTAGCACTAGTTTTTCAAAGCTTTATTTCAGTTTTCTTTATGGTTCATGCATAGTGATTGATTTCATTTGTTAATAGCTTATTCATCACTTTATTGAGTTGGAAAAACAGGTGTTCAAGTTGGGCATCCCTTCTGCTAAAATGATGAATCAAAACTAGTTTCTTTTGTTTACATGCAAGCAATTTTATTTCCATTTAGATTTAGATATTGAGATGAATGAATTATGATGGAATATCTTATGTGTCTCTTAAGTTAAGAGCTTCTTTCATTTATAATTTATCCATCTTAAGCTTTTGGTTTCAATCTCTGATTCATTAAGTGATAATTGAGGTGAAGGTGGACTTCTTGAGGTCAAGAACCCTTTCAATGTTTCTCTCTTTTTAAGCTGATTGAATTAGAGTTATAAGATGTATTATCTTTAGCTTTTGAATAACTTATCTTTCAAGGTTTGGTTATATCTGATCTTCACATATAGTGAACTTGCCTCAAAGCATAAACAACTCGGATTGATAAGAAATAATTGTGTTAATTTAGGACCATAAATTAGCTCAACATTTTGGTGCAGTTGCCGGGGATCGAACCCGGGTCACCCGCGTGACAGGCGGGAATACTCACCAGGATCTAGTATATGGGAAGGAGGCTCTACTACCTATAGAGTTTTAGATACATACATACAGACTAGCAACTGAACTAGGACTCGACTTGATAGAAGCACAACAGCAGCGGGTCATGGAACTGAATCAATTAGATGAGCATCGTCAGCAAGCTATGGAACATACTACATTAGTGCAACAACAAAGAATGAAGTGGCACGATAGATACATCAAAACAAAGACATTTCACAAGGGAGAATGGGCATTTCTTTTCGACTCCAAATTCAAAGATTCCAAAGCAAAGTTCACAACACACTGGCTAGGGCCATATGAAATTGACGAAATCTTTGACAATGGAGCAGTAAGGATTAAGACCATCGACTAGGATTCCACCTCTTTTATAGTGAATGGACATAGGCTCAAAGTTTACAATAGGCCTATCAGTAAAGAAGCATTTATGAAAGAACTGATCGAAGACACAGAACTGGAACTCATGGCACAGGATGAGCCATCTTCCAGTCTACTAGTTGAATAAAAAAAAAAAAAAAAAACATCAAAATAAATAAATTGTTTGCAAGTGAAAACCAGGTAACTGGCACATTGCAAGCACAAATTCATAGGGGAAAACCAGCGCAACTTGGACTCTATGAATTCTTCCTACTTGTTCTACTGTTCTCTTACTGCAGGTACACTCCACCAATCAATGACTTGAGGACAAGTCATATCTTCAACAAGGGGGGAGACTTGCATTTGCTCTTAAAATGGACAGCTGAAGTTGCAACCATCAGCTCTTTAGCTGGAAACAAAACTTGTATTGTCAATAGAGGGACCTGATATAACAAATCATTGCAAAGGGACCTGAAAGAATTGCCAATGTCAACACAACATGTGCATATTTTGTAAGCAGAAAGAGGGACCTGAAACAATGAATCATTACAGAGGGACCTGATTATCAATTCAAGAATTAGAACATGAAGAAAAAGGAGCAGCAATAAAGTCCACATTTGAATCCATCTACAACATCTGATCAATTGATTTCATCCTACTTGTACAACCATCATCCAGGGGAGTATATGAGGTCATTTTGTGCTTTAAAAATTCAAATTTTTCTTAGAAATTTTTAGTTTTTGTTAAGTTGAAATTAGTACCTGGGGATATTCATTATCATCTATATCCTATATTCCTATAATCCTTATACATTATAACCCTATTCCCTTTCATTTCCATACATATTCCCTCTTTTCATTACCCTACTACCCCTAAGTATTTTCTTTGCAAGCTTAAAAAGGCCAAACTAGGACAACTCTCAACCTGCACATACAAATTCAGGCAACTCAGAGCATTAGTGATGATAATAATTTTAAACATGACCCCAATGGTCATTTTAAAATTATAAAACTATGTTATACAAAGTCAATAAACTTATGCGCTATATGGAAATCAAAGGATATTATATCAAACAACATATATACCATAGTTTGACAAAGTATGTGAATGCGCTAAAGTCGTTTCTATTACCAAACGCGCATATGGTATATGGTAAAAGGTATATATGTTGTACATAAATAAACGCGCAAAGGTTCATATGGTATAAGGTATGGAATATAACATAGTTATAAGCAAAGGTTCATGCATCAAAGTTTATGGAATATGGTGGACGACTGTGAATAAACAAACATTAGAACATTACGGTGGGAAATGGTATCCAAACATCATTGCATACATATCATTACACAGCAAGCAGTGAATATATAGTAGTGCAAGCATACGGCGGTGGATATGATGATAAACCATTGCAATGAATTAAAACAAGTAATTCCATACGACAACCGGCCAGCACTTAACACGGTGGCATGGCAATTCATTTATCCATTGGATGATACGTTGTGCAGGGATCATGCGTACCAAGCCATGACTTGGCCATCTTCATGACACAGTCGGGCGACTGGTCAACAGGACGGCCATGTAAGCCACGAATTTTAAAAACACCAATGGATATACATCGCAGTACAGCCTGAAACGGTCATGAACACTGACCGATCTCTTGTGCAGTTCAAACAATAATCCTCTGTGTCATGTTAAACCATAATCTTCATCACCGCATAAGCTCAAAGAAATGGCGTTTGAAGCTGCAGCCTAGTGAAAAGGAAAGTGAACTGAGTTGGGAGAATTTAAAGAGGCAAATTGTTCCGGGTTTGACGTTTGAAATAACGGATTTTCAGGGATTCAATAAGGTAAGGTGTTGGTTCTTTTAAAGCTCGGCACAGTGAATCGAAGTTAGACTCTCAGTCATTTATGATAAGGATTGTTTGTCTTGCCACCAGTCAAATTGAAACGGTTAAACCAAGATTTGGAGCGCCGATATCCCTCCAGGTGCTCGGTGATCAAAGGTAAGCCGAAATCGTAGCCCCAACTCGGTGATTTGCTGCATGAATGTTGGTATGAATCCTTAGTGGATCAGGTTTCACTTAAATGCGAAGGGTTTGCATGGTCAACACGTAGATTTTGGCAATGTATGTGGAGTTGTATGCTGTGCCGTGTCAATAATGTAGCCCATGAACTAAGGAAACACACAGTGCAGTGTTATTATATGTTGAATGGCGGTGAATGTTAATGAAAAGCGCTGTAGAATGCGCACTGCATTTGTATTGTCATATAGTTGTGCGCCGATTTAAAAACAAACAGTCAAAACAACATGCATCCCTTGCTGCGCACTGATTTACATCAAAACAGGGGATTGATATGCTTTAAAGATTGAATGCCTAACGCCATTTTTGATGAAGGGATTGTATGTCGAAATCATTTGAATATGCTGTTATTTGTTTTTGTTTTGGGCCGAGAGTTTTTATGAGACAGCCGAGAGCGGTTTTTGTAAACTTTTGATGGGCCGAGGATTGTATTTTGCCAGGGTATTTGTAATTTGTTTATGAGGCCGCGAGCATGATTTCAAATGCGTTGTGTTTATTTATTTTTAGAGGCTGAGCGTATGTGAATAGCCCTCTAGTTTCCATGCTAAGGTTAAGTTGCCTTCGTGCTCATAGCTCTGTTGCACCTGAGTATAGTTGGTATAAGATTGAGGCCGTGTGCATAATTTTGGCACATTACACAGTCAAATTCTTTTTAAAAAACGATATATTGGGTTAGGCCGAGAGCATTTTTGAACATTTGTTGGTGAGGCCGAGAGCCAAATGTATGTGCATTACACAGTTTTCTTGGTTAAAACATAAACAGTCATCAATTATTTGAATTTTGGCAAAATAAATAAGGACCAGGAGCATGTATAAACATTGTTTGTATGTGTATTTTTGTTTTCAAGAACAGAGGGCAGCATATTAACAGGGTATACAGGCATTTGTTGCATTGAACAGGGATTAAAACAGTGCTGTTGCAGAGGGCAGAGTCAAACAGAGGTGAATTGAGTTGATTGAAAAGAGGAAGGTAAGGTTCTTTGCCTTCAAAAATTTCATTTCGAAATCAAACAAATAATTACATCTTTCTTTCAAAATGAAATTAGTAACAGCAGAGGAATTTATTCATTGGTTTACAGAAGCAATGTCAATCAGAGTAGAGCCAAAATTCCAGATAGAGAGTTGGGGGAAGGAAACAATAGAAAAACTTTACCAAGCAGGGATGATAAGTTTCCTACAAAAATTTGATGGCCACTCTGAACAAATAACCAGAGATTTTATAAACAATTTCAATCAAGACCAGACACGGGTGGGAGATGTCATTATTCCTGTAACCCAGGAATATCTTTCCCAAGCCTTAGATCTGCCCATGATAGGTGAGAAGTATTACAAAGGCCTGCACTTTAAAGAGAAAGCTTGGACTTTCTTTCTTGAGAAGAACCGGAAGGGGACATTTGACAGAACAAAAGGGATACCCAGGGAATGGTTTAATGAACCATGGGGTGAGTTGGTTTTGGTTATCCAAAAGTTCTTGACCTGTGATAGGGGGTATAGCATGGCTCATTTGTATCATGTCAGACTTCTGCAACATATAAAAGGGGAGGATAGGATAAACTTGCCTTATTTCCTATATAGGAGCCTCTTGAGAATGATAGAAACAGTCAAACATGAACACAGGCCTAAAGCAGGACAGATATACCATCAAGGATTAATCAAAATCCTAGTTGAGTATCAGGTGAGATCACAGGGCATAGTGTGGCAAGAATTCATGTCTAAAAATCAATTCATTGAATAGGCTCATGAGGTACAGGATAAAGCAGAGCAGGAAAATAGAGGATTTATGAACTCACCCTTGTATCCTAGAACAAGAGTCAAACAATAGAACAACATGGCCATGCAAGAAAATGAAACATCTGTTATGTCTATTCCTAGGCGATTTAGGAATAAGAGTCCCATTGATTTAGAGAAGGAAGTAGGAAACATATTCCCCAAGACAGCAAGAAGAAAATGATCTTGCACACGAGGCATTTGAGAAGGATTCTTCATATGATGATGCAGCAACAGCATCACTAATGAAAACAACACAAGATTTTGAGAGAGAACTTAATTTAGGAAGAATCAGAGATTTAACTGACCAATTGGAAATTAGCAAAATCTTAGAGAAGCAATTAAAAGAAGAAAACAAGGCAAATAAGAAAGATAATGCTAAATTGGTCAAGGCAAATGAGAAACTGAATGAAGAATTGGGGAGGCTGAAAAGGAAAAATGATCTACTTTCTAAGCAAGCATTTAAATGGCTAAAGGAAAAGAACATGTGGCAGGCAAAATATGAAAAACAAAAGGTCAAAGCAGCTTTGTTTAGGGAGAGACATGATACAGGTTTGGATTGTTTGGCAAGGGCAGCACAACAGGAAGCATCCACAGGTACAACATCTACTGCAGAAAGGCGAAGGTCAAAGAGGAGCAAGCAAGCATGGGGACATGCTTGATGATAAGCAAGGGAGAGATGTTGAGCCTTAGTTTTGGTCTTATTTTTGCTCAAAGAAACTTACTTATCCATCTATTTTCCATCCATTTTCCCTTCATTTATCCCATTTTGATGTATATTTGATATCCATTCAGGTATTTAATTTTAATTTTTCAATTTCTAAAGTTTTTATGAAAATTTGGTTTTTAGTGCAAAATTGGCAGATTCAGAAATTCCCGTAATAGCTCTATGGTTGATATGGTTGCAGGACACTTGGGCACGAATGGAATGCATGGATGGATAGCTTGGGAACTAGGACTAAGCTAGAAATTCTTAGTTTGAACAGAACAAGCCTTATTAGGCCCATTTGGTGCTAGTCAACTATGACTAGTCATGTAGGAATCCCATAGAAATAGGGCAGTTTTGAGATTTCATAGGAATGGTCATCTTTCTTGGGATAGGGATAATGAATTCGACTTGGATAGGTGGATGAGAGTATATGGGTTTGTTTGAGTGAATATAGATCAGTTTGTTCATGAGGCTTCTTATTTAAAGCCAAAACTTTGATGGCTTATGTATTGATTTTGTGATATACTTTTATGCTGTGACATCTTTGGATTGAGAAGTTAATTTGAAGACTTGTGTTATTATTATTTTTCTGTGCAATGCTATGGATGTGTGACTGATATAAGCTTCTGATATCACCTCTCAAAGTGTGCAAGGCAAGGGTGGAGGGCCCCCACTCCAAGCTAAGTACACTTCCTTGTTAAACTAGTTTTATTTCCTTGTAATTTGGTTGATTGTAGCACTAGTTTTTCAAAGCTTTATTTCAGTTTTCTTTATGGTTCATGCATAGTGATTGATTTCATTTGTTAATAGCTTATTCATCACTTTATTGAGTTGGAAAAAAAGGTGTTCGAGTTGGGCATCCCTTCTGCTAAAATGATGAATCAAAACTAGTTTCTTTTGTTTACATGCAAGCAATTTTATTTCCATTTAGGTTTAGATATTGAGATGAATGAATTATGATGGAATATCTTATGTGTCTCTTAAGTTAAGAGCTTCTTTCATTTATAATTTATCCATGTTAAGCTTTTGGTTTCAATCTCTGATTCATTAAGTGATAATTGAGGTGAAGGTGGACTTCTTGAGGTCAAGAACCCTTTCAATGTTTCTCTCTTTTTAAGCTGATTGAATTAGAGTTATAAGATGTATTGTCTTTAGCTTTTGAATAACTTATCTTTCAAGGTTTGGTTATATCTGATCTTCACATATAGTGAACTTGCCTCAAAGCATAAACAACCCGAATTGATAAGAAATAATTGTGTTAATTTAGGACCATAAATTAGCTCAACAGCAGGGTTCTTTGCCAATAAAATTGCACTTTGGTTTTCGCAGTCTATCCTTATAGCTCCCTGTACTAACTACATACTTGAACATAATCTTTGCAACCAAACTGCTTCCTTGCTTGCATGAGTGGCTGCCATGTATTCTGCCTTTGTAGTTGATAGTGCCACTATAAATTGTTTCTTTCTCATCCAACTGACTACACCCCCAAATAGGTTAAACAAATACCCACTTGTAGATCTTCTTTGATCTAGATCTCCAGCCCAGTCTG
Organism: Pinus tabuliformis; assembly: GCA_031772625.1. Classification (NCBI taxonomy): domain Eukaryota; kingdom Viridiplantae; phylum Streptophyta; class Pinopsida; order Pinales; family Pinaceae; genus Pinus; species Pinus tabuliformis. Next base: position 145,353,015 of record CM062812.1, read on the forward strand.
CATCAACAAAGACACGAATATCCAAAACTCTATCCAATCCTGGTCTTCCTTGGTAGCACAAACCATAATCACTAGTGCCACGCAAATACCTGAAAACCCGCTTCACTATTGTCCAATGCTCCTTCCCTGATTTTGACATAAACCTGCTCAATACTCCCACTACATGTGCAATGTTTGGTCTAGTACAGACCATCACATACATCAGGCTACCGAATACACTTGCATATGGAACACGAGACATGTCCTCTTCCTCTTCTTGTGTCTTAGGACACTGTTCAACAGATAACTTTACACCTACAGGAATAGGAACCTTCACCGGTTTACTATCCTGCATATTAAACCTATGCAATATTGTCTCGACATACTTCCTATGGTTTAACCAGAGATTTCTCTTTGCCAGATCTCTTTTAATTCCATGCCCAAAATATAGTTTGTAGCACTAAGATCTTTCATGTCGAATTTGGAGGAAAATTGCGTCTTCAAATCCTGGATAATTTCTTTGTCATTTCCAACTAGGAACATGTCATCCACATACAAGACTAGATAAATAACATGGTCACCAATTCATTTAAAATGCACATAGTGATTTGCTTTGCTTCTGGTGAAGCCAAGTCCCCGTATAAATGTATCGAATTTTTGATGCCACATCCTTGGTGACTATTTTAGCCTATACAGAGACTTCTTTAACTTGCATACCAGTTTTTTCTTACCCTTCACTGCAAAGCCTTTAGGTTGCTTCATGTAGATCTCCTCTTCTAGATCCCTATGAAGAAATGTTGTCTTCACATCCATCTGTTCTACCTCAAAATCAAAAGAAGCAACAACAGGTAAAAGTAATCTAATATAAGTTACGTTGGAAACAGGTGAAAAAATATCACCAAAATCAATTCCCGACACCTAGGAATAACCTTTTGCTACCAACCGAGCTTTGTATTTCTCCACCTTTCCTTCTGCATTTGTCTTCTTCTTGAACACCCATTTACTGCCAATAGGGTTTCCTTCCAGCCGACAACTCCACCAGATCCCAAGCCTCATTTTTGTGCAAAGATTCCATTTCATCAACCATGGCCTCTTTCCAGAGTTTTCCATCCTCTGAATCTACTGCTTCCTTCATAGTTTTGGGATCATCATGGGTAATAGATAAAGAAAAATTTGAATAGAAAGCAGATGGACTATACCTTTATGGTTGCTTTCTTTCTCGAACTGATCTTCTCACAACTGGAGTTTGTGGCTCTTCATCTTCTGATTCCTCTTCTGCTATAGAGTCCGACACTTCCTCCTTTAGCTCAAACTATATCTTCTAGGTTCCTTTGATGGGACTTCATGTTTAATAACATTTTTCACCTATCTGAATACCACATCTTTACCGTACACAACCTTCCTTGTTACTGGGTTCCAAAGCTTATAACCCTTTAAACCATCCTTATACCCAATAAAGATGCACTTTTCAGATTTACTATCCAACTTCATTCTTTTCTCCTTTGGAACATGTACATATATATCACATCCAAATACCCTCAGATGTGAAAGAGAGGTTTCTTACCAGTCCATACCTCCTATGGAGTCTTATCCTCCAACACTGATGAAGGTGATCTATTGACTAGGTAACATGGTGTCTCTACCGCCTCTGCCTAGAATTCCTATCCTAACTCGGCACCACTGAGCATGGTTCTTGCCCTTTCCATCAATGTCTTGTTCATTCTTTGTGCAACTCCATTTTGCTCAGGTGTGTATGGAGTAGTCTTCTGTCATGCTATACCACACTTCTTATAGAATTCTTCAAATTCCTTGCTGCAAAACTCTCCACCGTTATCTATCCTCAGCACCTTTATCTTCTTCTCTGTCTGGTTTTCCACTAGAGCCTTAAATTATTTAAACCTGTCAAAGACTTCAGATTTCTTTTTGAGGAAATATATCCATGTATTCCTTGAGAAGCCATCTAGAAATGATACATAGTACACAAACTTACCCAGTGATGGAACCTTCACAGGTCCAAACACGTCACTGTGCACAAGCTCTAATATTGCTTTGCCCTCTTACCACCAGAGGGGAAACTCACCTGATTCTGCTTCCCATATACACAATTTTCATAGAAATAAAAATCCAGAGAGCTATGAGTCATACCTTCAACCATACCTTTACCATGGAGTATTCGAAGGCCCTTCTCTCCAATATGTTCAAGCCTTTGATTCCATAGCATGGTATTTTCTCCAGAGACCACTAGATTTTCTGCTCCACTTTTCGGAACCACAAAACTGTTGCACCCATCAATAACAGTGCTACCTTGTAGCTTGTACAAAGTTCCAATCTGGACTCCCTGCATCAATACTAGTGCTCCTTGAACCATCTTGTAGGTATCTTTCTCGAACATTATTTTTACACCTGCATCATCCAACTTGCTTACAGAAATTAGATTTCTGGCCAATGCAAGAATATGCAGAACACCTGGAAATGTTCTAACCCTTCCACCTTGCAAATTCAACTTTACTTTTCCGCAACCAACGATTCTAGCCTTCCTATCATCCCCTAAGAAGACATCACCACCATCATATTTCTCATACTCGCAGAACCACTCTCTATGGGGAGTGAAGTGAAAGGATGCACTTGAGTCAATCAACCATGCCTCGTGATGTACATGTGTACTTGAAGAAGCCAAGTATACATCCCCACCTTCATCTGAGGTGGTTTTTGCCTCTGTAAAAGCAACATCATCAAATCCATTTCTTTGTCAAGAGCTTTAGAATTACAGTCCCTTTTGTTGTTCCCTTCCTTTCTGCATTTCCAGAACACCTTTACAAGTTTTCCTAGAGATTTCGATCTCCCTCTAGATTTAGATCTCCCACTCGATGACTTATTTTTGTTTCTATTATGGGACCGTCCTTGTACAGACAAGGCATCACCATTCTAGTTCTCCATATTTTTCCGTCTCATCTCCTCTATCAGGAAGGGTGAGACTATTTCATCAAACTTCAAGGTAGTTGCATTGCTACCTATTGCAATAACCAGACTATCCCATGAATCTGGTAGAGAACAAAACAAGCTAATGCACTTATCTTCATCTGAAATTTTAATATCAACAAATAATAACTGACTTACCATAGTATTAAATGTGTTTAGATGCTTTGTCACTGAGTCTCCATCTTTCATCCTCAGGTTACACAAATTTTTTCGTAGGAACAATTTATTCACCAGAGACTTAGATTGGTACAAAGTCCCTAATTTGACCCACAAGCCTTAGCCGTAGCTTCCCCTAATACATTCAGCAATACTGAATCTGAGACACACAATCCTATTGTGCTCTTTGCCTTTCGATCCAACTTCTTCCATTCTTCATCAGACACTCCCATTGGTTTAGTACTCGGATCTACCATGATCCATTGATCTTTACCTACCAACAAATCCTCCATCTTGAGTTTCCATAACTCAAAATTCTGACCATTAAATTTCTTGATCTCTATCTTTCCACTTCTCGCGATCTTCTTTCATCACTGGAATCGATCCCACAGATCTTCCACTGAATAGGGTTTGCCACAGGCCCGAGTGAAACCCCTTAGCAACAAAGGCGTCCCCTTGAAGCTAAACTTGGCTTTGATACCAAATGTAGGTTTTATACCCATACATAAATTACCTACGTACGAATTCTAAAACACAGAAAATAAACAATGCGAGAGCATAACACATAAAACACATATACACAAATATTTTCTCCTAGATCCCAAAACCGGGAATACCAGATTAATTTTTCATTATGTTCCTTTCAATGTTACAATACATATTTATACATGCCGAAGCATTCAATACCATAGACCGAAAACCATCGCATCCAAAACCATATGCGAAAGCCATACACAAAACCATAGGTAGGTCAACCCAACCTAATATAGGGCTAGTCGTGGAAAGAATATAACACAACCCAACATAAAAAGGCCTGAAGTTTGTATAAGAAATGTAAAGTCTCCGCATTTTGTGGTTGTGGAGCGTGAAGATATCAAGATTCAAAAAGGGTTTTCCCCCTTAGTCTAGATAGGTTGTGTCAGCTTTAGAGATCTGCCCTTGGTCCGCAGACCATGGGATTGTATAAAAAGGAGGTCTTAGAGGAGTCTAAGGGGGTGAGTTAGTCAAGTCGAAGTGTTTGATGAGTCTGTGAAGAGCTAAGAGTGAGAGTCTTAGCATAGGAAGAGGCTTTGTAGCTGAGTGTGTAGAGGCCTAGGGTAGAAGTTCGAAGCTGAGTGCGTGGACTCCTGCAGCTGAGTGCGCAGGGTGGATAGAGTTTATATTGGAAACCTGGATCATCAATAAAGAGAAGTATTCTAAAATTACTATTTATTTTTGCTCTGTGGATTGCATGTGATTATGTTATGTTAAGTTATGGGTTTATGTTATAATTCTAATTGATGCGCGGATGTATATGTTCCTATCTGTTATATGAATGCATATAATGATATATGTTTATGCGAAGATAATATTAAATGCATGGTGAATTTGGCGAACACTTAAGATAATTCAAGAAATTATACAATAACACAGTAACAAAGGTGCATGAGTACCTGAGTCACTCGGTAGGGTTGCGCGAAGAATGATCGTATACTTTCGTGAGGGTTCTAAGAGATGGAAGAGAAAGTGTATCGATAAGCCCTAAAGGCTTATCGATCTGTGTGAAGTAAGGGCATAAGGTATAAAGTCGACATCACGACTATATCAGGGTGTGGAAACTTGGTTCCTACATCCATCCATACTACTTCGAGTGAGACTTTGGTCCGTGCTCTGCGGACTGATGCCAAAAGGGCCAGTAGTGTAGGGATTTTCTTGGTTGACTAACGCTAAACTTGGGTTAGGGCCCTTCAAGCCAAAATTAAGGGGTTACACTAATAGTATAGGGACCTAATAGAATAGGTACAACATCGTCTGTCAAGAAAATACTTGAGTTATGCTCAAATCATATTGATATTCAATGCACACTTTCGTTGACAAACTCCCTCACTTCGGTTGCATTTGTACTTTTGTTTCTGTGATTTTTCTTAACTATCACCCTTTCGCATTGTCTCTTTCACAAGTGTCACTTTCACACTTGTGATTGTCACTTCTGGTCATTTTCACTATAATAGGTGGTGTTTTCATGGTATCCTCACTCCAACATGTGTCTCTTTCAAGGCCATTCATAGTTTGCAAGTGTCATCTTATGTTTTCCTCATGTTGTAGGTGTCACTTTTGTGATTATCACTCCTCCATGTGTCATACATTTTCACATAACCAAAGTTAGTTCTGATGCACCCTTCTAGATTATATGATCATACATATCATTGGAATATGCACTAGACACATTCTTACAGTGAAGCACACCTTTTGGTCACAATCATTACTCCTCTTGTAACTTGTGCTCTAACTGTTGTAACATTTTGTTTCGACTATTGTGCTTAGAAATAGGTGTCGCTTTGCTATTTTTTTAAGACTTGACTATTGTTCATGAGTCTTGTGCATTCAATTTGTTTGTATTTATGGAATTTATGTGTGTGGTCCATGTTTGAGTCGTGCTAGCATTCATTTCTTTCTCCTACTCTATTGGCCCCATATCCATTTTGAGAGCTCTTCTTCGTCCTTCATCCCAGTGCAAGTTCTAAAGGCATTAACCCTCTTACTAGGTGATAACTGTAACTTATTCATGAGTCTGGTTGACATATATTCCTCCCATACTTGTGCATTAAGTATTTTTTAAGGTCTCCTTCATCTCACAGTTCATTAGTATTTCCGAAGGATAAGTCACCTAGCCTTATTTTGCCTCTCTTCGTGAAAAGTTCATTCCAAATGAACAAGTAGCCATTGTTGGAGAAGAATTTCACCCTCCTAAGCCTGAGCACATTTCAAAACAATGAAGCACACTTAGAAACAACAAAGTGCACTTCAAATATTTAGTGAAAAAGCACATTTTAGAAGGATGAGGACTTTATCCCCCTAATAAGTGCACTCTGGACAAACAAGGACCTTCTTTCCTTCAAAAGCACACACTGAGAGCCTAAGCACACTTCAAAATAATGAGAACACTTTGGGAATATGAGCGCACTGCTTGGGCTCAAAGAACTCTTCCCTCTTTGAATCCATGGTGAACTCATGAAGCATGAAGCTTCATTCTTCTCTTAGATAACATGGTGTACTTACGAAGCACAAAGACTTAGAGCTCATGGAACAATCACGAAGCATAAAGCTTCATCCTTCCCTTTGAGAAAATGATGCAATGACGAAGCCTGAATCTTGAGTGCACTCCTTCGGCATGAAGAACTGCACCCTTTTTGAGTGCATGAGGACATCCTAAAGGCTTGAGTGTTTCTCCTTTGTCTCTTCATAGTGCACCCTTGTTCCCTCTTATTCTATTTTAGTGCATGAGTGCACCTTGAAGGCCTAATGCCTCACTCCCTCATCTCTTCAAAGTGTGCCCTTGCACCCTCTTATTCTTTTGAGCGCGTGAGTGAACCTTGAAGGCTTGAAGGACTGAATCCTCGCTCCTTTGTCTCTTCTTAGTGCACCCTTTCACTCTTGAGCTCTCTCTCCCTTGTTTGAGCACACAAGCACACATTTAATGCCTCTTATGAGCCTTGATGAGTTTGACTATGCCCTCCTAATAAAGCCTTTTTCTTCTAACCTTTTCACCACCCTATTGTGAATTGATCATTCCATGAGCTAGGTAATGATAAAACAGATGTTTTAAGACTTATTTTTCCTCTCCATGAATGATATTCATTCACAAGAGGACTATATTAGCATCACAATAAAATAGAAAGGAGAAATCATACAGAAATAATTGTGGAGAAGAAAAATAAAAAATAACAATCATGAAGACATGAAGCAAATCATGGACCAAGAAAGAAAGAAGATATTGCATGATGACTCAGAGGATTTAGATATTGATCAAATAACCTTTGGAGGTTGAAGATGGACAAAAAATCAATCTTTCATGAAGATAAAACATAGATCATATATATATCATCAATAATTCAAGATGAAGCAGTAAAGAAGACAACTCGGCATTGCCATGTCATCATTGTCAAGTCGCACTTTGTACCAGTGTCATCACAATACTCAATATGTGTCCATGTGTCATGCCACATCATCATGTGGAATGTAGTGATGTATTATCAAGAAAAGGGAAAAATGTAATGTGAAAAAGTGCAAGAGTCATATGTGGAATATGAAAATTCATAGTCATATATGGACAAAATGTCTTTAGGGGAAGTCCAAAATTCATTAGAAGTTAAGAGTTGTTTAGAATTCCAAAGGAAACATTAGAAGTCCAAGAGTCATGAGGGTAATTCAAGAGTCATGGAGATATGAAATTTTATTCTCCTTATTATAAAAGAAACCTCATAAATCAAGCAAAGGGGTTTTGGAGGCTTAAGCTTTGGAGAGCTATTCGTGGCTTCTCTACTTGGCATAAGAGCGAAAACTATTCTTTGAAGAAAGAAGAAGTGACTTAATGTTCCACTATTCGAACTAGTGTCTCATCATTGTAATTGTTTACTTGGATATTTCATCTTATAATTGAAGCTCGATGAGCCAACACATTTTCATGCATGTTTTGTGAATGTCTTAGGACTATTCTTTGGATTTTTGGTATATATGTTTCATTCACATGTACTAGGGAAATTGAACTATTTTGGTGCCCTTGGTACTTATCTTGTTGAAGGTGTGTTGTATGTGGTTTAATGATTGTTATGTCTAAGTGAACTATTTCACTAAATAAATAATGAATCTCTCTTTGTTTGTGTGTCTCTCATAGGTTAGTACTATTAGTTCCTTTTAGAGGCTCACCTTTGTCTCCCCCTTTGTGAGAGTCACCTTTTACACATTGTAGTTGGTGTTTGATAATGTTAACTTACTTTCTTGTTCAAGCATTATGTATATAATCTCTTATGTTATTCATTGAAACTGAGACAAACCTTACAACTACGGTGTCCAGGACGATACTCTAGATGGGGGCTCCTACTCCAAACGGTGTGAGGTATAATTGGGACTTCACATCGAGGAGACCCCCTATATGTTGGCAGTATCCAATACCATCAACATGCTAATAAACCAAATTCAAGGAAGATAAATAAAAGTGAAATGCACTTTTTACATGTCAAGAAGTGATGCACCTTAGACTTCCCTTCAATGTTTCATTGATAATTTCTTTGTTTGATATCTGATTTGAGTGATTCAAAAACCAGTTTAAAGAAAAGTCATATTAGAAACATGTTTTAATGATTTCATGATTTTTCCAAGTCCAAATGTTGCAAAATCTAAAAAAAAATGATCCTTTTTTATTGTCTCAAATGCGGATGAAAACTATCTGATCACGTAGAAGTCATCGAGATCTTTCTAACAATATTTGAAAGTTATGCCTGACTAAATTTTTTGGGAAATAGTAAAAATATTTTGCAGGGGTGCCACGTCAACTATACAAGTGCTCACTCGGAAATTATGTGGATCTTGACATGGCATCCTAATGTGGATGGGTGATGTGGCATGGTGACATGGCCACTAGTAGTAATTGGGCATCTAACTAGGCAATGACGTGGCAGAATGACTAGGTGGCAATGCCATTGGGTGATAACATGGAAGCTACAAACACATGGACTAATGATGAGTTGCCATGTGGGTCAATCTCAGGCTATTATGTGGCAGCCTGTATTTGACCAAAATTCTATTAATTTCCCAAACAAATTCCATAGCATTCAAACTTGATAACTATTCTATACAAACTCAATGGCTTACCAATGAGCCACATGAATGGTCTTAGGAAATGGAATGGTTAAAATTTTATTTAAATTCTAGAATATTAATAGTGCAACAAAATGCCAAATGTTGCGACAAAATAATAAACATCCAACAAACTGGATTATGAGATTCCTACCCTATTTCCAACCATTCCCCATATTTCCTTCGCGATTGAGCCCACAATATCCCAGAAGTGGATCTGCCCAACTTCACCACCGCAAATTTGTATTTTAATTAAAACTAGTCCATCTTCCCCAAGCTCAGCTACTTGTTAAATGGCTCAAGGTTAATATTTTTTTATTGTAGGTTTGATTTTAGGAGCTTGATACTACAATTCAATTCACTGGCACTTTTTTTCAAACTTTGCACATAGTGTTTGCAGCAATTAATTGTGGTTTTGTTGCATAGAAAATTTTAGGGGCGAATGTTCGCCCTTTGGCGAAATTAAGGGGCTTTAAATTTTTAGTGGGCGAATATTTTGTATCATAGCACATTTTTACAAATCACCTCAAATAGCCCACCTTATTTTAAGGGAGAGGGTGAAAAAGGTAAATTTAGCCCTTGAAACTAGGAGTTACAACCTTCCATTCACCCATTTTCAAAAATAGGTTTTATTTAAGTGAATCCATTCGCCCATTTTCAAGAATAGGTTTTATTTAAGTGAATCCTATGGGCCAAATACCATATTTATAAAAGAGGTATGGTAAATTAATAAAAATATAAATAAATGAGAGGTATGGTAAATAAATAAAACATTTTTTATATTTACTCCATAAGTCACCTTATATACATGCAAGGGTGTAAACAAATAAAAATATAAGTAAAGTGGAGGTATGGTAAATAAATAAAACATCTTTTATACTTACTCAAAAGGTATGGTAAATAAATAAAAATATAAATAAACTAGACGTATGGTAAATAAACAAAACCTCTTTTTATATTTAGTCCATAACCCTCATTCTATTTATGAAGGCTCAAGAAAGAGGTTTTATTTAAGTGAATCCTATGGGCCAAATACCATATTTGTAAAAGAGGTATGGCAAATTAATAAAAATATAAATAAACGAGAGGTATGGTAAACAAATAAAACATTTTTTTATATTTACTCCATAAGTCACCTTATATTTACGAATACTCAAAAAATGCGTTAAATTTAGGTGAAACCTATGGGCAAAATACTATGGGACAAATACCATGGACTAGATTGTTATTAATACCATGCAAAAAAACATTATTAACCCTAATATTAGTATTAATAAAAATAAAAATGGCACATGGTATTGACCCATGGTATTCACCAAAATGGCACATGGTATTGACCCATGGTATTCACCTGGAATGTAGCCTATTTAAATGGGGGAATTAAACCAGCATAGATCCATCTTTACTCTGGATCTACTAACCCCCGAGAGGTATCAAATATCGTGATAAGCAAACTGGCATAGAGTGAAAAAATATTTGATCCCTCTCGAGGCTTGGTGGATCAAGAGTAAAAATGGATGTTGTAATTTAATGTATGTTAAACATTTTAGCTTGGTTAAAATAAAAAATAAAATAGAAGTCAACTATTAGTTTTATTAAGTTTTATAAATTACTAATAGTAATTTTTAAGCTCCAGGTTTATGATAACCCATGGTATTGACCCACGGTAATACCATGGTATTCATGTGAGCATAGACTATTTAAAGGGGAAATTATATCATCTTAGATCCATCTTAATTCTGGGTCTACCAAGTGCTCAGAGGGATAAATAGATTTCATCCCCCTAAGAGTGGTAGATGTGGAGTTAAAGATGGATATAGGTTGGTTTTTATGATAATGAAGATATTAAATAGACTTAGGAAATTATATTGTAAAAACATATTAAGGTGAATGGTTAAAGCATAGACATTGGACAAGTATATTTGTATACTTCTGTTTTAAACTGAAACAAATCCAGGGCTAAAAGGAATGGATTGATTGCACTAGTCATCCTTCTATAACTTTCCAACATATGCTAGAGTAAACAGATTGTAATTTGGGTAATTTTTCTAACTGCAAACAGGAACATACTTGTGTATTGGCAGGGTGGTTATGAGGTCCCTAGAAGTGATGAATTTGAATTTTTCTTGGTTTTATATATAGTATTATGTTTTTTCTCATGCTTTCTGTGAATGACACGGGTGAATTTTATCCTACACCCACTAGGTTTTCGATATGTAATTTCAGTAATTTTGATTTCAAAAGATATTTTAAAGAAATGAAATGATTTCATTTGTGTATTCAATAAACACAATATTCTAATGGAATTATGCATTTTTGGTTTACCTATATAGATTCCATGGAGAAGTGTTAGTGGTGTGACATCAATTTTCCTCAAGCAGAGGCTTTAGTTTTACTCTTTTTGGAAGCAAATACTTTCTTCCAACATTTTTGAGTTCCATGAAAAATTTGAAAGTCCTAATAGTATTCAATTATGGGTTCAAGAGAGACATAGTATTCAATTATGGGTTAAAGAGATCCACACTGAATGATCTATCGGCCTTATCTTCACTTAGTTTAAGACTATTCACTTGGAGAGCCTGCATGTGCCCCCACTTCAAGAGCATAGTAAAGTCATGTAGAACTTAGAGAAGCTATCTTTAAGCTTTTAGTGAAGAATGGAAAAATGCCTGGGTTCAATAACAACCACTCAAGCATTAAGCTTCCAATAATGCTAGATTTTAACTCGGAGCACTTTTGTGATTTGGAGGAGATGCCCCCTCGTATTTGTGACACATCTTCAGTTGTGAATTGGACTATTACTAACTGTCATTTCCTTCGAATGTTACCTGATGACTTGGGGAACCTCAACTCTTTAAGAATGTTAAGGAAGGAAAGAAAGTACATTATGCTAAGTTCTCTTATGCTTTTCAATTTTTTCTTGGATATCTACAACGTTTCAGGTAGGAAAGTACATTTTGGTAATGAAAATTTGTCTTGATAGAAAGGCCCAATTTCAAATTCTAATTCTTTCAAAAACATTGTATAACTGTAATGTTTCTAAAAGGAAAGCATATTTTTTCAATTTAAGTATCATGATCCCATATTCCAACTTATTTTTCAGTAACCCATTAGGCTTTGTAGCTTTGAATAAATCCATGTCTTTTGATAAGATACTCTTCCAAATTAGAACACAGTTTCCTTTTGGCAATAACCACATACAATGTCTTGATTTTGTTATTGAGAAAATAGAGGTTGTGAAACAAGCTTGTGCCATACAAGGACTTGATTAATTGATTATGTATCAATTATGGCTCTTGATGTAGCAATGTCTTGATTTTGTTGCTTGAAAATAGAGGTTACACTTTACTATTTCACAGAATTTCTTACAATCTTTCCATAAGTATTGATTTGTAATCTCAGTCACTGAGGGATGACAGTAATGACAAAGGTAATATTCCATGGTTTGAAGTTACCCTCTGACTAAATATTTAAATATATCACCACAATTTAATTGTTAGTTAAAGGAATTGTATTTGATTTTTAAACAATTCATTGCTTGATTTATAGATTTTGATTTTTTCCCTTTTTTATTTTTTTCTCAGATTTGGTATGAGATATCTTCCAATATTTAGGTTCCCTAGTTTCCCCACCATAGCTATGAGGTTCAGATGCTATCATTAAATATTCTCAGAACGTTACAACTTTTCTAGTAAGTGTACTTTGAAACATTGTTGTTGCTTTTCCATGGTGTTAATGCAAATAAGCACTACAACTAGTGCCATTATTTAGATTAAGTGCCGAAATCTAGGTGGTCTTGTAATGATGGAGTGATTGTTTTCTAGCTACTAAGGCCATATACATTTTAATCTCTTATGTTGTCCTGAGATATTCAAATTCAGAATAAGAATTGAGGTCTCGTTTCCACTGTAGATTGCAGTCAATTTCTTGAACATAATATATAGTAGATTATATTTTAGTAATCAACTGTGGATGCGATCGCTCGCAGGAAAGGAAATTCAAAGTGACTTTGATTTCACATTGATTTGTAAAAACATCCACACATGAAAGGAGATTCAAAGTGACACTGATTTCACACTGATTTGTCAAAATGGAGGCAAGAGAAAAGGAAACTTTGTATTCAACAATGCTCTTAATTTCATATGTACATGCACAAACATATTAGTAGAAAATATTGAAGGGTTGCCTAAGTAATATTTTCCATTCCACTACATTGTTTATAGCTTGTAAATAAATAACTCAGAACAATTCATTACACTACTTGTTATTCTTTTGATATTGAACTGGCTAAGATTTTTCTTCCTTCTATGAAATTGTGTGTTTTATAATGCTTCTTCTCCATTCACTATGTCTAGCATATAAAGTGTGTCTAATGGAGTAGGAAGATTGGAAAGTCTTGTGATCCTTGAACTATGTTACAAGGCAGAAACCCAACGGGGTAGGGTAGGTGCATCCCCACAAAGGGGTCACAAATACCAAAGTTGTATTGGCTAGTGCCTTGAGCTAGAAAATTTCCTTTACCCTTGTATTAACAGTGAATCTAGAGAGGATTCTACTATTATCTTTATAATATTTATATTAGTTAAGATTGATGAATAAAATTCATGAGACATGAGCTAGGATGTCCTTGCAAGGTGGTTGTTGATTATTGGAAGCTATGATGGCCATTATGTCAGGCTAAGTGGTCGCACTCCCTTGATCGTGAGCATGATTGTGATCAAGATGGAAGACTTCATAGTCTGGATTGATTGTTTAGAAGTGATAATTAGTGGGCTCATTCACAAAAGCTTCTATTTCACTAATCCTTTTTATAGAGTTGTCAGATTCAATTTCCAAAGGTTTTAATTACACTATAGAGTTGAGTTCTGAGAGAGTTGTGATTCACAATGTTAAGTATAGTAGCTATGACACTTGAATGATGACAAGCATAGTAGATGTATCAGACTCTGTTATAAGCTTACCTGCATATTATAAGGGACTTGGTTGGCTTTTTTATAATTTTATAAACAAGTTCCATTTCGTGGAAATGTGAAAAAAACAGTGATATTGCCACCATATGGCTCTTGTCATATATGGTTTTATACTTTTTCAAAAAATTCTCTAAGAGTTCACAATGCTAAGATTCACTAGGACCTTACAAAGTTTTATTATTTAGTGAAAGACTCACCAAGATCTTACAAGATTTTATAATTGAATAAAATATTCGCCATGCCTGTGAGAGATTCGCCAAAAAAATATATATACATATTATATTATTGATAAAATCGCCTTCCATTTTTCCTATATACCATGGAGATTCGCCCATTTATTATACATATAAATTTGGGGGGGTTCTTAAAATTTTCCCTGTTTTGTTGGTTATATGAAATGGGTTTACTTCTCCACTTTCTTCTTTTTAATTGTATTGATGTATTGTTTTATGTTTAATTTTTATCGTTTATAACTTCCTTTTTTTTTCTTTTTTTTTTAATTTTATGTTTTATTTTATGGGTGTCGGTAATGGATTTTATTGTTTATTTTATTTGTGTTTTTTTATATTGTATTTTGTTTGTTATTGTTTTATTGGTTGATTATTATTATTATTATGATATATATATATATATATATATATATATATATATATATATATATATATATATATATATATATATATATATAATATTTTTTTTTTTTTTTTTTTTTTTCCTGTAGAAAAAGTCGTAATTTTATTCATTAGAAAAAATTACATTTTGTAGATGCCTAAGCATATGCAGATGACTGTCTCTGTATTCACAGCGACCAGAGATTACAGAAAGAAATAAAAATAAAGAATGGATGTCGGCGGGCCTATGCTTTCCTGCCCTTCTTCTTCTCCACCCTTCGCCAGCCATTAGAGTTGGAGTTGGGTGCAATGATAGCCAGCTGATTTTCCATTGTGTTTATTTGTTGTTCCTTATCAGATTCCGAGCCTTCAGATCCATGGGATCGTTTGATGCCGCTTACTTCCAGCTGTATTTCTTGTTGCTGTTTCATATTGTCAGGTTCTAGTTGTGTGTCTGGGGCATTTCCTTCCTGTGTATATTTCTGTTCCATTTGTATGTCTGATTTTGTTTGATTCCCTGTAAGTTCTGTCTGCATTTCCTCTTTTTCCCTCCAATCGGTGTGCTGCCATCCATTCGGCTTTTTTTGTTGTTTCTTGTTCACTTTGGGGTCCTTCTTGCCCAGAGGGCAGGTGTTTTGAAGATGCCCTGTTTGCATGCATCTAAGGCACCTAAATGCTGTATTTTCATAATCAAGCGGTTGTGTCCTCTGTGTATTATTATAGTTCAATGTGATGTGATCAGGTAGCCCCAGGCTTAGATCCACTTCTACACATATTCTAGCATAGGTGAATATTCCTTGGTTAATTCTTTCTTCATCGGTTTTAAGGAATTTCCCCAAAGAATTTCCAATGGCTGATAATACTTTGTAGTGCCAGAAATGTAGAGGGAGGTTATGGAGCCTCACCCAAACAGGGACTGTTGTTACTTTCATAGTATTTGCATCAAATTCAGGAAACCAGGGGGTGGTGAAGAGTCCAGCCTTTCCCCAGAACCAAGGCCCCTGATTGATAATATTGTCGCATTCTTGTTCTGTTGTAAAGCGAACTATGAAGAAACCCTTTGAGCATAGGTGAATTTCACAGTCAGGTGACCATGTTGAGAGGATCCAGTGATGCAGTGCATCTGATTTTGGCCAGAACCCATTAAATCTACATATAACAGCATGAGTGGCTAGATCAGTGTGCAGACTAGTTACCTCCGGCAGAATTACTTGTATCGTTGGTGATTCCAGTGTTTGTTCCACAATATAGGGACCTGGTAGCTCTGGTGCTGGTGCTGGTTTGGGTTGGATGTTTTCCCTTTTACCGTTCACCGCGTCCTTGAAGGAGCCTGTATTCTTTGAACTGGACCTAGAGCATCCTCCTCTCAGCCGATGGTTTATGATAATAGTTGAGTTTTTTGCTATGCCATAGTACTGGAGGGTTTTGTTGTTCTGCATACTGTACCCTGAGTAATTAAGATTTTGAAAGCGTACAGGGGTTCCAAGGCGAGCCTGGATTTCCTTTTTTAGCTCAGAGATACTCATTGCCTTACTCAGCCGCATGCATAAGTGTTTGCCCTCAACCCCTTTTACAAAAATCTGGATCAGGTCTGCTTCCGTGCTGGGTAGATTGGTCTTGTGGAGCCCTCATTGTGCCAGATCAGCGTCCATGCGAAGTGGATGGCTCTTGCTGAATCCTTGTATATATATATATATATATATATATAAATATATATATATAATAATATAATATATATATAGATATATATGTATGTATATATATATATCTATCTATATATATATATATATATCTATCTATATATATATATATATATATATATATATATATATATATATATATATGTATATGTATATATATTGTATTTTTTAATTTCAATTTTAATTAATTTATTATTATTTTTAAATAAAAATTTATTTTAGAAATTTTTGGGAAAAATCTAATCACGTCGATTTTTTTTTTTAAATAAATGATGATGAAAACATAATAAATAATTTTAACATTTGTTTGAAACAAATCTAATTGTGACTAAGAGATCAAAATTTAAGCAATTTTTAAGAATCATTAGTAAATTTAGATCTCCTAGTCAAATTTTAGATCTATGATTTTTTTTGGGAAATTTTAGCTCAAGGCTATCTTATCTAATTTTTCCTTTCTGATCTTCTAGGTTGCAACAAGGCGTTAAAAGAGAACATACTCAGGGATATCACAATTATTTATTCATTTGAATCTAAAACTTGAAAAAAAAATATATGAAGAATTGATCTCAAACCTCAAATTTTTAGCTCTTGAAACTCTACTTTTCTTCTTCCTTCACAATTTTCCAAATGAAATTTTCCTAGAAACTAATGAAATCAAGCTTCAGAAACAAAAATTCAAAAAACTCAAAAAGGGTCACCAAGCTTGGTTTTATTTTTTTTATCCTATCCTACCCTATTTTGAAAAAGAATTTAATTTTTTCAAGTGTAGGAGTATTTACAATGAAGCCATTTACGGATCAAATTCTCTAGTATGCCCACACCCAAATTTGAAAAATATACCTCAAAGTTCACTAGGATATGAGAGACCAAATAGACCACAAAAATGCAGATGCCCTGCCAAGACAAGCCTGGGAACAGTTGAAAACCTCCAGGGTAGTAGCAGCCAACCCTTAGAACTATCTAGCCTTGAAAATAAGCAACCTTTACAGCTGGAAGGACGGGATGACCGGGAGTCAAAACTTGAGGAAGAAATAGAGCACACTAGTGAAGAGGAGAATGAAACAGAACTCCCCTTAACTCCCAACACAAGTCCCCCATGTGACTTTGATATTGAATTAGCCCAGATTTTGGCCAATATGAACGAATTTATACAACCCAAAAGCCCACTCAACCTTAATATTGAAGCAAAACAATTGGAAGAAAACTCTACCCACAGTAGGAGCATGACGAAAAACGTAATTGGTGAGGAAGAAATAGGAGCAGAAGTTACTCAGGAAGAGGCAGACCAAACTAGGAGTACAAATCAAGAAGAACCTAGTTAGGTCAATTTAAACATAGAGGATGTGGGCCAAATAGGAGAAACAGAAACTAGTTAGGGCAGAGACACAGCCCTTGGAGAGAAAAGCCCAGGTGAGCAACTGAGCTTGCTAAGAATAGAAACGATTAGTGAAACGACTGTTCCTCCCAAAAAGAAGAAAAGCAAAATTGAAAGGTTTAGAAAGGAACAACAGTGGCTACAAAAATTAGTTAAAAGACTTAGGCAAAAGATAAGAACATTAAAAAGGGGGAAATTGCAGATAGAACACTGGAAACAATGAACACATCTATTCAAACCGAATTGCATGATACAAGGGATACTGGGACTCAAACTGAGCCCATATCCACTCAAATTGTTAAGGAATAGAATGTAGTTGTTACAGAAGCAACCACCCAAACAGAGAATGTATATTTTTGTAATGTCGTTGTTCAAATGGAGGTGTTACCCTCCAACAGAGCGGACACCCAGATAGATATCCACGCCAAAGATGTGTTGATGTGCATCGACCCTTGTATAACAAATCTTCAAGAAAATTTGGCACAGGCTCAGTTGAACATAAAACGACTTGAGGAAGAAACTGTTCCCCAACAGAGATATCAGGAATTACAAATGCAACTGCGGGATATCAATGTGTTAGAAAGTGAGGCCTTCAATAAATATCGAAGGGCAGAAGAAAGAACTGAGAAAATAAGGATCAAACTGGAGACAGTCATGCGTCAAATGGATACTCTTTGTTCACTATACATGGATGTTTTGGCATGCATGTCCCTTGCCAATAACTACGCTCTATTTTTGTTAGAAAGGTATTTATAGCTGAAAATCAAGGCTTTCAGCGCAGGGAAACCCATAGAATTGAAAACTGTTGAAGATTTCATAAACTGCTGTAAACACCATGGGGTGAAAGTTCAACGATTACTCTGTGAGTTTTACTTGCATAATTTTGTATTGGAAGGAGAATTGGAGAAGAATCCTAGCCCTTTTGTGGGGGATGTACAATTTCAAGCTTTCATTTCATTTACTGTTAACCAATTGAAATGCTTTAAAGCCCATAATACATTCCAGAGGTAGGAAAATGGATTGGACCTTTGGGTCAGAGGTGAACTGAAAAACCCACTACAAATGCTAGCCAAACACAAAAGTTTGATGCAAAAGGAAGGAGTAATCCAAATCTTGGGGCCCATTCACAAAGAAATTGTCCAGCAGGGGGTAGAGTATTTTCTCTCTATTAAAGATAGCTCCTTGGCTACAGCTAAATTCAGATGGATAGTTTCCAATCGTAATGTACAGGACAAAGAACCATTTAACTATAAAAACTTTAAATTGGCTGTAGATCGCTTTGTTACTTATAGCAACCTCATCTTGAGGGAAGGCCCATATTGGCTAGGTTGTCGGTTCTGTAGCCCTATTGTCTAGTATCCTGCAGAAGGCTATAAAGCTATATATGAATTACCTGAAGGACAAACAAGACACATTTTTGAAACCTTGGTCAAGAATCATGGGTTCAGACTGCTTTATGACATTCCTTTTCCAGCCTATTCCTTGACTACTCTGCATACAAAATACATGGTTTTCATGAGGACATGAAAAAGGGTAAGCAGGGGAGTACATTGATTCATGGAAAAGGTATGCACATGCTATTTATTTCATCATCCTTTTCTTTAGTTATATCCCTTTTATATCGCAAAGTGCTAATATATAAAAGGATTATGCTAAGAATGAGGAAATTATCTGTAATCATGATTTAGCTAATTGTTGTCCTTATTTATGCAAGAAAAAGATGAAACGAGACAACTATTGTTCCTATGATGAGTCATGGATGAAACAGGAAAACTGTTGTTCCTATGATGAGTCATGGATGAAATAGGACAACTGCTGTTCCCTAACCAAGATACAGCGAAGAGGCAGTGAGCCCAACGAGCACCGTGGCAGTTATAGATAAGAACGAAGTGAATCACAAGATTAGCGCAAGGAGGAAAAGCTAACTGAAGTTGGAAGATTGCACAAATCCCTCATGATATCTTGATCTTGAGGGATCCTTTTTACTATTTATATTTTACCTCTTTTCCATTATAAAAGGCAACGATTGTAGTTGAGACGAGAGAATTAAGGAGAGAATTACTATTGTATTTGTAACTTTGATCATAGACTCTCGCTGTTGAAGCAAAGTACGAACTGGATGTAACGATTTTGAAATGATTAATATATAAAAGCAGTTGCTATTCCTTCCCATCTACTGAAGTAATTCGGTGGTGTTCACTAGCGGCTAAGGGCCCAGCCCTAGTGGATTCACTTGATGTTCCTGTATCTTTTCTGATCTTCGCAGTGTGATGGTTTGATTGAATTTCTACTTTCTACAATTGTATCTCTTTGTTATTTCTTACTTTCTAGTATTAACAAAATCGTTCTGCTTTGTGTAATTTGTAGTAGTGTTCTTGATTTAGTTTGTTGTTATTTCAGATTCAGTCATTCAATTACATATTCTGGTTAAGATTACCAATTGTAAAGAATACTGAATATTCCTGTCAAAGCTCTCAGACTGGGATCATTTACTGCTTATATTGGTTATTGATGATTGTATTCGATTTGAATTAAATCGGTTAAAAGAGGAATGAGTTATTACTACTGTATCCTTGACTGATGTTTGTTGTTACTTTGATGAATGTCTGATTTAGTTTCATTTGAGGATTGAGTTGTCTTTTAATTGCAATTAGAGTTTACTTGCTGCATCCATTTACTCTTGTATTTGAAAGAACTGTACTACAATTTAGAAGCATTACTCTTTGAGTTAAATAGCCGCCACATACTGTGTACACTCTTGAAATAGAAAGTCTTGCCCGGATTGATAACTAATGTGAAGATAATTAGGAGTTAAAAAGACACCTTTTATCACTCAACATTTTGGCGTCATTTCCAATATTTTGGCCAATATGAACACCTAGGAAGTCTTATAGTGACGATGCAAATAAATGGATGCTCCTTCCCCAATGCCTTAGTTGATTTAGGAGCAAAAATCAATATTCTCACAACCACAACTGCTAAAATCTTGGCATTACATCATTGGACCCAACCACAACCTTGTTGGAATTGGTTGACCGATCGGTAGTCAAACCAGAAGGCACATTACATGATGTAATGGTGTCTGTAGACTCTTGGGAATACCCTGCAGACTTTCTGATCATCAATCCTAGAAACCGACTCGATGGACATCCCTTAATTCTAGGTAGACCTTGGCTAGCAACTGTGGATGCTTACATTAGCTATCGAACAGGCAACATGACTATAGAAAGAAGAAGAAATGTAAAGAATTTACCCTTATATCCTCCATCTCAGCCAAGTTTAACAATAATAAAAACCAGAAAACAACCTGTATCATATCTAACTGAAAACATTAGATCACCACTAACCATAGAATATGCTCTCGAATTTAAAGATCAAACAGAAGATGACATCATTAACACCTACATTAACCAACCAGAAGCCGGATCCCATCTAAAATGTCACATGATTGAAGTAGCATTCGATAGTGAAGTAGAAGAAGATCCCCTAAAAAATATTAACGATCAATCAATACCAACCACCTCTGTTTATAACAGCAAAACCATAGAAATTGAGCCAGGAAAAACTTTGAATATTAACAAAAACCTGACTGCTGACCAAGAACAGAAACTTGTTCAACTCCTAAGAAAATATAAAGAGGCCTTTGCATGGGATTACCCGGACATGAAAGGAATTGACCCCCAATTGTGTATGCACCATATATATATAGAAAAGGATGCCAAACCCATTTGATAACCTCAACAGAGGTTAAATCCTCACCTTAAGGATATTGTTAAAGCTGAAATACAAAAACTTTTAGATGTAAAATTTATTTATCCAATATCTGATAGCAAATGGGTCTCTCCATTAGTAGTGGTTCTAGAAAAGAATGGGAAGTGGCAGATATGTGTTGACTATAGAGAACTTAATAAAGCAACCCAGAAAGACCATTTCCCCCTTCCATTCATTGACCAAGTCTTGGACACACTGGCAGGAAAGAAATTATTTTCTTTCCTTGATGGCTTCAGCAGATACAATCAAATTCAGATTGCCCCTGAAGATCAGGATAAGACTACCTTTACCTACCCTTGGGGAACATTTTCTTACAGGGTCTTACCCTTTGGGTTGTGCAATGCACCTGCCACATTTCAGAGGGTTGTACTCAACATTTTTTCAGATTTAATAAATGAAGGGCTCGAAGTGTATATGGATGACTTCACACCTTATGGAGATGACTTCGAGCCAGCATTACAAACATTAGAAAAAGTGTTGCAAAGATGCATTGCCACCAGGCTCTATTTAAGCCATGAAAAATGTCATATGATGATGACCGAGGGACTCATCTTGGGACATTATATCTCAATAGCTGGAATACAGGTAGATCCAGCTAAAATTCAGATAATTCTTTTAATACCTACCCCTTCCACACAAACAGAGGTACGTAGTCTTTTGGGATTTTCTAGTTATTATAGAAGGTTTATAAAGAATTTTTCTCAGATTGCTGCACCATTATATGCACTAACAGGAAATATTGATTTCATTTGGACAGATAAATGTGACAGCGCTTTTGAGGATTTAAAAAGGCTTGTATCAATAGCCCCACTACTAAGGGACCCAAACTGGGATTTTCCATTCTAGATTTCATCTAATGCTTCAAACACAACAATCAAAGTAGTGCTCAGCCAGGAAGAAGATGAAAGGCCATATGCAATATATTATATCTGCAAAAATCTATCTCCTGCTAAATTAAATTATACTGTGACTGAAAAAGAAATTTTAGCTGTAATATATGTTGTTAATAAATTTCGACATTACATAGCTGGATATCTTGTAGTTTTATATACATATCACTCTGCCATTAAATATCTAGTAAATAAACCTGTTACAAATGGAAGAGTGACAAGATGGTTGATTCTTTTGCAGGAATTTGATATCACAATTAAGGATTGACCGAGAAAATAAAATCCTGTAGTTGATTCTCTCACGCATGCCAAAGACAGCTGACACAACAGCAGTTGAGGATCAATTTCCTGATGAACATTTATTCGCTGTTACTGTCAGAACGCCATGGTATGTGGATGTTGCAAATTATTTGGTAGTAGGAAAATTACCCAAGCACATGACGCCTAATGAAAGAAAACAAATAGTGCAGCGCAGTACGCGATTCACTTGGATCGGGGGCTATTTATTCCATACAAGAGCAGATATGCATATTAGAAGACGCGTCAGGGAAGATGAAGTGTTTGACATTCTAAAAGAATGCCATGATGGGCTGTGTGGCAGACATTTTACAGACTGCTGAACTGGTCACAAAGTCTTACAAATAAGCTATTACCGGCCCACTATCTTTAAAGATGCTAAAATTTTTGTTCAATCATGTGATAGCTGCCAGAGGGCGGGACGCCCTGGACAATCTGATGAGATTCCTCTGAACCTGCAATTAGTAATCGACCATTTTGAGCGGTGGGTGCTAGATTTTATTGGTCCTATCAACCCATCACCTAATCAAAAAACATACATACTAGTTGTAATCGAATATGTTACTAAATGGGTCGAGGTAGAGGTGTTACCAAGGGCAATCGAGGATTCAGTGATACATTTTCTTTTCCAACTATTTGTGCAATATGGCCTGCTGCGAGACATAATTACAGATGGAGGACCATAATTTGTAGGCAACAAGATTGCTACAACATTGAGAAATTATCATATCCTCCACAAAATTACAACTCCATACCATCCACAGGAAAATGGCCAAGTAGAAAGCACTAATAAGGTAATCGAGGAAATACTCACAAAAACAGTACCATCACAGAGACGTGACTGGGCCTCTAGATTGCCAGAAGCCTTGTGGGCATACTGTACAACATGGAGAAATACCACGGGAAATTCACCATATCAACTAGTATTTGGTAAGGAACCTATCTTCCCGTTCGAATTCGAAATTTAGACATTAAGAGTAGCTCGGGAGGTAGGTTTGAACTTAAATGAAACCTAGATCAATAGATTACAGCAAATCAACGAATTAGATGAAATCGGGCTATCAGCTCTTTATCACACTACATTAATCCATTAGCAAAGAGCGAAATGGCATGATGCCCTTATTAAAAAGAATATCTTTCACGAAGGAGATTGGGCACTCCTATATGATTCTAGGTTCTAGGATTTCCCTGGAAAACTCCAAACCAGATGGTTAGGAGCTTATGAGATACAAAAGGTGCTTGTTAATGGCACCATCACATTAGCAACCATTGATGGATCTGGCTATTCTTTTAAATTGAATGGTCATTGAGTATGACTTTATCACAAACTGCTTACCAGGGAGTCCTTTTGCCAACAGTCATGGGAAGATTCCACCATGCAAATTCTTGTTGAGGAGGACAACCCATCCTCAGCATCGATCCAGTGAATAATTCATTTGTTGAATTATGTATATAAACTTTTCTTTCTATTGAATTTGCTTGTATAAACTATAAATAAACTCTTTTTTTTCTTTTGTTGTTCCATTTAAAGAACAGTTGTTGTTCCCTCCTAAAGAAAAGTTGTTGTTCCTCTAAAGGAATAGTAATCTTGAGTACAGATTCTCGTGCTGTTCCATTTAAGGAACAACTGTTGTTCCCTCTAAGGAATAGCAGCTGTTCCATCTAAGGAACAACAATTTTCTCTTTATTTGATTTTCGTGCTGTTCCATTTAAGGAAAAACTATTGTTCCCTCTAAGGAACAATAGCCATTCCATTTAAGGAACAACAGTTTTCTGTTTATTTGATTTTTGTGCTGTTCCATTTAAGGAACAATTGTTGTTCCCTTTAAGGACCAACTGCCATTCCCTTTAAGGAACAACAGTGTTGTGTGTATTTGTTTTTGTTGTTCCATTTAAGGAACAACTGTTGTTCCCTCTAAGGAACAGCTGTCGTTCCATTTACGGAACAACAGTTCTCTGTATATACGATTTTCGTGTTGTTCCATTTAAGGAACAGTTGTTGTTTCCTCTAAGGAACAACAACCGTTCCCTTTAAGGAACAACAGTTTTGTGTGTTTCTTTTTGCTATTCCATTTAAGGAATAGTTGTTGTTTCCTCTAAGGAACAACAACTGTTCCCTTTAAGGAATAGCAGTTTCGAGTGTTTCTTTTTGCTGTTCCATTTAAGGAACAGTTGATGTTTCCTCTAAGGAACAATAGCCATTCCCTTTAAGGAACAATAGTTTCACATGTTTCTTTTTGCTATTCCATTTAAGGAACAGTTGTTGTTCCCTCTAAGGAACAGTAGCCGTTCCCTTTAGGGAATAGCAGTTTCGCGTGCTTCTTTTTGCTGTTCCATTTAAGGAACAATTGTTGTTAACTCTAAGGAACAACAATCGTTCCCTTTAAGGAACAATAGTTTTGCATGCTTCTTTTTGTTGTTCTCTCTAAGGAACAACAGTTCTATTTACATTTGTTTTTGTTGTTCAGTTTAAGGAATAGTTGTTGTTCCCTTTAAAGGAACATCAACTGTTCCATCTAAGGAACAAAAGTTTAGTGTGCAATTGCTTTGCATTGTTCCTTCCAAGGAACAACTATCGTTGCTTCTAAGGAACAATAGTTTCGTCGTTATTTGCTTTTTGCTATTCCTTCCAAGGAACATCAGTTTCATTTAGGTTTGTTTTAATGTTGTTCCCTCTAAAGGAACAATAGTTTCACCTGTGTCTATTTTTCTGCTGTTCCTCCTAAGGAACAACTGTTGTTCCTCCTAAGGAACAACTGTTGTTCCTTGTAAGGAACAACAAGTTCATGTCCTATTATTTTTCTATCTTTTTGTTGTTTCTCTTCAGGAATAGATGTTGTTCCTCCTAAGGAACAATAGTTTCGTGTGCAATTTTTTTGTCTTTTTGATGTTCCTCCTAAGGAACAACTGCGGTTCCTTTTAAGGAACATCACCTTTTTTTGTGTGTGTTTTTCTTGCTATTCCTCCTAAAGAACAACACTTTTTTTGAGAGGTTTTTATTTAGAAAATAAGCATCATGTGAAAATCATTTTACTCTCTATGATTGTCTATAGGGCAAGAGTACAAACATATATGTAAAGATACAAAATTTGAAGGTTACTGGAACAAGCAAATCAAAAACATTATTATCATATTTAATGAGATTGCTTTGTATTGATTAGAAAAGGGGAGGACACAACCATCTATATCACTTTGCTATCCTTATCTTCACTATGACTAAATTTTATTGATTATTTGTACCATGCTGGTTCTTCCCTAATTCCCATAATTCTCTTGGCTTATTATCATTGAATAAGAGTAAGGGCATATTTTCTTCTATTGGTATGTTCAGACTTCTTCCACCATCCCTACTCTTAAGGAGTGTTGAGACACCCTCTATATATAAACAGGAAGTGCTATCTAAAAGAAAAGAAAAAAAGAAGGAAAGAAAAAAAATATATGTTTACTAACAATTCTATGATTTGTTAGATGGAGGATAGGGGGTCTCATCATGAGCCAGCCTACCATGATCATAAGGAAGTAGTGAAGTGGCATTCCCACTATGGCCACCACACCAGGGATATGATCCAATGGATACATCAGAAAAATAAAGTCCTTGGAATAGGAGGTCTCATCACGAGCTGGCCTGCCCACCTTTCACTCCTTCCCAGTGAATGGCATTGTGATCCATCTAGTCACCAAGCCAGCACAATGGCCTCCATTCTGACATCACAAGGCACTTTCCTAATTATACATAAAGGATCATGGTTCCAAAGGGTGAAAAAGCAACTCTGTCAAGGTTATAAACACTTGTGGGCAACAGAAGCTCTGCTGATGGTATTGGAGTCATATTTTCAACATCAATAGTGATTATAACTCCCTTTTCTTATTCTTTATCTTTATTACAGAGAGATTATGTTCCTAATTCATTTTTTTGAACCTTTATGCATGAGATATCATTTAAAAAGTCAATCATAATGGTTTAAGTGGAATAATGACCGCATAGCATCTCACTCACATCAGATGTCCTTTCTCCCTTTTTGAATCACTCCATGGCATCTCCACATTTATTCATAATTTTCGTTCTATGCATCGATTTCAGCAACCCGATATTTTTGTGATCTTATCATAAATATGTATACCTTGCCATTTTTACCACTCCTGTACATTGCCACCAGTACGTCATCCCTTCATTTAACTGGTCGAAGGTGACCTATCATTTTAAGGGGGGGCGCGGGTGACTTCCAAAGCACTTTTGCATGCATGTCAGTCCTTTATTTGGTTATACCGGGCTACATGATATCCCATAATAGCAAGTTTTTAACGGTATCTATGTTGAAAAAGTATTATCTGATATTAACAACTTGTTGTTCCATTGCTGGCTCTGTGTATTGCTGTGTTACCTGTGTTAAGCTAACAGTGTGTAGAATTCAGACAAAATGGGAGGATGAACAGTGCGCAGGGAGCCACTGATACTAGCTATTTCCGATGTCGCCCGAGAAATTCTAGTACGGGCCGGATGGGTTGCATACTTTACATGACTGCAACAACCCAATGAAACCATTGCTATCGAATTTTTACAAAATTTACAGGATGATCATTCTATAATAAGAGGAAGGCGAATGACAGTAACGGATGCAGTAATAGCTGAGGTGTCTAGATTACCAGCAGTTGGACCCATATGGATGCATAAAAAATTGAGGCTACAAGACGCCATTGCCGCCTTTCAGGATGAGGGACAAAACCTGATTGTCAAAGGGAAAGTGTTAGCCTCTCTCATAAAACAATAATAAATCCAAAAATAAATTAATTAATTAAATATTCCAAGTTAGGAATTTGTGCCTAACTCTTGGGTTGTTCCTCTAAGATAGGAGTTAGTTTAGGTAACTCCTATATTGGTGTGTGTCTGGTGAGAAATTATCTCAACCAAAGGAGCAATTATCTCAACCAAAAGTGTCTAAGATAGCACACACTATCTTGAGAACACTATCTCTCATCTATTTATTTGTAACACTATATTCAATTATTTTTGTATGTATGAAAGTGAGAGAGAAGCACGAGGCTTCAGCCTTTTTCCGCCAATATTTTGTGTGTAGTTTTTATGTGTGCTTAATCTTTTGTCTGAGTTAATTTCTTTTTTCAATATGTGGTATCAGAGCCTAACTCTTTGGTGAAAGAAGTGGTTGTAAGAGGGACTCGCTGTTGTAAGATCTACAAAATTGTAAGCATTAGCATATCTATATCCGTTGGATGGAGGAGGTATTGACATTGGAAGAATTCAATTATCATCTGCGCTGGACATATCTGAGCGGTATTCGACTGTGATAATAGTGGAAGAAATACCTGAAGGGGAGCCTACTATGAAAGAACTTGTGTGTGAAAGTTTCGTGGATTTGTTGTTGTTCTGGAAGCGTTGTTGTGGTAAGTCGAGGGTGTGATTGACTACCCTGTGGTGTGAATTTTGTTCATGGCAGAGTGAGTGCATGGAGCGTGGAGCTGCAACCTGAGACCATTGGAAGGAGCTCATAATTCATCGAATTGTGAAGATTGTTCCCGGCATTTAAGGGTGGAAGAGTTCGGCCCCACCATTGACTGTCGGGTGAAATCGATGAGAATTGTTTGTCTAGTGCAGATTCGTGCCAGGGTGAGAATCGTGGGCAGTGTTCTGCTGACTGAATTTGGAGCGACTTATCATGCGTTGTGCAGTGGAAGCGTGGTGAGTTGTCTGTTGTGGATCGAATCTGCCTCTCGATTTAACAAAAGCATAAAGTTTGGAGTGGAATGTTTTCACTCTCTGCCCCATGGTGAACACTCTCTTGATGTGCCAAAGATTGAATTGACGTGTATATGAATCAGGCTTCCCTTGTTGCAATGGCATTCGGGCTTTGCGCAAAATGCGGATGAATGGAGTGCAATAGTGTTCCTTTGCTCTGTAGCCCAACTGGTTTTTTTTTCCACCATTGGAAAACCTGCAAAGCCTCCACTGCCTGGTCACCAGCCTTGAGATAATCAACCTTGTAAGTCGGCTTGATAGAAAAATCCCATCGTTGCTTGGTGTTGCCATCAAGAAATTCGTTGTCATCATTTTTCCTTCGAAATCATTCAAACGGTCGCTTTGAGAGCAGTCCAAATTCATCATTAATGGTCGAGGCTCGAGGTTTCCATTGCTAACGAGAAGGATAGGAAACAGTTCTATTTGTTTTTTTCCTTGCAGATTTGACTGCGAAGATTCTGACAGTGTTTTTTCGATGATCGCATCAAGGCTGAGGAGTAGCACCCCAAACAAGTGCAGTTGAACTCCCATTGCTTAAATATTCGACATCTCTGAGTAAAAGACCCATGATTTCTTCGTTTCAGTTTGAGCATGTACCTACAGCAAACAAATATGTTTCTGACACAGATCAATCATTTGAAGGAAGCTCAGCCGAAGCATGGTGGATCTGCTATGCTCAGAAAGTTCGAGATTCTTTTTCATCTAGCTTGCCAGAAGGATATTAGCCATGAGTGATATAGAGGTCACTCAATTCTACGCTTGAGGTCTCAGAACCAGATTTTTTCAATATTTATGTAGATCTCCCTTTTCACTGATAGCAGATCACACAAATCGTGGGCCTGCTTTGTTGATCAAGAACCGGTGTTGATTTTTATGAACAACAGATATAGTAGCATTATTTTTTGGATTGTTGAATCCTGTCTTTAACTACCTTGCATTTGTGGTGGTATCATTAGCTGCAGATACTGTGCTTCTCTTATAACCTTCAATTGTGCTATCTCGATTGGCGATTGGTGATCTGGCAACTCAACACTTTGCAGATATAGATATTTTTGTGCAGAAACACGAAGGCACACCCAATGCGTGAAGCATGTGGAGCCAACTAGCGAAACAGAATTCCAAAAATATCGACCATCATTTTGCACAAAGTTCTTTATAGCCTGAGAATCACATGAGGACTAGCCACGGTGTGAAAGCATGAAGCCGAGTTCTGCTCTTGGTGTGGCTACTGTAGTGTCCTGAGCGTTTGTTTGTGCACTGAACCAGCGTGGAATATGGTTAAGTGATATTTCAACATGTGATAAATTATTTTTTATGTTTGGGAGTAATAAGGTGATAAAGTGTGATTTTTAGGAGAGATAAGGAGTGAATAAAATCATTTATTTGTAATGGAGTGATAAGGATTGAGTTTTCTTTCTCTGTAAGTTTGAAGTGATCAGTTTTTCAAAAGAAAGCTCATTGTTGTAGGAGGTTGAGTCAGTTTTTTGAATGCATTTGCTTCCAAAATTTGCGAGCGTCAGATTCTCACTATTTGAGAAAGCTTCGGTGGAAATGTTGTGAAAGAAGAAAGATTGATGACCTTATTACTTAATAAAGACATATTTTTTGTGGTGATTGTGTCCTAGATCCGCCCGAAATTGAATAAGGGGATCTTAGGTACACGAAGAGTGTGTTGATGATGGTGTATGCTTCATGTTGTTGCTTTTTTATTTGTGTCTAGTTGTGACACATCAATAATTTCATCTAATATCGCATACATAAAGCAAGCACAACACTTGTAACAAAATAGCTTCAAGGAAGGTTAATTAAGCTCAACACATGCATTTGCGTCACTACAACAAATAATCAAAGTTTTCAACATCGGCATTTTACCTCAACAAACAAATTCACTCAATACAATCAAGTTCATGAATCTGCAAACTCCAGCATTTCAAAGCAAAGTCTACATCACTACAATCAAGTTAATGAATATGTAAACTTCAACGTTTCAAAGCACAGTCTACATCAACATTATTGAACTTGTAATCAAATTCAAATTGCATTGAATTGTAAGGGTGCATTCTCGGTTGAAGCCAACACCCAAGTCTTGAATTGAGTCAAATTGAATTCATTGTAGTGAATCATTGAAATCATTGTAAGCTTTTTGGGTGCATTTTCGATAGTGTTCAACACTCAAGTGAGTCCATAAGTTTTAACTCCAAATGAAACAAAAAGCAAGTTCATATCTCCTACAAGCGAGTGTGAGTATTCATTCAAGCAATTTGTGTCAAAACTGTACAAGGTTCAAACCTTCAAGTGAGCCAGAGTGAAGATCATTGAAACAACCATCAAAGCAACCACACAAGTTCAACTCTAACACCAATCAAGCAAGTAGAGATCGACATCAAGCGAGCGTGGCTATTCCTTCAACTGAGCGTGACGTCATCAAGTAGGGCAATGGAGCATTCATGCAAACGTGATCGTCATCAAGCGAGCATGAATTCCAGAGTCTAAGTAAGAAAGTTCTACAACTATAGCAAGTGTTCCCAGCAAGTGCAATAAGCAACAAATCAAGCGAGCGTGCCATTCAAGTCCCATAGCAAGAGAGCTTGTCATTCAAGTAACAAAATCAAGTGAAACAGTTCGAAGCACGACATCTACGACAAGAGAGCCTGACTTCAAGTGAGCAAGTTCAGATGGCGCAACATATTCAGTGGTTAAACATTCTTCACGGTTTGATCATCTCCAGTGATGAAGACATGGTGCACATCAGCAAAGAAACTCTTGCTGATCTTTCACGGCATCTACAACAAACACATGAAACCATTGAGTTTCTTCAACTAGAGTCACAACTACAAAGAGATGAGCTGCAACAAAAGAGTGCTTCTTCCAAGTCATTCAACCATACAAATGAAGATAAAGATGTTGATTCCAAATCACTCATCCAAACAACTTCAAGTGTCGAAGTTGTTCATGATCAAATTCAAATTTCTTCCAAACCCATCATCAAGCCCTGGGAAGAAATTCAAAATAACAAGAATCGACGAGGCTTAGGATATGTCACTGATGACACCAACTTACATATCCCAGATTATTCCAAGCCAATTAAGTTTGTGAGTGCAGGATTTCTTGAACAACTCATCTCAGAAGGTTCTGAGAAAATTGCAGACAAACAGAATTGCATGCAACCTGAAGTTGAAGTCCAACCGAAATGTTCTCATTGTCAAAGAACTGGTCCTATGGAAGATCAGTGTTTTGATCTCCATCCTTGTTGCCATTGTAGCAAGCCCAATCATTCCTCAGCAAAATGTTGCAACCAACAAAAATCATCTAGATTGACGATACATTATGAATGGATCGATCCTTGGGAATGGTCATCCACAGTCAAAAGATTGTCTCAGTTCTACAACCGACTACAATCACACATAGTGTAGCCAGCAGTGAGCCGATGATGGTACTCTCATGCAGTTGAACGAGGGAGTACAATAGTGAAACTCTCCTACACCTGAAGGGGGGAGTTCAGATATATTTTGGAGAAGATTGTCTCTCCTTTCAGCTGACAAAGGGGGGAAATGTCAATGAAATTGACAAGTGGTTGTGAGAGTGAAAGTCTCGACAACATCAACGAAGTAGCCAGTGGGCATCTTCATCAGCTAGTGGGCATTTATCATCAACAGTGAGCATCAGCAAATTTGCCAGTGGGCGATCGACAACCAAAGCAGCAGTGAGCAGCTTTTATCATAGCAAAAACAACATTGAGTTTTTTTTCGACATCTTCAGCCAATGGGCAATCATCATCAGTAAACACGCCAGTGGGCGTTCATCAAATTGTGTCATTGGACACTGGATTCTATTTTCAAACAAAGGACAGTTGGATCCTTTTACGGCTTGGCACGTGATGGAGTTGTCAAGCAACAAAGATGAATCAGGCATGCAGTTGATTCATGTTCTCTTCAGATTTGAGTTTTTTCCAGCATCCAGTTTTGGCGGTTTTTTCAGGCAATGTTTTTGAAGATCAACATGAGAACTTGGAAGATGGTTCCTCGTTCTTATTTTGTATTTATCATTGAAGGGGGGAATGTTAGCCTCTCTCATAAAACAATAATAAATCCAAAAATAAATAAATTAATTAAATATTCCAAGTTAGGAATTTGTGCCTAACTCTTGGGTTGTTCCTCTAAGATAGGAGTTAGTTTAGGTAACTCCTATATTGGTGTGTGTCTAGTGAGAAATTATCTCAACCAAAGGATAAATTATCTCAACCAAAAGTGTCTAAGATAGCACGCACTATCTTGAGAACACTATCTCTCATATATTTATTTGTAACACTATATTCAATTATTTTTGTATGTATGAAAGTGAGAGAGAAGCATGAGGCTTCAGCCTTTTTCCGCCAATATTTTGTGTGTAGTTTTTATGTGTGCTTAATCTTTTGTCTGAGTTAATTTCTTTTTTCAATAAAAAGGAGTTCAAACTTCATCTCTTGGAGAACCATGGCTAGAGCTGGCTAGAGTCGTTCAGAGCTATATTGCATGCGACAGAAGAAAAGATGTGGTAAGGCCACACTGCCTTAAATTATTAGCAGTTCTAAAACATAAATGTTACGTAAACTTGCCTGCATATTTGAATTTCTTGTTGCATGACGCTGCTCAAAGCATAAAGAAATCCTGGCATATAGAGACTATTGTAAGTCATCATTGCTTAATTAGGCTAATAGTAAGCTACAATCTTGCCCAGCACCAAACAAGTTGGGAAGAATTAGTATTTACTATAGAGGGAGGGTTAGCCTTACTTGCTCGAAAAAGGAAAAGGAATACCAGCATAGCAAACAGATCACAAAAACACAGACACCCTGCCAAGACAAGCCTAGGAATTGTTGAAAACCTCTAGGGTAGTAGTAGCCAACCCTTAGAACTATCTAGCCCTGAAAATGAGCAACCTTTACATCTGGAAGGATAGGATGACCGGGAGTTAGAACTTGAGGAAGAAACATAGCACACTAGTGAAGAGGAGAATGAAACAGAAATCCCCTTAACTCGCAACACAAGTCTCCCGTGTGACTTTGATATTGAATCGGCCTAGACTTTTGCCAATATGAATGAATTTATACAACCCAAAAGCCCACTCAACCTTAATATTGAAGCAGAACAATCAGAAGAAAAATCTTCCCACAGTAGGAGCATGACAAAAAACGTAATTGGTGAGGAAGAAAAGGGGGCAGAAGTTACTTAGGAAGAGGCAGACCAAACTAGGAGTACACATCCAGAAGAACCTAGTCGGGTCAATTTAAACATAGAGGATGTGGGCCAAATAGGAGAAACAGAAACCAGTCAGGGCATAGACATAGACCTTGGAGAGAAAAGCCCAGGTGAGCAACTGAGATCGTTAAGAACAGAAATGGTTAGTGAAATGGATGTTCCTCCCAAAAGGGAGAAAAGAAAAATTGAAGGTTTTAGAAAGGAACAACAAAGGTTGCAAAAATTGGTTAAAAGACTTAGGCAAAAGATAAGAACATTAAAAAGGGGGAAATTTTAGATAGAACATTGGAAACAATGAACGCGGCTGTTCAAACCGAATTGCATGATACAAGGGATACTGGGACTCAAACTGAGCCCATATCCACTCAAATTGTTAAGGAACAACATGCAGTTGTTACAGAAGCAGCCACCCAAACATAGAATGTACATTTTTGTAATGTAGCTGTTCAAATGGAGGTGATACCCTCCAACAGCGTGGACACCTAGACAGATATCCAAGCCAAAGATGTGTTCATGTGCAACGACCCTTGTGTAACAAATCTTCAAGAAAATCTGGCACAGACTCAGTTGACCATAGAACAGCTTGAGGAAGAAATTTTTCCCCAACAAAGATACCAAGAACTACAAAGGCAACTGTGGGATATCAATGCATTAGAAAGTGAGGCCTTTGATAAATATTGAAGGGCAGAAGAAAGAACTGAGAAAATAAAGATCAGACTGGAGACATTCATGCGTCAAATGGATACTCTTTGTTCACTATACATGGATGTTTTGGCATGCAGGTTCCCTGCCAATAACTACGCTCTATTTTTGTTAGAAAGGTATTTACAACTAAAAATCAAGGCTGTCAAGACAGGGAAACCCATAGAATTGAAAACTATTGAATATTTCATAAACTGCTATAAACACCATGGGTTGAAAGTTCAACAATTACTCTGTGAGTTTTACTTGCATAATTTTGTATTGGAAGGAGAATTGGAGAAGAATCCCAGGCCTTTTGTGGTGGATGTACAATTTCAAGCTTTCATTTCATTTACTATTAACCAATTGAAATGGTTTAAAGCCCATAATACATTCTAGAGGCAGGAAAATGGATTGGACCTTTGGGTCAGAGGTGAACCGAAAAACCCACTACAAATGCTAGCTAAACACAAAAGTTTGATGCAAAAGGAAGGAGTAATCCAGATCTTGGGGCCCATTCACAAAGAAATTGTCCAGCAGGGGGTAGAGTATTTTCTCTCTATTAAAGACAGCTCCTTGGCTGCAGCTAAATTCAGATGGACAGTTTCCAATCGTAATGTATAAGATAGAGAACCATTTAACTATA
Source organism: Pinus tabuliformis (assembly GCA_031772625.1). Taxonomy (NCBI): domain Eukaryota; kingdom Viridiplantae; phylum Streptophyta; class Pinopsida; order Pinales; family Pinaceae; genus Pinus; species Pinus tabuliformis. Next base: position 145,387,675 of record CM062812.1, read on the forward strand.
AAAACTTTAAATTGGCTGCAGATCGCTTTGTTACTTATAGCAACCTCATCTTGAGGGAAGGCCCATATTGGCTAGGCTGTCGGTTCTGTAGCCCTATTTTCTGGTATCCTGCAGAAGGCTATAAAGCTATATATGAATTACCTGAAGGACAGACAAGACACATTTTTGAAACCTTGGCCAAGAATCATGGGTTCAGACCACTTTATGACATTCCTTCTCCAGCTTATTCCTTGACTACTCTGCATACAAACTACATGGTTTTCATGAGGACATGAAAAAGGGTAAGCAGGGGAGTATGTTGAGTCATGGAAAAGGTATGCATATGTTATTTATTTCATCATCCTTTTCTTTAGTTATATCCCTTTTATATCCCAAAGTGCTAATATATCAAAGGATTATGCTAAGAATGAGGAAATTATCTGTAATCACGATTTAGCTAATTGTTGTCCTTCTTTATGCAGGAAAAAGATGAAATGAGACAACTGTTGTTCCTATGATGAGTCATGGACGAAACAGGACAACTGTTGTTCCCTAACCAAGATACAACGAAGAGGCAGCAAGCCCAACGAGGAGCGTGGCAGTTACGGATAAGAATGAAGTGAATCACAGGATCAGCGCAAGGAGGAAAAGCTAACTGAAGTTGGAAGATTGCAAGATCTTGAGGGATCGTTTTTACTATTTATCTTTTACCTCTTTGCCATTATAAAAGGCAATGATTGTATTTGGGATGAGAGAATTAAGGAGAGAATTACTATTGTATTTGTAACTTTGATCATCGATTCTCACTGTTGAAGCAGAGTACGAACTAGCTGTAACGATTTTGCAATGATTAATATATAAAAGCAGTTGTTGTTCCTTCTCATCTACTGAAATAATCAGGTGGTGTTCACTAGCGGCTAAGGGCTCGGCCCTGGTGGATTCACTTGTTGTTCTTGTATCATTTTTTATCTCCACAGTGTGATGGTTTGATTGAATTTCTACTTTCTGCAATTGTATCGCTTTGTTGTTTCTTACTTTTTAGTATTAACAAAATCGTTCTGCTTTGTGTAATTTGTAGTAGTGTTCTTGATTCAGTTTGCTGTTATTTCAGATTCAGTCATTCAATTACATATTCTAGTTAAGATTATCAACTGTAAAGAACATTGACTATTGTTGTCAAAGCTCTCAGATTGGGATCGTTTACTGCTTATATTGGTTATTGATGATTGTATTTGATTTGAATTAAATCAGTTAAAAGAGGAATGAGTTATTACTACTGTATCCTTGACTGATGTTTGCTGTTACTTTGATGAATGTCTGATTTAGTTTCATTTGAGGATTGAGTTGTCTTTTAATTGCAATTAGAGTTTACTTGCTGCATCCATTTACTCTTGTATTTGAAAGAACTGTAATGCAATTTAGAAGCATTACTCTTTGAGTTAAATAGCCGCCACATACTGTGTACACTCTTGAAATAGAAAGTCTTTCTCGGATTGATAACTAACGTGAAGATAATTAGGAGTTAAAAGGAAACCTTTTATCGCTCAAAAGATGCCAAATATAACTATGTTGGAATCTTCAAATATGCCTACACATATCACAAAATTCATCCAACTTTTATATATAAGTGAATGCATGTTATTTTTCTAATATTTAACCATAAATTCACTTAAAATGCCAAAATAAAGGTATTGGAAAATAATACATCTAAACCCATATTTAATCATGAGGATGGTCTTAGTGCATGGTTATGGAGTTGTAGAATATGGTAAATATCGAAGGAAAATGGAATGAAATAGGATGAAATTGATGGCATTCTAGAGACCCAACACTAGTATTGAATGAATCAATTTCCTTCTAAACCAACTTGCACTTCCCCTACACTTGTTGGATAAAATTTATTTTAATGATAACATGATTGGTTTCTAATGCCAAAGTAATTTTGCAATGAACCCCTATTACTTTGAGCTACTCTTCACCTCTGTCATTGAGAAATTTAATCACTCTATTTGTTGTTGATGGTTTATTCGTTACTGGAATTTAAAAATGTAAAAATACACAAGAGCTATTTTGTAATAATAATTTATTATATATAAAAATGTACAAGTGATGTTTGAATGTTACAATGAGGACCCACATATATACTAGGCAGGTGTCCTTTCACGATTGGGCATGTCTTGTTGACATGTCTTTTTAATTATCTAGTGACTATTTAACATAATCATTACTTGATTATTTATTTTTACATTTATTTACATTTATTGTTATTATATATAATTTATATTCGTAACATTGCCCCTTCCTTCAAAAGCTTTGTCCTCAAAGCTTAACTTTCATAATTGAGACTTGACCTCAATCTTGAACAATTGTCTTCACTTTTCTCATGTCATTTTTGGATAAATGTGACTGGTCATTAGTAGCTCAGCTCATATAATTCATTGGTAACATTGTCTTGAAACTAGATTTTTTTTATTTATTTTATTTTATTTTTATTTTTTAATTATTAAATTAATTATATAAATTCTCATATATATATATATATATATATATATATATATATATATATATATATATATTAACTTATGGTCATAATTTTGAAATGAATTTCCAAAACGGATGACATAATGAAACATTGCAACATTGAATAATTGGGGACCCTCAAATGGAGGAGGAACACATGTGGTTGGTCATACAGTGGAGTTTGAGTGAAAGAGGCAGAAAAAAGTCAGTAGATGGTGGAAAGGGTAGGCGACGGATAGCTGACGGTGGACGGTAGTCTGCGGACTGCGAAAAGGGTAGGCGGTGGTGGAAGAAAAACCAATAAGCTATTGGTCGCTAGAAGAAAAATGGAAAATTCTGACTTGTGAGTGGGTGGAGAGCATAGCGTATTCGAAGTGGAGGACATGAGAAGATTTCCTTTCCCTTGCTCCACGTTGTGTGCAGTTTGTATATAAAATGAAAACCAAACAGATGGAACACTTTGGGAATCGAGGGGATTTTTAACTAGGGCAAGGTTCTATCCAACTCATGTGTGGTGGCAGTGCACATACACTTCAACGACAAGATGCCCTTCAATTTAATTTTATATGCATCATCACTATTCCACACGATGAAGATGACCCATGAGCTGGGGAAATAGGTGGAAAATTTCCCATTGTGCAAACTCGACTAGCATTCCTTTCAGGGAAAGGCCACCCATGTTGCTTCATTGGACTTAAGATAAACAACTTGAGGAACTTCACATCCAAGTGATATCTTACATGCTTCAGTTATGTCCACCTTACGAAGGCCTATACCAGGGCCCTTGGTAGGAATAAGATTGATAACCACATCTTTGAAAGGATCTAAGGTTGGGTTGCCCAAAGAAGTCAAAAAGTATACACCATTTATGTTTGAAGCAACCTGCTTAATAAAAGTTGTTAACTCAAGTAAAGGTGCAGATTCACCCTTTATAGCAATTACAGCTGCGACAACTCTTTTTGGATTTATATTTTTTGCAGATAACTTCCCTTTAGCCAACTTTCATAAATATTGACAAATTTCTTGCAAGTTGTAAACACGATTAGTTAATACTTCACGTAGAACCCCAAGGAGGGTTGCTCGTGTTTCTTCTGGCATTGTCTTCTGAGTGATATTTTTATTATCTACACCTATTCCTACAACTTGACCACCATCTATGACTTCTGCTAACTTAACACCTTGGGTTGTGTCATTCATGTCTGTTGTCACTGAACATTTCCTGCTATCAGTGGAAAATGTGTTGGAATGCTGTGAAGAACTTTCAGTAAATTTCATATTATCCTTAGTTATAATTTTAACTAAAAATGCTACTCTTTTATCCCTTCTTCATTCTCTAACCATCTCTGACTTTTCTCCTTCACAATATTTTGGTGGTTATTCATGACTGGCCTATCAATGGCTTCTTGAAATTCCTAGCCACCAACTGTAGGTCTCTGGACAACCAAAGACACTAATAATTCTCTTATAGTTTCTTTCAGAAGTTTTAGCTCTTCCAATTGCTCATCATCATTATCTGGATCGTCATCTTGACCTATATCATCCTTACCCATATCAAGATCAGCTACATCTGGATCCTCATCTTAATGGATATCATTTTCATTTTCATCATCATCTTTTACATATTCATTTTCATTATCATCATTCTGATCAAAATATTCTTTTCCTGCTTCATCTTGTTTCGTTTCTTCACCATCGTTATCATCTTCCTCTGCATAAATTTTCTTTATACATGTTATAACTTCTACACATATTGTGCGGTGAACTACATTCAAAGACTCACATGATTATATTGTGTGCCATGGCTCTGATACCACTGAAGCAAAGAAACTTATAGGTTGTTGACTTAATGTAGAAATAAACGAAAGGTGTACATATATATATATATATATATATATATATATATATATATATATATATATATATATATATATATATATATATATATATATATATATATATATATATATATATATATATATATATATATATAAAGTACAAGTGATGTAGAATATTACAATGAGGACCCACATATATACTAGGCATGTGTCCTTTCACGATTGGGCATGTCTTTTAGACATGCCTTTTGAATTAACTAATGACTATTTAACATAATCATTACCTGATTATTTAATTTTACATTTATATTTATTTTTATTTGATATAATTTATATTCGTAACAATGACCTTGTAATTTGTCAGTTGATCATTAACAACATCAAATATGTATTAACTATGGTCAAAATTCGACAAAAGATTTTTTAACATGTGAAATAGAATATAAAAAACTTAGTAGTATGACTTCATATACTATTTAGTCATGTTGATATTCTAACAAACATCAAATAATTGAACTTATATATATATATACATATATATATATATATATATATATATATATATATATATATATATATATATATATATATATATATATATATATATATATATATATAGCTATATATATATATATATATATATATATATATGAGAAGATATTTGAAGAAAATGGTGGATTGTGTTTTGGTAATGAAGCATTTAGAGGTAAAAAAGATGAAAGAACTAGAGATTTATTCCTCCAAGATTAATTGATATTAAAATTTCCTCAAGAATTATAAACTTAAAAGTTTGACCTCATTCGACATTATAATATTTAGCATTTGAAAAATAGATTTAGGGTTAATAAAGAACAACACAGACCTAGTCTTTGACACTATTTCCTGTTTTCCTGGAAAACATTTTTCAAAACACTAAGTGACAAACATGGGAAATGGGTGAGTCTAGGGTATCGTAAATTGGGCCAAGCAAGAATCCCACACTAATGACATATGCTTCAAATCTTGAAAATGTTGATATGCCTAAGCTCGAATGTTGGGTCCCTATAATACTAGTGATTACCCCATTACTATTGTAGTTATACCCCTTATTTATATTGTTGTGCCCCTATTACCCCCATGTTGTTATTTCTGTGCCCCATAGAATCACTCTATTGTTATTTTTGTGGCTTTATATTATTATTGTTAGGTCGGTTGGATTATATTGTGACTCCTTAGACTCCTATATATAGAAAGGAGGTTTTGTCATTTGTATTATACAAGAATTGTTCATTTATGTAATGTAAAGGAGGTTTCCGCCTTGAAGAGGCTGAATTCTAAGGCGTTGATGTTGGAAATAATACTGAGAGGGGGGGGTGAATCAGTATTATCAGATCAGATAAAACTTTTCAATTTCATACTCAGAAACATATACGCGACTTCAGTTAAGTGAACCCGCGTGTACACGCGACTGTGTCTAAAGCAACTAGCGTATATGTAGATATCTTATGATTCAGTTAATCTTATCTTCAGTAAATGCATCAGAACATTATTAAGCAATTTAGCAGTAAACAGGTGCAGTATAACAGAACAGAACATCACACAAGAGCCACACACATGAACACCATGATATAAGGTGGAAACCCAATGTGGGTGAAAACCACCTGCTGCAATTTGTCTCTTTCTTCTTTAATGAGAACTTCTTTTACAATGTACTGGTGTAGTCCTTTACCAGCACGCAGGCTACAACCTGCAGAGGGCTACAACCCTCTTAGCTCTTGTACTAGCCGATCCATTTACTAGTACGTAGGTGCCTACCTACAGAATGCTTCTTTACTCGTTTTCCAGCTGCAAGTGGAAGGGAGCTACAACCCCCTGGCTCTTGTACTGGCTGATATGTTTACCAGTACGTAGGTGCCGGCCTACGATCTACCCGGGACCACGTTTCATACATTTTCATACTAGATCCATAAGACAATCATCATTGTAGTACAACCTGCATCACTGAAACACCCAATTCTGAATCACTGTAACCCTGTCAACAATAACCAGACAATCATAGCAACAACCAGATCCAGCTCCATATTCAAATATCATACTTCACATTGTATACGCTACTTGGATGACCCCAACCTGCGTGTATACGCTCTTTTACCAAAACCAACTCGCGTATAGATCTATAAATTCAACCTTAAAACTCTGGAGGTATATCAGACATCAAAACATACTCAGATCATAATAATAAACATGCGTCAGTAGATCTAGTCTATCCAGAGTCAAACCATATGAAGATAATCATTCCAAGCCTTGAGATCTCGTTCCATCATTCATCATCCTCCACATGGGTGAAACCTTGGTTCAGATCACAAACCCATAACCAGCACTTGGATCACACACTTTCTCAGATCTTCATCACTCACACTTGCACTATTTGGCCTAGTGATCTTCTCCTTATATAGCCTTAGGCCTTGCTCAATACCAAGAGCCAAAACCATAGTAACACAATACCATCAACCTCAAAACTAGGGATCAACACGTCCGTCGAGACGCCATGGTCCAAAACCATAGGCACAACTTCCAAGGACTAACTGCCACTGACCAAAGGTACGTTTTCACATGTACGCGCTTTTACTGAAGCCAACCTGCGTGTACACGCTGATTCTCCTTGCTAAACCTGCGTATATCTCTTTCTTGTCCTGCTGTACTGAGATCTGTCCACTAGTTAAGTTGTCATCACCTGTACCGGTCTCTGAGCACCTGTACCAACCTCTGAGTGAGTTGCCATCAAGGAAAACACTTGAATCATAATGCCAACAGTTGATCTATCTTTTCTATCTTTTCTTGAGCTGGTTTCATAACATTTGGTATCAGAGCTTTGGATTCTAGGGTTTCGCTTCTCCAAACACGTCATCGTGACATTTTCGCTATAACTTTTTTCTGTGGCGTTTCAAAAGTCACAAAAAAAACCCATTTGAGAAGAAATCGCGCTGAACCTTGGGTCCGAATTTCAGATCTTTTTGCATGAATTTGCGGAGATATGATCTGAGGAAGTTGGTCTTTTTGCAGACTCCTGAATTACATTCAAAACAGGTGACCTGGGGAAAATAGTCATAACTTTCTCTCTGAGCATTGGATTGAAATTTTGTAAGAAGGTATGGAAAGAGGACAGACTGTAGTTTCTTGTATGCATGTTTCAGATCCAAAAGGTCAAAACAGTGACTCGTGGCACGTCGTACAAGTTCGCTCTACTGAACTAGTCTATAAGAAAGTCACTGTGGGAGATTTCACGTAACTCTTTCTTGGAGAATCCAATTTGGGTCAGACTTGTGGCATTGGAAAGAGGACACAGAGGGCTACTACAGCTCACAAATTTAGAAATAGATGATTGGAAAGTACAGAGATACATCAGAGGCAATATCGAGCTCCTACAAAGTGAAAAAATGTGTGTAGATTTTCTTAAATTTTTGCTTAAGCTTGGTTTGAAAATTTATTTTGAAGGAATTCAAAGGGCATAGTAGAGCATTATTATCAGTAACTGATGCCCCGAGGAAAGAAAATGCAAACACCTAGTAAGGAACCTGAAAGCTCTAGCATGAATCATGAAGAAGAGGAAGAAATGCAACATGATATATCAAAATTACAAGACCAAGTGCAACCACTGTCCCTTGCACAAAAAGGAACAGAATCTAAGATGGATGGTTTTGTTATCACAAAATCAGTACTAAGGGCTGCAACCAAGCAAGATTTCATGTAACTCTTTCAACCAGACTTTAGACTAAGGATTAGCCTCCTTAGTCAGAGAGGGCTCTCTCACAAACTTTTGATAAAAATCATTCACAACAACAGATGGCTAACTCTTCACACATTCATGAAAACAAAGCTGGTTGGACACATATCAAATTGGTCTTCATTGGGCTATGGAGTCTCACACATTTAGTAAAAAAAATCACAGTCATTTCATGGAAGTCAAGGCTCTTTGCATCAGATGTTCAAACATATTTCACATAAACCACAGCTTGCCAAACATACAGGAAGTCAGAGCATTAAAAATGAATTCTGAGTGATTATGCTATAACAAGGCTGTAAAAGAACATTAAGAGAATAAACCACCATCATATTTGAACAATATAATCCATTGAGAATCTTGAGAAGAAACAACCACTGCTTTACTATTACTGTAATAAGTCTTTACATTGGCCCAAATAAACTCTGTTTTTGTATAAAATCTCCAACCTTTTTTACATCAGAGTCATTTCTATATATAGGAAAACCAAAAATACAACTACTTGAGACTCCTCAACAAGCATGAAGGGAGCTCGAAATCCTATCATTAATTGCCTTATCCATATCTAAACAAACTAATTAATTACAAAGGTATTGCGCTATGAAAACATAGAGTCCCATTCCCATTGAAACTCTAAGTCTATCTCCTCGTGTGCATTGATGCTTTCTCGAAATTTGACACCTGTATCACTTCAGTAATAGCCAAGACATGCTGGAGGAACATTCACTGAATGAGAAGCTTCGGATACTTGATATGTGGATGACTCATCAACTGATAAGGATCTGTGCCCTATTTTCACGGTCTCTGCCTCCCATTAGTCTTCATGCATTAAAAGACTATGCTCCAAGCCATTTAATTCTTCTAATAACCACGCATAATTCAATATGCCTTATGATCTGGACACTTTGTGAACTGAACAGGTGTACCACTCAAAATTTCGGTAACCCTACCAGAACCCTAATAATTCGGCTATAAAGTAACTTTAGGAAGACTTTAACAAAAGACAAAAATTTCACTTTTTCCTTAAATACTCACACCTGTCACCTTTTGAATATCTGAATAGCTTTGTATAATCTCCATGCTGGCCTCGAGTCATCCCTTTTAAGATTTGCTGACCTCAGCATCAATTTCATTTTTTCACATAAACAGTCATCTACAGCAGTTTCGTAGCGCGCTACGAAACTGCTGTAGGTAATCAAAACAAAGCATATGAATCTTAAAGCACTGATGAATTAACTTCGTGATTTCTTCAGCTATTTTGTACAGGTGTAAGGGCTCCAAAAAGTTTCGAAATGATGACAGCCAAAATTTATCAAAACTTGAAAAGCAAATTTCCCCTTGGATTAATCAGCTAGTTTGCCTAGCTTCCTCTTTAAACTGCTAACTTCTTCCTTTAAAGCCTTGTTTTCTGCTCTTAAGCTTGTGTTCATTTGTTTCATGATTTTTGCCTGCTTCAGAGCTGGCACCATCCACAAATATGCATCAGACACTGAGTCAGTTTGGCTCATTAGACTTGTTCTGCCTTTTATTACAGCCTTTTTATAATTTGCATATCTTACTGCCCTTTCCTTAGAAACATTTTTAATCTGAGGTATTTCTTCTTGTGTTGTTCCTGCTTGTTGCTTGATAGCAATGACATTTCCACCTTGACTGATGATAACCCTATTACCCTTGTTTTTACTTTTGGCTGCTTGAACTGTTCTGGTCAAAACCTCAAGTACATCTGTACTAGGGACTTCTAAAGGTGCCTTCTCTTTCTGCGCTTTCTCCACTTCTTTCATTTGTCTTCTTGTGACTGGTCTACGTGGCTTGAAAGCATATTCTTTACTAGGCTCTTCAAATTTCAATCTTTTTGAAGCTCTTGATTTTTTAGTACTTTCGGGTGAAGATTGAGTGAGGTCAATATGCATTGGCTGCACTGGGTGATCTTGCTCAAACTCTATTGGTTCAATCTGTATTGGCTGATCTTGCTCAAGTTCAATGGCTTCAAGTAAGTCATTTAAACTGCCTTTTGAAATAGGGCTTTCTTCCACAGTAATTGACTTACCCTTCTCCTTGTTTAGCTGACCTCTGGTTTTCACCCTTGAAATCTTTTCAACTTCACTTGGTTTAGCTTCATCCTTATTTTTCTGGATCTTCTGCTTTGATGACTGAGGTGTCTCCTTAGATGATGACTTAGGAGTTTCCTTTACTGATGATTTAGGTGTCTCTTTTGCTGCCACAGACTTCTCTGATTTCCTTAATTTGGTTTTAGGCTTCTTTTGGTCTGTCACCTCTTTTCTGAGCTCAGCCAGAGTGGGTTCTTCACTCCTTTCTTCCCTTTCCCTCACAGGCAATGGAGTGAGGCCTGTTTTGCTTGGAAAGCCGGCCATAAACACAAATGAATCCCAATCTCTGCCAATCTTTTGTAAACCATCCAACACTAGCAACTTTACTAAACCATGATGAAACAAGGATGTTTCACAACCATCTTTCTTTAACTGGATTTTATCACACATTTTACTAATGCTTCTGAACAAATAGAAAGGTATATCTATTGAAGCCTTACCTGTGAAATGCAACAAAAGTTTGAAGTGGTAGGAGTAAACTTTATTGTACCTTCCCTCGCATGTTAGGTATTTCTGGATGCATGTGAGGAGCATAGCATAATGTTCTTTTATGTAACTCCTTGGCACCGCTTTGGTGAGGTCCTCATTTTCATAAGGTTCCTTCAAAAATTCTTTACAGGGACTCATGTCGAATTTAAAGTTTTTGAACCATTCTTGACCTCCCCTCGGAATTTCAGTGACAGTGGAAATAGCTTCAGGAGACACAGGAAACTCTAACATTGACACCTTTGAATTCAGTCCAGTAAAATTCAATGCGAAAGCCTTCGTTACCTCTGCATGTCCTCCCTTCAACTTCTCGCAGAACCTCCAGCAACCAGCATTTCGAAAGGCTCTTGCGACACCTTCATCCCTGAGTGTAGCATCAAGCCCCTCCGGCTCTGTCCTCAAGCACTTACCGGATCGATGTTCCCTCTTTTCCATCTTACTTCGAATATTTTCACACAGGGAACTAATAGCAGCTACAGCGCGAAAACAATCTCGACTTTGGAGTGCAAGCTCGCTTGCAATGATCCCTTTAAATAAGAACTTGGGCTTCTCATACAGCAAACATGTTTACACATTATGAAAACACATTATGACATAACCATACCTCGTAAAATCCCTTAAGCTGACATTCATATGCATGACTCTGGACCTTATGGCGGAATGATGATTTATCATGACTTGGAGATGACATCAACTGACAAACATGAACGGACCTATGACTCACCCCTCCCGGATTTGACATTCCAAGAACAAGCGCTACAAAAACCCTGAAACCCCGATTTCGTAGCGCGGACAGTTCAAATTTAACAAGACGCGCTACGAAATGGCTGATAAACAGTACGCTGCGAAAAGACGGAAACATCATTGCGCAGCTAAATTGACCAAACAAACATGCGCTGCGAAACTGCGCAAAGTACTAATGACATGACATGTCTTAACTGACAATGATGGAGGGTATCTAACGATTTTTTCCTTACACGAACTTACATCAATACCTTTTGAAATTCAAATTTCAAAGTGACACACACATATAAACCTATTCACAAAACTGAAAACCTTTATATGAAACTTGTGGACAACATTACATACATGAACTATGGTTCTAAGTGATAACAGGTTTAAAGAAAGATGTGGAAGCTAAGATGGGTGGTTTAAAGAAAGGTGTAGAAGCTAAGATGGATTGTTTAAAGAAAGGCGTAGAAGCTAAGAGGATTGACGTGGAAGCTAAGATGGATGATTTGAAGATAGATTTGAAGACAGACATGGACGAATTGAAGATAAATATGAATAAGATGCTACAAGAAATGGTTCCTAAAGGTGAAAGGGTACTAAAGGAAAGTCATGATGAGAACAAAAGAAATGTTAATCATGATTCCATAGACGCTAATGTTGGATCAAAGAATTACCATATTCCAAAAATCGATATGAGGAAGTTTGATGGCAAGGATCCCGCCACATGGATATTATAGATGGAGCAATTCTTCGATCTCAATAATGTGCAAAACGCACAAAAGGTACGTATGGAAACTGTATATTTGGAACCAAATCAGTTTGTATGGTACCGATGGCTTTGTTCTCGTAAACAATTTATCACTTGGGCAATTTTTACGGAAGAATTGATAGCACATTATGAGGATACAAAAAGCAACACTTTTTTTAGCCAATTGATAAGTCTCAAACAAAAGGGTTCAATAATGGAGCACATTGAGGAGTTCCAAAAATTGAACATAAGGGTAAAAGATATTCCAGAGGAGCATAGGATTGATGTGTTCATAGGGTCTTTAAAGGATAATATCCAACATGATGTTCACCTTTGGGAACTTGATTCATTAGAGAAGGCATTCAGGTTAGCAAGAAAAATGGAAAGCAAATTATGGCAACTAGGAAGCATACCATTCACAACTATAAAGACGGAAGTGTTGTTGCCCCTAGTCTTCCACAACCTACAAGGTTGACACCACAACAATTGGAAGAAAAAAGAGCAAAAGGGCTTTGTTACAATTGTGATAGCAAATACACAAAAGGTCATAAGTGTGCTGAGAAGAAATTATTCTACATTGATTGTGAAGAGGAAGAAGAAAAGGAGCAAGAAAGGTCAAAAGAAGAGGATATACTCCAAGAACAAAGCCTAGATGAAGAACAAATAAATCCGACCATATCTTGTAATGCATTGGCGGGAATTACCACTCCTCAAACCATCAAGATAGAAGGACAAATCAGGAAGAAAAAGGTAATAATGTTGATTGATTCAGGAAGCACCCACAATTTTATTCATTGTAGGGTAGCAAAAGAATTGAATTGCTTCCTATATCCAGCACCAGAGTGTCAAGTGATGATTGCAAATGGAGGAACAATAAATTGCTCTGGAAGGTGCCATAATATCAAGCTCTCCATGTTGTGGGGAAAAGTATCCGATGCGGATGACCCTATCCCTACTCTAAAGGTGACAGTCTTTAGCAACAACTGAAAGTAAAGTTTTGATGATTTCCTTTATGAAAGTACAAAGAGAATGAAGAAAGATTAACCAACCTGGTGTCTTTCGCTTAGTCCATCCTTGTCCTCTCTCTTTGTCTCTTGTTCCCAGCTCCTTGCTCTCTTTGCCGGTCCAGCTACACACAGATCCTGCACAAAACAAGAGAGCAAACTACAAGATACATGTACTCATAACTGAAGCATGGATTAGGATGAATCAAATATACATGTAAATACAATACATCAATGCAATACAAGTATATAGGAGAACATGCAAAACTTTATTGATAGAAGTAACAGGGTTCTGAGAAGGTTACAACCAATGATTGCTCCAATCCAGCAGCACCTCCCCAGCAGCAAGAACTCTCCTCTTCACCTCTAGTAAAACAATCACCCAATAGCTCTAACTGTAAACCAACAGCACCTCCTTGCTTTACACAAAATTCCAGCCTCCTTAGACCTCATAGAAGAGCTCTATATATAGGAGAGAAGAAGAAAGGATGAGTCAGCTTGAGACTGACATGAAGCTGCCTTGTGTCCTCTCCTTCTTCAGTTAATCTTCAGTTCTTGAGTCCACTTGGAGATCCTTGCTTACACATGGTGATCAAGTACCTCTTACTCATCACAGGGCGAATCTCATGAACCAAGTGTCAGTTTGGAAGCTTCCTGGGCAGTTGACACCTTGCAGAATGACTGTGCCACTTGGCCAATCTCGCCCAGCGCAGGTAGCCTTCATTAATCTTGACTTCCAGCGCAGGTACAAGGAGAGACAGTTGCATTCCAGCGCAGAAGCTCAGTGGAGCAGCTGACATGATCCAAAATAAGCCTGTTTTGAAGTGTTTTCAGGTGGAGAACTGATTGGAAGTGCTGTTGTTTGATGACCTTGCTCTTTTAGGGGTAAGAACAACATGTTTAGGGACTGAGGATCCCTGTGATTATTGACATTTCATGCTCCATGATGCGAGGCACAAAAATGTCTATAACAGTTGCCCCCTAAAGTATGAGGCCGTTTATCGGGTGAAATGCTTTATCTAGAGGGTCCGAAGTTCGTTCCAGTGCTGAGGAGGCGCCCTGTAATACAATACAATACAATACATTATTTTTCATTCTTTTTTCATGATCTAGCTGAGGCGGGCATTCCCATGCTCAGCTTTTATAAATACATTTTGGTACATATGACAGACGATCGTCTGAAGGTAGACTGATAATTTTCTGCTGAAATTATCATCCTTTGAATAGGATGATCATCTGTTGCAATGATGTACATGACAAATGCTTTTATATTTCCTGAATATATATCGCAGCCCGGATGGATGAAACTAGATCCGAGGTCTTCAAACTCGTTCGATCTTCACTCTAAGTACAAGTCGATCCATGTGAGAATTGCGCTGAAGTCGAACATGGAAAGACATCGCTTGATTACCGGTCAATAATGAAAACCGTTAACAAGCGCGAGAGGAATCACCAATAATGACGATGACCCTCAAGGTACTGCAGTACAATTCACGTGGCATGAATAAAGGACTTGGCGTCGAACGCCACGCAAAATCTTCTGGTCGAAGGTCATTGATGTATACCTGTCGCCGGAAGTGAGAAACTTGCCATTGAGGCATGCAAGCTTCAAAGTACTGATGGGGGTGTTCCTAGATCAACTTCTTGGAAAATGAGCTGAAGTCGACAAGAAGCGATCCGTCAAAGGAGGGCCTTAATGAATCCCACATCAATGACACGGAACGGAGCTAATGACTTTAGTGGAGGTGAAAACAAACTGTGACATATGATTCAGGGTGGCGATCATGAATGGATGAAGGATAATGTATGGCAGTGGATGGGACACGGTTGACACTTTCAGAATGACCCCTCTTGAACATATAACGACACTGATGCGATGGATCGGTAGCATTACCCCAAATGTGGATGGTTTGGCGAAGACCATGGGGATGAGACCGGTGAATGAAACAACCCAACCCGATGTGGTACGGAGGAAAAGTGTCATGTTCAAGAGTGACTTGCTACCATTAAACTTTGATGTTCTCCCAATTTTTCCCCAGTCATTTCTGACCAGTACCTCTTTACTTTTGTCAAGCTTGAGGAGGATAACATATGCTTGTTCTATAACCTGCCCTTCGGGCAAGCCCATCGCTATGATTTAACGAGCCTAGCGATAGGGAAACTCGTTCTCGTCTAAAGACAAGTTTGTCGCTATTTAATCATTTTAACGAGTCTAACGACAAAGAAAACTCGGTCCTTTTCATTTTTAGAGAGTCTGAAAAGGTACAGAAAGTTAACTCCATAATTCCTTTTTCGTCATCTAATCCCTTAAGTCCGAAAAAGTATAAAACAATACAGAAGGGATGAGTGTTCGGTACTTTTAACGAGCCGAACAAGACAAGCGCTCGATCTTTTTGTGTAATAATCCCTCAGGTCCAAAAAGATTAAAGTCTAAATGAGGGATAGCGTTCCGGTCGTTTAACGAGCTGGAAGGCCAAAACTCGGCAAACTTTTCATATTTTACGAGTCAGTGAAAAGAGCTCAAAGAAGACTCGTCTTTTGAGGAACGAGTGATAAACAGGGATAGCAATTGATTCCAGGTACAAATTGGAATTTTCCAATCACGGTAGTGTCACAAGGATGGCTAGGTGAAATCACTCTTTGCATATGTTCCTCAAAATAGGTAAACACACATATGGAGATGAACGATTGGCCAAATGAACAGATGGAGGTGATGGTGCACAAAACATGACCAAGGCTTTAATATGTCTGTCAAAGGTTACATTTACCACGGTTATTTACCGGTTCATTTTTTCTGGATGAGCTTGAACTCTAGGGGAAGATTGCTCACAACTTATGTTTATTTTTTAACGAGCATGAACTATGTGCTAAAACTACTCGGATCTTGCGTTTATTTTTTAACGAGCATGAACTATGTGCTAAAACTGCTCGATAATGCTAATCATGCCCCCAGCATAACAATGCAATTGAGGTGCATGTCCCCCAAGCTTCATTGCATTCAACCTTGTTGATTGGAATGAAGGTTTACCATTGAGATCTGGAAAGGGGATTGTTTCATTTTTTAATGAGGTTGACATAGTAAAAGAACTATCCTCATGGTTTTTCATTTTTTGACGAGGTTGACCTGAGATAGGAACTATCCTCGACGCCGACCAAATATCTAGGAATCTTCCGAATCCAACCAGAAGATTGGATTAGATTTCATTTTGTAGGTTTCCACCGTGGCCACTTCCGCCAGATTAATTGGAGGCGGTAGGGCGAAAGTACCCATTAAGGCAGGGTCTTTTAGGAGACCTACTCCGATATTTTGAAACGAATGGTCGCTTCCATGGATCAGAGGAACGCTTCCTGTAACTTGTGAACCATTAGGGAGGAAATTTTGTTGGTCAATGATCGTAATCTCTCCTTGAAAGGGGAATGCGATTTTCCTAAAATAGGTCGACACAACAGCTTCCATGGCATAAATCCATGGTCTTCCCAGTAGGATGTTATAGTCAAGATTGCCATCGATGACTTCAACATCTATTTCTACTGTTTTGCCCCCTAGTTCAACTCTCAAGTTACTAAGGATACCGTAAGGGGTATATGTCCTTCCGTCGAATGCTTTTAATGTTGTTGATGATCGCGTCAAGGTTGGAGATCCTAAAGTTTTCCAGCAACTCATCGACATAATACATGTCGATGCCCCCTCATCAATAATTGTTCGATGAACAGTTTTGTTGAGGGCTTTCACTTGGATGAGGAAAGCTAGTTGAGCTGGTAACTGAGGATCATATCCTTTGTGATCAAAGGATACAAGATTGGAATCTTTAGGATCCACCCCACCAATTGCTGATAACAATGCCTGCCTTTGGGATGGGCAATGTTGTAGTACCTCAAGAGTCGACATAGCAGATGGCGATTGCGCCAAATCTTCCACTATATTATAATGTTGTGCCGCTCTGGCACGAGGATTAAATGTCGACTTGTGTACTACTCCCTTTGGCGGTTTTATTGTTAATTCATGTGTGATGGGGGGTACAACTTCTGCCGAAGTTGTTGTCGAACTGCTAGGTTGATCTTTACCTTTATCGTTCGACACCTGTGGATTCCCGTAATCTTTGTTCCTTGTCGAAATTAAAGCATCATCCTGTTGCTTCGATATCGATAACATAAGCACTTGCGACGGTGAAGCATTTCCACTACCAACCAGATTTTTTCCTCGATCGGGAAACGGATCAGTTGACACAGCTGGAGTTTGCGAACTCTTTAAGAATCTTTTTAGATCAGCTTTGTATGGACATTCTCTCGTCCAGTGATCCTCATCACATATCTGACACCCATAAGGTGGTTTCCTATCTCGAGGAGGGCTTGAAGAAGTTTTTCGAGGAGATGACTCTCTTTGTTTCTTCTTCTTCCCTTTGTTTTGATTCTTCTTGCTTCCTGGTTGATTGGAGTTTTTGCCTTTATCCGTAGATACAGCATTTACCTCCGAAGCAAGAATCTCTTGATTTGCTTTTTGATTCGAAGTCTTATAGGCTTTCTTATCTGAATCCCTTGTCGACTTAGCGTTTGCAGTTCCAATCACGCCATCACCGGCATGAGAGTCACTATTTGATCCGGGAGGAGGAGGGATTGAAAATTCTGGTCTGGGGGTGTCAGGTATCTTATCATAGAGCGTGCCCGACTGAGTATATACTAAGTCCAAATATTGAGCACGAGCAATAACTTGCTCCTCTGTTACGACGCCTCCCTTGGCCACATCTTCTGTTATAGCTGGCAGAAGCGACTTTATAAACCACTCAGCTAATAGCTGATCTGGAACATAGGTTTTTACCATTCTGCGCCGACGGCGCCACTCATGTATATGATCTGATATATGTGTGGCCGTTGTCTGCTTAAAATTGGTCAAGATCTCTGTTCCAGTTTCGTACCTTATAGGTAACTGAAAGTGTGTTAAGAAAGTCGTGGCTAGGGAACTAAAATTGTCGAACGAGGCTCTAGGTAATTCAATATACCATTTGGCCACCGGACCAGTCAATGTCCTCTGGAAAAGACGAAGCCTTATCGAATCATCATTCAAGGTATTCGATGAACACCACAGATGGAATGTCATCACATGATTTGACGGGTCTTTGCCAGGATTTCCATTGAATTTAGGAATGTCCGAAGGAAGTTTGTGAGGAATCGCTGGCCACCAATGGGCATAGGCGATTGGATCGTTCGTTAATCGATGTAAATCTGGTAATTCTAGGGTCGCCACGAATGGCAACTGCTGATTCAGGTTTGGCGAGGCGTATCCAGGGTACGATGGAATCGCCTGAGCAGTAGGTCTTTGCATACCAGCATAATGCAACTGATGTTGATATGACTGATACGGCTGGTGGGCTTGGCCACTGTAAAGTGGTTGATTTAACCCGTTCTGAATATAGGGTTGCCCACTATTCGCAAAGATTTGTTGTTCAGATCCCTGGTACACCTGTTGAAACTGAGGTTGTTGGTATTGCACCATCCATGGTTGTGAAGCCATGTTTTGCTGTGCGACACTAACCGACGGACCAAGATGTGGGGTTATAGTTTCCGTTTGTATCTGTGTCGTCCTGGCAGTTGGCGATTGTGGTTGTGTTGCAGGGTCAATAGGTTGTTGCATTACAACTTGGGGTTGACATACAACAGGCATCGATTGAACTTGCGACACGGTTACAATTGCTGGCGTCGTCGGGATACTAGACATAGGTACACACTGTTGCATGGAATATACAACTCTTGGTTGTTGGGGTAACATAGGTACCCAACCACTCGTCGTTACTTCAGTCAAACCTGAATGTTGTTGAAAACTGCCGTATGGGTATCCCCCCGGAAGGGGAAGTGAAAGGGCATATTGCCCCCCATACGGTAACAATCCGGAGCTCAAGGGTATAGATGGCCTTTGAGGACTCGATGGCCCAAACTGATTCCCAAAGGGATCAATTTGTCTAGTTTCAACATAAGAATTACCGGGTATTATACCGGAAGAACAAACTGGAACAGACCAAGTTGTCATAATAGTCCCTGGGTGGACTCCTTCTAGCTGATGAGAGCTAGTCGGGACGGCTGGTATGCCGGCAAACATCGTTGGGTTGGCAGCAGGAGCTTCTGCTATCATTGTGTCATTTGGCACAGTCCTAGATGTCGACGGTTGTTCAGACATTTTAAGTCTATCCAATAAACTTCCTAACGATTCTTCAGGAACTTCCGGTGGCGATAGACAAACTTCTGATGCAAAAGGAAAAAGAGGGGTACCTACTCCAAAATGAATTGGAGTATTTGCTTGCTGGTCCTCTACGATTTCCTCTATTGCAATCAGACCAGGAGGAAGAGGAAGACCGTCAGGTCCGTAAAAGATTTCTGGTGCCGAAGAAGGGGTTGCTTCGACAGCGACAGTCATTTGAACAACAAGACTCTGTGGACCGGTTTCAGATGGAATTGGTTCAGTTATGCAAGTACTTGTCTTCAGACTAGGATCAGTATCACTGTCCTTCTGTTGCTGTTGAACTTCTCCAATAGAGGCAGGGATTCCAGAAATATTGGGAGTGACCAGAATCTCAGATGTTGTTGGAACTTCCGTTCTAACTTTAAAAGGAGATTTTGACCTGGTCCAACGAGTTCGCTTCGTCCGTACTACCCTCAGTTCCGGAGACAAAGACGGTTGACTCGCAAGTCTCCCCGAACGACGGAGTTTTAATTGACTTTCCTCCACGGTTGCGGATTACTTGATCAACTAAAATACAAAAAGGGGAATTATGTTTCCGTATTGAATGAATTTTATTAGACGCTTTTAGACACAACTTTGCTTTTTCATGTTTTAAGAGTCGAGAAAAAGCTAAAGATGACTCTAGTCGCCTTCGATGTATTAACGAGCCCGAAGTGACAAATGCTCGGTTGGACCTTTTCAGTTATAGAGTTTCAAAAGGGCCAAAAGAAACTGCTCTGGAGATCTAGGCAGAGGGTGTGCCAAACCTTTCGCGAAACCACAGAATACGTTTTACGGTACGGGTGGTCGATCTTCGTGAATGCTGTGTTCACTGCATCGCGATCAGTAGGGCGGTCGACACAGCTTCCTAAGGATAAAGGATAATTACCTATAGGGGTCTCCCAATATACGCGACGGTACGCAGGAGCTCAAGTCCGTATTAGTGCTATCGTCCCTCAGGAGGAATCACCCACCTTCGTAGAGATCGACAGTCACTACGTTTAACGACGCCGGAACACGTCTCTACCTAGACCTCTATTGTGAGCGTTATGTTACAATGCGTTTTTAGATTCATTCAATATATTTTAAGTTGATCTTGTTTATCAGTTTGTCTTTCAGGATCACCACGAGATGTATTGGTACAAATTCCTAAATGCAGCTAAAATGATAAGCAAGCTTTTACAATATTTTTACCTTTGAAAATCCTAACTACTGAGGGGAGAGAAAAACAATATCTTTCCACACAGAGCACAAAGCACAAACTAATGCACTTTCTCCTAGATCAGACACACAAACTTATCAAAAATGCAAATGCAAGATGCATGTATTTCTTTTCTTTTCCCTTAATGTTGATGTAGACAAAAGGAAATTGTTGTATAATTTTCGAATTCAATTTGAAGTGTAAACAAACAAGTTTCGTCTAAAATGAAAAGACACCTTACAGGTACTTGTTTTAACACTAAAAATATATGAATTCAAACCATAAGATGAAAAACAAACAAACTCAAACAGCCATGAACAGTAATAAAACTAGCTCTTAAGATCACAAAGACACTTTTACAGTTCAGGATCTAAGAGGCCACAGCTATACTGGTTCGCTTTTCACAATGGGAAACTGTAACTGAAGCAAGAAATACTGAAAGAACATTCACAGTTTCATCACACAACTGAGGCGGAATAATGTCAAGGAGAAGTGGTTTACAGCAAGTATAATGACCAGCAAGCAATCAGCAAAAAATCAGTGAAAACAGGGCTCAGACACAATGGGAAAACTGAGCAAGACAATGGCTAACTGGACCAGCGCAGGCTCTGGTCTGTCAGTTTGACTCTCAGCGCAGTTCCCGAAGGGAGTACCTGCGCTGTAATGCAGACTGCCTGTGGACAACCTGCACTGGGACACGAGAGTTACGTCTACAAAGTTTTCCGGGTCATAAAAAGCTCAAAAATGCACTGTTTTTGCTGAAATAAAAAGCTATAGGTCAAGTACAGGCTAAGGGATGATCAAGAGGATGAAGATCTATCACAAAGAGTAAAGAGTCTTTTGTAGATAAGCTCTTCAAATCTTGAATTTGCTCAGTAAATGAGCAAGAGTAGCAGACCCTCTACTTCGCTTTTGATATAGTCAAAAGCTTTTCGATTTGGTACTCTTTTCTTCAAGAAATGAATAGCAAAATACTACAAACACCAACAAGATACTAGGCTCCCCAGTGGAGTCGCCAGTTTGTTGTGGGGAAAAGTATCCGATGCGGATGACCCTATCCCTACTCTAAAGGTGACAGTCTTTAGCAACAACTGAAAGTAAAGTTTTGATGATTTCCTTTATGAAATTACAGAGAGAATGAAGAAAGATTAACCAACCTGGTGTCTTTCGCTTAGTCGATCCTTGTCCTCTCTCTTTGTCTCTTGTTCCCAGCTCCTTGCTCTCTTTGCCGGTCCAGCTACACACAGATCCTGCACAAAACAAGAGAGCAAACTACAAGATACATGTACTCATAACTGAAGCATGGATTAGGATGAATCAAATATACATGTAAATACAATACATCAATGCAATACAAGTATATAGGAGAACATGCAAAACTTTATTGATAGAAGTAACAGGGTTCTGAGAAGGTTACAACCAATGATGGCTCCAATCCAGCAGCACCTCCCCAGTAGCAAGAACTCTCCTTTTCACCTCTAGTAAAACAATCACCCAATAGCTCTAACTGTAAACCAACAACACCTCCTTGCTTTACACAAAATTCCAGCCTCCTTAGACCTCATAGAAGAGCTCTATATATAGGAGAGAAGAAGAAAGGATGAGTCAGCTTGAGACTGACATGAAGCTGCCTTGTGTCCTCTCCTTCTTCAGTTAATCTTCAGTTCTTGAGTCCACTTGGAGATCCTTGCTTACACATGGTGATCAAGTACCTCTTACTCATCACAGGGCGAATCTCATGAACCAAGTGTCAGTTTGGAAGCTTCCTGGGCAGTTGACACCTTGCAGAATGACTGTGCCACTTGGCCAATCTCGCCCAGCACAGGTAGCCTTCATTAATCTTGACTTCCAGCGCAGGTACAAGGAGAGACAATTGCATTCCAGCGCAGAAGCTCAGTGGAGCAGCTGACATGATCCAAAATAAGCCTGTTTTGAAGTGTTTTCAGGTGGAGAACTAATTGGAAGTGCTGTTGTTTGATGACCTTGCTCTTTTAGGGGTAAGAACAACATGTTTAGGGACTGAGGATCCCTGTGATTATTGACATTTCATGCTCCATGATGCGAGGCACAAAAATGTCTATAACAATCCATGGGAGAATATGTATTGACTAGCCCAATGCTTTCCATTCCAATGGGAGGTGCTGATGTTGTACTAGGAGTCCAATGACTACAATCCTTGGGTACAATAGCTTTTAATTTTCAAGAAATTTTCATCAAATTTTCTACAGAAGGAAAGGAAGTTGAATTAAGGGGTATTGCAGGGAAACCAGGAAATATAATCAGCTCTAATGGTATGACAAAGCTTCTAAAAAAGGAGAAAAGAGGTGTAATTGCACAATTATGTTCTCTAGATGTTTCCACATCGGAATCATCTATTTCTCCAGATCTCCAAAAAGTCCTGGACAATCATTCCAAGGTATTTGAGACTCCCAAAGGTCTCCCACCTATGCATGATCATGATCATGCTATTCATCTAATTCCAGGAAGTGTTCCTCCAAACATCAGGCCGTACAGATATCCCTATGTCCAGAAAAGTGAAATTGAACGTATGGTTGCAGAAATGCTAGAGGTTGGTATAATTCAACCAAGTCAAAGTTCTTTCTCTGCTCCAGTAGTATTGGTGCACAAGAAGGATGGATCCTAGCGCATGTGTTCGGATTATAGGGAGCTCAACAAGCTCACTATTAAAGATAAGTTCCCCATTCCTGTCATTGATGAATTACTGGATGAATTGCATGGATCAATTTACTTCACCAAGTTGGATCTTCGTTCGGGATATCATCAGATCAGAATGAAGATTGAAGACATTCCGAAAACGGCATTTAGAACTCATGAGGGTCATTATGAATTTTTGGTCATGCCTTTTGGCCTTACTAATGCACCTTCAACATTTCAAGGTTTGATGAATTCAATTTTCAAACCATTCCTTAGAAAATTTGTGTTAGTATTTTTTGATGATATACTAATCTACAACAAGTCTTGGAAGGATCATGTTGAACATGTTGACAGGGTGCTACAACTATTGGAGGAGAAACAATTATATGCAAAAAGATACAAATGTTTCTTTGGAGTCGAGGAGGTGGAATATTTGGGTCATATTGTATCTCAGGAAGGAGCTAAGGTAGACTCTAGCAAAATTAAAGCCATTAAGGAATGGAAAATCCCCACATCCATAAAGCATCTGCGAGGATTTCTTGGGTTGACAGGGTATTATCACAAGTTTGTTAAGAATTATGGGAGAATAGCAGCACCTCTAACAACATTATTGAAGAAAGATGCATTTTCATGGACTCCGGAAGCAACAAAGGCCTTTGAACATCTTAAAGAGGCAATGTGCCAAGCACCAGTCTTAGCTACACCGGACTTCACAAAAACCTTTATTGTGGAATGTGATGCTTCAGGAAATGGAATTGGTACTGTTCTAATGCAAGATGAAAGGCCCATTTCTTTTTAAAGTCGTCCAATCAAGGGAAAGTTTTTAAGCAAAGCTATTTATGAGAAGGAAATGTTGGCAATACTCCATGCACTTAAGAAATGGCGACCCTACCTAATGGGAAGACACTTCAAGGTAAAAAAGGATCATGATAGCCTTAAATACTTTTTAGAACAAAGATTATCCTCTGAAGAGCAACAAAAGTGGGTCACAAAGATGTTGGTTTATGACTTTGAAATCATCTACAAAAAAGGGAAGCAAAATGTGGTGGCAGATGCACTCTCAAGAAAGGATGAGGATGTGGAAGGATTGTTGTGCACCATTTCTATTATCCAACCAGATTGGATAAACGAAGCAAGGGAGGAATGGAAGAATGATGAAGAAGTGTGGGCACTTATTCGAAAGCTACAACAAAATTCCAGTACGTCTGATACATTTAGCTGGCAAAATGATTCATTACGGTACAAAGATCGCTTATACCTCTGTAAGAATTCCCAGCTAAAACAAAAGATTCTTATGGAATTGCACACTTCTCCCTTAGGAGGGCACTTAGGATTTTTAAAAACTTACCACAGGGTTAAGAAGGAATTTTTTTGGGATGGCCTTAAATCAGATATTCAAAAGTTTGTGGCGGAATGTTTGGTTTGCCAACAAAATAAAGTTGAAACAATTAAGACACCGGGTCTATTGCAACCTTTATCCATTCCAGGCCAACGTTGGGAGGAGGTTTCAATGGATTTTATCATAGGTTTACCCAAGTCTGAGGGAAAGAGTGTCATCATGGCGGTAGTTGACAGACTTACCAAGTATGCACACTTTTGTGCATTATCACATCCATTTAAAGCTAGTACAGTTTCTACTACATTTATGGAAACAATTCAAAAGCTACATGGAAACCCAAAGATTATTGTAAGTGACAGAGATCCCATTTTCACTGGAAACTTTTGGACAGAATTATTTTCTTGTCTTGGTACTCAGTTAGCTCATAGCTCATCTTATTGTCCTCAATCTAATGGGCAAACTGAGATAGTAAACAAATGTTTGGAAGGATATCTTCGTTGCTTTGTATCTGATAAACAGACACAATGGGTCAAATGGTTTCCTCTGGCTGAATGGTGGTATAACACTTCCTTCCATACAGCAACAAAAATGACCCCATTTATGGCACTTTATGGGTATCAACCACCATCCATCACATCATATTTAAGAGAAAATTCTAAGGTTCAGGCAGTGGAACATCACATCGAACATCAACAACAAGTCCTCCAAATCTTAAAGGATAACCTCGTGTTGGCACAAAATAGAATGAAACAACAGGCAGATCAACATCGCAGTGAAAGAAGTTTTGATGTAGGTGATTGGGTATTCCTACGGCTACAACCATATAAGCAAATGTCCCTAAAGCAAGCTAAGAAGGATAATAAATTATCACCAAAGTATTATGGTCCGTACAAGGTGTTGCAAAAGATTGGTACTATGGCATACAAATTGGAGCTTCTTGCAGCTTCTCGATTGCACCCAGTTTTCCATGTTTCATGTTTAAAGAAGGTTATAGGCGACAAGCTCCCACTTCAAACAATATTTCCAGAACTTGACGAGGAAGGAAAAATTATATTGGAACCAGAAGCAGTCACAGAAACAAGTACTCGACAACTACGAAATCGATCAATTTTAGAGTATCTTATCAAGTGGAAGAACTTATCCGCTGAAGATTCCACATGGGAGGATGAGAATTTTATGCAGAAGTATCCAGAACTACTCAAGCGTTGAGGACAACACTTTTTTGAAGGGGAGGGGCATGTTGGGTCCCTATAATACTAGTCATTACCCCATTACTATTGTAGTTGTACCCCTTATTTATATTGTTGTGCCCCTATTACCCCCATGTTGTTATTTCTGTGCCCCATAGAATCCCTCTATTGTTATTTTTGTGGATTTATATTATTATTGTTAGGTCGGCTGGATTATATTGTGACTCCTTAGACTCCTATATGTAGAAAGGAGGTTTTGTCATTTGTATTATACAAGAATTGTTCATTTATGTAATGTAAAGGAGGTTGCCCCCTCGAAGAGGCTGAATTCTAAGGCGTTGATCTATCTTTTCTATCTTTTCTTGAGCTGGTTTCATAACATCGAAGCTCCTACAAATCAAATTCACACTAGGTTTCATGAGCATTGGCCTCTCGGTGAATCAAAGGCAACTTGTCAAACTTAACATAATTTTTCGGTTAGGGTTTAACAAATTTCTTCATATCTATGATTTACAGATTGAAATGTAATGGAAAGATGAAAATATAATTAGCAATTAGAAACTTTGAGGCAAAAATTCGAAATAGCGATAAGTGGTGAGCTCCTATATCCTTCTTTTCGGGTTCAATGGTAGAAATGAACTAGCAATGTTGTTTTTGCAAAACCTGTATTTTGAATAAGAATAAAATGTAGCTATGCCTCCTCCCCACTCTTCTTTGGCAAGCCTAACATAGCCCTAGATATGTATACTTTTCAACACAATGAACCAGATAAAGATCTTTATGTCATTCAATAGAAGCATTCACGTCTTCTAATGGGAGCAAAGTGTGTGTAACGAGAAGTAGGAGAAAAATATGTTCTACAACAAGTAATAGGGAATTTACCATCACACTGATGGGAATTAAACATGTTGGCCGATGGATGACACAAGCCATTTTTACATTGTAAAGATGGAGCTAAGGAAAGCTCTAAAGTGAATATGTGTATATAACGAGAAGTGAAAGACATAAAAGTCCTATGAAAATTAACAAGAAATTATCATTGCACTGCAAATTTTATATAAAGAATTTTTGTAGATTTCCAGTGCGGACCCCACACTGTCTTAATTGTGCTAGCATAGTGATAAATACCAAAGAAGGTAGGGACTATGTTGTTATACAATATATCACTTGTTAGAATTGAGTTTCAAATTTTTATCTCTAAGTTTTTGAATCATTTATATAAATGTTGAATTATTAGTGTTGCTAAGAAACTCATGAAGACCTAATGAATGGTAGGTTGTAATACAAGTCCAAATTAGTGAACATATATAATTAAATAATAAGAATCTTATAGTTTATGCATAATTCATTTAACATATTATGGGATTCGAATAGCATTGATATACCTCTTGTATATAGAAATTGTATTACATATATGAGTAAATAATAGACCCAATGATATGTCTATACTTGCATCGCACATTATATCTAGTAAGAATATATTAGTTCATAATATTAACATCTTGGAAATTATCCCTTCTCATCCCTTAACAATTAAAAGATTGAACTCATATAGTTTTTGCAACAAGGACCGAAATATAGTCTAACATTATAGTTTATTAAATCTTGACAAAATTCTGCATACTCGTGGGTGAGAGTTACAACCATTGACAGTGAGTAACCCTGTGACAATGAAAATAAATTTATTCGAAATGAAGACTTACATAATTTTTTTTTTTTAAATTCTCTAATCTTCATGGTAGATAAAATGGTTCCTCATGATGGTTGAAAGATGGCTTGGTAAAATTTACAATAAAATAATTTATACCATTATTAATTCTAGGAGTCAGAATAATGTCTTAGTTATGAGATAATCATGCAAATAAGTATGTTGTAATGATTCTATCACAAGAGTATGAATGTCACTTAACTAAACAAGTTTTCATGGCAGATGGAAAACCTACCCACTCTAGGATATAATGTAGCTAAGAAAGGTTGGGATTCTCCCTAGTATGCTTGGATATGCTTAGTATCTTTATATTCATTGTTGGGAATGGAATCCCCCAAGGACAGTTTTGGCGCTAAAATCCCATGTTTTGGGTCAAATTTTGTAATAAAGTTATAAAGTCTCTGCATTTTGTGGTCGCAGAGCGCGAACCTGTCATGAGTCAGAAAGGTTTGTCTGCCCTTATTTTGTAGTGTAAATTTGGTTGTAAAGATATACCCATGGTCTGCGGACCATGGGATTGTATGAAAAGAGCTAAGTAAGTAAGCTCTAAGTAGCTTTAGAAGTAAGAAGTCTTAAGCGATAAGGAGGATGTCTTTAGAGAAGTCTAAGTTTCGGGTCGTAGTGTAGGTAGAGGCTCTGCAGCTGAGTGCACAGTGGCCTAGGGTGGATGTCCGCAGCTGAGTGCGCAGACCCCTCCAGCTGTATGCGCATGGCGGATATAGGCTGTAATAATCTGAAGATATCAATAAAGAGAAGCATTCTACAAATTATGTGTCTTTGTTTCCTGTTAATGCATCTTTCCATATTACGTATGGATTTCATTTACAATGCTTATGTGATGCATGAATGTATGTAATTATGTTGGTTAATTGAACATAAGTAAGAATATTTGTTTATGCGGTGCTAACTGTGATTGTTTAGTAAGATAAATAAAACACTTAAAGATAACTTGGGAACTCATACAATACACTATCATAGCAGCATGAAAGTACCTAAAATATAGGATAGGGCTATGTGAATGCCAATTGTACTCCTTCGCGGAGGTACTGAAGAGCGGAATAAAGGGCTAGAATGATAGAGCCTAGAACTTAGCGACCTGCACGGAAGTAGGAACAGAGGGTACAAACTGACATCACGACCATCTCAGGGTGCAGAAACTTGGTTCCAACATCCCCCATACTGCTTCGAGTGAGACTTCGGTCCGCGCTCTGTGAGCTGATGCCGAAAGGGCCAATAGTCTAGGGATTTGTTTGGCTAACTAACACTAAACTTGGGTCAGGCCCCACGCAACAAACAAATGGTTCCATTGTTGGGACCAAAATTTACATAAGAGATGTGTGATGTCGTATCACTAGAATCCAACTAAGAAGGAGATCAAAGACTGGTTGGATAGGAAGATCCATTAATTCACGGCGCAGGAGAACATAAACCAACAGCTGACAAAGGAACAATGGCTGGATAGGTTCCTATATACAAAGATCCACGAGATATTTTTCTATTACTTTCTAATTAAGTTATATAAGTGGATTGTGAAGCTAGTGTATAGCCAAGGAAGGTGGAGACTTGATGGTCCTATTGTTTTGACCCCGGAGTTAGTACAGAGATTGGAAGCCTCTCAGGATAAGATCCCCCATGCTGTTGATCATTGGCTCGATCGCATCATATGAGGATTTGTGACTAAATTCGCGGTCGATACCTCAGTTAGCTACAACGAGGTGGAGGAACGAGTTTTCTGAGGTCCATGAGGTAAGTACTTGAGGTATTTGAATACCTAGATTAAGATGTTATTATGCGAAAAGCGGGTTAAAGGGTCCTTAATATAGTCCATTAATTTCACCTCCACTAGGTGATGAAGAGGGAGCAGCGTAGGCTTCTCCGCAAAGTGAAATTCATTTAATAAGACAAGGATTCCCGTGACTGCCACCTCCACCCACACCACCTCTAACTTCACCACCATCACTGCGACTTCACCCATACCAACTCCAACTCCACTGTAGTTCAGCATGGAAAATTTAGTGAAGCTACCTTTCTTCAAAGGCTTGGGAAATGAGGACTCGAACTAGGTTTGGTTCATTGTGAAAGTTGTGTGGGAAGCTCAAGTTGTTATAGATGATCACATGAAGAAGGAAACACTGGTTAGTGCTCTACAGGATCACGGACTAACCTGGTACATTAAATACTCTAATGATAATCTGTTGTGGCCACCAACAACCCCCCTCTTTGTTTAGTATTAGCAATAACACTAAGCAAATGGGGACCCTTAATAAAAATTCAAAAAACATTTTATAAAAGTTTTTGTATTCTACTCCTTTAAATTATGTCGCATCGTGTGGAGGAGATAAAACATCCCCTTATGAGCATAATAAAAACTGCGAAGAAGCGACGCGAAATTCATCGCATCGCACACATTAAGAAGCGCTCTTAAATGAAAATCTTAAGAAATCTCCGACAACCGATGTGCGACGTCGCATATTGCAATATCGCATAAGCAGCACACAATGATTTAATGACTCATGCGATCCGTGATGCTGCGATCTTGCGATATCTGCGATCTGCGATAACTGCGATCTTGCGATATCTGCGATCTGCGATAATCCGATCTGAAAAAACTTGCGATGACACATCTAGGTAATGCGATGATGCGATGCTTCTATCGCCCATCGCAAATTTCCTCGGCTCAACATTCATGAAAAGCTGTCCGTAAACCAAAAATTATGCGCGCGCCTTAAAAGAAATTAATGAACATATGCCAAAGTGTTAATGAAGGACGGTTTTGTGTTTTTCGAAGAGTCAGTTCATGATGGGTGTCATGATTTTATACATTCATAGAGGTTAGAGCTTTTGTATCAGTATTTATTATCATTACTGTTTTCCTTTGCGTGAACTGCAGGAATGAAAAACAGGAAACAATATGAAGCAATGAGCAAGAAACATCTAAGGAAAAGGGGAAAGTGTCAATGCTCGGAGAACAAAGAAGAGATGCCTTCACAAACGGATGCTGCATGCAACAGAACCACAGATTCCAGAGTATCACTCAACAGATGCTGAGGTCGATAGTTGATTCAACATTCAGGGTCAGAAAGCTCACAAAAGCAGCATGTTTACAAAAAATCCTGAAACTTCTACCCGGTAAAGGAAAAAGGCGCTAAAGAAGGAAAACGCACCAGAAAAGCCCGGAACAATGAATAGAGGTAGTTTTCGATGCGCGATTAGTGCCTAGCGCTAATCGCGCATCACTAAGAAAATTGTTCAGAAAGCAAAGTCCCTAACTTGCTTAGTCATTCGCAAGTCCGGAAACCGAAATAGCAAAAGCAGAAGCAGTTTGAGAGAAATTTGGGTTATTACCAAGTATACACGCAGTAAATCCACCCAACCAGAGGATGATTCTCAAAAAAATATCTTCTAGTGTACTAAAAAGTGGTACCAGTGCTTGACATTTCATTATTTGTAGCTCAAACAAAATTAGAAGGTAACCAGCCGACTTTTCCCAGGCGAATGTTGAATGCTCGCAACATTTAAGAAGCAAATGCAGAAATAATTAGGAATTAGATTCAATTTTTAGTAATAGTTTTGATTTAGAAGAAGGGAGGTCATTTAAACCGTATCCTAAATTTATGTAATTAAGTTAATTAGTTAGCAGTATTTAAACCCTTCTCATGCATTTGGAGAAGGATCCAGAAATTTGTCAAAAACTTGTCCTCAGAACATGCACTTTTGCACCCTCGGAGGGGGTTTTGATGAATTGATGGATCAAGGTTTATTAATGTTTGCATTTGATATCTGCTATTGATGTTGCACTTCTGTACTCTTAGTAGATGTTAGAACAAGTAGAGATAAATCATTTTTGCTTGAAGCTTATGAGTAGGATCAGTCATAAATGGTACTTTTATCTCTTGGCCATTTCTGCTTATATTCTTAAAGTGATATACAGTTTTAGTTGTTTATATGTTATTGCATGAATGTATGAGTTACCATTTGGCACTTTTGTACGGTGGAGCCATTTATTTATGTCTGATATATGAATAACTTATTATGAGATATGCTGTTCACAACTATTTTGCCTAACTTTTTATGCAAAGTAGTTCATCTTAATTGATTTCTATTCTTATGATAGCTGAATGATCTTTATTACCAGTTATTGTTTGAAATCTCTTTAGATCGCATAATAGAATAGATACACCTCGGGTTAGCATAGATTAGATGTGCTGTTTTTCATTAGATTACAATAGCATAAATTTAGTTTAAAAGTTTGAATTAGATTAGCTTTAAGTATTCCTAGATCAGCAACATCCAACTCTGCACACACACACACACCCTTAGATTGGGAAACTGGTCCCATTATCCCCAGTCAGACCCACTATACCAAACGGATAAGGCGCTGCCAACCAAGGTCCAGACCGGGTGGGTATCCCCCTTGTTGTCGACTCGATTTTCGGGGCTTCAACATATTTGGCGCAAGAAGGAGGGCTTGAACATAGTGTCCGTTGGAATGGTTTTCAATTGTAACATTTGAATCAGGATGGCTGCTCACAAACTTCCCATTTGGAGTTGCATCCATGTTCATGCCTCTTCCAACACTCCACCTGAAGTGGTAAGACTCTTGTCTCAGGTAAAATTCAATGGTAAGAATAATTCTTCTGCTTTTAATCATGCTCTTCAATTTATTCAAAGAGTTTCAAGTTCGAACGTTCAAAGAATTGATGAAGGCGTTTTATGCAGAATTTTTACTCTTACATTCACGGCGGAAGCTAGAAAATGGTGTAGAACCCTCCCAGTTGCCTCAATTCACAGCTGGGACCAATTCGTCAAGACTTTCATTTGTAAATTTGATTGTTATGACTATGACCAGGTATATGATGAAATTGATTATCTACAGAAACAAGATGAATCTGTTAGGGATTTTAATATGCGATTTCATCTTAATTTTCTAAAGTATGATCTTGAAAGTGAACTCATGGATGAAGAATCTTCAGATTATGCTGAGCATTCCTTGCCTCCTATGTCTGATCCAGCAGAAATTAGTCCAAGCTTTGTCTCATTTTCTTCTAATATGAATGAGAATTCCAATTCGAATATACAAATCAGCCATGATGAAGAAGGTTCCCAAAGCCTAGGAGACATGCATGCTCTAATGCAAGAAGACAAAAGCGAGGATGTTGGAGGAAAGCCTTCCTTGGAACCAGGAGATGACTTTGATACAAGGTCAGATAATATCATTGCAAGTCAACAAATGTAGATGCCAAGGTTAGAACAACAAACTAATTCTCTTTCGAAAAGTATCAGTACACAAAGGTATGATCTAAAGCCCGATGTCTATAATGAATCTGATGAACAAAGATTTTTCCACGATGATATTTCCAAATGCATTGTTCCAGAATCACATTTTTCTCTTTATCCTGATGTTTTTAGTGATGATAATTTTCCCCTTCTTAGTATTAAAGATATCTCAGAAAGTACAGAGGATTATTCAAATAAGTCATCATTAGGTCTTCAAGATAAAAAGACAGCTATAGAACATCCTTTGGTCATTTTCAAACAAGAACCACTTGACCTTCCTTGTCTGAAAATATTCGATGAAAAAGAGAAATCTAGGGAAACCTGTGAAATCATTTATGATAGCTACTTTGATGACAATGATGTTGTTGATTTATCTCAAGTAACTCAACAAAGCTCAGATAATGAGAGATATTCTAATTCAAGAATCATATCAGTCAATCCTCATTCCAGAGTGACGGATCATTTACATGATTTTACTATCCA
Source organism: Pinus tabuliformis (assembly GCA_031772625.1). Lineage (NCBI taxonomy): Eukaryota > Viridiplantae > Streptophyta > Pinopsida > Pinales > Pinaceae > Pinus > Pinus tabuliformis. The sequence goes on from CM062812.1 coordinate 145,420,911, forward strand.
AGACAATACCCCGATCTATGATTCATATCATGAGGAAACCCCCATGCCTGTTCACAATCGTAACTTGTCTTCTGATTCACAAGACAGAATTCGAAATTGCTCGGATCCCATAATTCTAGCCAGTTCTTGTAAAAAAAAAGACGTTTCAAGTCAATCCCAGTTGTGTTGTAACATTAGCTGTAAAGATAATCATTGCATTCTTTCTCACTTGCACTCATTTTGTACAAAATCGGATTCTGTTTTAAATTTTCGGACTTTTGGTAGATTACTATGGTATACTGAGCACCTTATCAGAGAACATTCGAAAGATGTGCTACCATTTTGGAAAACTAGATTGTGTCAAGGAAGTATAGAACTTTTTCAATTCCAAGATCAATCAATATCAGACTTCCTTAAAAAACTTCTATGTCCTCCAAGACATCATCGACGAAAGAAAGTATTTTTGGAAACTTGCCAGCAATTCGCGTTAATAAATAAATCTCTTATCAGAAATTTCTATCTATTCCTCATTGATTTATTTAGTGGTTTATATATGGAAACTTTCCTTTTTCCAGAAATTGCTAAAAGCTTGACTTTAACGCATAATGGATTACAGTCCATTAAAACTAAAAAATCATATTCGCAACCTGGCTTGTCATCTTTCCTATTACACGATCACCAATCCATAACAGAAATTCATCCCGATTTTTATGATCCAATAAGTACCCAGCTAGACAGAAGATTTCATAAGAGAGACATTTCAGTCGGAATTCCGACTGAAGTTACACTTTCTTACCCCACATCCAATGTTAACAGTCCAAGAAAAGCTTTGTTCTTAACAATGATGTTTAAAAGGTACATACGTGTAGGAATAAAAATGAAAAGATGGTTCCACTGGAAATATCATTTTACCTAGCTAATTTTTCTGTGTATAATTAGAATAGGAGTAGGAGTAATTTAGCTAGGTTACTAGGTGGATAATTTGGTTTTTAAATGTTGGTAGGAAAAATAAGAGAAGAAATTATCCCTATCATGTACATAATCCAAGGGTATAGTTACTTCTCTTTTCATTAAATATCTTTCTTCATAATAAAATTTGTTGTGGTTAACAGCATTTGACATTTACTAAAGACACCATTTCTCTATCAGATTTTGAACTTCTGCTTGTATAAATAGCGAATCTTTGGAAACTTGATCTTTATTATTAATAGATATAGTTAAAAACTTTAAACCAGATATGATACTAGTTTCAACTTCCAAAAAATTTGACGAAAGCAATCTTAGTGAAGAAATTGTTTTATATCAGTACAATGAAAGGTATCAATAACAAAATAAGGATTCCCTGTAGAAACAGCCATTTCCAAAAAACTCTATTATTGTCGTCCAGAGCTTTCTTAAGGAAAGCGATGATATCCTCCCTATTAGAGAAAATCGCAGCATTCAGAGAGACAATCCAAGAAACACTATATCTCAAAGAATAAGAGGTCTCATCACGAGCCGGCTTATCATAATCACAGATATTATAAAATTTGCTGACTTTGCCATTACTGTCCACCAAAACAGGGCAACGACTTAAGATTATTGAAATCACAACACAAGGGTGTTGGAAATAATACTGAGAGGGGGGGTGAATCAGTATTATCTAGCAATTTAATAAATCTTCCTTATTTGATCTTTGAATTATTTTTGCATGTCAGTACCATAAAATAATGAGCATGAACAAAGAAAACAGATAGTCACACCAAAGAACACAAGATGTAAGGTGGAAACCCAATGTGGGTGAAAACCACCTGCTGCAATATGTCTCTATCTTCTTTCAAATTAGAAACTTCTTTTACAATGATTTTGTACTGGTGCAGTCCTTTACCAGTACGCAGGCTGCAACCTGCAGAGAGCTACAACTCTCTCTCTCTCTCGTTTTCCAGTCTACTCCTGGAAGGGAGCTACAACCCCCTACTTCTTTTCATAAAGCATCAGATGATCAACAAGTACATAACAGTTTCAGTCCACTACAGATATCAGATCAGCAATAACAGAACTAACCCAGAACACTTTATCAACAGAGAAATTCAATCAACAGAACATCTTAAGATAGAGACGCAGTTTTTCCTTCTATGGCCTGCGACCAGACGCAGTTAACCTTCTGCTACCCTGCGTCCACACGCAGATATCCTTCTGCTACGCTGCGTGCCCACGCACTGTTCCTTTAACTGCTCAGCATTCTGTTGCTTCAGGGACGCATCCAGAAACACTATCGCGCCGCGTCTTTTTGCTACAGGGACGCACCCAAAAACACTATCGCGCCGCGTCCTTTTGCTTCAGAGACGCACCTGAACCTTGATCGATCTGCGTCCCCACGCAGATCTCTAGTCACTCAGCGGCATCCCAGACGCACCTGAACTTCGTCTGCCCTGCGTCCCCACGCAGATCTCCAGATTCTGCACTGCGTCCCGGCGCGCTTTCCTTTCACTGTACCTGCGTCCCTTCGGGTATGAATGATTTCAAGACTTTAAGTGTAACCCAAACAGTCAGACCTACAGATCTGATCTTGCGCCAAAGAGATCTCAGTCCTTCAGTAGATTCGCCTTTTAGATCTAGACCAGATCTCACCCAATAAGATATTCAACCAAAGACATACCTAAGCCAAATGATCTTCTTTGCTTTATATAGGCAAGCTCCTCCTCAAATCATGGAACAATACCACGAGCCGACACCATAATAACACAATACCGTCGGCGGATACCAAGAGTAAAACACAAGAAACCCCCACGTGGGCTTTTCTCTGCCTAGAAATGTGTGCACTGGGTGGACGCACCTCCTGAATGGCTGACCTGTGACTCTGGACGCGGTCCCTGCATGGTGTACCTGCGGGTACGCACCTTCTGAACTGATATCCTGCGTCTTTCTTAATTTTTCATAAATTGAGAGCCTTGTCATGGGAGTTGCCATCAAGTACAACATCTGTAACATATAGCCATACCAGAAATCATAATGCCAACAATCTCCCCCTTTGGACTTGATGGCAACCTTACAAACTTCAGCTTCATTCTCCCCCTTTGACATCAAGGGCAAAGGGGTATGCTCCCCCTAAGATCATGCTCCCCCTGAACCAGATCTGTAACAAAGAACCATAATCCTCCATGAAAGAGATAGAGACATATTGCAGCTATTTCCAAGATCTCCTTCTAACCATCCTCCATAATGCCAACAATGCATTATATGCTCCCCCTGAACCTGTACCATCAATCAGAAAAGGTTCAACAATAAGATGATGCATCAACAACCCCCAGCTTTTGCCTGAGGTACTCAAAAGTGTCCCTGGGCAATGGTTTGGTGAGAATATCAGCAACTTGTTCCTTAGAAGGAACATACTCCAACTTGACCTTCTGTTCAAGCACTTGTTCCCGGAGAAAATGATACTTGATTGGTATGTGCTTGGTTTTTGAATGCATAACCGGATTCTTTGAGATGCTGATTGCACTTGTGTTATCACATAAGATGGGGATAGGTGGTGTACAAGTGATTTGAAAATCCTGCAAAGTCTGCATCATCCAAAGAAGTTGGGTGCAACAAGATGCAGCAGCAACATATTCCGCTTCAGCTGTAGACAAGGCAATCGAACTCTGTTTCTTGCTGAACCAAGATACCAGTCTGGAACCCATAAAGAACGCACCACCACTTGTGCTTTTCCTGTCATCCACGCTTCCGGCCCAATCTGCATCTGTATAAGCATGAAGAGTAAGATCTGTATCTCTAGGATACCATAAGCCATAATTTTGAGTCCCTTGAAGATATTTGAAAATTCTCTTCACTGCCTGAAGATGAGTCTCCTTCGGATTTGCCTGAAATCTTCCAACTATTCCAACTGCATGCATGATGTCCGGTCGGGTACCTGTCAAATATAGTAAACTTCCAATCATAGATCTGTAGGTTGGTTGATGTATTGCTGCAGATTCATCATTTTCACTGAGACTACATCCTGTGACCATGGGTGTACATACTGGTTTTGCATCTTCCATGCCATATTTCTTCAAAATCTGTTTGAGATAAAAAGATTCCTCCTTCTTTTTGTTGGATTTGCAAACCAAGGAAATATGTCAGTTCTCCTAGCAAGGACATTTCAAATTCTTTCTGCATGACCGAGGCAAAGCTTTGACTCATAGCTTCTTCATTGCTGCCAAAAATAATGTCATCTACATACACAACAAGTATTAGCAATTTGTCATTTTCAACTTTTATATACAGATTGCTATCTGCTGAACCTTTTGAAAAACCTTGTTGATGAAGACATTTGTCCAACCGGTAGTACCAAGCCCTTGGAGCTTGTTTGAGACCATAGAGAGCCTTTTTCAATCTGCATACAAGATTTAGATCATTTCCAAGAATGAACCCATCTGGCTGTTCAATGTACACTTCTTCTTCCAAGTCTCCATTCAGAAAGGCTGATTTCACGTCCATTTGAAATACTTTGAAGTTTTGAAAACTTGAGAGAGCAAGGAACATTCGGATGGCCTCAAGTCTTGCAACAGGAGCAAAAGTTTCTTCAAAGTCTATTCCTTCTTGCTGCGCATACCCTTTACAAACAAGTCTGGCTTTGTTTCTAATTACTTCTCCATTTTCATTCAATTTATTTTTGAAGACCCATTTTGTTCCGATAACATTCTTATCCTTTGGTCTAGGAACCAGCTCCCAAGTGTTGTTCTTTTCGATTTTCTCAAGTTCTTCATCCATTGCTTTCACCCAACATTCATCTTTGCATGCTTCTTTCACATTTTGTGGTTCAGTAGAGGAGAGTAATGCCAAATAGCTTGAGGCTTCTGCAACTGTTCTTCTTGTTTGTACACCTGCTTCTTTCTGCCCCACAATCTGAGATTCTGGATGATTCTTCTGAACATATCTGGATGGAGTCTTTTCTTCTATTCTTGTTTGCTCCTCTGGCTCTTCTTGAGGTTCTTCTTCTTCATCATTCTGTCTTTGAGGGTAGCCTTCATCTTCTTCGATGTCTTCATGATGGACTTGCCTAGGAATGTATCCCTTCTCATCAACCACTACATCAATGCTGTCAACAATTCTGCCAAGTCTTTTATTGTAGCACTTGTATGCTTTGCTATATGGAGAGTAACCAAGAAGAATGCCTTCATCTGCTCTAGGTTCAAGTTTGCCAAGCTGCTCATCAGTATTCTTGATATAGCATTTGCTCCCAAAGATTTTGAAGTGCTTTACCGAAGGAGTCCTGCCACTCCAAAGCTCATGAGGAGTTTGAGTGCTGTTCACCCGGACATTTGTTTTGTTGAGAATAACAACCGCAGCATGTGCAGCTTCACCCCAGAAAGTTGCGGGAGTTCCTGATTCATCAAGCATAGCACGAGCCATTTGTTGGATTGTTCTGTTCATTCTTTCAACAACTCCATTTTGCTGAGGAGTTCTAGCTGTAGAGAATTCTCTCCTTATCCCATGTTCATCACAGAAATCGAAAAATTCATTTGAAGTAAATTCCCCACCTCTGTCGGATCTGAGGCACTTAATTTTGTGACCTGATTCATTTTCAACCAAGGCTTTGAAGGATTTGAATTTTTCGAATGCTTCATCTTTGTGCTTCATAAGTCCTAACCAGACAAACCTGGAGAAATCGTCAATAAATAATATCAAGTATTCCTCTCCTCTAGGTGTTCTTTTCCTGAATGGACCACATGTATCTGTATGTACTAGCTCAAGAGGCATGCTAGCTGATCCTTCTTTCTCTGGAAAGTTAGTTCTGGTTTGTTTTCCAAACTTACATGATCTGCATATGGTGTTGTCAGGAATTTTGATATCTGGAAGATCGCGAACTGCTTGATATTTGCATGCTTTCCTTATTTGTGAGAAGCTTAGATGTCCCAACCTTCGATGCCATAACCAGTGCTCTTCATCCTTGCTCAGATAGCATTGTTGTTGTCCTTCTTCAAATATGTACAGATTATTTGGAGTTCTTTTGCCTTTGAGTACTGTTTTACCTGTATCAAGATCACGAACAAGACATCCATTCGATCTGAAGATAACCTCGGTTCTTTGATCACACATCTGGCTGACACTTAGAAGATTATGCTTCAATCCATCAACATACAAAACATTTCCAGCTTTGACCTTTTCTTTTAACTGAGCAATGCCTTTTCCTTTTATAGTTGCAGGAGTATCATTTCCAAAAGAGACTTTCTTTCCCTTTTCTAGAGCAGAATAAGATTCAAGTTTTTCTTTATCACCTGTCATATGCTTCGAACATCCACTGTCAATGTACCATAGATTTTCCTGTCCCTCTGCATAAAATGCTATTCCACATCTTTCTGTTTGAGGTTCCTTTATTCTCCATGTTTTGGTGCTTGAGGCTTGCTCCTTTTTCTGCTGAAACCTGCTCCTGCATTCAGATTCTTCATGACCAAAGTTATTGTAAATAGAACATTCGACTTCATTTTCAAGAACCGAAAAGTTGTTATAGGTCCTTTTTGTAATCCCTGTCATACTTCTTTGTTTTTGAGCTTCCCTAGTCATGATTGTTTTATATGCAACACATTGAGCTGCTTTGTGACCAAAGTTATGACAAGAAAAGCATTGTCCATTGAAGAAACTTCTGCGGTTATCGAATCTACCAGCCAACTGATTGTAATTTCTATTTTCATCTATTCTTGGACCAAATTGAGAAGATTTTACCTGTGGCTGGTTCATCCTTAATGTTATCACTAGGAACTATAGTTCATGTATATAAGGTTGTCCATAAGTTTTTATAAAGTCTTGAAGTCTTGTAAATAGGTTTATTAGTATATGTCAATTTCAAATTTGAAATTCAAGAGTTATTGGTGTGAATTCGTGTAAAGGAAAAATCATTTGACACCCTCCATCATTGTTAGTTAAAGCATGTCATGTCATTGGTACTTTGCGCAGTTTCGCAGCGCGGGTATGATGTCTTTGGTACTTGCGCAGTTTCGTAGCGCGGGTGTGATTGGTCAGTTTAGCTGCGAAATAATGTTTTCGTGTTTTCGCAGCGCTCTGTTTGTCAGCGATTTCGTAGCGCATCCTGTTAAATTTGAATTGCCCGCGCTACGAAATCGGGGTTTCAGGGTTTTTTGCAGCGTTTTTCTCTGAATGTCAAATCCAAGAGTAGTGAGTCACAAGTCCGTTTATGATTGTCATTTCACACCCTCTCCATGTCATGATAAGCCATTATTTCGCCATAAGGTCCGAAGTCATGTAGTTGTGTGTCAGTTTAGGGGATGTTATAAGAGGTGGTCATTTCATAATGGGTTCTTCATATCATATGAACGTGTTTGCTATATGAAAAGCTCAAGTCTATATTTAAACGGACTACTGCAAGCGAGCCTGCTCTCCAAAGCTGAAGATTGTTTTCGTGCTACAAGCTACCATCAGTCCCTTGTGTAAAAATATTCAAAGAAGCATGGAAAGAAAGGAACACCGTTCTGGTAAATGTGTGAGAACAGAGCCGGAGGGGTTAGATGTTACTCTCGGGGATGAGGAGGTAGCAAAGGCATTTCGAAGTGCTGGCTGCTGGCGATTTTGCGAAAAATTGAAGGGAGGACATGCAGAAGTGACCAAGGCTTTCGCATTGAACTTCACTGGACTGAATTCGAAGGTGGCCATGTTGGAGTTTCCGGTGTCCCCTGAGGTTATTTCCACTGTCACAGAAATCCCAAGGGGTGGCCAAGAATGGTTCAAGAATTTCAAGTTTGACATGGGTCCATGCAAGGAGTTTTTGAAGGCACCTTATGCAGATGAAGATCTCACTAAAGCTGTCCCAAGGAGCTATCTAAAGGAGAATTATGCTATGCTATTGACATGTATCCAGAAGTATCTGACATGTGAGGGTAGGTACAATAAAGTTTACTCCTACCACTTCAAGCTTCTGCTACACTTCACTGGTAAGAGTTCAATAGACATACCTTTTTACTTGTTCAGGAGTATTAGCAAAATGTGTGATAAGATTCAGTTAAAGAAAGATGCTTATGAAACATCCCTTTTTCATCATGGTTTAGTAAAATTGTTGGTGTTGGATAGTTTACAAAAAATTGGTAAAGACTAGGATTCATTTGTGTTTATGGCCGGTTTCCCAAGTAAAACAGGCCTCACTCCATTACCTGTAAGAGAAAGAGAAGAAAGGAGTGAGGAAACTACTTTGGCTGAAATTAGGAGAGAAGTAACAGACCATAAGAAGCCCAAAGCTAAAATAAAGAAATCAGAGAGGTCTGTAGCAGTTAAAGAAACACCTGAAGCATCAATGAAGAAAACTCCTAAGCCAGCAGTTAAAGAGATACTTGAAGCATCAGTAGATAAAACTCCAAAATCATCTAGAGTATCTGAAAAGGAAACCCCTAAGTCATCTCCTAAGGAAACACCTCAGTCATCAAAACAGAAGACTCACAAAAGAAAAGATGAAGCTAAATCCAGTGAAGTTGAAAGGGTTTCAAGGGTGAGAACTAGAGGCCAACTAAGCAAAGAAAAAGGAAAGTCAGTCCCTGTGGAAGAAAGTCCTATTTCAAAGGGTAGTTTAAATGACTTACTTGAAGCCATTGAATTGGAACAAGATCATCCAATCCAAATTGAACCACTTGAACTTGAGCAAGATCAATTGGTACCACCAATGCATATTGATCTAACACAATCCTCACCTGAAAGTTCTAAAAGGTCAAGGGCTTCTAAAAGGTTAAAGTTTGAAGAACCAAGTGAAGAATATGCCTTTAAACCACGCAGACCAGTGACTAGAAGGCAAATTAAAGAAGTGGAGAGAGCTCAGAAAGAGAAAGCACCTTCGGAAATGCCTAGGACAGAGGCACTTGAAATCTTCTCTGAAACAGTCCAAGCAGCTAAAAGCAAGAACAAGGATAATAAGGTTGTTATCAGTCAAAGTGGAAATGTGATTGCCATTAAGAAACAAGCTGGAGCATCAAAGGAAGTAATACCTCAGGTTCAAAATGTTTTTAAAGAAAAGGCAGTAAGATATACAAGTTACAAGAAAGCTGTAATGAAGGGTAAAACAAGTTTGATCAGTCAGGCTAGCTCGGTATCTGATGCATATGTATGGACAGTGCCAGCTCTAAAGCAGGCAAAGATTATGAAACAAATGAATGCAAGTTTAAGAGCAGAGAACAAGATGTTAAAAGAAGAAGTCATCAACCTGAAAGGGAAGCTAGACAAACTAGCTAAATGATCCAAGGAGGAATGTGCTTCCCAAATTTTGATATATTTTGGTTATCATCTTTTTAAAGCTTTTTGAGACTTTTTGATGTCCTTGCACCTGTATAGAATGACTGAAGAAATCACAGACTTGAGTTATTGTTGCTGTAAGGTTCATGTGTTTAATTTTGATGACCTACAGCAGTTTCGTAGCGCGCTACGAAACTGCTGTAGATGACTGTTTATATTGAAAACTTGAGTTTGAATGCTGAGGTCAGCAAATGTTTAAAGAGATGACTTAATGCCAGCATGGAGACTATAGAAAGTCAGTCAGATGTTTAAAAAAGGATGCCAGGTGTAAGTATTCGAAGAAAAGGTGAAGTTTTATCTTTTGTTGAAAGTTTCACTTTATGTCCGAATTTTTAGGGTTATGATAAAGCTGCCGAGGTGTTAAATGGTACACCTGTCCAGTTATGGGATGACCAGATCATTAGTTTTCTTCAGTCACACGGGACTATCATGGGATTAAATGGCTTGAAATTGGATCATTAATGCATGAACATCAATGGGAGGCAAAAACCGTGAATATAGGGTTCATATTCTTATTGGTTGATGAATCATCTGTGCATCAGGCATCCGAGGCTGTTCATCCATTGAATATGTTTTCAGTTTGGATTGGTTATTATTGTAATGCTACAGGTGGCAAGCTCCAAGAATGCAGCAAAGTATACGAGGAGATAGACTTAAAGTGCCAATGTGATGGAGTCCTCTGTTTTCGTAGCATCCTATCTCTTGTAATTAATTAGCTTGTTTATGTTATAGTTAAGGTCATTAATGACAGAATTCCGAGCTCCCTTCATGCTTGTTGAGGAGTCTCAGGTAGTAGTTTTCGATGGGCTATATATAGAAATAACTCATATGTAAAAAAGGTTGGATACTATATACAAAAACAGAGTTTTTTGAGCCTATGTAAAGACTGTTACAGTAATGATAAAACAGGTTGTTTCTTCTCAAGATTCTCTATGGATTATGTTGTTCAAGTGTGATAGTGGTTTAGTTTCTTAATGTTCTTTTTACAGCCTTGTTATAGCACAATCACTCAGAATTCATATTATATGCTCTGACTTCCTGTGTGTTTGGCAAGCTGTGGGTTTTGGTGAAGCATGTCTGAACATCACTCAGAATTCATTTTTAATGCTCTGACTTCCTGTATGTTTAGCAAGCTTTGGTTTAGGTAAAATATGTTTGAACATCTGATGCAGAGAGCCTTGACTTCCATGAGATGACTGTGATTTTGTCTATTTAATATAATAGACTCCATAGCCCAATGAGAACCAGTTTGATGTGTTTCCAACCAGCTTTGCTTTCATGATTAAATAAGGAGTTAGCCATCCATTGTTTGAAGGATTTTATCAAGAGTTTGTGAGAGAGCCCTCTCTGATCAAAGAGGCTAATCTTTGGTCTAAAGATAGGTTGAAATAGTTACATGAAATCTCGCTTGGTTGCAGCCCTCAGTAGTGATTTTGTGATAACACTTAAGATGGATTGCCCTTGATAGTTTCTGTTTGTAATTCGTCCCTACTTTACCTGATGATATTCATTGTTCTTTTGCTCATTTCTTCTTGCTGCATCAAGATAACTCTTTGAGGTGGATGCTTGAGAGGTTTCTCCATTGTAGCCCAGACCTGTCTTGTTTAGAGGAGACCGCTGCACATTGATAATCGTATCCAAAGTTTCAGATCCTTTGACAAACTTAAGATTAATAGCTTTTGTTTTCTCAATCTCTTTTCTAAGACCAACAATTTCTCCTTCTAGTTTTTCAAGATGTTTTTCTTTTTCATCAATTTGAAATTGTAGAGTATCAATGATCACATTCTTTTCTTCTATACATCTCTTGAGTCTAGTGATTTCATCATAAAGGTTATCCACATCTATAGCATCCATATAATCATCATCTTCAAATGCCATTAATAACTTATATTCATTACCTCGTTCATCTTCATCACTGTTTGATAGACCATCATTATCTTCATGGGTGTAGTAGCTTTTCTTATTTGCACTTTGTTTCTTGTTCCATCTAGCAGGTTCCTTTCCTTTATCCTTATAAGGACATTTTGCAGCATAATGACCTACTCTTCCACAAGCAAAGCATTTGAAAGGTAGCTTACCTTTGAACCTTCCAGAACCCCTTTGAAGATTTCTGACAAAATTTGATTCTTCTTCCTCTTCTTCTGGAACATGGCTTGCTTCATAGTAATCTTCTTTGCCTGATGCCTTGAAAGCAGCTTCCCTTCTGTCTGATGGACCTCCCTTTCTCATTTCATAAGCAGTTAGAATTCCATGTAGCTGAGACATAGTGAGAATTCAGAGATTTTCCTTTTCTTCTATTGCAGATACTTTAGATTCAAACTTGGGGGATAATGATCTTAGAATCTTTTCAACTACTATAGCCTCTTTTATTTCTTCACCCAAATTTTTCATACAATTAACAATCTCATCTACCCGAAGAAAATAATTAGCCACACTTTCATCATTATACATCTTGAGAGTCTCATACTGAATCCTGAGAGTTTGAAGTTTAGCTCGCTTTACCTGTTCATCTCCTTCATAGCTCGTGACCATTTTGTCCCATATCTCTTTTGCTGATTTGAAGTGCATTACCTTCATGAATTCCGTTTGGGATATACTTCCTAATAGAGTACTGACTGCTTTTGCATTTGTTTCATACTTCTTTTTCTCAGCTGGATCTGTAGGAGTAGCTGAAGGAAAAGCATAGCCTGTTTCTACAATGTCCCAAACTTCTGTACCAAGAGATTGAAGATATGCAGTAACTCTTACCTTCCAATAATTGAAGTTTGTCCCATCAAAAACCGGTGGCCTGATTGATGCTTCTCTCTCGTAGTTGCTCATGATGAATGATCTACCTTCAAGCGATCAAGCTTCTCTGAAGGACCTGCTCTGATACCAATTGTTGGAAATAATACTGAGAGGGGGGGTGAATCAGTATTATCTAGCAATTTAATAAATCTTCCTTATTTGATCTTTGAATTATTTTTGCATGTCAGTACCATAAAATAATGAGCATGAACAAAGAAAACAGATAGTCACACCAGAGAACACAAGATGTAAGGTGGAAACCCAATGTGGGTGAAAACCAACTGCTGCAATATGTCTCTATCTTCTTTCAAATTAGAAACTTCTTTTACAATGATTTTGTACTGGTGCAGTCCTTTACCAGTACGCAGGCTGCAACCTGCAGAGGGCTACAACTCTCTCTCTCTCTCGTTTTCCAGTCTACTCCTGGAAGGGAGCTACAACCCCCTACTTCTTTTCATAAAGCATCAGATGATCAACAAGTACATAACAGTTTCAGTCCACTACAGATATCAGATCAGCAATAACAGAACTAACCCAGAACACTTTATCAACAGAGAAATTCAATCAACAGAACATCTTAAGACAGAGACGCAGTTTTTCCTTCTGTGGCCTGCGACTAGACGCAGTTAACCTTCTGCTACCCTGCGTCCACACGCAGATATCCTTCTGCTGCGCTGCGTGCCCACGCACTGTTCCTTTAACTGCTCAGCGTTCTGTTGCTTCAGGGACGCATCCAGAAACACTATCGCGCCGCGTCTTTTTGCTACAGGGACGCACCCAAAAACACTATCGCGCCGCGTCCTTTTGCTTTAGAGACACACCTGAACCTTGATCGATCTACGTCCCCACGCAGATCTCTAGTCACTCAGCGGCGTCCCAGACGCACCTGCACTTCGTCTGCCCTGCGTCCCCAAGCAGATCTCCAGATTCTGCACTGCGTCCCGGCGCGCTTTCCTTTCACTGTACCTGCGTCCCTTCGGGTATGAATGATTTCAAGACTTTAAGTGTAACCCAAACAGTCAGATCTACAGATCTGATCTTGCGCCAAAGAGATCTCAGTCCTTCAGTAGATTCGCCTTTTAGATTTAGACCAGATCTCACCCAATAAGATATTCAACCAAAGACATACCTAAGCCAAATGATCTCCTTTGCTTTATATAGGCAAGCTCCTCCTCAAATCATGGAATAATACCACGCGTCGAAACCATAATAACACAATACCGTTGGCGGATACCAAGAGTAAAACACAAGAAACCCCCACGTGGGCTTTTCTCTGCCTAGAAATGTGTGCACTGGGTGGACGTACCTCCTGAATGTCTGACCTGCGACTCTGGACGCGGTCCCTGCATGGTGTACCTGCGGGTACGCACCTTCTGAACTGATATCCTACGTCTTTCTTAATTTTTCATAAATTGAGAGCCTTGTCATGGGAGTTGCCATCAAGTACAACATCTGTAACATATAGCCATACCAGAAATCATAATGCCAACAAAGGGGTCTCATCACGAGCCAGCTTGTTCAGCAAAAGTGTAAATCAAGTGAATGACTGTGTCATAATTTGGCTACCAAACCAAGACATTGTTCTTTAAGAATAAAAAAGGAAAAAGTGTCAATCTGGGTTTTTCTTTGAAAGTTGTAGATCACCTTAAACAGGATAAAGGATCATTACTGGGTAATAGGTAACCCTGTCGAGGTTATGGATGCCTGCTGGCAGCAGAGGCTCTACCTGCGACAAAGGAGCATATTTAAAAAGTTGCTACACAGGGAAGACTTTATTTTATCTTTACAAGACCAAGTAATGGCTGATGTAAATGCAAGGACAAGCTGAGGAAACAAACAATTGAAATAGAAAGAAGTTGAAACAAAATATCATTGACAGTCTGGAGAATAATATGCTTTATCTTTTTATAATGAAGTTTAATTTTCTGAAAAAAAAAAAAAATTGTTGTTTTGGAAGTTTGAAAAATTCAATAGAAAATGCAGAGATAACTGGTTCTTCCCAGTGAATCACCATTGTTGTGGCCACCAACAACCCCCCTCTTTGTTTAGTATTAGCAATAACACTAAGCAAATGGGGACCCTTAATAAAAATTCAAAAAACATTTTATAAAACTTTTTGTATTCTACTCCTTGAAATTATGTCGCATCGCATGGAGGAGATAAAACATCCCCTTATGAGCATAATAAAAACTGCGAAGAAGCGACGTGAAATTCATCGCATCGCACACATTAAGAAGCGCTCTTAAATGAAAATCTTAAGAAATCTCCGATGTGCGACGTCGCATATCGCAATATCGCATAAGCAGCACACAATGATTTAATGACTCATGCGATCCGCGATGCTGCGATCTTGCGATATCTGCGATCTGCGATAACTACGATCTTGCGATATCTGCGATCTGCGATAATCCGATCTGAAAAAACTTGCGATGACACATATAGGTAATGTGATGATGCGATGCTGCTATCGCCCATCGCAAATTTCCTCGGCTCAACATTCAAGAAAATCTGTCCGTAAACCAAAAATTATGCGCGCGCCTTAAAAGAAATTAATGACCATATGCCAAAGTGTTAATGAAGGACGGTTTTGTGTTTTTCGAAGAGTCAGTTCATGATGGGTGTCATGATTTTATACATTCATAGAGGTTAGAGCTTTCATATCAGTATTTATTATCATTACTCTTTTCCTTTGCGTGAACTGCAGGAATGAAAAACAGGAAACAATATGAAGCAATGACCAAGAAACATCTAAGGAAAATGGGAAAGCGTCAATGCTCGGAGAACAGAGAAGAGATGCCTTCACAAACAGATGCCGCATGCAACAGAACCATGGATTCCAGAGTATCACTCAACAGATGCTGAGGTCGATAGGTGATTCAACATTCAGGGTCAGAAAGCTCACAAAAGCAGCATGTTTACAAAAAATCCTGAAACTTCTACCCGGTAAAGGAAAAAGGCGCTAAAGAAGGAAAATGCACTAGAAAAGCCCGGATCAATGAATAGAGGCAGTTTTCGATGCGCGATTAGTGCCTAGCACTAATCGCGCATCACTAAGAAAATTGTTCAGAAAGCAAAGTCCCTAACTTGCTTAGTCATTCGCAATTCCGGAAACCGAAATAGCAAAAGCAGAAGCAGTTTGAGAGAAATTTGGGTTATTACCAAGTATACACGCAGTAAATCCACCCAACCAGAGGATGATTCTCAAAAAAATATCTTCTAGTGTACTAAAAAGTGGTACCAGCGCTTGCCATTTCTATTTTCGTAGCTCAAACAAAAGCAGAAGGCAACCAGCCGACTCTTCCCAGGCGAATGTTGAATGCTCGCAACATTTAAGGAGCAAATGCAGAAATAATTAGGAATTAGATTCAATTTTTAGTAATAGTTTTGCTTTAGAAGAAGGGTGGTCATTTAAACCGTATCCTAAATTTATGTAATTAAGTTAATTAGTTAGCAATATTTAAACCCTTCTCATGCATTTGGAGAAGGGTCTAGAAATTTGTCAAAAACTTGTCCTCAGAACATGCACTTTTGCACCCTTGGAGGGGGTTTTGATGAATGGATGGATCAAGGTTTATTAATGTTTGCATTTGATATCTGCTATTGATGTTGCACTTCTGTACTCTTAGTAGATGTTAGAGCAAGTAGAGATAAATCATTTTTGCTTGAAGCTTATGAGTAGGATCAGTCATAAATGGTACTTTTATCTCTTGGCCATTTCTGCTTATATTCTTAAAGTGATATACAGTTTTAGTTGTTTATATGTTATTGCATGAATGTGTGAGTTACCATTTGGCACTTTTGTACGGTGAGGAAATTTATTTATGTCTGATATATGAATAACTTATTATGCGATATGTTGTTCACAACTGTTTTGCCTAACTTTTTGTGCAAAGTAGTTCATCTTAATTGATTTCTATTCTTATGATAGCTGAATGATCTTTATTACCAATTATTGTTTGAAATCTCTTTAGATCGCGTAATAGAAGAGATACACCCTGGGTTGGCATAGATTAGATGTGCTGTTTTTCATTAGATTACAATAGCATAGATTTAGTTTAAAAGTTTGAATTAGATTAGCTTTAAGTATTCCTAGATCAGCAACATCCAACTCTGCACACACACACACACCCTTAGATTGGTAAACTGGTCCCATTATCCCCAGTCGGACCCGCTATACCAAATGGATAAGGAGCTTCCAACTAAGGTTCGGACCGGGTGGGTATCCCCCTTGTTGTCGACCCGATTTTCGGGGCTTCAACATAACCAAAATGCTGGAGTGGAAGACATCTAAACTACGCTAAATGAAGAATTCAATAGGCCTATATCTAAGGCATAGTCGATTGTGGGGTTCAAGGAAATCACAATGAAACTAGGCGAGACACCTTGGGAATTAGATTAGAGATTGAAGTGTAAAATCCGCGAAGCTAATATGAACTTAACAGATGGATAGCACTGCGAATGGTTCGTGGCTTCGCTCCTGCCACACCTAAGGGTTGCGCTATCACAATAGAAGATAACGACTCAAGAAGAGGCCTTGGAGATTGTAATGAGACTGCATGAAACAATGATGCACGATCTGAATCTCGGGGTTCAGCAGATCTATGCACAGTTGCAAAATCTTTGCCTTGAAATGAAAAGTTTGAAGCAGGATAGAATAGTTCGGTCGAAGGTGCACGAAGAGGTATGTTTCCTGAAATGTAAAGGTCAAGGGCATGACAAAGACAATTACATGGTCTTTGCGAGCTATATTGCAGGAGGAGGACCAATTCCTTTGAGGCCAGGAGCTCAAGTAGGACCAAGAGCAGGGCCTGCATTGCAGTGCGCTATATGTCAGGTAGCAGGAAAGCATACAATGAATAACTGTCATTTGTTACAAAAGTTTGTACAAACATCGCAACAACTATTTTGCAACTTTTGTAGGTTGGTAGGGCATGATGAGCGCAACTGCAGACGTATGTATTGATGATGGACAGGACACCCACCTGTAGGGTTCAAGAAGAAATGCGACCCCCTAACCAAAGCACAGGGATGGTGCGAACAAGCTTTTAGGGGCACAGACGAGAGCAAGGTGGAGGAGGATCTGGTAGAGGTCGGGGACAACTAATATGCTACAATTACGGAGGACCAGGGCACTATGCCCGCAATTTCACTAACCCAACATGTCCATCATGCAAATATTGCACTCTATTTGATCATGAAATGGAGGACTGTCCTACGTTGATAGTGAGGATATGCGACAAAGGGGCGCTACCACCTTAGCTGACTCAGAACCTGCAGATGATGAGGCCTGAGCCTTGTGAAGAGGATTCGAATGTGAATATAGTGCTCCGAAGTGGAATTGCAATACGGGATGATAAGGGGAAACAACCCGAAGACAGCGCATGGGTTTACAAAGCTCCAGTGAAGGAGACTAAATTTGATTTGGAGTGTGCACGCAAAACATTCATGGAAGAAATGAAGAGATTCATTGAGGCCTCCACCTTAGGGAGAAAGGATAAGCCTAATCAGGAAATGGACCCTTCTATGCTTACGAACTTTCTAGATACCTACATGAAGTTGCTGCATGATAGCAAGGCTGTGAAGGGGTTACAGGAGCTTGTAAATATATGCATCGAAAACAATCCGAGTGAACCACGCATGGTATGAAAGATTGGTAAGCATAAAACAAGGACAGGACGAGAGATGAGGCTGACTGCACATATAGGAGAATACAAAATGGATCGGGTTATTTTTGATCTAGGAGCAGACGTGAACATCATACCGAAGAAGAACTGGGAATGGATGGGAAGAGCCATGCTACAGTGGTCTCCAATTCAATTAAGGATGGAAAATCAACAAAAAATCATCCCCATGGGGCGACTGCAAGGGGTGACTATAGATATTAAAGGTGTGAGCGCGTTGGCTGAATTTGAAGTAATAGAAATTGTGGATGATAGCAACCCCTACCCTGTGCTCCTTAGCATTGATTGGGCTACTGATATGAATGGGGTAATCAACCTAAAGAAGCGAAAGATGATATTTGAAAAGAAATTTCTCCACGTAATAGTACCCTTAGATCTTGCTAAAGGATCATGCTATACTGAACTAGTCCGCGATTATGAGAGCGATGACGACCTGGACTGTATCTATAAGATAATAGCATGAGACTAAGATTGGGTGAATCCAACAGCGGATGGATGAATTACATGGTATCACGAGAGTTCTTGCACCTTGGACTCTGATGAAGAATTAGAGTGCTGGCAAAGTCGATTACATGAAGTAACCACACTGAGCTATAACATGATGACCCAGTCGCTACGTTGTGTGTCGTCAGAGGTAAGAAATATGCCCACTTATGATGGCCTGAATGATGTAGACATATTTTTGGATGCATTTGAGAGGGAGGTACCAGAGAAGCAGCACTTCTAGGCTTTGGACTAGGCACCGCGCGCTATGCCTACAAGATGGTGGGGTACACACAAGGGTAGGTTTGATGGCTGGTGTGAAAGTAGGAGGATGACAAGAACATGCTTTGGGAAGCCGAAGCTATGAATGATAGACAAGCATGACAGGAAGGACAATCTGCGCACACACTTGGCCAAATGGCCCGAGGCTTATGGAGCGAAGCCCCAACCTGAATGGGTGCACTTGTTCTGTCACACCTTGGACATCATCCCGATGAACTAGTACTTGGAAACAGAGCTCTTCTATGGTACAGGTGAGTGGGATATTCTGCACGAAGGATTCATAATGAAATTCAGCTTTGAGGACGGGTTTGATTGTATTGACGAGGTCCTACAAGAAGTGAAAGCATCAATTTTTAGGATATTGCGGGATCCTTTGGACCTGATTCAACCCAATTGGACTACTCAGTTGAGCCACACGCTAGAATGTTATAATGTGACCACTAAAAAAGAAGATGAGGATCCATGAAAGATTAACATCCGTAAAACAGAAGGTCACTGTGAGGTTGAGGGACTGAAAATTGAGAATCCTAATATAACCACGCCACTAAAAACGAAACAGGTAAATATTGGTATGGAGGAAGAACCCAAATTCGCGAAGATTGGAGATTATTGGATGACACGACAACGGATAAGGTCACTGAATTGCTCCATGAATACCAGGATTTATTCCCTACCAAGTTTATGGATCTAAAAGGGATAATAGGAGACCTGGGTGTTATGAAGGTCACGTTGAAGCCCGACACCAAACCAGTTAAGCAAAGACCTTACCGTCTCAATCTGAAGTATAAGGACAAGGTCTGCATAGAGATAGACAAGATGCTCACGGTAGGCATCATTGAGCCCATAGAAGAATCTGATTGGGTAAGCCCAATGGTGGTACAGGAAAAGAAGCAGATGGATGAAATAAGGATATGTGTAGATCTCAAGAAGTTGAATGACACTTGTGTACATGATCCTTTCCCGACTCTATTCACTGATGAAGTGTTGGAAAATGTAGGTGGCTAGGAAGCATATTCCTTCACTGATGGGTTCTATGGGTACCATTAGATCAAAATCATGCCAGAGGATAGAAGCAAGACAACTTTAGTGACTTAGTGGGGATGTTTTTAGTACACTATAATGCCATTCGGATTGAAGAATGCACCTGCGATTTTTTCACGCGTAGTCATTGCTGCGTTCAAGGAATTTATTCACAAGTTTATGAAAGTGTACTTTGATGACTGGAATGTGTTTGGGCTGGTGAAATGCCATGTGGAAAGTTTGCACCTAATGCTAGATACCTGTCAATGATACAAGATCGTGCTCAGTCTGAAGAAATGCTATTTTTGTGTTCCTTTTGGGACTCTGTTGGGTCATGTGGTTTATAGATAGGGACTGATGGTAGATCCCATGAAGATTGTTGTGATATTTAACTTGGAAGCACCGAGGAGTGTGAAAAAGTTGTGCACAACCCTAGGACATATTGGGTATTATAGGAAGTTTATCAAAGGCTATGCCCAGATCACCACACCTATGGAAAAGTTATTGAAAAAGGACATCACATTCTACTGGAACGAGGACTGTAAGAAAATCTTGGATGTATTGAAAGAAAAGATGATCACGGCTGTCATGCGGAAAGAGTCAATTTTGCGGAAAAAACTGACCTCCCTAGAAGCTAAGGCTTTCTAGTGACAAACAAGACAATTAAGCACTATCTTTCCCTAAATATGCATTTAAAATACAAGCAACCAGGTGTTTAAAGCATACCTTTAGTCCAACGCTATTTGTAGCAGTCCAGCCTCTCCGATCCAGATGAGCTCCTCCTTCTCTTTGAAGCCTGCATTCACTAACAAGCAAACGATTACATAGCACCTGAATAACTCATAAAATAAAACATATTCATCATAAAGACCAAGGAGTATATGAAACAAATTATATATAACAACTTGTTGAGAAAAATGAACTTAATTGTATTAAGTGGAAACAAAAGAAACCATTACAACCAGTGCCTTGGTGTTGTGCAGGTCCCTCCCAGGGTCCAGCAAGAGTTCTCCTTTACTTTGATCAGCTCACCCACTTCCAAATGAAGCTAAGAAAGGATGGGAATCTCTCCTCTCAAGCTCTATAAGGGAGTCCTAATTTCAGCAGCATCTACCCTTAGGAATGTTCAGCTTTTAACCTCCCCTCCCTCTGGCCCAATGCCTGTATTTATAATGCTTTGGAGGAAGTTAATCAGGTCCACCATCAATGGGATAAGTCCTTCTTTCAATGGGATAGCTCCCCTCTTGATGGGATAAGTTCCTCTTTCATAGGGATACATGAACCATCTGGAGGCGCTCAATACACGTCAAACCATCTTCTAGAATGCTCTAGAATCGACCACAAGTAACTTTTTTGAAGTAAAACTCGCGCCTTTTGACCTTTACAGGAGTACGCACACACCCCTTTATAGATAGAGCGTACTAGTACGCAGGTATTGTGAACTTGGGGTGTACACGCAGGTAAGGTTAAGAGAAACTGCGTAACCAGAGTTAATTGAATTTTTAAGGACTTTCTCTCTTTCTTAGAGTTTGACATGAGGAGCAGAGGTATAAGACTTGCCAAGGAGGATAGTATGACAGTTGATGGAGCCATACTAACTGCAGATAGTCATGGTGACAAATTTTAGTGTAACAACGGCGCCGATTCTAGTCTTCTCGGATTGGAAGAAGGAGTTTCATGTACATGTTGATGCGTCATGTATAGCGTTGGGTGCAGTACTAACACAGGCTGGCAGAGGAGACTTGGACCATCCTATAGTGTTTGTAAGTAGAAGTTTATCCAAGGTGAAGAAGAACTATTCCACCACTGAGCGCTAAGGGTTAGCCATGGTATACGTGCTCTAGAAGTTTAGACACTATTTTCTGGGTGGCCATTTTAAGATGTATACGGATCATTCTGCATTGAAATACCTGGTCAATAATCCTGTGTTGGGGGGTAGAATTTGCAAGTGGTTGTTATTATTCCCGAAGTATGATTTTGAAGTTATTGTCAATCCTGGACAACTAAACGCGGGACTAGATCATCTGTCACACATCAAAACAAGGAAAGAGCCCACTATTTTGGAGGAGGGATTGCCTGACACGCAACTATTTGTAGTGCGCTTCGCGGATGGTCATTTTGAAGATATCATACACTTCCTAATGCAAGAACTGCCACGGAAGGTTACACCATCTAACAGAAGGAGGAGTTAGTGGTGTGCATGGCAGACTTTTCTTTCATTGCCGGGAATATGTACAAAATGGGGTCCAATTAGATATTGCAATGATATGTACCGGAGTTTGAAAGGAGCAATATCCTCGTGGACGCTCATGGGGGCACCACGGGAAGACATTATGTAGGGAGGGCGACTGTGCACAAGATTCTGTGCGTAGGGTTGTGGTGGCCAACCCTCCATCAGGATTCAAAAGCTTACTGCAAAGCATGTGATGTGTGTCAAAGGACTAGCAGGCCATCGTGGAGGGATGAGCTGCCTCTGAATCCACAGATGATATTACAACCCTTTGATAAATGGGTGATATATTTTGTGGGACCCATTCAGACCCAAGGGAAGAAGACGAGAGTGAGGTACATTATTACCGCGACAGAGTATTTGACACGATGGGAAGAGGCACAACCTGTGAAGGATTACACAGGCACGACTTCTGCAAAGTTCCTCTTTGAGTATGTATTGATGTTATTTGGGTGTCCAAATATTTTGATGAGTGATCACGGTACGCACTTTTTGAATGAGACGATTAGCGCGCTAACAAAGGAATTTCAGGTATATCACTAGAAGAGCACGCCTTATCACCCACAGGCTAACAAGATGGTGGAAGCATTCAATAAAGTGTTGGAGAAAGCACTGATCAATGTTTGCAAAGCTCAACGAAGTGATTGGGACCTGTGCATACCTGCAGTACTATGGGCCTATTGGACGACATGTAAGAAGTTGACTGGACATATACCCTTTAGGCTTGTATATGGTGTTGATGCAGTGATGCCCATGGAATACATTGTGCCTATTCTGTGCATAGCGGCACTCATGGGTATAACAGATGATGGAACCCTAGAAGAGATGCTCACTTAACTAACTAAGCTTGAGGGACAGAGATTTCTAGCTGGATTTAACCAACAGGTCCAAAAGCAGCGCGAAAACGCATGGCATGATTGACACATTAATCTGCGCACCTTTAAGGTAAATGACCTGGTTTTGTTATATGACAACAAGTTTGATAAATTTCCAGGGAAATTCAGAATGCATTGGTTAGGGCCCTATGTCATTAAGGAGATTACCAACGGAGGAGCAGTTTGGTTGATCAAATTGAATGGATATCCCTTCCCAGGAAATGTGAATGGACGTTGATTAAAGCCATACACCACTGGTCCGGCCATGTGACTATATGAAGGTAGCACAATCTTAGCACTCCATGTAGTTGAAAGGAGGCGCGGGACTATAAACTACACTGCCCTGGTTGGGGAGTTGCATGATTGGAGGATTGTGCGAAGCAAGGAAGTGTCACAGGGTCTGCAGCAGCGTGAAGGGAGCTACGCTACCCAGGGAGAAATCACGCAGGTTAGCCAAAAAGTGACCATTAAAGTCACTGTTCATGATTTGACGGTAGAAATGTAGCCAAATGGATCCGATGGCTGTGATCCAAAATGGATCCAAGAACTCTCTAAGTATTCAAAATCGCTTAAACGATGAAAACAATAGCAGGAGAAAATCATCATAAAATAGCAGAAAACACTATCGGGACCCAAAAACACCAAGAAAACAGTGAAAACAGAACTATCGGTGGCTTGAACAGTGAATTCATAGGAGCCGTTGGATCTGGCCGATCAACGATATAGATCCAATTGGAAAATCGCAATCGGTGATGGATATCGAAGGCTATCAGAGGCGGTCACGTGAATGTTGCGATAGCGATCAGTGGGGTCAATAAGGACTGTTGATCAAGCGCGCAGATCAACAGCCCAGGTTAACTCACCATATCGCATCCGTAGGTAACAACGAAGTGCTTACAACGGCGCGGGGACTTTTGCTATATGCGATTGTGACTAGTCACATCGCAATATCGCATCAGGGCTATGCAAAGGAGCGGGGCCAATTATGACTAAGACTGCGATAGACCGGACTCGATAAAATTATAAATGCTATTTCATAAGATTTGAGATCCGTCACATGGCATTTTTAATGTATTTCTTTAATACAAAGGAAACAAGCGGTATTTTGAGAGGCCAAAGGCAGAAAGTGGTTTGGGCAAGGGCTCTACCCAATACCATATGCTGGTTGCCATGTATCTAGGATGAGGAGAGAGAAAACCACCCTCATCAGGCGGTTAAATCCCATATGAAAGGGGCCGCCCGAAATGAATCACAGCCATTGGATCTAGACCTCTTAGATCAACAGTGGAGATGTGATGCTGATGTACAGGCAGACCCGATAGGAGTATAAGGTACATTTATGAATGATTGAAGTCTGACAAACTGTGTTTGGCAGTTTTTCCCATGTTTGAATGCATTTCTCTATGTAAACAAAGAGTGCTTATTTTATGGATTTCTAAGGCTCGATGCACTCATCTATTGCAGAACAGGTGGCCACCTCCCCAAAAGGCGTTATGCCATGATTGCTAATGCCTAAAAGAGGGATTCAAATAGATAGAGGCTGAGAGACAAAAATCCCAGAAGGTGAAATGAACAGTCAGTGGAAATTGGCTTTAAAGCCACAGACAGAGAACAAATAGAGCAAGTGTTAGCCTCCTATACCAATAGGTTCTCATCTCTCATGATTGACAATGGAAGTGCCAAAAATGTCTACCTTCCATGCTGTTAGGTTCCATTTTTGTAAAAGAAATAGATAGTATAAAAAATGTAAAGAGGGTATGCCTTAAAAGAAAAATCAAAGGGAAAGAAAAGGAATTGGTCAATAAAAAATAAGAGAAATTAACCCCAAACAAAGACCATGAGAGTGGCTAGTCCAAATTGCCACTACTGTTTTGATGGGTGGTCCAACAACTCAAGCTAGGCCTCTCCATATTTTAAATTGCATGTTGTAGACTAGTAAGGAAGTACCTGTTCAAACAGCTCAAGCTTGACAGATGGCTAGGTGATAGAGAAAGAAAGGAGCCCAACTGCTTAATCTGGGCCCTTGGAAGCCATAAGGGTAGAATTAGATAGGAGGGCAGCAAAAAGAAAGGAGAATTGTCAGGGTTTGCAAGACTAAGTGCACCCATACAAAGTGAAGAAAAAATGATAGGCATAATAGGCAGGGTAGGCAGTTGAAGGTTGCAGAAAGCAAAATCCAGGCACATCACTTGGAGTAAATCAAAGTGGCCATCAGCAGGAAAGGCAAGAGCAGTGGCCTAGGAGGCAAAGTGCTAAGTCATCACTAACTTCCCTCATCCCCTTCAAAGTTTCTCACTAATCTCCCATGATCACTGCAGGATCTGCCTGATCAGTCCTCCTTATACTTTTCATTTGTACAAATTTGATGTCATAAATGACTTCTTTCTTTGAAAAGAAGCCACTTTTCTTGTGTAAAAATTCTTTTCATTTTGATCTACTACCTAACTAAGTTTGACACCTGCAAAGCTTAGTAACTACCACTTCTAATTCTCATCCCCCCCAGTACTAACTACTAACTGTATTTGTATTAAATCCCCTATGTTTCCCTTTTCCCCTACTATTATAACACCATGGTGTATAAAACCCCAAGCAATGTATAAATATCCCCCCTTTAGCACTATAGCTAAATAAATTTGTCTAAGGGAGACATTGGTCCACCAGGGACTATGGTCAACCCTGTCTTGGGATTACTCTAACCTCTGGTAAGAGTAATAACCTTCACTTAACCCTCATTTCCCCTTCTTTCCTAAAAAATTTTCATAAAGCCCCCTTTCCCTCTGCTCAAACCTAAAGTTAACCTTTTATTCCCCGACAGATTAATTCAAAACCCATAAAAACCCACCAAAACCTAAAGTTCTAAACCCGCGCAATTTAAATGAATATTCTATTATGGGCGGGACCCAACCCAAAGTTGCGCGTCGATCAAACAGCGCCCGCCAACCGTTGATCATCCGTCGCCCCCGATCCAACGGTGGGCGGTCTTTTTTAAGCCCCGACATACCTCCCTTTAACGTCCGGGGAGAGGGCGGTATTGGAGGCTGTACCCGGGACACGTGGCATGCGCTGGGGTTGTTCGGAGCCCCCCTCCCCAATACCGCCTTTGCCCAAAGGTGGTGCGGGGAGACCGCTTACCACCTCCCCGATACTGCCCATCCGGCACCCGTCACCCACACGTCATCCTGACGTTGTGTCGCCTCCGCCCGCCCCTGCGCCTCGTGGCCCTCCACGTACCCCTGCCACCACCTCTGCTCGCCACCATGTTCGGCCACGCTGGCCTCCAGCTCTGCGTCCACGTCATCCTCCGTACCCCGGGCCCGCCATGACGTCATGCTGACGTCATCGGCGGAAAAGCACCAATGACCCTTTTTGGCCGAATTCGTCGTTAAAAATCGCAGTTTTGGTCGTTTTATGTCATTTTCGAGCGAAAAAGACAGAGCCGTTGTCGCCGCTTCACCACCGAGTCGCCTTCGAACCTCCAAATTCGAATTTACAACCGCCAGAACTCATCAACTCAGCTACCTTGAGCCTTCACGGTCCGGCCCGCAGGCTTTCCGAGCTATTTTATCCAGGTATTCACCATAATTCTCGTGTTTTGCCCATGCATGCCATTTCTCTGCAAGTTCACCATTAAGGAACTTGTCAAATTCCAAATTAAACACTGTCTGCTACTTAAAATTGAGCTAAAGTAGCCTGCATTTCCCCAGTGCCATAATTTGACATTCAAACAGTCAATTCGCGGACCAAAATTGTAAATTTGTCCTCGAGCTGCCCGGCATTGTTCCCTTTTGCCGGGTGTATACCAGCTGCAATTTCACCAAATTGAATCTTACATACCCTCTGCAATTCATCCTGATCAATTCACAATCCCTGTGAATTTAGCCAAGCAAGGCAAAGAGAGTCTTGCATAGCCTGCCTATTCCATTTGAAAAGAATTTCCAGCATTTTCCACATTGAGTCTGTCACTGAAATTTGGAGTATCCTTCCTAGTCACTATACTTGCCTTGTTCAAATTCAGACTACATAATGGCTGCTCCTGCACCCACAGCCCTCAGTGTTGCTCCTATAAATGCACCGAATAAAGACCTGGAGTCCTTGCCTCTTGCTGACAGGGACTACCTCATCCAAGACTTTGTGGGTAACAGGGACTATTTGCAGACCTTCAGGCAATTAAGAGATGACTACCTGAATGGCAAGGATACATATGGGATATGGGAGTCAAATCTACCACACTACTGTCTCCCCTCTGTCAATGTTTTTCCTGAGATTATTCGCCTATGTGCTGAAAATTATGATGTGCAGCACAGAGCTATTAAGTCCCCATCTGGGAGCATCCTCTTTCACATCAATGCTGAGTCCATAAACCAAATGCTTAACTTCAATCAAACTGAGCTGCTGTTCCCTTTCTCCATGAATTATCTGCTAGACACTGGTGCCAAGATGACCAGTGAGGATATTCAGAAAATCACCAAGATATTTATGAGACCTGAATGCCAGCCCATAGGGCCACCTCCCTACTTGGATGTTTATTTTACTGAGGTAGGTAGACTTTTGTTGGACATGATTGCTTATGTGCTGGGGTACAGAACCAGTGAGCATGTGGATGAAACAATGCTGGTATTTTTGGCTGCTTATAGCCCAGGCCAGCCCCCTGCCCGCAAATATAATTTTGCCAAGTTCATAGCTAACAAGATTCATGATCAGTTGTGCAAAGTAGACAGACAGGGCGTCTTCAAGTATTCATCTTATATCTATCACCTTTTCATGTACTATAAGTCTGAGGCCTTTCCATGCTACATTAAAAAGCTGGATTCTAAAGGGGAAAGAAGATCTGTTATCTTCTGGACATCTGTCTTCCATCAAGTGCAAAGGTCACCATATTCATATTTTGAATTTATTGATCAGTTTGTTTTTCCAGTCTCTTGTTTGTTAATGAACTCCCCTCCTCCCAGAATATCATTTGATATGCAGAAAGTCCTGCAGCTCTCCAAGAATTACAAAATAGGTGATTGGTACCTATATGAAGATCATACAGTCATAAGAATTTATGGCTGTGAGCTCTGTCCATACAGGCTCCCAAAATATGTGCCAATGAGGATATTTGCCTTGGAGTATTACATGCAGCTCATTCACTCTAATCTCACTCACTTTCACAGCTCCAAAAAGAAAGCCCATATCAAATTCAAACACCATCTGGGCCCATTGATAATGAATAAAAAAGAGGGATGGCAAGATGCTGAGCTAATCCTTAAGGATAAGTACATGCTCTCTAAAAGCTTCCGTTGGGTCCCCTATGACCCTGAAGGCTTCATCACTGCTAGGAGAGTCAAGTACAGACTGCTAGGCTATGAGCACTACAAGTACCCACATATTGAAAAATATGCGAATCAGCAAGAATGGCTGCCAGATACATTAGTTGAAAAATTGACTGAAGAAGAGATAATGATAAAGAATGTCAAGGATTTGGAAAAGACTCTTGACTTGGATTGTGTGCAGCAGGTACCCTTCAAACGACCGCAGCCAGTAGGAGAAGGTACCTTCGCCTCAGCAGCTGCACCAACCACACAGATATCTTCCACAACAGCACCAGGCACAGACAAAGGTAAAGGAATAATGGGTGTTGAAGAGCAAACAGTGAAAGAACAGCCTGCCCCCTCAATAGGGCAGCAACAAGAGCACATCCCTCCTCCACAAACTGAGCCACCAGTAGCACCAATTTTGCAGACCCGAGCACATGAGGAGAGGGGTATGAAAAGAGATAGAGAAGATTCCACTCCTGCTAGTGGATCCTCCCAACAACCCCAGGCCAAGAGACAAAGGGTTGATTCTCCAGAGATAGAAGAAATCAGTGAAGAAGTCCTTGACAGTTCAAGGAAAGATGGAGAAGGCAGCCAACATACAGGTACAAGCTCCTTTCAGCAGGAGTAGGGAGTACAGCATGGTTTGGAGGTGTCCTCCTCCTCTCAGCAGAGCAAGAAGCCCAAAAGCACTAAGGCTTCTTTCAAGCAAATCAAGGCGCAAAATGACTTGCTGAGGGTAGAAGTCTATAAACAATTTCTAAATGCAACACCAGCCCAGAAAGAAAGGCTAATGTCTGTATATGACATTCAAGAGGAGAAAATGATCCTCAGTCATTTCAAACCTACAGTGCCCCATCCAAAATCAGCTGCAGATTATGTGAAGACAAGGGTGGAAGTCATGGCAAAAGACATCCATCCCATGGACCAAATAGAACTCCACAAGCAGACTGGAGAGATGGTCTATGCCACCTTGGTGGACAGGGCATCCATGGCCCATGAGTTGAAAGAATCACTGAAAAATACCAACATTCAGTTGGATTTTGAGAGAATGTCCTCCCTGGCCAAGGACAACAGAATAAAATCGCTGGAGGACATCATCATTGACTTGGGACATGATCCTAAGGATCCAAAGGGCGTAAGGGCCCTCCTCAAGAAAAAAGAAGATGACCTCAATGCACTGAAAAAGAGGTTAAAACTGCTGCCCACAAAGCACCCTCAAACAACAGAGTTACAAAAGGAAAAGCAGGTCGATGAGCAACTGGACCTCATAATGCAGCTAAACCAGAAGGTCCTCGATTTGGAGAAAGAGCTTGAAGGGGCATTACAAGATAAGCAGGGAGAGTCTACATCCCAAGCTCCTCCAACCACTTCAACCACTGCAACAACTACAGAGGCAGCAGTGGCCCCTGTAACAACAACAGCAACAACAGAAGCAGCAAAGACAACAGCTCCAGACTCCAGTACAAGCATGGAAGAGCTGACCAAGGCCATTAAAGAAATGGAGCTCCAGGCAAATGAGATAAAGCAAGCCAAGGAAAAGTTGGCAGAACTAGATGCCAAATATGATAAATCAAAAATAACTATGGCAGAACAAGGTAGAGAAATAAAGGCCTTGAAAGAAAAAATAAAGACCTTGGAGAAGGAGCTCAAGCTAGAGACTGCTATGGCAGAAATCAAAAGAATTTTGTGGGCCCGCATTGACCAATCCATCACCAAGCAATGGAAATATATTAAGACTGTGCATGAGCAGATGGATTTGATTGGCCAAGCACAGACAGAGATTCAAAGGGCCAGAATAGTGCTGGGAAACAGGCCAGAGCTGGCCAACAGATTGATAGATTTTTTGAATAGACAGACAAAGGGAGAACTGGCAGTCATCAATATTATCAATAGAACAGAGGCTGTCCTTACAGTTAAAAAGGTACTCACTCTCAGAAATTATGTACAAACTGTGGAGAGGAAGTGCTATGAAATCCAGGCTGAGGTGGATGAGTACAAGGCCAAAATGGGAGCACTACAACCCAAAGGACTGCCTAGCCTACTAAACAGCACGGGAAGACTGCTCCCCCGTGAGAAATATGCAAACAGGATGTCCACCTTTGTGGAAAATCAAATTACTGCAGCTGGCAGTACTTCAGAGGAGGCAAGGCCTCCAACAGGGCAGAGTCTTCTACAGAAACTTGAGAATATATTTTTTATTGAAAATGAAATCCACCACCTTTTTGAGACTCCTCCTAATTTTTACAGATATACTGAAGCAGATGAGACTTTGGTGAAGATCAGAAGACACCAAATGCCCAAGGAGGATTGGTGGCAAGCAATGCTTCAAATTTTTCCACATTAACTTCAGATGTTCCATCCCAGTCAGCTACAGCTCAGCAAAAGTCAAACATCATTTAAGTCAGCTGAAAAGTGACTCAGCAAAAAACAGCGGCAGCAAGCAAAGGATAAGATATACGCACTTTTTTGACAGCGTATCCTCAAACCGACTCCAGCAGCCACAAAGTCAATATCTTATGACCATTTTTGACAGCTAAGGCACTGAAGAGTTACTACAACATTTACTCCCTCAGCTACTACGCTCCAGGAGTTGGCATGACATTAATGAAGCATTTACTCATCAGCAGGATATTTTCTTATGTAAATTATGTATATATACCTCCCTTAGCAACGTATAAGGGGTTGGTGATTTTCACTCTGAGGCAAATGTATTGTATACTCTCAGATTACCTAAGGCAAAGGGCTGGACCAGCTCAGTGATTTCCTGAATGTTTGATGTCTTGCTGATACCATGTGTGCTGTTACAGAATTCTTGCGCTGTCTGATGGAATAATAAGTTTTTCTCAATCTCTGTGTTGTCTTCTTATGTTATTAAATCATGCTCATGTTTCATTGATCTAGCGGTAGAGAAAAGGGATAGTGCAGGATATGTTTGGTTACACCTTGTGCTTAATCTTTTATTGCTGTAAATGTTTTCTTCAGAATTAATTATGGACATGAATTCTTAATTGCTCATGTTTTCATTAATTCTATAAATATGAATGTTATCTAGAAATTCTTCACTGCTTCTAAATAATATTCTCACTTTTCTCCATATCAGTTTATTGGAAGATTCTTAATGCCTTTCATAAACTGGACACATCATATTCCATCACAATTTCAAAGCGTTGTTTCTCAGACACCTATCTAGCTCTGCAGCATCACTACTGTATCAACACAGCACACCAAATAACTGAAGGACCACTGACTCCATGCCCAATGGCCTAGAACACTCTAGCGAGGACATATATATCTTGACTGAAATCATCATCCAACAAATTCCAAAAACAAACCTTGAGCATCATAGCTAGCCTAAAACACTACACAAAAAAAGTTAAAACATAAAGAGAGAGCCCTCTCTGCTCTCTGGTCATAGGTAGGCTAGAACCCGTGACCCAAAGATTGGTTAGTGGTTACCTCGGCCGTATTCCCTTGGGAGTCAAAGGGAACAACCTGAGTGATAACATAATTGGCGACTCCACTGGGGATAGAGCGTATTTTTCAACTGTTGTCTGTCTTTAGACAGTGGTTCCAAAAGCTTGAGCAGTGCCTTAAAATTAGTTCTAAAAATATCCTCAAAAACACCAAAAAGAAGTTCTGAAGCTGGCTCCTAAGAAGAAAACTAGGCATACCAGGTCAAATCCTGACCCAAATCCTCCTCCTGTTTTCGAAAACCCCAATTTGATCCATAAAACTCATAAGAGCCAAAAAGAACCAGAGCAATCTCCTGAATCTAGCCCTGAGGCAATTCAACATAGTTTTATTCCCACCCCTTCTAAGCCTACTGTTCACCTTCATACAACTCATTCTTCCCCCTCTTCATCATCCACTTCACAAAACGTATTGTCAACACCTAACACACAAACTGCTATTGTTGTCCCTGTTGTTCCCGTTGTTCCAGTTGTCCTACTTCCCCCACCAAATATGGCTAATCGTTATGCACCCCTTCAGTTGCCTAACAATCCTGGGGCTATGCCTCAGGATTACCAAGGCAAAATAACTTATTTTGATGGAACCAGTACATACACTGCCTTACAACATACTAAGAAAATGCAAGACTACTTCGAGAACTATGAGATAGATGATGATGATGTGAGGATGAAAATCTTTGTCCAAAGTCTGACAGGTGAAGTGAGAACATGGTTCCGGGGCCTGACCCCAAATTCAATAGCTGATTCGGGTGCCCTTTATCAGTCCTTTTTAAACCGATGGGAAAAGAAAAAGGACCCCCTGCACATTCTATCTGAATATGACACCATAAGAAGAGGTCCACAAGAAGCTGTCTTGGACTATTGCACCAGATTTAACACCATTTACAATGCCATTCCTCAGAATCTTAGACCTCCACCTGATTTAAAATTGATTAAGTTCCCTGATGGATTTGATGCTGATATGGCATATCAGCTAAGAGAAAGAGCCCCTGCAACTCTATCAGATATGCAAAACATAGCTGTGAGTGTAGAGGCAAATCTGATTGCAAAAAGAAACTGGGCAAGAACTGAACGGAGAACTACTTTCAAAGAAGAACCCTCATCATTTGAGCAAAAGCTAGATGCAATCATTAAGGGAATGGATAGACTTGGGGACAGAGTGGAAACTATAGAAAGAAAATCATCATGGGAAACCCAAACAAGCAATATTAGAAACCCAAACTTTAGAAAGAATCAAAATCCTAATGTTGGTAGGACTGATCCTGACCAGCATGTCAGACCTCCTTTTCAAGAGAATTATGCTGAGGCTTCAACATCTAGTGAGCCTAGTGAAGACCCTCACATCAATCTAATGGGTTTGGACAGTGAAAATCAAATCTTTCTGACACAAGAAGACCAAGACGTTTACAATGAAAATCAATTCCATACTAAGTCAGGAGAATCTTTCGACTTTAAAGAAGGATATGATGCAGCTGTGTATGAGGTGCACAAACAGTACAAACTGAGTAGAACAATAGAGGTACCTACACCTCCCAAACCAAAGGAAAATAAACAATCAAAAAGGATCAATGAAATTACTACTCCCCCGAATCACCTGACAACTTAAAATCACCAGCCATAGAAGTAACTGTGGAGGACATTTTAGAAGAACAGTCCTCTCAAAATCAGCCAAATTTTCCCCATCAATCAAAGATAAAGATAGATACTCCCATAGGAAACAAACAGGGCAATTCAAAATGGGCCCAATGATGAACGCAGGACCCCTGATAATACAGCTGAAAAGGAAAAAACTGCAACACTAAATGCCAAAATTCAAATAGAAAAACCTTTCAACTTGGAAACAGAAATCAGTAAGCTAAAAATATCAGTGCCTCTTTCAGAATTAGCCAAACATGAAATTTATAGACAGCAGATCAATAGATCACTCCAAATATCAGACAATAAAGATGCTGTGAACGTTCTAGATGACCAACCAGAGTTGCTGTTCGGACCTGAGGTTAATGGAAAAACAGAGAATGGAGGGATACCACCCTTTTATGTCAGCCTGAATATTCATGACAAGGTCCTACACAATGCAATGTTTGACTCTGGGGCCTCACACAACTTAATACCCAAATCTGTATTGGAAAAACTTGACTTAGACATCACAAGACCCTACAAGGATCTATTTTCATTCGATTCAAGCCAAGTCAGATGTTTAGGCCTGATCAAAGACTTATGTGTCTCCCTAGTCCAATATCCAACCAAAACTATCTTAATGGATGTAGTGGTAGCTGACATACCCCCTAAGTATGGCATGCTCTTGTCCAGATCCTGGGGGGCCAAACTTCAAGGATCTCTGCAATTGGACATGTCTTATGCAACTATTTCAGTCTTTGGTCAGCCAAAAAGATTGTACCGGGAAACTCTGATGAAATACGTGGTAAGCAGTCAAGATAAGCCCCAAAACTTTCCAATCTATTCCATACACTCAGACATGGATTCATTCATCCTCTACAATGCTGACATATGTCACAAAGCTTATTCTGAACTTTTAATGACGGTAGAGACCAAGGAATCAGATGAAAAATCTACTCGTAAAGACCAAGGGACCGTGGTGATGGCCAATAACAAGATAGAAGGAAATGATGTGGCTAATAACTTGCAAGAAACAAATCTGCCCATAATTCAACTCACTGAAAATCTCAAACCAAATCCTGATCATGAAACCTTATGGTATCTAGAATTTGATGGCTCTGTAAACAAGCTAGGGGCTGGGGCAAGAGTATGGATCCACAATATGCACAATGACCAAGCTGAGGGCCATGCATATAGACTAAACTTCTGATGCACAAACAACATGGCTGAATATGGAGCCCTTCTATTAGGACTAAAACTCCTAAAAAATCTAGGTGCAACTAAAATCTCAATTTTAGGAGATTCAGACTTGGTCATACAACAAATAAAGGTAAATTTCACCACAAATGATCTAAGGCTGAGATCATACAAGGGGGCAGCTATTCAAATACTTGACAGCTTCTCACAAGCACAATTGACTAAGATTTCCAGAGAACTTAACCTACATGCTCACAGCCTAGCAACCTTTGCCAGCACTTGTAAGTTACCTTTCAAAACCAATCATACATTCACAGCTGAAATCAAACACAGACCTTCAGTCCCGGATAACATCAAGAATTGGCAAGTCTTTGACAATAACAAACAGATAAAAAACTTTCTCACTTTAAAGGAAGAATTTTCGGGCATGAACATTGACACTAGTACTGGAGAGGATCAACCACAAATATGCACAGTTACACAGAACATATCAGCTGAAGCAGCTGACCTGGTTTTACATCCGACCACCTTTGACAGTGAAACTATACGACAGTTGAAACAATCAGAAAACGCGGAGGAAATGGCTGAAGCAGAAGATGAGGTAATTGAGCTAAAGGATAATTTTCTGCCCATAGGTTTAACCCCTTTGGAGGATCTGTTTGACTCAAATGATATCTCAAGAAAACCAAAAATCCAACCACTAAATGCTGAAATAGAGGATTGTAACATTGGGACACCTGAACATCCCAAAATGGTCAAATTATCCAAAGCATTACCTCCTGAACAGAAGCTGAAATACATTGAGTTATTTAGAGAATTCCAAGATGTCTTTGCATGGAGCTATGAGGACCTTAAGTCTTATGATACATCAGTCATCCAGCACACAATACCGTTAAAAGAAAATCAGAAGCCTTTTAAACAGAAACTCAGGAGAATCAATCCAGTCCTCCTCCCCCTCATTGAAAAGGAAGTCAAACGTATGTATGAAGCAGGGATCATTGCCCCAATCAGGTTCTCAGAGTGGATTTCAAACCTAGTACCTACTAGGAAAAAGACAGGAGAAATCAGATTGTGTGTGGACCTTAGGAATCTGAACAAAGTATCTCTCAAGGACCATTATCCTTTACCAAAAATGGATCATATCTTGCAAAGGGTGGTGGGTGCCTCAAGGATTTCCTTACTAGATGGCTTCTCAGGATTCAATCAGATTCTAGTACACCCGGATGACCAAGACAAAACTGCCTTCACAACACCTTGGGGAACATTCAAATATGTTAAGATGCCTTTTGGGCTTAAAAATGCAGGGGCTACATTCCAAAGAGCAATGGATATTGCCTTTGCCAAGGAACTTCATGATTTCCTAGTTGTCTACCTTGATGATCTAACTACTTTTTCGAAATCAGATCAAGAACACTTAGAACACTTGAGGCAGGTTTTCACAATTTGTAGAAAATATGGCATATCCCTGAACCCAAAGAAATCACTGTTTGGATTGGAGGAAGGCAAACTCCTGGGACATATAATCTCAAAAGATGGTATTAGGATTGATCCAGAAAGAATTCAAGCTATCCTACAAGTACCACATCCAAGAAATGTCAAAGAGTTACAAAGCTTTCTAGGAAAGATCAACTTCTTGAGGAGATTCATTCCAAATCTGGCTGAACTCATTAGACTGCTAAACAATATGCTAAAAAAGGATTCCAAGGTCAAATGGACTATGGAAGCTAAACAAGCTTTTGAGGATATCAAAAGAGCATTGACAAACACACCAGTTCTAACAAGCCCTAGATTTGATCAAGATTTTATCATATTCTCTTTCGCTTCTGAGCATACAATTGCTGTTGTTTTACTACAAAAGGATGACCGAGGCTGTGAGAAGCCCATTGCATTTTTTAGCAGAGCACTTAGGGATGCTCCCCTGAAATATCAGATCATGGAAAAACAAGCTTATGCATTGGTAAAATCCATCAAGGATTTCAGAATCTACAGTTTGTACTCTCATATAATTGCCTATGTTCCTAATGCAGTGGCCAAAGACATTCTCACCCAAGAGGGCCTTGAAGGCAAGAGAGGCAGGTGGATTGCTAATATCCTAGAATACGACATTGAGATCAAACCAACCAAACTAATAAAAGGACAAGGCCTCGCCAAATTAATGACTGAAACCAATTTCCAAGCCCTTGACATTAATGAACTGGACGACGAACAGGAGATGGCGACTCCACAGATCAAACAAGCCTTTATACAATCCCCATGGTATGTTGATATATGTTTTGTATTACTAAACCTGCAGGCTCCTCCAGGGTTGTCCAGAACTAAGAAAAGATTCTTGAAAATTAAAGCATCAAAGTTTTGTGTTATTGACAATGTTTTGTTTTGGAGAAATCATGAGGGAATATTACTCAATTGCTTAACCTCAGAAGAAACTGACAATGTCCTCAAAGAATTTCATGCAGGTGACTGTGGAGGACATTTGTACTGGAAGTCCACAGCTGATAAAATCCTAAGGGATGGATTTTATTGGCCCTCCTTGTTTACTGATGTAAGGAAATTTGTAATGTCCTGCCATAAATGTCAAATTTTTGAGGGCAAGAGGAAGCTGCTTCCTTTACCACTCAAACCAGTTTCAACTGAGAGACCATTTCAGCAATGGGGTTTAGACTTCATTGGTGAAATTCACCCTTCATCCTCTGGCCAGCATAAGTGGATTCTCACTGCTACAGACTATTTTACCAAATGGATAGAGGCCATCCCTTGCAGGCAAGCCAATGACTCCATTATTATACAATTTCTAGAAACCAATATCTTATCCAGGTTTGGCTGTCCAGACAAAATCATCACAGACAATGCTGCAGCTTTCAAGTCCAAGAAAATGATCAATTTTTGTCACAAGTATCACATGACCCTAGGTCATTCCACTGCCTATTATCCTCAGGGTAATGGCCTAGCTGAATCTTCCAATAAAGTCTCATCAACATCATTAAAAAAGTTTTGGAAGAAAACAAAAAGAACTGGCATAAGAAGCTGGTAAATGCACTGTGGGCAGATAGATTGACCACCAAGAGATCAATTGGCATGAGTGCATATGAACTGGTTTATGGGCTAGAAGCAAAGTTTCCTACATCTCTAGGAATTCCTGTGATTAAGTTGCTGCAAGAAATACAAGCTGAGCCCAATGACATCCAAAGAAGGATTAATCAAACAATTCATTTACAACAAACAAGAGAAGAAGTCTATCAAAGAACTCAAGTTCTATAAGAAAAGATCAAAAAAATATTTGACAAGAGAACCAAAGCTGAAGATTTCTTTATTGGAAATAAAGTGTTGAGATGGGATTCCAGAAGAGAGGACAAAGGTAAACATGGTAAGTTTGATTTTCTATGGAAGGGACCCTATGTCATTTATGCCATACAAGGAAATAATACTTATTTTTTGAGAAGTATGGATGGCTCAGACACTGAGGAAGGCCCAGTTAATGGGAGAATGCTCAAGCATTATTTTGACTCCTTTGATTAAACACCAAACAAGCATGTATTATACATAGATATTTGTATTTCCCAGTATTTCCAATTACAGCAGATAAATAAAACAGTAAGTGCATCACATTTTTGAGAATACCAAGATGATATACTATGATATTTTTAGGAGACATGGATCCTGGCATTTGGGCAGCAATGTAAGCACAGGGCAGTTATCAAATCATGAAGAGAAAGTTTGAGAAACAGATGAAAAACAGATATGAAATTTCACAGTAAATCAGCTCAGTGGGTGCTGCCTGCAAACATCCAGGATCCTAAGTGTTGATCTTCAACAAACACGGAAATTCAGCCAGCAACAAGGGAGCAAATTTAGGCAATCTGACCTACTATTCTTGGCTTTTCACCTGGAAAAGCCATCCCCAAGTGGAGCCATTGTTAGCCTCCTATACCAATAGGTTCTCATCTCTCATGATTGACAATGGAAGTGCCAAAAATGTCTACCTTCCATGCTGCTAAGGTTCCATTTTTGTAAAAGAAATAGACAGTCTAAAAAATGTAAAGAGGGTATGCCTTAAAAGAAAAATCAAAGGGCAAGAAAAGGAATTGGTCAATAAAAAATAAGAGAAATGAACCCCAAACAAAGACCATGAGAGTGGCTAGTCCAAATTGCCACTACTGTTTTGATGGGTGGTCCAACAGCTCAAGCTGGGCCTCTCCATATTTTAAATTGCATGTTGTAGACTAGTAAGGAAGTACCTGTTCAAACAGCTCAAGCTTGACAGATGACTAGGTGATAGAGAAAGAAAGGAGCCCAACTACTTAATCTGGGCCCTTGGAAGCCATAAGGGTAGAATTAGATAGGAGGGCAGCAAAAAGAAAGGAGAATTGTCAGGGTTTGCAAGACTAAGTGCACCCATACAAAGTGAAGAAAAAATGTTAGGCATAATAGGCAGGGTAGGCAGTTGAAGGTTGCAGAAAGCAAAATCCAAGCACATCACTTGGAGTAAATCAAAGTGGCCATCAGCAGGAAAGGCAAGAGCAGTGGCCTAGGAGGCAAAGTGCTAAGTCATCACTAACTTCCCTCATCCCCTTCAAAGTTTCTCACTAATCTCCCATGATCACTGCAGGATCTGCCTGATCAGTCCTCCTTATACTTTTCATTTGTACAAATTTGATGTCATAAATGACTTCTTTCTTTGAAAAGTAGCCACTTTTCTTGTGTAAAAATTCTTTTCATTTTGATCTACTACCTAACTAAGTTTGACACCTGCAAAGCTTAGTAACTACCACTTCTAATTCTCATCCCCCCTAGTACTAACTACTAACTGTATTTGTATTAAATCCCCTATGTTTCCCTTTTCCCCTACTATTATAACACCATGGTGTATAAAACCCCAAGCAATGTATAAATATCCCCCCTTTAGCACTATAGCTAAATAAATTTGTCTAAGGGAGACATTGGTCCACCAGGGGCTATGGTCAACCCTGTCTTGGGATTACTCTAACCTCTGGTAAGAGTAATAACCTTCACTTAACCCTCATTTCCCCTTCTTTCCTAAAAACTTTTCATAAAGCCCCCTTTCCCTCTGCTCAAACCTAAAGTTAACCTTTTATTCCCCGACAGATTAATTCAAAACCCATAAAAACCCACCAAAACCTAAAGTTCTAAACCCGCGCAATTTAAATGAATATTCTATTATCGGGCGGGACCCAACCCAAAGTTGCGCGTCGATCAAACAGCGCCTGCCAACCGTTGATCATCCGCCGCCCCCGATCCAACGGTGGGAGGTCTTTTTTAAGCCCCGACATACCTCCCTTTAACGTCCGGGGAGAGGGTGGTATTGGAGGCCGTACCCGGGACACGTGGCATGCGCTGGGGTTGATTAGATCCCCCCTCCCCGATACCGCCTTTGCCCAAAGGTGGTGCGGGGAGACCGCTTACCACCTCCCCGATACCGCCCATCCGGCGCCCGTCACCCACACGTCATCCTGACGTCGTGTCGCCTCCGCCCGCCCCCGCGCCTCGTGGCCCTCCACGTAGCCCTGCCACCGCCTCCGCCCGCCACCGTGTCCGGCCACGCTGGCCTCCAGCTCAGCGTCCACGTCATCCTCCGTACCCCGGGCCCGCCATGACTTCATGCTGATGTCATCGGCGGAAAAGCGCCAATGACCCTTTTTGGCTGAATTCGTCGTTAAAAATCGCGGTTTTGGCCGTTTTATGTCATTTTTGAGCGAAAAAGATAGAGTCGTTGTCGCCGCTTCACCGCCGAGTCGCCTCCGAACCTCCAAATTCGAATTTGCAACCGCCAGAACTCATCAACTCAGCTACCTTGAGCCTTCACGGTCCAGCCCGTAGGCTTTCTGAGCTATTTTATCCAGGTATTCACCATAATTCTCGTGTTTTGCCCATGCATGCCATTTCTCTGCAAGTTCACCATTAAAGCACTTGTCAAATTCCAAATTAAACACTGTCTGCTACTTAAAATTGAGCTAAAGTAGCCTGCATTGCCCCAGTGCCATAATTTGACATTGAAACAGTCAATTCGCGGACCAAAATTGTAAATTTGTCCTCGAGCTACCCGGCATTGTTCCCTTTTGTCGGGTGTATACCAGCTGCAATTTCACCAAATTGAATCTTACATACCCTCTGCAATTCATCCTGATCAATTCACAATCCCTGTGAATTTAGCCAAGCAAGGCAGAGACAGTCCTGCATAGCCTGCCTATTCCATTTGAAAAGAATTTCCAGCATTTTCCACATTGAGTCTGTCACTGAAATTTGGAGTATCCTTCCTAGTCACTATACTTGCCTTGTTCAAGTTCAGACTACATAATGGCTGCTCCTGCACCAACAACCCTCAGTGTTGCTCCTATAAATGCACCGAATAAAGACCTGGAGTCCTTGCCTCTTGCTGACAGGGACTACCTCATCCAAGACTTTGTGGGTAACAGGGACTATTTGCAGACCTTCAGGAAATTAAGAGATGACTACCTAAATGGCAAGGATACATATGGGATATGGGAGTCAAATCTGCCACACTACTGTCTCCCCTCTGTCAATGTTTTTCCTGAGATTATTCTCCTATGTGCTGAAAATTATGATGTGCAGCACAGAGCTATTAAGTCCCCATCTGGGAGCATCCTCTTTCACATCAATGCTGAGTCCATAAACCAAATGCTTAACTTCAATCAAACTGAGCTGCTGTTCCCTTTCTCCATGAATTATCTGCTGGACACTGGTGCCAAGATGACCAGTGAGGATATTCAGAAAATCACCAAGATATTTATGAGACCTGAATGCCAGCCCACAGGGCCACCTCCCTACTTGGAGTTTATTTTACTGAGGTAGGCAGACTTTTGTTGGACATGATTGCTTATGTGCTGGGGTACAGAACCAGTGAGCATGTGGATGAAACAATGCTGGTATTTTTGGCTGCTTATAGCCCAGGCCAACCCCCTGCCCGCAAATATAATTTTGCCAAGTTCATAGCTAACAAGATTCATGATCAGTTGTGAAAAGTAGACAGGCAGGGCGTCTTCAAGTATTCATCTTATATCTATCACCTTTTCATGTACTATGAGTTTGAGGCCTTTCCATGCTACATTAAAAAGCTGGATTCTGAAGGGGAAAGAAGATCTGTTATCTTCTGGACATCTGTCTTCCATCAAGTGCAAAGGTCACCATATTCATATTGTGAATTTATTGATCAGTTTGTTTTTCCAGTCTCTTGTTTGTTAATGAACTCCCCTCCTCCCAGAATATCATTTGATATGCAGAAAGTCCTGCAGCTCTCCAAGAATTACAAAATAGGTGATTGGTACGTATATGAAGATCATACAGTCATCAGAATTTATGGCTGTGAGCTCTGTCCATACAGGCTCCCAAAATATGTGCCCATGAGGATATTTGCCTTGGAGTATTACAGGCAGCTCATTCACTCTGATCTCACTCACTTTCACAGCTCCAAAAAGAAAGCCCATCTCAAATTCAAACACCACCTGGGCCCATTCATAATGAATAAAAAAGAGGGATGGCAAGATGCTGAGCTAATCCTTAAGGATAAGTACATGCTCTCTAAAAGCTTCCATTGGGTCCCCTATGACCCTCAAGGCTTCATCACTGTTAGGAGAGTCAAGTACAGACTGCTAGGCTATGAGCACTGCAAGTACCCACATATTGAAAAATATGCCAATCAGCAAGAATGGCTACCAGATACATTAGTTGAAAAATTGACTGAAGAAGAGATAATGATAAAGAATGTCAAGGATTTGGAAAAGACTCTTGACTTGGATTGTGTGCAGCAGGTACCCTTCAAACGACCGCAGCCAGTAGGAGAAGGTACCTCGGCCTCAGCAGCTGCACCAACCACACAGATATCTTCCACAGCAGCACCAGGCACAGACAAAGGTAAAGGAATAATGGGTGCTGAAGAGAAAACAGTGAAAGAACAGCCTGCCCCCTCAATAGGGCAGCAACAAGAGCACACCCCTCCTCCACAAACTGAGCCACCAGTAGCACCAATTTTGCAGACCCCAGCACATGAGGAGAGGGGTATGAAAAGAGATAGAGAAGAGTCCACTCCTGCTAGTGGATCCTCCCAACAACCCCAGGCCAAGAGACAAAGGGTTGATTCTCCAGAGATAGAAGAAATCAGTGAAGAAGTCCTTGACATTTCAAGGAAAGATGGAGAAGGCAGCCAACATACAGGTACAAGCTCCTTTCAGCAGGAGCAGGGAGTACAGCTTGGTTTGGAGGTGTCCTCCTCCTCTCAGCAGAGCAAGAAGCCCAAAAGCACTAAGGCTTATTTCAAGCAAATCAAGGCGCAAAATGACTTGCTGAGGGTAGAAGTCTATAAACAATTTCTAAATGCAACACCACCCCAGAAAGAAAGGCTAATGTCTGTATATGACATTCAAGAGGAGAAAATGATCCTCAGTCATTTCAAACCTACAGTGCCCCATCCAAAATCAGCTGCAGATTATGTGAAGACAAGGGTGGAAGTCATGGCAAAAGACATCCATCCCATGGACCAAATAGAACTCCACAAGCAGACTGGAGAGATGGTCTATGCCACCTTGGTGGACAGGGCATC
This sequence comes from Pinus tabuliformis, assembly GCA_031772625.1. Classification (NCBI taxonomy): domain Eukaryota; kingdom Viridiplantae; phylum Streptophyta; class Pinopsida; order Pinales; family Pinaceae; genus Pinus; species Pinus tabuliformis. The sequence continues at coordinate 145,463,650 of CM062812.1, forward strand.
CATGGCCCATGAGTTGAAAGAATCACTGAAAAATACCAACATTCAGTTGGATTTTGAGAGAATGTCCTCCCTGGCCAAGGACAACAGAATAAAATCGTTGGAGGACATCATCATTGACTTGGGACATGATCCTAAGGATCCAAAGGGCGTAAGGGCCCTCCTCAAGAAAAAAGAAGATGACCTCAATGCACTGAAAAAGAGGTTAAAACTGCTGCCCATAGAGCACCCTCAAACAGCAGAGTTACAAAAGGAAAAGCAGGTCGATGAGCAACTGGACCTCATAATGCAGCTAAACTAGAAGGTCCTCGATTTGGAGAAAGAGCTTGAAGGGGCATTACAAGATAAGCAGGGAGAGTCTACATCCAAAGCTCCTCCAACCACTTCAACCACTGCAACAACTACAAAGGCAGCAGTGGCCCCTGTAACAACAACAGCAACATTAGAAGCAGCAAAGACAACAGCTCCAGACTCCAGTACAAGCATGGAAGAGCTGACCAAGGCCATTAAAGAAATGGAGCTCCAGGCAAATGAGATAAAGCAGGCCAAGGAAAAGTTGGCAGAACTAGATGCCAAATATGATAAATCAAAAATAACTGTGGCAGAACAAGGCAGAGAAATAAAGGCCTTGAAAGAAAAAATAAAGACCTCGGAGAAGGAGCTCAAGCTAGAGACTGCTATAGCAGAAATCAAAAGAATTTTGTGGGCCCGCATTGACCAATCCATCACCAAGCAATGGAAATCAATTAAGACTGTGCATGAGCAGATGGATTTGATTGGCCAAGCACAGACAGAGATTCAAAGGGCCAGAATAGTGCTGGGAAACAGGCCGGAGCTGGCCAACAGATTGATAGATTTTTTGAACAGACAGACAAAGGAAGAACTGGCAGCCATCAATATTGTCAACAGAACAGAGGCTGTCCTTACAGTTAAAAAGGTACTCACTCTCAGAAATTATGTACAAACTGTGGAGAGGAAGTGCTATGAAATCCAGGCTGAGGTGGATGAGTACAAGGCCAAAATGGGAGCACTACAACCCAAAGGACTGCCTAGCCTACTAAACAGCACGGGAAGACTGCTCCCCCGTGAGCAATATGCAAACAGGATGTCCACCTTTGTTGAAAATCAAATTACTGCAGCTGGCAGTGCTTCGGAGGAGGCAGGGCCTCCAACAGGGCAGAGTCTTTTGCAGAAACTTGGGAATATATTTTTTATTGAAAATGAAATCCACCACCTTTTTGAGACTCCTCCTAATTTTTACAGATATACTGAAGCAGATGAGACTTTGGTGAAGATCAAGAGACACCAAATGCCCAAGGAGGATTGGTGGCAAGCAATGCTTCAAATTTTGCCACATTAACTTTAGATGTTCCATCCCAGTCAGCTACAGCTCAACAAAAGTCAAACATCATTTAAGTCAGCTGAAAAGTGACTCAGCAAAAAACAGCGGCAGCAAGCAAAGGATAAGATATACGCACTTTTTTGACAGCGTATCCTCAAACCGACTCCAGAAGCCACAAAGTCAATATCTTCTGACCATTTTTGACAGCTAAGGCACTGAAGAGTTACTATAGCATTTACTCCCTCAGCTACTACGCTCCAGGAGTTGGCATGACATTAATGAAGCATTTACTCATCAGCAGGATATTTTCTTATGTAAATTATGTATATATACCTCCCTTAGCAACGTATAAGGGGTTGGTGATTTTCACTCTGAGGAAAATGTATTGTATACTCTTAGATTACCTAAGGCAAAGGGCTGGACCAGCTCAGTGATTTCCTGAATGTTTGATGTCTTGCTGATACCATGCGTGCTGTTACAGAATTCTTGCGCTGTCTGATGGAATAATAAGTTTTTCTCAATCTCTGTGTTGTCTTCTTATGTTATTAAATCATGCTCATGTTTCACTGATCTAGCAGTAGAGAAAAGGGATAGTGCAGGATATGTTTGGTTACACCTTGTGCTCAATCTTTTATTGCTGTAAATGTTTTCTTCAGAATTAATTATGGACATGAATTCTTAATTGCTCATGTTTTCATTAATTCTATAAATATGAATGTTATCTAGAAATTCTTCACTGCTTCTAAATAATATTCTCACTTTTCTCCATATCAGTTTATTGGAAGATTCTTAATTGCCTTTCATAAAATGGACACATCATATTCCATCACAATTTCAAAGCGTTGTTTCTAAGACACCTATCTAGCTCTGCAGCATCACTACTGTATCAACATAGCACACCAAATAATTGAAGGACCACTGACTCCATGCCCAATGGCCTAGAACACTCTAGCGAGGACATATATATCTTGACTGAAATCATCATCCAACAAATTCCAAAAACAAACCTTGAGCATCATAGCTAGCCTAAAACACTACACAAACAAAGTTAAAACATAAAGAGAGAGCCCTCTCTGGTCATAGGTAGGCTAGAACCCGTGACCCAAAGATTGGTTAGTGGTTACCTCGGCCGTATTCCCTTGGGAGTCAAAGGGAACAACCTGAGTGATAACAGCAGGTAGTGCTGAAATAGAGAAAAGACAGAGACAGAGAGTGATAGAGAGAGTTTGTGTACTCAGAGAGGCTTGAGGGGTTCAAGAAAAAAATCTTATTGTTGTATTTGTTGCGTGTTGAGACTCAAATTGAGCTCATACTTTGTAAAAATCTATTCTAAAGACACAATAGAGAGGTCACCACTGAAGGCTGGACCGGGAGATGTAGCCCAAGAGTATTGGGTGAAATCCTTATTAAACTTGTTGTGTTTATGTATGTTGTCTATTATGCTTTTCTAACTGCTTCATTGTCTATGTATTTCGCAATCTTATTGATCCATTGCATAAAGTAACATAGGAAAATCCATGCACATGAGTTTGTAATACCTTAATAATTGTCTTAGATTTCATTATCAGATCAAGTGGTATTAGAGCTTTAGGTTTGCTAAGGTTAGACAAGCTTGTGCTGGATTGTTGAATGCTAACTAGGTCAAAGCTCAAATTAGGAGAAGGAGAACTGGTTAAGACTAACCCAGAAATTGGTAGAGTCTATCCTAGAAGGAAAATGGCAGAAGAAACTCCCTTGGAATCAGACTCTCAGTTCATGGACAGTTTCATGACCATGAGAGCCATGGTAGAAGAGATGTATAAAGAATTTAAGAAAGGTCGAAGTGAAGATACTTCAACTTCCAAACAAGACAAAGGAACAAAACAACCTCTTCTAGATGGCCATTTTGAAGGTGTTATCACTCAGATTTTCTTTGAAGTTGTTGGAAGAGGAAAGGGGTCCGAGGTAACCACAAACCAACTTTTAAGTACAGATTCTAGCCAGTCTATACTCGGAGAGGGCTCTCTTTTTATGATTTAACCTGGTTTTTACAAGATATTAGGCTAGTTGTGAAATTTGGGGGTTTTGTTTGAATTTGGGTGGTGAGATTCAATAGCAAAGGGGTAAAACTAAGTAGCTTAGTCCATTGGGCTGATGGAATCAAAGAAAATGGCTTAACTATACTTGGTTTCTTTTCCAAGGATGGTTTAACAGAGCAAGGTAGTCAAACAGGGAACAATCAGAGACTGAAAGATGGAATGGGCTTAAAGGGTTAAAGGGCAACTAAGAATCCTTTAACATACTTTAAAAGAGCAAAACATGACTAACCATCAATAAAGAGCAGTTAAGAATTCTTTATTAAATGATTAAAATGAACAAACTAGGAAACAGGAGCAATCAAGAATTCGCTATTTACACTAGTTCAAAAGAAAACATAGAGAATAATAACGATTGAAAACAGAGTGCAATTAAGCAAATTCTGAGTTACTCTTTTTCATTTATCATTCAGATGTGAAACATAGATGATATTTTAAACAAGGAAAACTATAAAACACAAGGTATAGATAAACTTATTGATATGATGTTTGATTCAAGAATTCTGAGAAAAGTTCTTAGCTCCAATTCTTCATCCAACAAGCCACAAAATTGGTCCAATCAGCACTTGATTCCAAAATAGTCAATGTTACAGCAATGTCTAAGAATCCCCCCTCAATACTTCAATTGAGGTGGTATTTATGCAAAAAATCTTTATAAAAATATCTCATAACAGAGTGAGATATATTCTAGTGATGACTAATTATTTTTACAGAAAAATAGAGACACTTAGTCTCGAAGATAGGAGAAAGGTGAATTGATGATGTGTTGTTCTTATTCTCGCTGAATGTGCCGGAGGCAGGCCCTTTTATTTGGCTTGCTGCTGTCCTCTTTAGTAACTCTGTGTTGGCAGCATTGTTTTGACCAATACTTTTCATCTTTCTTCATCCTGCTATGGTAAAAGCCCAAAATTTACATTTTTCCAAAGGTAAATTTACAAAATTCTCAATATATCTTCCCACCATTTTTGCTATGGAAATCTGTGTTTCTGAAGTTTCCTCAGAGTCTCATCAGTTTCTGTATATCTGAAAAAATTAGGTTGGAGTTGAAACAAGTGCTTTACCTCATGCTCAATATAGAATAATTTCCCCAAGCTGTCATAGAGAACTCAATCTGTGGGAAGTGTTTTTACTCCTGATGCACTTGTTGATGAACTAACTTGATCTCCGGCATACTTATTCAATTTATCTACATAATTAATGTGCTTCATTAACCTGGCATTGACCAAAGGACTTGGTAGCCCTTTATTCTGCAAAACTGTGAACTTCTCCATAAAAGAATTGATTTCCACCTGCATATCCTGGCATCTTCTCTCTAGATTCTACATCAAAGTTCTTTTAGTTAGCACCCTTTTGATTTCCAAAATAGTGTCAGTCCTGTCAGGGATGCCAAGTGCTTCCAGTTGTTCCCTGTTTCTATTATTTAAGAAATGTATAAGCCTGTTGGCTTGTTCAGGCATTTGTCCTAACTCTGCTCTTGTTCTTTGAATTTCTCCATGTGTTGTTTTTACTAAATCAATCTGTTCATAAATCACTTGGATAGATGCCCACACATCATTTCTAGATTGAATGATGTTGGCCCAAAGGATTTTCCTGATCTCTCCTAGAGGCTTGTAAAAAGTGAGCTCTTGTTCTAATGCTTTAAATTCTTTCTTTTCTAATGCTTTAATCTCCTTGGTTTTCTCTGCAATACTTATTTTTGAAGCATTATACTTCTTTTCTATATTGGCCGATTGTTCTTTTGCTTGTTTTAATTTAGTAACTTGTAATTTTAGTTCTTCCATGGCCTTGATGAGCTCTTCTGTGCTTAAATTAATGCTGCTACCTGATGTTGTTCTTGCTATTGATGTACCTATGAATGCCTCTGTTGTGATTGCTGGGACATTTGTAGCTACTGCTGTTCCTGCTGTTGATGTACCTGTGACTGCCTTTGTTGTGGCTGCTGTGACATTTAGAGCTATTGCTGTTCCAAGTACAAAAGGGAATGTTGTTGATGTACCTGTAGGAATTACTTCAAGAGGCTGGGAGGTCGACTCTCCCTGCTTTTCCTTTAGTGCCTTCTCTAATGCCTGCTCTGTATCATTCAATATTTCATTAAGTTTCAGGAGCAGGTCCATCATATCTTCTTCTGATTTCTATTGTACAACTTCTGTTGTCTGAGGATGCCTTGAAGGAGGCAGTTTCAGCTGTTTCCTCAAGGCAATAATGTCCTCTTCCTTCTTTTTAATCAGAGCATGTATCCCTTTAGCATCTTTGGGATCATGTCCCAATCCAATGATGATTTCTTCTAATGATTTAATTCTATTATCCTTGGCTAGGGAGGAGGCTTTTTCCAAGTGAAGTTGAGCAGCTGTATTATCCAAGGAATTTTGTAGCTTGTGGGCCATCATTGCTTTGTCAGTCAGTATGGAATAGACCATTTCCCCAGTCTATTTATGAAGTTCAATCTGGTCCATAGGATGAATATCTTTGGCTAGGACCTCCCAATTTGTTCTGATGTAATCCACTGTTGACTGAGGTTGTTGCACCTTTGGCTTAAAATAACTCATTAACATTTTGTCTTCCTTAATATCATAAGCTGACATCAATCTCTACTAGTTTGAGGGGCCCATCTTTAGATACTGATTATAAATTTGAAGCCTTATTGGATCATTCCTGGCTTTTATCTCTGTAAATGTCTTCTTAATGTCTGATGCCTATTTGCTTTGTGGCCTGGTGGATGATACTTTTGCACTGTGTTGCTTTTCTAGTTCTTGCCTCTGTGAGCTAAGAGATGTTTTTGCCAATGGAGAAGCTTGCTGGCTCACTGCCCTTTCTTCTTTGTGGCTGTCTATAGTTTCTTTCATCATTTCATCTTTTGATAGAGGATTAAATCTTTGTCTTTTAGTCCTAGGCTGTTCCATGGGTCTGCTGGCAGGAGTAGTGGTTTCCCTGTCCCTCTTTTTGCCTCTTTCCTCATTTAGAGGAGTTTGCAAAACTGGAGTTTCTACTGCTTTATTGTGTGGTGGAGGAGTTGGTACTGATCCCTATTCTTTGGACTTTCCAGGCTGATCTATCATTGTGGGCTGTTCTATGGTCTTTACTTCCTTCCCTTTAGGTGTGCCTGTGGCTAGTATGTTGACTTCCAGTGGAGGCTGTTGAGAAGTTCCAGCAATGGATGCTCCCTTTTCTGGCCCTTGAGATAGCTTGAAAAATACCTACCCAAAAGAATCTAGGTCAAGGGTTTTCTCAAGATCTCTCATAGCATTTTCCATCTTTTCTTGTTCACTAATCTCTTCTACTAGGGTCCCTTCTACCCATTCATCCTGATTTGCAAACTGTTCAATTTCTGGGATCCTATGATGTATATAAACTGATAACCTGTTTTTTGTCCTTCTGTCACATATGAAACTATTTGGGTCATATGGCACCCACCAGAAAATTTTCTTCAATCTAAGGTGGTCTTGTAAAATCTTTTCAGCTTCTTGCCAGGCATCCCTAGAATTGATGACAAAAGGGCCTAACTGGTTCTTGATTCTTAGCTGAGCCTTTTTCTTTGTGCTACAGAAATGGACTAAGTCTGCATTTATAAGCTGTCTAAAATATTCTAGTGCAAATAATCTCATAGGCACATATCTAGGTAGCTTGAAAGGGCAAAGTTCACACCCATACATCCTGATCTCTGTGTAATTTTGGTACAGGTACCAGTCACCTATCCTGTACTGTTTGGAGAGCTGCAAAATCTTCTTCATGTCACCAATGATCCTAGGAGGGGGAACTCCTATCAATAAAGTGTTTGCTGGATGTACAAACCAGTCAATGAACTCATCATAAGTGTAAGGGGACTCACTGGTTTTATGAAAGATGGAACTCCAAAAGATCATAAACCTTCGAGTTCCTTTTGAGTCCAATTTCCTGATGGGGAAAGAAAAGCTATCTGGCTAATGATACAACAAAAGATGGTATATAAAATATGTATATTTGAAGACTCCTTCCCTCTCCAAACTTATGAATTGATCATGGATTTTGTTGGCAATGAAAGTGGCATAGTCATATCTGACAGCAGGGGGCTGTCTTAGAGTAAAGATTGACATTAAAACTAAGGTGATGTCATCAACATATTCACTGGAATTGAATCCCATGATCAGGGATATCATTTCAACAATGAGTCTGCCAGTGTCAGTGAAAAAAGTCTGCAGATAAGGAGGTGGACCTTTGGGCTGGTGCTTTGGTAGCATGAAGGTCTGAGCAATACGGTTTATCTCTGATGTGGGAAATTGAGATGCTTTTTCGAGTAGATAACCCATGGAAAGAGGAGCAAGGGGCTTAGTGGAGTGGAACTGTATCATTTCATTAATGGACTTAGCAGTTATGGGAAAAAGAATAGTCTGGGATGGGGACATAACTGCTCTGTGGACAGGGTCATAGTTGGCACAACAATGATGAATTATTTTTGGGAAAACATGGACTGAGGGGAGGAAATACATGGGAAGATTAGATTCCCACAGTCCAAAGATGTCAGACTTGTTTAGATAGCTTTCTCTGACTTGGCAGAAGGCCTGAAGATGGTTCCTGTCACTAGATAAATCTTTTATTTGGAAATCTTTGTCGGCCAGGGGTAGATAATCTAAGTCTTTATGGGGTGCATTAATGGGCGCGACATTCAGGGCTATGGGAGTTTCCATGTTTGGTTCTTGTGTATTCAAACTGGAATTGGGGCTTTCTGTGGAAAAAATGGACTAAACAACAGTTTTGGGGTATTTTTATGGCGATTACAAACTGTTTTTACCTTGAATTTTGGCTTTCGCTGGTAGAATTCTCAGTGGAAAACAGAAATTGCAGGGTTATAGGGCAAAATGAATAAATACCTAGATTAAATAGGTAAACTGTGTACTTGCAGGCTGAATGACGGACTGCGGAGCACGATGTTGGAGTTTTCTTGGCTAGGTGGCGGGCTGAATGCTCGGACAGTCGACTGAACATTATGCATGGAGAATAGTTCGTAGAGGATAATGGGGAAAATGACGTTTTTATCATTTATTTAACGAAATTTGGGTTTGGCGGGACTTTTTGGCATTTATGGGGCAGATGACATCAGCATGATGGGACACGTTGTCGTTATGCGGAAGGGTGGTAAGCAGTAAGCGTCACACCACTTTTGGGGCTAGGCGGTTTTGAAAGGAGGGCGAGCGAAGACATGGAATGGGCGACGCATGGTGGGGGTAAGACGTAAAACTGTTGAGCGATCGCAAGTTAAAACGAGGTGGGATGGGCCGTCGCAATACCGCCGTCAACCATTGGATGGGGACGCGATGATCGGACGACTGACGGGCTATGGAGATGGCGGGAGTTTATACAGCGGGGCCCGGCACAATAAAACATGGTTTAATCGTATCGGGGCCAATTTTATTGGTTGATGGGTAGGTTATTAATTAACCCGAATGGTTAATTAATCCCTTTGCAGCAGGAAGTTAGAGTTATTAATGAATTATGGGTTAATTCATTAATCCCCTTTTAAACTATATAATGGTTATATACCATCGGGGCAGGGATTATATTAAAATTTGGGGTTTTATGTATAATTAACTAATACGGGAAGGGTTAACATTTCTTCGGGATTTATATAATAATTGTTAAAGTTAATATGAAACCAAAACGATAAGCGCCAAGTTAAAATGTTGGACATTTACATTTAAAACTTAGGCTAAAGTGGGAAAAGGGGTTTTTCAAGTGATATTATGCATTTCCTAAGTAAAATAGGTTTTTTTACTTAGGTAAAATTTATGAAATGAAATGAATGATGGATGGATGATTTCTGAGTACTTAGGCTTTTAGATCATTGGGCCGAGGGTCCGGTCCCTCCAGAAGTCAGAGAAATGCTCTGAGCCCCTTTGATTTTCAAAGTCCTTAATACTTTTAGGGGGAATTAGTGAAATATTTAGGGGGAAATGTAATGGGGAATTAGTTATTTAATCTTGTTATGCTTGAACTGCATCAAGTATAATGTATGCCTTGCACTGGTGAGAAAAGGAAAGATCAACACATTTAGAAGCCACAGATCTCTGAAATCCATAATCTTGTCCCAGTACGGAGGGGATACTTGGAGTGATATCCTTTTACTCGAAAAATCGAGAGTGAGGATAGCAAGAAGAGCAGCAGATTCTCCGCTGCTCTTCTGTCATCATCATTTCTCATATCCTGAAGATGGATCCCATTTGGGATTTGAAACGTTGGTACAAAAATGATAAAACTGTGGATTCTCCGGTCAATGATTTTAAAAAATTCAAGCCACAGATCTCTGAAATCCATAATCTTGTCCCAGTACGGAGGGGATACTTGGAGTGATATCCTTTTACTCGAAAAATCGAGAGTGAGGATAGCAAGAAGAGCAGCAGATTCTCCGCTGCTCTTCTGTCATCATCATTTTTCATATACTGAAGATGGATCCCATTTGGGATTTGAAACGTTGGTACAAAAATGATAAAACTGTGGATTCTCCGGTCAATGATTCAAAAGATTCAAGCCACAGATCTCTGAAATCCATAATCTTGTCCCAGTACGGAGGGGATACTTGGAGTGATATCCTTTTACTCGAAAAATCGAGAGTGAGGATAGCAAGAAGAGCATCAGATTCTCCGCTGCTCTTCTGTCATCATCATTTCTCATATCCTGAAGATGGATCCCATTTGGGATTTGAAACGTTGGTACAAAAATGATAAAACTGTGGATTCTCCGGTCAATGATTCAAAAGATTCAAGCCATAGATATCTGAAATCCATAATCTTGTCCCAGTACGGAGGGGATACTTGGAGTGATATCCTTTTACTCGAAAAATCGAGAGTGAGGATAGCAAGAAGAGCAACAGATTCTCCGCTGCTCTTCTGTCATCATCATTTCTCATATCCTGAAGATGGATCCCATTTGCGATTTGAAATGTTGGTACAAAAATGATAAAACTGTGGATTCTCCGGTCAATGATTCAAAAGATTCAAGCCACAGATCTCTGAAATCCATAATCTTGTCCCAGTACGGAGGGGATAGTTGGAGTGATATCCTTTTACTCGAAAAATCGAGAGTGAGGATAGCAAGAAGAGCAGCAGATTCTCCGCTGCTCTTCTGTCATCATCATTTCTCATATCCTGAAGATGGATCCCATTTGGGATTTGAAACGTTGGTACAAAAATGATAAAACTGTGGATTCTCCGGTCAATGATTCAAAAGATTCAATCCACAGATCTCTGAAATCCATAATCTTGTCCCAGTACGGAGGGGATACTTGGAGTGATATCCTTTTACTCGAAAAATCGAGAGTGAGGATAGCAAGAAGAGCAGCAGATTCTCCGTTGCTCTTCTGTCATCATCATTCTCATATCCTGAAGATGGATCCCATTTGGGATTTGAAATGTTGGTACAAAAATGATAAAACTGTGGATTCTCCGGTCAATGATTCAAAATATTCAAGCCACAGATCTCTGAAATCCATAATCTTGTCCCAGTACGGAGGGGATACTTGGAGTGATATCCTTTTACTCGAAAAATCGAGAGTGAGGATAGCAAGAAGAGCAGCAGATTCTCCGTTGCTCTTCTGTCATCATCATTCTCATATCCTGAAGATGGATCCCATTTGGGATTTGAAACGTTGGTACAAAAATGATAAAACTGTGGATTCTCCGGTCAATGATTCAAAAGATTCAAGCCACAGATCTCTGAAATCCATAATCTTGTCCCAGTACGGAGGGGATAGTTGGAGTGATATCCTTTTACTCGAAAAATCGAGAGTGAGGATAGCAAGAAGAGCATCAGATTCTCCGCTGCTCTTCTGTCATCATCATTTCTCATATCCTGAAGATGGATCCCATTTGGGATTTGAAACGTTGGTACAAAAATGATAAAACTGTGGATTCTCCGGTCAATGATTCAAAAGATTCAAGCCACAGATCTCTGAAATCCATAATCTTGTCCCAGTACGGAGGGGATACTTGGAGTGATATCCTTTTACTCGAAAAATCGAGAGTGAGGATAGCAAGAAGAGCAGCAGATTCTCCGCTGCTCTTCTGTCATCATCATTTCTCATATCCTGAAGATGGATCCCATTTGGGATTTGAAACATTGGTACAAAAATGATAAAACTGTGGATTCTCCGGTCAATGATTCAAAAGATTCAAGCCACAGATCTCTGAAATCCATAATCTTGTCCCAGTACGGAGGGGATACTTGGAGTGATATCCTTTTACTCAAAAAATCGAGAGTGAGGATAGCAAGAAGAGCAGCAGATTCTCCGTTGCTCTTCTATCATCATCATTTCTCATATCCTGAAGATGGATCCCATTTGGGATTTGAAACGTTGGTACAAAAATGATAAAACTGTGGATTCTCCGGTCAATGATTCAAAAGATTCAAGCCACAGATCTCTGAAATCCATAATCTTGTCCCAGTACGGAGGGGATACTTGGAGTGATATCCTTTTACTCGAAAAATCGAGGGTGAGGATAGCAAGAAGAGCAGCAGATTTACATCATTCTCATATCCTGATGATGGATCCCATTTGGGATTTGAAACGTTGGTACAAAAATGATAAAACTGTGGATTCTCCGGTCAATGATTCAAAACATTTAGAAGCATTTTCATCACAAGTATCATTCTGCAACATCATCTACCTACCCTACCTACTTTAGCCTGACATTTTTTCTTCTTTATTAGGGTGCACTTGGACTGGAAAACCCTTATCACCCTTTCTTTTACATATGGAAGTCTATTTGAATCTAACCTTATTACATCCAATGGCTCAGATTAAACTATTGAGCTCCTTTTATTTACTCTACCTATCTACTTATCTACCAAGATTAAACTGTTTGGTTAGATTTTATTCTCTATCTCTAGAGCATGAAATTGAAAGATTAATGAGCCTAGTTTGAATAGTTTGACTCTTCATCAATTTTGGCATAAATGACAAGTTGAACACAATTACTTATTACAGAAAATTAAATAGTAGTGGCATTTAGACTTGCACACTTTCCTGGTCTATTTTTGTTTGGGGTTCATTTCTTCTCATTTTTTCGACCATTTTATTCTTTTTACCATTTGATTTTTCTTTTAGGGTATACCCTCTTTACATTTTTTAAATTTTTTGATTTTTTGACAATATGGAAAACCTTTGCAACAAGAAAAGGTATGAACATATTACCGAGCTCATCAAGTCAATCATGAAATATGACACCTATTGGTATAGGAGCATAACAGAAGGCAAAGGGAAAGTAAAAGAGGCTCCTCTATTAACACCTCTTTCTAGCCCTTTGATTAAATTAGATGTAAAATTTGATTTGCCAACATATGATGGAGAATTAAATGCAAAAAAGCTAGATAAATGGATTAGATGGATTGATGTACATTGCAAGGTGCAGAACATTGATTCAGAAAGGAGAAAGATTCAGCTGGCCAGCCTACGCCTTGGAGGAATTTCCCTAGTGTGGTGGGAAGGTAGGACCCAAGTTGATTTAAAGAAGCATGGTAAAATTCTTTATACCTGGACTGAATTTGTTTCTGCCATTAAAAAACAATTCTATCCACTAGCTTATGTGCAGCAAGCCATGATGAGTTGGAAAACTCTTCGCCAATTAAAGGGGCAAAGTGTACAAAGCTATACCCAAGAATTTAGAAAAAGAGCTTTAATTCTAGGCATCTCTCTAGACTCACCTGAAACTTTGTTGAAGTATATAGGTGGTCTACACAGCTATTTGAGGCACACCATTCTCATGTTAAACCCTACTAGCATAGATGAGGTATCTGTTCAGGCTACACATCTAGAGGATAGAGGCAAGAATGTGAACCTAGAGATTTGGGGGTCATCAAAACCCACTGCAAGATAAAACAAGGAAAAGAGGAAGCATGTTGGCTTGTTGGGGCCTGACCCAGGTTCAGAAGTGTTTAGCCAAACAAATCCCAAAACTACTGGCCCTTTCGGCAACAGTTTGCGGAGCACGGACTGAGGTCTCACTTGAGGTAGTATGGGAGGGTGCTAGAACCAGATTTTCGCACCTTAGGGATGTCTTGATGAGGTCTGGAAAGGTAGCGGACCGATCTTTCATACTTGTATAGTTTCACACAGCTTATCCAACCTTCACGTAGCCCTTGTATCAAGTGCGAAGAGGAACTATCTAGATCCCTTACCCTTAGTATGTTTTTATTATAGATCTGACTTAATTCAGTAGTCTTTAGCAATCATTTAATATTTGTAACAAGTGCGCACAAACATAAGCCTTAAAGATATGCATAACACCATAAAAGAAGAGTAAATACACAGATCTACAAACAGATGCACGATTTTTCAGAAACACTTATCTTATATTAATCTTCTTGTCCTAGTACACTCCAATTCCTTCCCGTGCACTCAGCTGCACATGTCCACGCACATAGCTGCGGACTCTGCTAGGCCTCTGCGCACACAGCTGCAGAGCCTCTTCTACTACTACAACCCTCGACTCGGACTTACATACTTAGAGCAAATATTGCCATCAACAACCCATAACACCTTAGATCCGATCAAAGCTACCAAAAACTAAATTCTAAACCCAGAGCCTTGCTCTAATTATGCATTCCCATGGTCCGCAGACCATGGGCAGGCCGACTCGCTTTCTATTATCTTAGATTATTTTTGGGTGGAAAACCCTTTGACTTGACTTATTACAATTCACGCTCCGCGCACTTTGCGGAGCCTTTACAATACCAATACCCAAAATTGTGGGCTTTAAGCCCCAAAACTGTTACACAGGGGATCCGCTACCCAAAAAGCCCCCAACACAATCATCATGACTCATCTCGAGTCACTCGGCTGGTGCGGTAATCTTTGCGCGAAGTTCATCCAACAATCTTTGCACTTTGCTTACATCTGCAACACATTCTTCCACTATCTGTTGTACTTGTTGTGTGCGTATCTCCGATGTTTCGTTGTCAGGGGTAATTCCTTGCCTGAGTGCATATACACCCTACATGTGTGCCAGCTTTCCCTTGATCTTGGCGGTGACCGTGAATGCTTCCTCGAGCTAAGGCTGGATGTGTTCTTTAAGCAATGCTTCTTTTTGACGCGCGACGTCTACCTAGGCCTTTAGAGCCTGGGCCTCCCTCATCTTGGCCAACCATTGAGTAAGGGCGACCATTTGCGTGGTCCCCCAAACATTGTCGTAAGCCTTCTACAACTCCCATGTTTCTGTCTCTAACCATTGGAGCGTTGGGTCTTCCTGTAGTGAAGTGAGGGTGACGAGTGACTGATCTAGCAAGCCAATGCAATCCCACTATCTACTGTACCTGTTGTGTGCGTATCTCCGATGTTTTGTTGTCAGGTGCAATTCCTTGCCTGAGTGCATATACACCCTGCATGTGTGCCAGCTTTCCCTCGATCTTGGCGGTGACCGTGAATGCTTCCTCGAGCCAAGGCTGGATGCGTTCTTTAAGCACTGCTTCTTTTTGACGCGTGACGTCCACCTAGGCCTTTAGAGCCTGGGCCTCCCTCATCTTGGCCAGCCGTTGAGTAAGGGCGACCATCTGCGTGGTCCCCCAAACATTGTCGTAAGCCTTCTACAACTCCCATGCTTCTGTCTCTAACCATTGGAGCATTGGGTCTTCCTGCAGTGAAGTGAGGGTGACGAGTGACTGATCTAGCAAGCCAATGCAATCCTGTATGGCGCACTCTATTGCTTCCAACCCTGCTTGAATGGCATGGTGTCACTGCTCTCTGACCTCCAGCGGTGTAGAGGGCTGCGCCTTCAGCCTCAGCTCTGCGATCTACAAGTTGAGGTCCAACTAGATCCTCGTTGCTTCCTCCTTCACCTCATGGAATCCACTGGCCAATTTGTGGATCCGTATGCCTACTGGTAAGTCTGCTACAATCTCGAGCTCGGGGACACGACGACATGCTTCCTTGACAATTTTCTCCAACTGTTGAGTCTGTGCTATTACTTCATCGCATTGGAGGCTCAGTTGCTCGATGTTGATTCGTTGTTCACTGAGCATATGTACTGCGCGTCCTTCCCTAGCACGGAGCTCTATCGTCGCGCCATCCTGTTGCTGGTATAATATTTCTCGTGGAAGGGCAATTGAGTTTAATCCAAGTCCCTTGAGCTGGCATACTGCGGCTCTATCCTCTGTGTTGTCTGCTGTCAGTGCTCCTTTCAGCAGCGCGACAGTATTAGCCATTTTGGCTTGCAACAACTGCTCGGTTGCTGATGTACCCGTAGCCTCGTAGGCGGCTACCATTCCCTGCTGTGGGGGCCACACTTGAAGTTCCGGAAGTTGCATCCTGGGTGCCCCCAACACAGTTTTTTGCTCCATCATTGCCTCCTGGAGCGCTTCCCTGGTGACATCAAGAACTGTATCAGCAATGTTGCATAGGTCACCCTCGGTTAGTGTAATAGGATACCCATCCAACTTGGAAGCCTTCGCCTTCTTCCGTGGCCCAGTTCGTTCTTTCACACGTGGCTATTTCAATTGTGTAGAGGTGGTTCTTGGGTCCGCACCTTTTGTCATATCATCTAACCCCTGTCCGGTGGTCAAATTTGGGCCTCTTTCTTCCTGTGTCATAGTGGTCCCTACTGATGTTCTCTTTTCTGTGGCGGCCTTTGCTACCTCCTGGGACACCCATACTTCTTCAACTAGCTGTTCGTTCCACTTCTGTTGTACTAGAAACTTGGTAGCAACCTTCTATCTTTGAATCTCCATCTCATCGTGCACCACCAAATCTAGTGCACGCCATTCTGGTGGCCATGTGTCGAGCACCACAAAAACAACATCATCTATTGCGATGAAGGGGAGTGTGGTCCACTTCTGCTCTGGATCCTTCCACGCCTTGATATACACATGGTGCATATCCACTTTAAAGTCTACAAAACTCTTCACACTGTTGTATACTGAGGCGGATAGGCGTGGCCGTTTATTGATCCATAGCCATATGCTTGCCTCCATCAGTACCCAAAAGATCTTGGTTTCTCGGATTCGCGTGGCATCCTTCGTCACCCATAGCGATATGTATTTTGCTGCCTCTGGCCAGTCCTAGTCAAGGGGAGGAAACTGACTATCCTTAGGAAATTCGCTTGTAACCAATAGTATGGATAAGAGCAACCATGCGTAGTGGAAGGTCCTACCCTATTCTTGGGCCTCCCTGCAGTTTGTCAGGAACTCGTCACGCAGGAACTGCACCCAATTGAACTGTACCCCTTCTGTACATTGCTCGGCTATCATAATGACCATTTTTGGTACCTCATTGCCCCGAAATTTTCTCATCACCTTTCCTGCCAACAACGGGGTGGTGACGCGGACCCCTTTATCTTGAATACTAGTAATAACATACCCCCTCTACTTTTTCTCCAACTTATATTTCTTTTTCATGGCTTCTGCAAGCGTCAAGTCTCCACTTGTGCCAGCTATTTCCACAGGGTCCCTTCCCGCATAGGGAAGCTGAGAAATCCTATGAATTAGCTCCGCCATGATAGGAATGGGCTCTTCTAGCAACAAGTACCCATCGTGCACTAGGCAAAGCAGTTTCCTGATGACAAATATCGTGATTGGAGCCCGATGAAAGTGTGGAATCGATAGGAGGTGGAGTAACCCTGCCTCTTCCACCTCGCGCATCCATGTCCATGGCTGCAGTGTTATAATGGCCCCCTCTGTGGTTTGTTCCATCAGCTCACTAGTTTCCAAATGAGAAAACTTCTTGCTATCTGCAAGGTCCCAGTCTTCAAACTTCATAGTGGGAATGCGGCCCATAGCTGCTCCTTCGAACAAAACCCCCTTGGGGAGGGATGGGGTGTTAAGCGTGCTTTTAACAGCATCCAAATATTTAGGTACCTTTACCCTCCCTTTCTGCAAAGGGACATACTTGGGAAGTTTTGCTGGCTAGATGTCTTCTTCCATCTCTTCCTCTGGTTCCATCTCCTCAACAAAGGTCGAAGGATCCTCTTCCTCATCGTCACTCTCAATATTAACTGTTTTTCCCTTTCCTTCTATCGATAGTTTGCTGGACCACGGATTTCACGGAGACATACGGATTGGTCCTACTACCTGTGGGTCCTTCTTAGGCCTTGGCATCCAGGGAAATTTAGGGATTTCTGGTGCATCCCCTACCGATGGTGTAGAACTTTGTGCAGCTCCCTTTGTTGTTGACATGATTCTGATCAGGGACTCCTATGTATCCTTCGGCAATGCTTCAAACCACAAACTCACTCATTCATCAGGTTCATGCCCACTTGATAACACAACAACTCTATTCGCAAAATGCCAAGGGTTGTTTGATGAAGGGCCACCCATGATTTATAGGCCCATTGAAATTCAAACTCGACCGCCACCCCATTTTCTGTCTCATTAATGCTATACTAGTGGCAGATCGTTTCAAATCTAGTTCTAACTTCGTGTCTTAAATGCCCACTGCCCGCTCCTTTTCACCTTAACTCGGACATCTTGTCATGAACAGTGACACCAATGGTCACTTCCTTGTTTATCTGCGCAGTAGCATAGCCCATTCTGTGCGACCATGACCCTTGGGACATACTGACCCTGCGTACACCCCTGTTGTTGCACAGCTCCCTAACAGACTATTTTATAGTCCCGCACTCTCTTTCAACTGTCTAGAGCACTGAGACTATCTCCTCTTCGGCTAGTCAGGTGGTCGTACCCCCTTAGTGCACTGCTATCACGTCTTGGTGAATAACCCGTGACACGGTTTCTATTGTTGCCGCTATGTGCGCTGCTGGATGTGGCGCACTCTCTTGATTTCCCTCGAAAGTGAGGCACGACCTTAACCACGATATTCAACCAATTACCTTGCAGTCATACTCCTCTAATTCATCCTGAGGTTTGCGCGTATCTAGCTACAAATTTCCAGGTTTTTCATTTAGAAAGTTCTCCTTTAGTTCCTTTTCCAACTGTTTAATCTCCGCGTCCAACATCATATTCTTCATTCCGAGTAGTACCCTGTTTCTTTCCAATTTGCGAAGTTTCACATTCCCTTGCTAAATGGCTTCCTGAATCCCTTCATACTCCTCTTCACATGGTCTTATGAGTCCTTCAGTCTGGACTTCACGTGCTGTTCTCTTCTCCGACATTACTACATCCATAGCCTTCTGCGGAGGTGCTTCAGGGACCTTAGTTCTTGTACCATTCTTCAGCCTCGACTTCGCGACCAGGTTCTTGCATAGTGCTGTATATGCCCATTTGACTAGTGGGACACTCAGATCCCATTTTTTACATTGTATCTGCTGACCCTTATTTGTGACTTCGCGTACCTTGGTGAACGCTTCCCCCCTCGCACTTGGTAGTGCGATCCTTTTCTTCTGTCATTGCATCCTGTTTGGACTTGTGCTTGTAATACTACTACGTGCCAGAACAGTCTATTCTGTATATGTCTGTACCCATCAACAAAGGCACGCTTGCAAGCTGTTTTTCCCTTCTCCACCAATCCGCCTTAGCTGGGGTCTTTCAAATTGTAAGTGCATCCATCTTCTACCTTCGCGCCAATTTCCAATATTCTTCTGATGTATATGCCCCCATCGTGCAAGTGTTGCATGCAACACCCATTCGAGTGAACCGCACTGCTGCCATTCAGGTATGATACTTTTAGCTTTGTCTAAGGATTCATCCAATCTTGTTACCCCCTCATCTGTTAGCATTTCCCTTGCTTCGATCGTCATGTGCCATAGTGAACGAATCATCAGGTTTCAATTTCGCGTGGTTACTGTCACACGGAAAGAGTCGTTAGTGCGGTCACAACCGACCTCCCTAGAAGCCTAAGACTTTCTAGTGACAAACAAGACAAATAAGAGCAATCCTTCACTAAATATGCATTTACAATATGAGAAATCAAGTGTTTAGATCCTACCTATAATCCAATGCTGTTGTAGTAGTCCAGCTTCGTTGATCCGGATGAGCTCCTCCTTCTCTTCGAAACCTGCATTCACTAACAATCAAACGATTAAATAGCACCTGAATATCACATAAAATAAAACGTATTTAACATATAGACCAAGGAGTATATGAAACAACTCATAAATAACAAATTGTTGAGAAGAATGGACTAATTTGTATTAAAAGGTAACAAAAAGAACCATTACAACCTGAGCCTTGGTGTTGTGCAAGTCCCTCCCAGGGTCCACAAGAGTTCTCCTTTACTCTGATCAGCTCACCCACTTCCGAATAGAACAAGCAAAGATGGTAATCTCTCCTCACAAGCTTCTACAAGGAAGTCCTAATTCCAGCAGCATCTACCCTTAGGAATGTTCAGCTTTCAACCTCCCCTCCCTTTGGCCCAATGCCTGTATTTATAGTGCTCTAGAGGAAGTTATTCAGGTCCACCATCAATGGGATAAGCCCCTCTTTGGATGGGATAGCTCCCCTCTTGATGGGATAAGTTCCTCTTTGGTAGGGATACATGAACCATCTGGAGGTGCTTCATACACATCAAATAAGCTTCTAGAATGCTCTAGAAATGACCACAAGTAACTTTTTTAGAGTGAAACTTGCGCCTTTTGACATTTACAGGAGTACGCACCCACCCCTTTACATACAGAGCGTACAAGTACGCAGGTATTGTGAACTTGGGTTGCGTACACGCAGGTAAGGCTAAGAGAAACTGCGTACCAGAGATAATTGACTTTAAATGACTTTTCTCTCTTTCTTGAAGTTTGACATGAAGAGCAGAGGCATGAGACTTGCCAAGGAGGATAGTATGACAGTGGATGGAGCCATACTAACTACAAATAGTCATGGTGACATTTTTTAGTGTAACAGATCGCCCCCTAAAGTGCGAAGCCTGTAGTAGATTAGGGTTTTATATGATCTAGGAAGGGTGAAGTACTTTATCATTTCAAGGAGTATCTTGCGGAGAGCCCGGTCAGAACCTGCAAATATTCAACACAAAATACGTATATAAGGTGATATCATCGCTGAGGTAGGCATTCCCATACTCAGATTGAAAACTTTAACTAACAATCTAACTACTGCTCTGATACAAGAATGATTTTGCAGTACATCACAATCATAGACTTTTGTAGACATAGTATGGACGCAGCCATCTGTTTATGATTAGTCTACTGTATAATAAATAAAAAACTCCTCGCAGCCTAGATGGTGGAAACTAGATCCAGGGTCTTCATCTCTACTTCCTGAATTGGTACGATTCTATCCATGCGAATAAATGAGTTGATGTCGAACATGGTAGAAACCACTTGATTACCAGTCGATGATGTAAACTATTAACAAGTGTGAGAGAGACCACCAGTAATGTCAATGGTTCTCAAAGTACCCAGTACAATCCGTGAGATGTGAATGAATGAGTCGATGTCGAACACGTCACGGAATCCTTTGATCGAAAGTCAATGATGTAAACTGTCGTCAAAGGCGAGAAACCTGCCATTGATGCATGCAGACTTCAAGGCACTGACGATTTCTAAGTCATCTTTCTAGATAATGTGCTGATGTCGATAGAAAGCGACCCGTTGCAGGCAAGCCCACAACACGAAATCATTGTTCAAGTTGAAGAAATGTTACTGTAAGGAATGACTCAGGGATGGTCAAATGGATGACAAGTATTTTGCATATGAATGGTTTATTTGCAGAGACCTCTTGAACACATAACGACACGACAGATGGCTTGGTGACGATTGACCCAAAGTTAATACCCAGAAGACTTTCAAAGTCGTTTTATCAGCTTTAAGGCAAAGGATTTCCAAACCCAGGTGAATGAAAAGTGTCGTGTTCAAGAGCGGTGATAAGGTTCTTCTGTAACAAAGGATAACAAATAGGTTCATTCTTCTCTCTTTTCCCCCACCATTTCTGGCAAGTACCTCTTTATTTTTTACAAGCTTGAGGAGGATAACATATGCTTGATTATAAGCTCATCCTTCGGATGAGTCCAACTTAGTTTAGATTCGGACCCTAAGAAGGAGTGGTCCGTTCCTGTTTGTAATCGAACAGGTCCTTTACTGTGAAATTTTAACGAGTCCAGTATAGGAGAAACTCGGCGTTTTTCAATTTTAGAGAGTCTGAAAAAACTAAAGAAGACTCCAAGGTGAACTTTTTCGTAAATTTGTGTCTCCCAAGCCCAAAAAGGTATAAAATAATACCTGAGAGAACCGCTTGATCTTGCGACCAAGGAGTACTTTCATGATTAATGCCTTTGACCTGAAAAGTAAAAAGCGATCAGAGGCATGTCATTTTATTTCCAGTATCGAATTTGAAACGACAAAAACCCGGCAATCTTTTCTTGTTTTTACGGCCAGAAAAGAGCTATAAGGGGACTGTCTTTTAATTCCATTTTAACGAGTGTAAAAGAAACGCTCGGCAATATTTTCATGTTTTAGGAGTCAGAAAAGGGCTTAAAATATGACTCTGATGTCTCGGTTCGTAAAAAATGATGATTTTACCCTAAAGTCCTTTTGTCCTGCACAAAAACAACACATTACTCATACCTGTTTAAGATGGGTAAAAATACATTGAAAAATATCCTTTCATGGTGAAAAATAAACAAACTTAGCATTCATTTATCCAAAAAACCTATAAAAAGACTTTTTACCATGTCATTTTTACCATTTTACTGTTGAGGTTGAGAAAAGGGCTTTTGGCAAGAAACTTCCCGTGGACTTTGCGGAGAATCCGACCATCGGAATCGAGCGCCGTCTCTTTCAGGTATTTCACAACATCCTCCTCTTCAATTTCATCCGTTTAGAATTCCATTTTAAGTTCTAGTTTGATTTTTTGGAGGGTTTGCGGTTTTAGAGTCCACTTTTCGGGGGACGCAGGTGCCCCATGGGCGACCTACGTACCCCGACATTTTCGTATATGGGAAAATGGTCGGAGTACGCAACCCACCTTCAGAATAGTTGCGTATCCACGCTCTGTTTTCTGAACGCGGGGTGCGTACTCCGCGCAAAGCGGATTTCCAAAACCCAAACTCAAAACCTAACCATCAAAATTTGATTTAATGAATTCTAATCAATGTTTTTTGGTGTGTAGATTTCCCACCATGCTAGATTGGCGTGAAAGAGAACACGAAGATGTCGATTTGGCCGCAATAGTTCATCAACCTTCCATTGATGCTTTAAAGGCATGCGGTCTTTACAAGTACTGGGCCATACCTGGCATGAGGGCCCAGGTGCCATTCTTAGAGTGGCTGGTTGAAAGGTGGAATATTCAGGATCAATGTTTTTACATCGGAGAACACCAGCTCGAGATAGAGTCCTCCGACATATACTTTCTCACTGGCTTGCCTAACAGGGGCAAGCAACTCTCTCTATTTGGGACTAGGCCGGGTGGCCAATCCCTTGCTAGTCTCCGGCTAGAGTGGTGCAACAATCAAAACCAGGATAAGGGCATAGAAATCAAATACATATCCCGACCTGAACTTATGGTAATTGCCTTTACAGTTACCAGACTTTGCGGTGCTGCCGCTTTGCACATAGCCACTGGTTCCCAAATGCGGATGGCTATAGATTGCTTCCGAGGCACCATTTTCAACTGGTGCGATGCTGTGCTGGCCAATATGAAAGGCCAACTGACTAGGGCAAAGAACGGACAATTGAAGACCTTTGGATATGGGCCTTTAGTTGTGAGCTTTGCCCTAGAGAGAGTTCCAATGCTAATCCCCCGGCATCTTACTGTTCCAGTTGGGCCTCCTCGGGAGCCTAAGTTGACGCGATGGGTTTCGGTAATGGCCCGGCATCCTGATGAGGGTGTGGGGGTTGTCTGATTTCCTGCGGGTTACTTTCACTGGTTGGAGGACCAGGTCTTTGCGATTCAGGATTTTCCTTATGCCGGAGTAGATTTTCGCAATGATCCGGACATGGTTCTTCCACAGGGAGAACAATGGGACGACAGAGGTACTTCATTTTTCACAAGTTTTTAAATTATCTATTTTTTTTGTTTTTTATATATCGTCTCAAAACTGACAGCAAAAAATTTTCAAAATGCAGATGTAGGCCCACGGCGTCCGGCCAATCTCCGGGCTTTTGAGAGAAGAGTACCAGTTGCACTAGCACCAACCCCACAGGATGCGGCCGCAGAGACCTTAGCCGAGCTGGAACAGGACCTAGAGCGTCTCACGGCGGACATACCAGAGACGACTATAGACGATATTCCTATCCGACTTCAGCGCTATGTGGTCGCAGTCCCAGGACCTTTCAGGAGGTTCCTGTGTAGGGTAGCGCGGGCAGTGGTCTCATATAGAGAGCACCACCAGTGATTGGCTAGTCACTTTTGTAGACACATGTGACATTTTTGGTTTTTTGTACTTATCATTTTTGCCGATCATAAGGTGTTTTTCAACCTATGATCGAAGACGATGTATATTTTTGACACACTCCTATCTATATATATCATTATTACTGGCTTATTTTGTTAAACATGTGTGATGAAATGTTTATAAATTTACATTTATGATTGTTACAAATGTCTATTTAACATTCGAGATGCCATTGCATCTGCTAATGTATTTAAAGACCTTGGAATATGCTGATATTCAATGTAATCAAATTCACGTTCCAAGAGACGCACCCTCAAAAACAATCTTAATAACACTGGATTTCTAATGGCATAGACTCTATTAAGCTGTAATACAACGAGTTCAGAATCTAACCTCACTATCAAACTCCGAATCCCAAATGAAATAGATTCAGATAATAATTCAATCACTGCACTGTATTCTGCAATGTTGTTTGTTGTTTGACCGAGGCTCACCCCATGCATAGAAACTAACTCGTCAGAGGGCGAATAGATAACCCAAGCTGCGGAAGAGATATTCGTGTACTACGACAAGCACCATCAGCAAATCCAATGTACGTTTGGAGAGGCGTCGACATCTGCAATATCAAGAGTAAAACCAAGATAAGCCAGAATAACGACGAAAAACACACTCTCTAAGCTAAGCACACTGTCTAAACTAAGCAAACATACCAGCTAGAAAGAAAAATTAACCTAACTAAACTAATTGAATCTCCATACCCACCATTTAAGCATAATACCTCTTTAGGTAAAGTCCATTTCTGGGCTTACCCAAAGAGTCCCCATCAAAATCTACCAGCTCATAGGCCCCTTTTGCTAGCTTTCGCTTGACAATGTAGGGCCCATGCCACATAGGGACGAATTTTCCAGCACCTAATTTATCGTTAGCTTGATCATATAATAGCACTAGGTCTCCTTCCGAAAAATTACGAGGGGTCACATTGCGATCATACTGAGCTTTCATCCTTTTTGCGTGAGTCTCGATTGCCAAAGCAGCGTCACGTCGAGTCTCATCTAATTTAGCTAAGTATAACAGACGCTTCTCCTCTTCGGAAGTAGCTGGGAGTAATTCGATAGCCATTTGAAGTGATGGGATTTCGCATTCAATGGGTAACACTGCTTCCAAACCATAAACTAGTTGGAAAGGAGTGAACCCTGTTGATGTTTTTACTGAGGTTCGGTACGCCCAAAGCGCTGAAAATAACATGTTATGCCAATTCGACCGATGAATACCAATGATTCGTCGGATCATGATAACTAGAACTTTGTTGATGGATTCAACCAAACCGTTTTCTTGAGGATAATAAGGAGTAGAACTATCATGGCGTAAACCAAGCTGGCTTGTAAGTTCTGTCATCATAATGTTTCGAAAATGGCATCCATGGTCAGTGATTATCGCTTGTGGGACACCAAACCTAGCAATAATATGATTGAATACGAAAATCGCAGCTGTCTTGCCATCTGCCTCGAATGTAGGCATCGCCTCGGCCCACTTAGTAAAATAATCAACCGCAAGGATGATATACGCATGCCCCCCGGCCGAGTGAGGGTTACATGTAATAAAATCGATACCCCATTTAGCAAAAGGACCAACATCAATTATAGGGTGGAGAGGAGCAGGTGGTGCGCGCATCTTGCGATCAAACACTTGACAGTTGTGGCATTTTCGGACCGCAATGATACAATCTTTAAACATGGACGGCCAGAAATAGCCAGCACGCAACACCTTCTGAGCTGTGGCATACCCAGACATATGACCGCCACATGCTCCAGAATGACAGTCATTCAGAACCCTTTCTTCCTCTTCATGAGTTAAGCAACGACGAAAAACCAAGTCCGCCCCACGACGATAAAGAGTATCTCCAATAATTCTGTACTGTTGGGACTGGAATCGAATTTTCCGACGTTCCGACTTTGAAGCTTCAGGCCGAAAGGATTGGGTTTGGAGATAGATGATTATATCCCCATACCACGGATCTAAAGTGCTGATAAGAAACAGAGATTCGTCCGCAATGGGTTCCTCTGCCACAGTTTCCGTGTCAGCACGCGGGAAGTCACACATCAATTCCGCAAAAACTAAGGATTTCTTAGACTTGGACTTCTCGAACTCCAAATCGAACTCCTGCAGGATAACAATCCATTTGGAGTACTTGCCCCCTAGCAATTGTTTAGTCAAAATATAGATCATAGGGTTGCAATCCGAAATCACTGTAGTTTTACGGAGAAGAATGTAATGACGAAAACGCTGGACAGCCTGAACAGCTGCCAGGGCCAATTTCTCCACATGCGAATATTTTAGCTCAGTGGGATTTAACGTCCTACTAAGATAATATATCACATGTTCCGTTCCGAATTCGTCTTCCTGAACTAAGACCATTCCAATGGTGGAGTGGGAGGCGGCGAGATACAAAAAGTAGTCCTGGTTGTAGTTGGGAGGATGCAGCAACGGTGCATGGGTCAACGCGTGCTTAAGTGCATCAAAAGATTTCTGAGCTATCTCATCCCAAGAGAATTGTGCATTTTGTTTCAACAACCAGGTGAAACCCTTTGTAACCTCGGCGTAGTTAGGAATGAATCGACGTAAAAAGTTTGCTTTCCCCTGCAAACTTTGGAGTTGGCGCAAACTCGAAGGAGGAGGCAATTTGATGATAGCTTCGACCTTCGAGGGATCGACGCGGATACCGGCTTTTGAAACGACAAATCCTAGCAATCGTCCCACTTCTATGCAGAAGACACATTTGTGTGGGTTCAACCGAATTCGATAATGCTGACACCTCATAAAAATAGCGCGTAAGTGGACAAGGTGATCAGCTCGATGTAAAGAATGAGCAGGCAAATCATCGAGATACGGTTGCACAATGTGTTTGATGTCGTGAAACGCATAAGACATTGCCCGTTGGAAAGTGGCTCCGGCATTCTTAAGTCCAAAAGGTAATTTGCAGTAAGCAAATGTCCCCCAGGGACAAATGAAAGCCGTTTTTGGTTGATCGGCAGGTAGAATATTGATTTGGTTGTAACCGGAAAAACCGTCCATAAAGGAAAATATTTCACTGCCGGCACAATCATCAATTATTTGATCGATATAGGGTGTGGGATAGTTGTCTTTTGGACAAGCACGATTTATATCCCTATAGTCGATGCATATTCTTATTGTTCCTTGTTTCTTGTTAACCGGAACAATATTCGATACCCAATCCGTTAACGGGATCGGATAAATGAAACCTGCTTTCAACAGCTTCTCGACTTCTGCTTTAATCGCAACCGCTTTCCTAGGGTGTATCTGACGCAGACGTTGCCGAACGGGTTTAGCGTCCGGGTAGGTCTTGATTTCATGAACAACAATGGAGGGATCAATTCCTGGCATTTCCTCATAGGACCAGGCAAACACGTCGCGGAATTCTTGAAATAGGACCTTGTATGTTTGAATTTCGTCATCTGTACACGAGGCACCTATATGAATGTTCTCAATAATTCCGGTTTTGAACTGAAATGTCAATGGCAATAGTTTGGGAAATGTTTCCCAAATTCAACTCTGAATCAGGATGTTTCATGGGATTCTGAGCGTCCTTGACATATTCAGCTGTAAAAATTGATGAAAAATCATTTCCAAAGTCATCATCCTCAGGTAAAAACGAAGATCTATGATGAAGATCTTCCCATGGTAGATCGTCTACACTTAGGATTTCGCGAAGTTGTTCGTCAGATGACACGACTTCAGGAAACGTTATCCGTTCTGAGGTTGATGTGAAAAGTGATTCCTCACGGACCACATTCATTTGGTCAATTTGGGTTGAACGCGAGTCGGTAAAAGACTGCACGGCTTCATAAGCAATTTCATATGGACTCAAAGGCATGGCATCACCGAATGAGTCTATCTCAGATTCAGATGGGACAATCCAAGGATCATCGTAAATAATAGTGTCTGAAGTAATCATATGAATGGACGCGAATGAAGGGTCTGCATTGATCGAAGGAAAAGGAAAAGTTCCCAGTAAACCGGAATCTTTAACTAATCCTACACCAACATCCTTGTAAGGGATAGTCGTTTTACCGACATGCTGGATACTCTCTGAAGAGGCTGGGTCGGATGAAAAGTAAGCCAGCTGGTCTATCGTTACGATCTTACCATTGTGTGGAAACTTTATAACTCTGAAGACCGATGACACGACCGCTGTCATAGCGTAAGACCAACTGCGACCCAAAAGAAGGTTGTAGTCTAGAGGGGCATCAACCACCTCCACATCCAGACTAACGGTTTTTCCTTCAACCCCTATAGGCAAATCCTGTAGAATGCCAAACGGATGGAACCCACGGCCATCAAAGGCCTTAAGAATCGTCGGGGATTGGTTCAGTGAAGGAGAACCAAGCGATCTCCAACACTGAATCGACATAATACACGTAGAAGCTCCTTCATCAATTACAGTCCGATGAATAGGCCTGTTTTTGACTATCACTGGAATCTGGAAAGCCATCTGATGAGGGAGACGTGGTGTACTATTTTCTAGATCAAAGATTATCAGGTTCGGGTCCTGAATATCAACAGCTCCTATAGCCGACAAGAGTAATTTTCGTTGTGCTGGGCATGATTGCAGCACTTCCAAAGCCGACATTGCTGAGGGTGAAACAGCTAAATCCTCAACAATGTTATAATTCTGAGCTGCTCTCGCATGTGGATTGAAAGCAGACTTTCGAAGTATACCCTTGGCGGGCGGTTTGATTACCAAGTCCGGGTTAGGTTTCTCGATCTGTAGTGGATCAGAACCGGGAGCTGAGGTTGATGGATTAGAATGAGAAGATTCTGCTTCTTTGCCATCAACAGGACTCTTACTACCATAATCTTGCGATCGAGTCGCAATCCGTACATGAGACATCATCAATATGGGTTCTTCACTGGCACTCGAGGAAGAACCTATCATTTTACTCTCCTGCTTTGGAAATGGATCTTTCAAAACAGCAGGAGTTGGGGAACCTTTAACGATTTTCACAACCTCTGCCCGATGAGGGCAATCTCTTGTGAAATGATCTTCTTCACAAATTAAACAAGGATAGCGAGGTTTGCGCTTTTCGTCGTTAGATTCCGACTTCTCTTTTTTCTCCTTTGGAGCCTTGTCTGCTTTATCCTTCTTCTTGCCTTTCTTCTTACCACCGTTTTTTGATTTAGCCGTAGATGACTCTACAGCGTGAATGTCGGCGGTAATTTCAGGAGAAGACTCTCCTGTCGGGGAGTCTGGTAAGGTTATTATTGGAGAAGAATTCTTTGAGGATTTCTTCTTACTTTTAGTATTCACCGTACCAATCATGCCATCAGCAGCATGAGACCCCGAAGGAGCAGCAGCGATTTGATTCGACTTAGGAAGATCTGGGATCTTCTCGTGCAACGTACCCGACTGAGTGTAAACTAAGTCAAGGTACTGGGCTTGAGCAATGACTTGCTCCTCAGTAACTACTCCGGCCTTAGCTACATCTTCAGTAATCTTCGGTAATAATGATTTTACAAACCATTCAGCTAAGATTTGGTCCAGGATAAAAACTTTCACTAAACGTCTTCGACGTCTCCATTCATGAATATGATCGGAAATATAAGTGGACGTCGATTGTTTTAATGAAGTTAATAGCTCCGTGTCGTTATCGTATCTGACCGGCAACTGAAAATGAGTTAGGAACGAGGTAGCTAACTGGCTGAAATTGTAAAAAGAGGCCCGTGGTAACTCAATGTACCACTTGGCCGCGAGACCAATGAGCGTACGCTGGAAAAGACGTAAGCGGATCGAATCATCCGAGATGGAATTTGAAGCACACCAGAGGTGGTAAGTCATCACGTGATTGGACGGATCCTCTCCAGACTTACCTTCGAACTTGGGTATATCATTGGGCAACTTATTTGGCATTGGCGGCCAGAACGGAAGATATTGTATTGGATCGTTCGTTAGGCGCGTCAAGTCGGGTAAATCCAAAGTTGCGATAAACGGTAATTGCCGATTAGGATCCCTAAAACTTTGGGTCACAAGACCAGTCCCAGGAGGAGGATATCCAGGATAACTTGGAACAGGAATCGCATTTGGGATATTATATCCTCCTGGAAAACCAGGATTAACCGGACCGTACTGGGGTTGTTGAGGTTGTTGATAAGTGTACCCAGGATACGGTTGATACTGGTAAACTGGTTGTTGGACAACAGGACCGAATTGGTACTGTCCCTGGTACTGTTGGTAGGTAAATTGAGGTTGACTTGTTACAACAGTACTTAAACCAGGCTGCCCTACAGGCATCTGGACCGTGGTTTGAATCGTAGATCCGGACAACGGTAAAGATGTCTGAGGAGTGGTTGCAGAGACAGTAGAAACCGGAGCTGTCGATACTCCAGAAGTAAGTGTGGTAGATGTTGCGGTAGTTGCAGCAGTCGTTTGAGATGGAGTACTAGGTGCAATTGGCGGCTGAGTAACTACCGAAGTTACAGAAGTTTGAACATTTGACTGGACAGGTTGCGGTTGCTGGGGTGAACCAGAAACTATGGGTTGTCCAGTTTGAGGTAACAACTGTATACTTGGCTGCAACACCTGTTGACTTTGTGATGGATCCCACACTATCATTCCGGGGTATTGACTCGTAACAGGTTGAGGATACTGAGATCCATAACCGGATTGAGGATAGGATTGATAACTGAAAGGCACAGTTCCCATACCTTGAACATATGACTGACCTTGAGGTGGTTGATAACCTTGACTCAAGTATTGACCTTGAGGTTGATAACCTT
Source organism: Pinus tabuliformis (assembly GCA_031772625.1). NCBI lineage: Eukaryota > Viridiplantae > Streptophyta > Pinopsida > Pinales > Pinaceae > Pinus > Pinus tabuliformis. Next base: position 145,494,050 of record CM062812.1, read on the forward strand.
GGGGTAAATACTGATACTGGGGTTGACCTTGACCTTGAGGTTGATACCCTTGAGGTAAATATTGATACTGAGGTTGACCCTGGGGTACATATTGAGGCTGGGGTTGACCTTGAGGCATGTATTGTACTATGGGTACATACTGGCCTTGAGGTTGCCCACCAGGCGTTAATTGAGGCTGCCCCCTAGGCGGTAATTGGCCACCTTGAGGTTGAGAAACGGGAACGGAACCTGACATCATGTAAATGTCCCCTACACCCAACGGTTTATTACCATTGTTTCCAGTTAATAACCCATGATCAATGGGTTGAGGAGATGCCCCCGCAAAGGTACCAGAAAGTGACTGATACCCGGCGGGAACAGAAGGATCGCCGTGTAAGAAAGATTCAGGAGATTGAGTGAACAAGGACGACTGACCAGACATATTTACAGGAGTATAAATACCTCCAGGTGGAAAAGGAGTACGAGGTGGAGAAAAACTTATCCCTGAGTTGTCTAAATAATTGGTTAACGAAAGGTACCAAGTAGTACTTCTAGGAGGACTGTAAAAGATAGATTCACGCTCCCTTAGATCAATAGTAGGTTGATCTTCAAGGATAGATACGCCTAATTCTTCCTCTGGAGCAAGTTCTTCAATAGCTATCAAACCAGTAGAAAGATTTTCGGTGATGACTCTTTCTACCCTAGGTGAATCTGGTACACTAGAAGTTGGAGTAATAGGTTCAGATACTTCAGGTTCTTCGCCTATATCACTAGTAGATGAAAAACTACCAGCAAGCTCAGAAACTGCAACTGCTTCAGGATTATAACCTGTTTCTAGACCTTGGTAATCTGGATGGACTACCAATGACGATTCTCCTTCTTCAGGTGAATCTACTTTACTGCCACTAGGAGTAACAAGGACCTTTAAACCTTCGTAATGACTCGGGACGTCTTGAGGAGGTTCACCCCGAAGCCTATGGGATTTCCTCAACAATTCGGCCACAGAAACAACCTCAGGAGACTTGCCCCGAAGTCGAAGGGACTGTCTCGGTAATTCCGCCACAGTTAAAAACTTTTAACTACTGCACACGCAAACAAAGTAAAATCTCAAAGCAAACCACCTAAAGTCTCTAAAAAACCAAACAAATTTGAATCACACGCCTAAAGAATCTAGGGCGTCAAACCAAGCACAAACAGTAGCCTTCCGGACCAAAAACGCTAGTTGGAGATGAAACCCAACATCGCTGGATTTAGTACAGAAGTGGCGGGTGGAACAGTTACCCCGACAACCTGCTTAATGAATAGACCGGCACAAGTTCCTCCACTTTAACCATCTCGAGTGAAGTGAACCCCCCGGAAAATCCAAGTGAGTCTAGCCGACGTTTGCTCCAGGTACAGTGGGATCTTCCCTCCACCGTCACCTCGGTAGAATCCTAAAGATAATGGTCACTAAGGTTACCAATAGCAACAAATGCACCTGGGGGAACAGTCTACACTCCGACAGCACGCAAGGGCAGAGTATCAAGCTCAATCCCCTTGCCGGCTCCTTGACAATAATCCAAGGTTTACCGACAAGTGACCCCTGGCTCCTCGACAATGGTTAATCCGAGGTTTACCGTTTGTAATATGTGCGTGTCTGGCGTCATTCCCAATGAGGTAGGATTGATCCCCTCACTGGTTCGGACATGAGCTCGTGCTTCTCCTTTAAGAGGAGCTTTCCCAGAGTACAAATGAAACAATTGGATTTATTCTATCACAAGATAAGCTACTTGTTTGGTTTTGTTGTCTTGGAGAGTTAATTACTCTCCTACTCCAAGACACTAGCCTGATCTAAATTGGTGTTTCAGAGCCCTAGTAAATAAAAGTTACTAAGTTGATTTTACTTTAAGCGTTAATTTTATGGTTTTTCTTAAAGACAAAAGGTAGTGGAGATGAAACTGGTGGTGTGTAGACTCGACTCGCAACCACTACAAAGATGCACCTAAGATGATTTACACTACTTTTCTTTTTCAATGAATCTCCTAGCTAAGAGAGTTGGAAAATGCAAATTTTATAGAAAACAACTTTCTTGGCAAAGACAATCAAAGAAACAATCTCTTTATCTTTTCAAAACACACAACTCATGACCACTAATTACTTCACGAAATTTCCTTTTTCTCCTAAAAGACTACAAATGCTACCAAAGCAAACTTTTTTCCAAAAGAATTTTTGTGTTTTTTCTATATTAATAAAGCATGTAAAACTATTTTATCAAATCAAATTTAACAAATCTAAGACAATCAAATCAAATTCACTCAAAAGCAAATTAAAAGGAAATTTACCTAAAAGCAAAAAATAATGAGGACAAAATCCTACAAGGATAATTCCCGGATGTTTTACTCAGTCAAAATGCAACTAAGGATCAGTTCATGCAGAATCATAAACTAATCAAAAAACAAAATCAAAATCTTTTTGTTCTTTTTTCTCAAGAATGAAATTCAAGGTTTTAACAAACAAACTTTTCGAGATTCGCAAAGAGAAGACACAAAGGTAGGTCTCTCACAAGGGTGACTTCTATGACAGGCCCGACTCCTAAGAGGACTGACCAAAACTAAGGAGATCCAAAGTTTGACAACCTCTAACGCCAAAGTCACTATAGTACCAGTTAAAAATCAAACCCTAAGGCAAAATCCCTATGAATTCCACCAAAACCCTCGACACTAACGGGACAAGTTCAAGTGAAGGTCTCTGACAGTAAACTAATGGATCTGGGCAGTAAAAACAAATTAAAAACAAAATCTAAAGAGCAAAAAGAGGAAAAATGAAATTTTCTCAAATTTGACAGGGGTACGCAGGTGATCTGTTGACACAGGCGCGGGTACGCCCTGTGCGCAAAGACGCAGTGCGTACAAGTACGCACTATGCCTAACTCAGAGACTGCGTACTACTGGCAAAGCTAAGAAAAATAAAAATCTAATTTGACTCTAAGCTAACCCACCCAAATACAGAGTTAGACAGCCAAAAATCAGAAAACAAGCGATTTTTCTCAGACCAAAGTATCAAATTAAAAAGAACTCAAACACATTCATGGAGTCCCCAGTGGAGTCGCCATTTTGTCACACGGAAAGAGTCGTTAGTGCGGATACAACCGACCTCCCTAGAAGCCTAAGACTTTATAGTGACAAACAAGACAAATAAGAGCAATCCTTCACTAAATATGCATTTACAATATGAGAAATCAAGTGTTTAGATCCTACCTGTAATCCAACGCTGTTGTAGTAGTCCAGCTTCATTGATCCGGATAAGCTCCTCCTTCTCTTCGAAACCTACATTCACTAACAATCAAACGATTAAATAGCACCTGAATATCACATAAAATAAAACATATTTAACATATAGACCAAGGAGTATATGAAACAACTCATAAATAACAAATTGTTGAGAAGAATGGACTAATTTGTATTAAAAGGTAACAAAAGGAACCATTACAACCTGAGCCTTGGTGTTGTGCAAGTCCCTCCCAGGGTCCACAAGAGTTCTCCTTTACTCTGATCAGCTCACCCACTTCCAAATAGAACAAGCAAAGATGGTAATCTCTCCTCACAAGCTTCTACAAGGAAGTCCTAATTCCAGCAGCATCTACCCTTAGGAATGTTCAGCTTTCAACCTCCCCTCCCTTTGGCCCAATGCCTATATTTATAGTGCTCTAGAGGAAGTTATTCAGGTCCACCATCAATGGGATAAGCCCCTCTTTGGATGGGATAGCTCCCCTCTTGATGGGATAAGTTCCTCTTTGGTAGGGATACATGAACCATCTGGAGGCGCTTCATACACATCAAACAAGCTTCTAGAATGCTCTAGAAATGACCACAAGTAACTTTTTAGAGTGAAACTTGTGCCTTTTGACCTTTACAGGAGTACGCACCCACCCCTTTACATACAGAGCGTACAAGTATGCAGGTATTGTGAACTTGGGTTGCGTACACGCAGGTAAGGCTAAGAGAAACTGCGTACCAGAGATAATTGACTTTAAATGACTTTTCTCTCTTTCTTGAAGTTTGACATGAAGAGCAGAGGCATGAGACTTGCCAAGGAGGATAGTATGACAGTGGATGGAGCCATACTAACTGCAAATAGTCATGGTGACATTTTTTAGTGTAACAGTTACTTCATGCAACTCGTTCTTCTAGCATTCTATTTCTTCATCTCAATCTAAAGTACAAAAACTATCATGCTCCCATGAGATTCTCCCATCTTCAATCGGGTTCAACCGATCCTAGTCTTGTGCCATTATCTGGTAAATGCAATCCAGCTCATTGTCGCTGTCATCCTCGCACACAGGTTCAATGTATCGTGCTCCTTTTGCTGGATCTAGTGGAACTACTACACTTAGGGACTTTTTCTCGAAAATCATTTTCCGCTTCTTTAGGTTGATGACTCCATTCATATCCGTGGCCCACTTTATCCATAACAATGTGGGGTAAGGGTTACTGCCATCCACAATCTCTCTTACCTCAAAGTCCGTCTGCGTGCTCGCACCTTCGATATCCACTGTCACCCCTTTCAATCTTCCCATGGGCAAGATCTTTTGTTGGTTCGCTATCCGTAATTGAATAGGAGACCACTGTAAGGCAGGCCTGCCCATGCGTTCCCATGTCTGTTTCGGTAACACATTTGCGTCTGAACCCAAGTCTAAGATTACTTGATCCATTTCATACTCACCAATCTGCGTCGTCAATCTCATTTCCCTCTTGGTGTGCAGTGCATGCTTTCCCAGTTTCCGGACTACGCGTGGTTCACCCTGTCCTACGCATCTAGCGTTCATCTCTTATAGTCCTTTAACTGCCTTATTGTCATGCAGTAGTTTCATGCATGTCTCTAAAAAGGTAGTAAGCATAGAAGGATCCATTCCCGATTTTGGTTGATCCTTACTACCTGAAGTAGAGGCCTCCTCGAAGCTCTTCTTAGCTTCCATAAACGTTTCCCTTTCGCGTTCCAAGTAAAACTCAGGTTCCTTCATAGGATCCTTATGAACCCATGTATCATCCTCGGGTTTCTTTTCCTTATCTTCCCCTGTGGTCGCGCCGCTTCTAAGCACCATGTTCATGTTGGGGTCTTCTTTGCGTGGTTCAGAACTCATCATTTGGATATTCTGAGTTGGAGTAGGCTGTAGTACCCCTTTCTCGTGCATTTGTGCGATCAACGTCGAACAATCTACCGCTTCATGATCAAACTGATAACAATACGGACAACATGTTCTGGTCGAATTCGTACAGTCACGCACGTAGTGCCCAGGTCCTCTGCAATTATAGCAGATTAACTGTCCGCACCCTCACCCGGGTCCCATTCCTCCTTGTCCTCGACCTCACCCTTGAAATCCAACCCGCGCTATTACTGTGACTGGATCCTGACCTCTCGCCTCGATCTGCATCCTGTAGGTAGGTGTTTGATCCATCAACAATTCATAACTTCGACATTTTTGCTCATTGTGGCCCACTGATTTACAGAAATTACAAAATAACTGTTGTAGAGTCTGTGTGTACTTCTACAATAGGTGACAGTTATCCATCGTGTGCTTTCCTCCCACTTGATAGATCGCACACCAGAGTGTGGGTGCCATGCTTAGGGCCACCTATGCCTCTGGTCTCAATGGCATTGGTCCCCCTCCCATCAAATAGTTTGCGAATACAGGACAATGATCCTTATCGTGGCCCTGGCCTTTACATTTTATGCACCACACTTCTTTGCGCACTTTTGGCCAGGGCGCCCTATCCTGCTTCAAACTCTGCATCTCCAAGCATAGGTTTTGTAGTTGCGTGTGGATTTTCTGGAATCCTAACCTCAGATCTTGTATCGGTGTTTCATGCAACCTCATCACCATTTCCAATGCTTCTTCCTAGGTTGAGAGCTTCTGCTGTGATAGCGCCATCCTCAGGTGTGGTGTCAAAGTCGCCACAAACCACGCACAGTGCTACGCATATGTTAATGTCATATTAGCCTCGCAGATCGTACTTTTCAGCCTCTGATCTAAATCCTAGGGGGTTTCGCCTGGAAGCATCGCGATCTCCTTAAATCTGATGATCGACTGTGTTTTTGATTTCAGCCGGCTAAATTCTCTATTCAGTGCGTTCTGGATCTCCACTATTCCTGCATTTGGATGATCATTCAAGTGCTTAATATACCAAGTCAGTGCGCGATCCTGCAACGCACTTACCAATGTGGCCTTCTTAATGTTGTCATCCATGACCCCATGTGCTTCCCACACTATTCTTACCACAAACCAGAACTAATCTGGGTCCTCGTTCCCTACTCCTCCTAATACAAGTAGCTTGGTCGCGCTTACCATGTTGAACTACGGGTTTGGCAAAGGTGGGGTGGTTGACGAAGGAGGTGAGTAGGTGAAGTGGGTGATGGCGTAAGTGGAGGTGATAATTGTGGAATGCACTGCCTTATCAAAATGACCACACTCCTTGGCGAAACTCGAGCATGCTCTTCCTCACTTTCTCACGAAGGTGAAATTAAAGGATTGTTCCCTAACCCTTCGATCCCTTTGTATATTTTTCTGCTCTGCATCGTTCCACTCATTAATGTATTCGCATAGCCTACTTTTCACATAACAACATCTTAATCCAGGTATTCAGGGATTTGATGTACCTGCCTTGCGGTCCTTAGAGAAAACATCGTTCTGCTTCGTTATAACTCACGGTTGTGTCTATCGTGAATTTGGTGATAAACCCTCCTATTATGCGATTGAGCCAATGGTCCATGGCCCGCACGATCTTATCTTCTGAAGCCTCTAGTCTGCACACTAGCTCCAAAGTCGACACTATCGGTTGATCGAGCTTGCACCTTCATTGGCTGTCGGCTAGTCTCGCGATCCAATCATACAACTCTGATGAGAAGGTCGAGAAGAATATCTCGTGAATTTTCGTGTATACGTAGCGATCCAGCCACCTCTTGTTGCATATCTGCAGGGTTCTATTTTCCTGTATCATGAACTGGTGAAGCTTCTGATCCAACCAATCTTCAATTTCCTTCTTCGTAGGGTTCTAGTGTTCTAACATCAGACATCCCTTAGGAAGATCCCGGTCTCGGCAATAGATCCATTTGTTGGCTTGTTGGGGCCTGACGCAGGTTCATAAGTGTTTAGCCAAACAAATCCCGAAACTACTAGCCCTTTCGGCAATAGTCCACAGAGCGCGGACTGAGGTCTCACCCGAGGTAGTATAGGAGGGTGCTGGAACTAGGTTTTCACACCCTAGGGATGTCTTGATGAGGTTTGGAAAGGTCGCAGACCGATCTTTCGTACTTGTATAGTTTCGCGTAGCTTATCCAACCTTCGCGTAGCCCTTGTACCAAGTGCGAAGAGGCGATATCTAGATCCCTACCCTTAGTATGTTTTTATTATAGATCTGACTTAATTCAATAGTCTTTAACAATCATTTAATATTTGTAACAAGTGTGCACAAAGATAAGCCTTAAAGAGATGCATAACACCATAACAGAAGAATAAATACACATATCTACAAACAGATGCACAATATTTCAGAAACACTTATCTTATATTAATCTTCTTGTCCCAGTAACTCCAATTACTTCCTACACACTCAGTTGTAGGTGTTCGCGCACGCAGATGCGGACTCTACCAGGCCTCTGCGCACATAGCTGCAAAGCCTCTTCTACTACTAGAACCCTCGACTCGAACTTACAGACTCAGAGCGAATATCGCCATCAACAACCCATATCACCTCAAATCTGATCAAAGCTACCAAAAACTGACTTGTAAACGTAGAGCCTTGCTCTATTTATAAATTCCCATGGTCTGCAAACCATGGGTAGGCCGACTCGCTTTCTATTATCTTACATTATTTTCGAGCAGACAACCCTTTGACTTGAATTATTACAATTTGTGCTTCACGCACTTCACGAAGCCTTTACGATGCCAATACACAAAATTGTGGGCTTTAAGCCCCAAAACCATTACGCGGGGCATCCGCTGCCCAACAAAGCAGAAATGAAAAGAAAGGAAGACAAACATTGTACAGAAAGACAAACCTTCATGCACTCACTACAAGAAGGATGGACATGATGATGAACATTGCTGGTCTTTGCATCCGGAGCTGAAACCCAAGAAGTTCAATCGTAAGAAGAAGAAGATTGTTGCTGCTATACAGAAGGATTTGGGGTTAGACTTAGGTGATGAAACAAGAATCACAACCATAGGTATAAAAGGTAAAAATTCTGAAGCATCTACTAGTAATTCTGCACAAACTAATGATAATGAAGAAAATGGGAGGAAAATACATGAGCTTTTTCATATTAGAGTTATTTCCAAGCATCAAAAGATTAATACTTTATTTGATAGTGGTTCATAAATAAACTTGATTTCTGAAGCAATTGTAAAGAAGTTGGGACTACTAACCACACCTCACAAGAAGCCATATCCATTAGGTTGGGTATGTGATAAAGTAAAGCTACAAGTGACTAGACAATGTAAACTTAGGTTTGTTTTTGGGTCAACATTTGTAGATGAGGTTGAGTTAGACATAGTTCCCTTGGATATATGTGGAATTGTTTTAGGAAGTCATTACTTGTATGATAGAAAAGCCATTTTCTATAGAGCCAAAAATAAGTATCAACTCACAAAAGATGGAATAGAATATATTGTAAGAGCTCATCAACTCAAAAATAATTATACTCTCATAAACTCAGGGCAAATGGAAAGAATTGTAAATTCATGCAAGCAATTTTTACTACTGGTTGTAAAGGAAAAGAAACTTGATAAAACCAATGTATTTGAGGGCTTTGATGATAAACAGAATGCTGATTTAGAAAAAGTTGTTTCAAATTATGATATCCTATTTCAAGAACCTAAAGCTCTGCCACCCAAAAGGGAAATTTTACATGATATTCATTTGCAGCAAGATGCTCCATTGCCTAACATATGAATTTACAGGTTATCCACTTTAGAGAATGCAGAGATCAAGAAGCAGGTACAGGAGCTGCTCGAGAAAGGGTTCATAAGTCCAAGCACATCGCCATGCAGATCTCCAATCGTGTTGGTGAGGAAGAAAGATGGTTCGTGGAGGATGTGCGTCGATTACAGAGAACTGAATAAAATAACGATCAAGAATCGGTATCCTCTTCCTTGCATAGATGATCTATTAGATCAGTTGAAACAAGCTGTTTACTTTTCCAAGTTGGACTTACGTAGTGGCTACCATCAAGTCAGAGTTGCAGAGCAAGATGCATGGAAGATTGCTTTCAAAGCAAAGCAAGGGATGTATGAATGGCTAGTTATGCCTTTTGGCTTAACTAATTCTCCTACCACTTTCATGAGAGTTATGAATGATGTACTCCAACCTTTTATTTATGATTTTGTAATTGTATATTGGGATGAAATTCTTGTTTTCAGTAAAACATGGGAAGAACATTTGAAGCATGTAAAGCAGACTCTAGATGTTTTCAAAAAAGAAAATATCTATGTTAAGTTATCAAAATGTAAATTTGGCAAAACATCTTTGAATTACTTGGGTCATATAGTAGGGGGTGGTGAATTGAAGATAGATCCCTCTAAGGTCGAAGTCATTGTGAACTAGCCTAAACCCAAAACTGCTACAGAAGTTAGGAGCTTCCCAGGGGCATCACAATATTGGAGAAAGTTTATTGCTAACTTTTCCTTGATTGCACCTCCCTTACATGCTTCGACAAGATTGAACAAGGTGTTTTAGTGGGGAGGCAAACAACAGAAAGCCTTCGACACCTTGAAAGAAAAGATTAGTATAACACCAGTACTAGCATTGCCAGATCTTCAAAGACCATTTGAGATTGAAACAGATGCCAGTGACTATGCCATGGGAGCAGTGTTGATGCAACATGGTAAACCCATATGTTATCATTCTGAGATATTTAATTCTGCAGTAGTTGATTATCCCACATATGATAAAGAATTGTCTGCATTAGTGCAGACTGTGAAAAAGTGGAAACATTACCTATTGGGCAAAGAGACAATTATACATACTGATCATCAACCACTTCAATATTTACACTCACAAACTAAGTTGTAGCAATCACGACACTATAGGTGGATGGGTTTTGTACAATAGTTTCATCTAGTCATCAGATATAAGAAAGGCATACACAATAAAGTTGCAGATATGTTTTCTAGACCAATCATAAATACATCTACTATACTTAAGCATAATTCAGTATTGCATGAAAGCTACATTGAAAAATATGCTCAAGATGTAGATTTTAAAGATGTATATGCAACTTTAAGTCATAGCAAACAAGTAGAAGAATTGGATTGTCATGTTAAGGACCAACTCTTGTATCATTAGGGAAAGTTATGCATTCCTCAAACTGAAAGAGTTAATATAATCCGAGAAGCACACACTTCTCTAATATCAGGTCATTTTGGGTAAGTAAAACAGTTGCACAGCTGCAAAGATTTTGTTATTGGCCAAGAATGCATGAAACAATTTCTAGATATAGTAAAGGATGAACCATCTGTGCTAAAATCAAGCCCAACAATAGAAAACTAGGCTTGTACACTCCACTTCCAGTTCCTTCTCATCCTTGGCAAAGTGTTTCATGGACTTTATTGGGGGATTGCCTAAATCTAGAAAAGGTCATGATTATTTATATTTTATTATGGACGGGTTCAACAAAATGTGTATTTTAATACCTTGTAACAAGCAGATTATAGTTGCACAAACAACAAAGTTGTTCTTTCAGAATGTCTGGGTGCATTTTGGGTTACCCACTTCCATAGTATCTGATCGAGATTCCCGATTTTTTGGGAAGTTTTGGTGAAGTCTATGGGAATTGATGGACACCAGACTGAAGAAGAGCACAACCTTTCACCCACAAATAGATGGCCAAACAAAGGTGGTCAACAGGACAGTGATCCAGTTGTTCAGGGGCTATTGCAGCAAGCATCCCAAACTTTGGGATGGACATTTATGTTATGTGCAACATGCTTACAACCGTGCTAAAAATTCTTCTACATAGAGATCTCCCTTGGATTTTGTCTTTAGTAAAGACATAGTAGTTTATGGACACAATGATGTGGACAAAGCAACTAAGTTCATTGAACAGATCCAAGAAATTCACCAGGAAGTGCAGGAACAGCTGGAACAGAGCCAGGCCAAGTACAAGGCAAGGCATGATAAGCATCAAATTGAGCATAGCTTCCAAGTTGGTGATCAATTTTGGTTTTACATCAGCAAAGACAGAATGCAAGGTGGAGGAAAGAAGTTGAAGCCAATAAGGTATGGGCCTTTCAAGATACTTGAGAAAATTGGTGAGAATGCTTTTCGCCTTGATTTTACAGCTTACATGCACATCTATTCAGTAGTTAATGCAGAGAACTTGAGATTATTTGAACCTTCATTGATTGAAGATCCCGAAGAGCAAAGTCAGTTGCCTTCCATTGATGATCTGTTGCCTGAATATCTCAATGAGTTGCAGGAAGATACAATTTTGGATAGGAAGGTGAGAACTACGCATAGATGGGATATTGAGTACCTCAGAATTGGACTCAAAGGTTCAAACCCCAGTAGTGCAAAATGGATAGAGACTGGCCAAGTTAGGAAGCTGTATCCTCACTTGATTGATGCTTAAAAACCAACTTTTGGTGGTCCAAAAGCCTTTTTAGTGGGAAGGCGTGATCCGAAATGGATCCAAGAACTCTTTAAGTCTTCAAAATCGCTTAAACGATCAAAACAATCATAGGAGAAAATATTCATAGAACAGCAAAAAACACTATCGGGACCCAAAACACCAAGAAAACAGTGAAAACAGAGCTATCAGCGGCTTGAACAATGAATGCATAGGAGACGTCAAATCTAGCCAATCAACTATCCAGATCTGATCGGCAAATCGCAATCGGAGATGGCTATCAAAGGCTATCGGAGGCGGTCACATGAATGTAGCGATAGCGATCGGTGGGGTCAACGAGGACCGTCAATCAAGTGCGTAGATCAACGGCCCAGGTTAACCAACCATATCGCATCGGTAGGTAACAACGGAGCGCTTACAATAGCCTGGGGACTTCTGTGATATGCGATTGCAACTAGTCACATCGCAATATTGTATCAGGGCTATGCAAAGGAGTGGGGTCGATTATGACTAAGACTGCGATAGACCAGACCTGATAAAATTATAAATGCTATTTCATAAGATTTGAGATCCGTCAAATGGCATTTTTAATGTATTTCTTTAATACAAAGGAAACAAGTGGTATTTCGGGAGGCCAAAGGCGGAAAGTGGTTTGGGCTAGGTTCCCCGATCCCATACGCTGGCTGCCACGTGTCCAGGCTGAGGAGAGAGAAAACCACCCTCATCGAGTGGTTAACTCCTGTACGAAAGGGGCCGCCCAAAATGAATCATAGCCATTGGATCTGGACCTCCCAGATCAACAGTGGAGATGCGATGCCGATGTACAGGTAGACCCGATAGGAGTATAAGGCAGATTTATGAATGATTGAAGTCCGACAAACTGTGTTTGGCAGTTTTTCTCGTGTTTGAATGCATTTATCTGTGTAAACAGAGAGCAGCTGTTTCAGGGATTTCAAAGGCCCAATGCACTCATCCGTTGCAGAATAGGTGGCCACCTCCCCAAAAGGCATTATGCCATGATTGCTAACACCTAAAAGAGGGATTCAAGTGGACAGAGGCCAAGAGATAGAAAGCTGAGAAGGTGAAATGAACAGTTAGCATAGATTGGCTTTAAAGCCACAGACATAGAACAAACAGAGTAGGCAGTGCTGAGGTAGAGCAAAGACAGAGACAGAGAGTGATAGAGAGTCTGTGTACTCAGAGAGGCTTGAGGGGTTCAAGAAAAAACTCTTACTGTTGTATCTATTGTGTGTTGAGACTCAAATTGAGCTCATACTTTGTAAAACTCTGTTATGAAGACATAATAGAGAGGCCACCACTGAAGGCTAGACCAGGAGATGTAGCGCATGAGTATTGGGTGAACTCCTTATTAAACTTGTTTTGCTTATGTATGTTGTCTATTATGCTTCTCTAACTACTTCATTGTCTATGTATTTTGCAATCTTATCGATCCATTACATAAAGTAACAATGGAAAATCCATGCACATGAGTCTGTAATACATTAATAATTGTCTTAGATCTCATTATCAGATTAGGCTGACATTTAAGATGAAACTTATGGGTCAGATTCTTGAAACGTTTATGCCAATCCGGCATTAATGAATCGAATGTGGGGGGAACGGTCAGATTTGAATTCAAAATTCCCTATAAATTACAGGTGGCTGCCCAACGAAAAACACTTGGCATTTTGAGAATTGAGTTGTTGAGCTCTCAGATGCACATGAACCGAGATTTATTCGAGGTTCTCGTAGCGAGTTCAACGTTTGAGCAGTCACCAGAGACAACATGAGCATTGTTGAATAGCGTCATGTCAGCATCCATAGAAGCTATAGATACTGAAGTAGTGACAATAGAGGAGTCGGTGCTGGAAATTATTTTGGAGGCAGAAGAAGCTACTCCAGAGGTTGTCGAAGTATTAGTGGAAGTCCCCAAATCACCAAGGACACCGAGACCAAAGCCAACCCCGACCAAGGAGAGCACGAAGAATAAGAAGGGCAAGCAGCCTGCAATACTGGTGCGCGCACCACCAAGAAGAAACCCACCGAAGGATAAGCCCACCGTATAGGAAAGGGCAAAGCCATCAATCTGGATCCAGAGGACAAAGAAATAGAAGACATCCCGATGGTTGATGAGGATGTGGGAATAGATGTGGAGGAATTTGAAGTCCAGGGTGCTGACCCTATCACTCAGTTGCTTGACTATGTCCCTCTGCGCAAGGGAAAAACCAAGGTGCCAAAACATATCAATGAGAGGAAGGTCCATTTTCAAACCCCTCTACAGATGAGATTGTGTTTGAAGGACCGCGCTTGGGGTGGGTTCCTATGTTAAAGCTCAAAGATTGGGACTTACCTGACCATGAGAAGTTCCTGCACTTGGAAACCGAGTAGCTAATGTTCTGCATTATTGACACAACCACCAGGATGACGCATTAGAGTTGTGGAAGTGGCTTAGAGGAGTAGACAAGGTAGGTCTACTCAACCTACTATGGGTGTCGCACTACAACCGCACCCCTGTTACAGTCTTGGTCATCAAGCAATTGCTATGCTTGGTGCATGATTAGTGCCTGTGGCTGGAGGAGCCACTACCCATCACTGATAGATTGATCCACAGGATCACGTGGTTGACCTACAGAGGAGATAATACAGCCATGATGTTTGGCAGAAAAGGTGGTGAGCAGGTCCTTGTGGAGGCCATGAAGGAGAAATTTAAGCTTGTGAAGAAGCTCCGTGGATGTGCCATATCAAGCATCAATGACCTTGCTGTAAAGGTGGCTACGCAGATTTTGGTAGGGAAGGTGATGAGGAAGTGTCACACTAATGAGGTGTCGGCACCTATCATCGCACTAGCATCCCAGTGCTCCATAGGAGTCCATTTCAATTAGGTGCACTATCTCTTCGGTGAGTTCCTTTTGAACTGTAGTGAGGCACAGGAGCTCAGCAAGACTTTCCACTATGCATGGCTCTTGCTCTTTATTGTGTTGGTAGCATGGGAGTTGCTAGAGGATAGTCAATTCCCTTTGGTCATGCCAGACCTACCAAAAGCAGCGAAGTACACTTCGTTGTGAGTGACCAAGGATGCACAATGCATCAAGGACAACAAGATCTTCTGGATATTGATGGAGATGAACATCCGCATGGCCATCAATCGAAAACCACGGTTGTTGCCTACGGTGTTTGCCAACCTGCAGGGCTACGTGGAGTTTAAGGCATATTTTCACCATGTGTCCATTAGGGTGTGGAAGGACCCTACACAGACATGGTATGACTTGCCTTACTTGGTAACAGATGATGCCATTGATGTAGTACTTGATCATTGGCTGTCAAAATGGAGCACTACAACAGACTTGGCGGTGGGAGGGAGTAAGTCCGCTGTGTAGTGCAAGAAGGAGGAGGCCAAGCTCAAGATGACGTAGCTAGCCGAAAAGAGAAAGAAGGAGGCTATTGACAAGGCCCAAGTAGAGCGTGACGCCGCTCAATAGATGGAGAAGCAAATTGGTGGAATAGAGTGTGACTCTGACAAAGGCGCGAGGTTGCCTTCACTTGAGACAAAGGAAGAGATGGACGAGTAGAAAGAGCAGCATGATGTAGACCCACAGGCAACAACCACCCGCATCAAATGTACAAGGGAGCAAGAGAAAGTAGGGTATAGGAAGAAATCCAAGGCCACTAAGACATCGCTGGACCTAATCACGCTCACCGAGGGTGATTTGCATGACATCAACGACACGGTGTGGGATGTCACTGTGGAGGCCCTACAACAGTTTAAGAAGGAGCAGAAACTAATGTTGGGGGCTATCCAGACTGGTCTACAGGAGCCGCAGACCCACACATCATAGGCTGGCACAGTGTCCACCAACCCTGCCATCGACACTTTAGAAGCTGCCGAGATGTTGTGCACAAAGGTCTCCGGTGTGATAGTGCTGCTTGATGGAGCATTGACCATGGAGAATGAAGCTGACAAGCCCACTATCAGTGCCCTGAAGGGAGTAGAGTTGAATCTGGTAGCACTCTTTGGCGAGGCACTCCACCTATTGTAGGACGGAGTGATTACAGAGTTGAGGGCCCATGAGCACCGCGCCTTATATGTGATCAGCGAGCAGTAGATTAACAATGAGCAGATGGCACTACAACGAGACTCTGCCATCGCCGTCATGACCAAGGTAACCAACCAAAACAAGCGTATAATTCAGGTCGTGGAGGGGCATGTTGAATGGTCCCATAGTTGGCCATTCCTGAGGAAGAACCAGTCAAGATGTGCATCTGCAAGCTAGCTACTGGGGTGCGTGACAACCGCACAGATATGGTAAGGGCTTAGCTAGAGTTGAACCTTCAGATTACCGAATTACAGTTGAAGTCCCAGCTTTCAACCCCGTCAAAAGTAAAGGAGCAGTGTGCAACTGCTATCATAGAGGTAATAATGATGGTTGACAGTGCAGTAGCAGAATGCGCACAACTTTTTGAGTAGTCGTTCGAGGTCCTGATGAGCTTGCAGGAGGGCCCTAATGTACAATGACTGGAGATAGAAGTGCGAGAACTACAGCAGTGCTATGATGAGGTCAAAGGCACAACACGAACTGTTGCACTCACACAGAGACTAGAAAAGCTGGAGGAGGCCAAGCAGCTGAAATAATAGGTAGATGCAGCGTAGCACAAGGAAGCAGTGCTGAAAGCACGACTGAAGCCCTGGCTGGATGAGGCTTATGCAGTTACAGCCTCTATTGAAGGAAAGCTTGCAACTCTACAAGTAACTTAGTAAAAGCTTCAGGTTGATAGTTTAGGCGCAGTGACCAAGTAGATGGTTGAAGAAGCAAAGCAGGCGGCCGCACAGTGCACTTCCGAGGTTGCGGTCATACAGGTTGAGCTAGGAGATCTTCACACTAAGATCTCTATGCCCACAAAGTGACTCGAGGGTAAGTCATGATGTTTGTGTTGGGGGCCTGTTGGGAACAGAATCCCCCAAGGATAGTTTTGAGGCTAAAAGCCCATGTTTTGGGTCAAATTTTGTAATAAAGTTGTAAAGTCTTCGCATTTTGTGGTCGCAGAGCACGAAGATGTCATGAGTCATAAAGGGTTGTCCACCCTTATTTTTTAAAGTGTAAAGTCGACTATAAAGATATACCCATGGGTCGTGGACCATGGGATTATGTAAAAAGAGCTAAGTAAGTAAGCTCTAAGTAGCTTTAGAAGTAATAAGTCTTAAGCGATAAGGAGGAAGTCGTTAGAGAAGTTAAGTTTCAGGTCGTAGCGTAAGTAGAGGCTCTGCAATTGAGTGCGTAGAGGCCTAGGGTGGAATTCCGTAACTGAGTGCGCGGACCCTTGCAGCTATGTGTGCAGGGCGGATAGAGTCTGTAATCATCTAAAAATATCAATAAAGAGAAGAATTCTACAAATTCTATGTCTTTGTTTCTTGTTAATGCATCTTGTCATACTGCGTATGGATTTCATTTACAATGCTTATGTTTTGTGCAAATGTATGTAATTACGTTGATTAATTGAATGCAAGTAAGAATATCTGTTTATGTGGTGCTAACTGTGATTATTTAGTAAGATAAATAAAACATTTAAATATAACTTGGGAACTCGTACAATACGTTGTCATAGCAGCGCCAAAGTACCTGAACTACAGGATAGGGCTGCATGAATGCCAATCATACTCCTTCACAGAGGTACTGAATAACGGAATAAAGGGCTAGACTGACAGAGTCTAGAACTTAGCAATCTGTATGGAAGCTAGAACGGAGGGTACAAACTGACATCATGACCATCTCAGGGTGCAGAGACTTGGTTCCAACATCCCCCCATACTGCTTCGGGTGAGACTTTGGTCCGTGCTATGTAGGCTAATGCCGAAAGGGCCAGTAGTGTAGGGATTTGTTTGGCTAACTAACGCTGAACCTGGGTCAGTCCCTGTTAGGGCCTAAATCTACCTCAGGTTGAGAAAGGTAGGTCTAGGGTAACATCAAACCACGCTTAACCTGGTAGCTAGCCTTACCAGGTCGGGAGAGGGATCTCTCCTTGTCAATCTCAAAAAATATGGCAACTTAGGCTTGAGATGACCGAAAGTAAATTCTAATTTTAGGCTAGGTATATTTGTTCAGAGGATTTTGATTGATTTTAATGGTTGGTTGTTGGATCAGATGAGGAAGGCAACTTTGGGTCTGGGAAATCAACTCATATTTGTAGAGGTTTATGTGGGGTGAGGTAGGCAAGTGTTTTAGCACTTTGAAATGAATGTGATGGTGAGTCTAAAGACCGGTGAGGAGTTGGAGAGGGCATGCAAGGCTCATGAGTCCTCTTCAAATAGTGGAAAACATTAAAAACTAAATGTATCCTCTAGGCAGAGCACTGAATATCAATGGATTCTACCTAATTCTCTTGATTCATTTAGTTACGAAGAATGAAATAGATTTTGGAACACACGCACATAAGAGAAACTAAATTACAGAAGAGAAAACAATGCCAAGACAATTTACCACAAGAATCCCACAAAATGCTGCAAAACCCTGGTTCATTTCCTTGCCAAACTGCAGAAGTGATTTTACAATAGTGCTCAATGCATCCACAAGAGTCCAACTTTTACAAATGACTAAGAAAGTACAAGATATAGGCATCAAACCACCTATGCTAGGCATCAAGGGTCGAATCCATGAGTCAAGGAGCTATTTCAACAACATCTAAACTAGGAACTGAAAAATAGGCAGTGGAACAGCTTGCGTCTAAAAATATGGACACTGATTCATTCATCCTCCAACCAATTCTAATTGATGTATCTACCCCCTCAAGTCATTTTTCATCATATTTACATCATATTACATCGTATGACTTCATATTACATCATTAATTTACCAAAGAGAGAAGAAAAATTCAACTGACAGCTAAACTGGGCGAAATTCTGAACAAACAGACAAAACTGGCAAAAATTTCTCCTATGCGTAGCGCCACTGATCCTATGCATAACACTTTTTCCAAGCCACTTTTGGAAGGCTTCCTGAAGTCCAAATTAGGTATAGGATAGCTCATTAGAAATCTTTGTGAGTCTATTTTTTGGAACAAATTGAATTTTGGAATTTGGAGTTCATTTTCCCCTTCAAAAATGGAATCTCCCAAGACTACTTCCTGTGTGGAAAAAAAGTGGCAGAGAGGGCACTTTTTGGGTGTTTTTGGCCCTTCTGGAGGTCCAGAACTTGTCAAAATTTCTTAGCCATTTTTGATCATGCATAAATTTTCATACTAATTCTAAAAATGTAAAAAAAATTTGCAAATGGAGGCCCCCATCAAAATTGTAGCGCCACCGGCGCTACGCACCTGCTGAAAAAACCTGTTTTTTGCCTTAAAAATTTCAAAAATGACAAAAAATGCTCCAAATTTCTTGAAATTTGGCATGAGTGATCCTTATCAGGTGCTTTGATGAGCCAATGATGCTTCGGCCAAGATCTTGAGCTTATCTTGTTCTTTTTTGCTCCTCAAAACTCTTCTTAGCTTGGCCTTTAACCTCTTCACCCTTGCATTACAAATCTTGTTCTGGGTTAGGTAGTGATAGGCTAAGTGAAGAAACATATTTTTGTCTCTGTTAGCCCTCTCAATCAACTTCTCCAGGTGTATGTTAACCCACTCAAGAAAAATCTCCCTAGGATTCTCAATTTCCTTTGCCTTTTGTCTTCTAGACTTGCCTCTTTGCTGCCTAGTCACTTGGCCTTTTTCATTGTTTGTGAACATTTGTGGTGAATGAAGGTAAGATGAGTATGAAGAGATTTTAATAGGAAAATAGGTGGGGGTGAACAAGAATGGGAAAGGGATGTAGGGAACAAGTAGGTTTAGTGAATAGTGTAGGGTTTGGGAAATTTATATGAGGGAATGGGGTTCAGGGCAAATGGATGAGATAGGAAAACAAATGAGAGGGTGAACATGTCAATTTTATGGGACAGTTTGGGTGAACACTAGGGTTTTAACTTTATGAGTGAAAGAATCACCAAGACTTGATGCAAAACCCTTTTCAACAAGAAGGATTGATTTACTTACTTGCCAAGAGATAACTTGAGAGATTTGAAGAAAATTGAGTTATTTTGGAGCGATTTGGGGCTTTTCTACCAGGTGCATAGCACACTTTGTATATGTAGCGCCCGAACAAAACTCAATGTAAAACCTGCACCAGGTGCGTAGTGCCAATTCTATGCGTAGCGCCAACTGACAGGTGCGTAGTGCTTTTTGCAGGACATGTTTGGAGGCCTTCCCGGTGTCCAAATTGGGCGTGTAATAGCTCTTTGGAAATATTATTGAGTCTAATTTCCAAAACATCTTGAATTTTTCATTTGGGAGTTCATTTTCCCTACCAAAAGTCAAATCTCTCAAGACTAGTCAAAATGTGCAAAATGAAGCTGCCTAAATGCAGAGTGCTGTTACAGTCAACTTTTGAAGGTCTTCCACAACTCCAAATTGAGCTCATGATAGTGAATTGGAAAGATATTTATTTCTAGTTATCATTTTAATCGTCAAAAAAGTGATTTGGCCAACCAAGCTAGGATAAATATTGATTTTCCCAAGGTCACTCGAGAGGTGTAGCAACCCTCCTAAAGCAACTTGTATTTTTGACATTTCTCTAAAACCGTGATAGCTGTGTAAAAAGTGAACGAGGTTTTTATTCATTGGTTTGTTGTGGACAAACACCTCTCTTAGTTGTTCCAAATTCAGTTTTTCTTGCTCAAAACCACCATTTGAGTAAAACGTATCCTGACGTGTGAAACAGGGGATTTGTCGAAATGAAGTGAAATGAAGGGGATAAGGGGCTTCTAAATTCTTGAGAAAATTTTGGGAAGTAGGGAGGGATGTTAGGAAATAGGGGAAAATGGAATTTTAAAGATTTAGTGAGGGGAAGGGGTCCAAAAGGGCAAAACATAGGCCTAGCCTAGAAAATTGTCAAATTGTAGCAAGAAACTAGGGTTTGTGGGAAAATGAGGAATTTGAGGGATATCAATGATGGGAAGTACTTAAGAAGGTACATTAAGGATAGGGCAAGGTGTATGAACATTAGGACACAAGTTTTGTTGATGATTTGACCATCCGAGAGAAATTACCTTCAAAACCCTAGGAGAGGGAAATGAGCCTTACCCAAATACAACTGAAGCACGAACAAGGTGTAAAATCATCCATTGGAACCTGAAATGATGATGAATAATATTTGAATGATTGTACACTCAGCTGAATGGTGACATGAACCGACATTTGAAAAACTTTGGAAGGAGTGAAAACAAACCTTAGACCTAATACCTAGTGACCAAATTTTACTTGAAACCTCACTGAAATGACAAAATTTGACTTTGACACCCTAAGACCACTTTGTAAGAGCATATTTGATCACTGGTGGAAGGATTCAAAGACTAACACTAACAGACCCCATGCAACCAACATTCATTACACTGATCACAAGTGAAAATTCTTAGTTTCATTACTTTGTGTGTAAGAAATGTAGCTTGTCACTACATAGATCAGAAGTGATTTTCAATTTGACCACTTCATATTCATAAACTAAGATGGAGCAGAGAATTTACATTTTTAATTCGTACTCAAAAGGCCCAACTTCGCTTCCTCTAAGAAATCCATACCTATATAGTAATTAAAATAAATCATAGAAACATTTAAAGACATACTCAAAAGGCTATATTGTCTTCCTCTAAGGTAGCCATGAGTATAAAATAATTCAAGGGTAACCTAAGAAAACTATAGACACTGCATGCAAGAACTCATTATCACAGGGCAATTTTAATAGAATTAAAGTGATTTCTAAAGAAAAATGGCAAGTTTGCAATGAATGTTAGTTTAGGGTGATTCGAAAATATCCTCTATTAAATCACAGTACCAATTCAAAAAGTAGACAGAAATATATATCTTCTGATGACTATATAACTATATGGAGTTTAATTAGCTGATTGACATCATTTCCAAATGAATTGACACCATAGCATACAGTTGAATTAATTTAACTGTAATCACCTTGCCAGTATTTTTTTTGTTTGAAGTTTCACCCCTTCTTTCTTTGTCAAAAGCCACATAATTTGCTAGGAGTTTTTTTATCATTACCTACTCAACTAGGACCTTCTCCATAGAAGCCATTACCTATATTGATTAGTATAGGCCCTTACCTACTTAGCACAAGACATGGTTTATGTGTTAAGGATTTCAACAACTAATTAGTGGGGTTAGGAAAGAAAGTAGAGCTTTACTTGCAGGGTATTATTGCAACATAAATATCTATATTATGAATGGTTAGAGTAGAATAAATCAATCATAATCCAATGATTAAAGTGTTAAAGGAATAATGTTGTGCTACATGTTAAAACTTATCATAACTCACAGTTTGTACATGAAGGAAAATCCCTATACAATCATAATAGATTCTAAGTATACATCAACATGCCTAGTTCTTTGTAATGTCAATTAAGCAATAGTATTTTACACAAACATGATGGTATTTAGTACTATTATGTCATCCTTATTGGTATTTGTCTCTAGTACAATCCATGGGTTGTAAAAAGTATTTCCTCTGGATGAATTCTTCATTTGTGCCATTGCATCAAATAACCAAATCAATAACGAAGTTATACCACATATCTAAGGTAAATTAAACATGACTATCACTACATTGACCAAGGTGAGGGTGTGCATCCACAGAGACAACAATTTCAACTTGTAACAAATATGAGGCTTCTTACTTTATTTTATTCTATTTTTCCATCCAATATGATGCACTTGGATTTTTCTTACCTATTTTGCATATAGGTAGTCTGATTTTGGTAGAGACAACAAGGTTGACTTGTCTTTGTTGTTAGGTTTTATGCTTAAACTGTTTGAGTTACAATTTACATGAAACTTACTTCCAGTGGAAATCTGTATTCCATTTTTGTTTACGTATCTGACTGTCCTTATCAGCTTGTTACCTTTCAAATTTGATGGAAATTTAGATTTACTCCATGTTTATTGTTCTTGTTCGTCATTATGACTTTATTCATCTATGTTTCAATCAATGTACATGGATTTTGTATTATTTCTCCAATTTATCTTATCTCACATTTTATTCTTCCTACATTCCTCTAGAAGGATTTATATTGGGGATAGTCACATGGTCCATTTTATAAGAGGGTTAGATGAAGAACTGGGAGTCACGACCAATTTAATTAATTCATTCATCTCTAGTTCAATACCAAAACAACATTTGAGTTGTACTAGTAATGGCTTTCAAAAAGGAAATAACAGAGTAATTTGTTCTTGTTTGGATTTCTTTCTCAAGGGAGGACATGTGTATCGATTTGAATATGGTGTTAATAAAGTTGTATTTCTTTAGAAGCACAAATATTGAGAGAGATTGGTAATAGTGGTAGAGAAGAATCCCTAGTGGCTTATCTCTCTCCAATAATTTTCTTTTGGTTTACAATGCAGATTACCTAAAGAACTAAACTCATACATTTTGATCAACTTTCTTGAGCATTATTACTCCAATATGTTATGGTAATTAATTACATTTTATATGTAAGCCCAGAAATTTATGTACCATAGATATTGTTTGTATAATTTGTCTTATTGTAGGTATTGTAATTTTGAGCTCATGAAACTTCAATTTATAAGAAATCTTAGAGCCTAGAATAAATAAGGTCTAACTCAAATTATAATAATAATTTAAGCATAATGTTTAACTATATCCATGTCATTTCAAACCTTTCCTGAAAGAAGATTGGAATATCACAAAATGGTGACAAAAATTCCTTCACGATATCCTTAGAATGGTTGGAATTTTTCATGGGTTCAAAGTCACTAGCATGGCTCGTGACAATTACTCATTCCAACTCCTCATTTGCACAATTTGAGCACCCACTGGGCATTTCACTAGAATCCAACATATGATCAAACAATGGAACAACTGTAGGATCCTAGATGATGAAAATCCAAGTTGGAAATTATATATGATGATTACTTTGTTGAAAAATGTAGCAGAAAAGTCTCAATTTGATTTTGCCTTAATCAAATTGATGAAATTCGAAATTCTACATCAGCAGACAACTTAGAGGACTTAACTGAGGTGACATGGCTCTTGTCACTCAGTTAAGAACACTCAATTCGAGTTAATGAGTTGAATTTTAGTTTGGATGTGTTGATTCCTATTTTATAGGAGTCTAGCTCAGTTAATTCGAGTTAAGGGCATGAAGTTCAGTTGTATATAGTGATTCCTAAATTTTAGGAGCCTAGGTTGAGTTAATTTTAGTTGTGATCAATTAAACTAGTTATAATTGTTAATAGAACTAGTTGGTGGTCAATTAAATAGTGGGACTATAGTCTAAATTATAGATCATATATTTAATTGATCAATCAACTAATAATTAGCTCATGCATGCAAAGAATAAAAGTTGCCCAGTTGTGATGGAGTTTCCAAGGCAGTTAACCAAAAATTGTAGACTAGTTGAGTGTATAGGTGTTACATGAGATCAGGTGATCAACCCTGGGGAATTGTGTAAACATTTTGGAGAAAATTTCTAATTAATAGAGGCATATTTCCTCAAGGAACAATGAAAGCCAATAGGGGCTCATGCAGAGGAAAAATTTGACTGTGTCTGGGTCAAAGGCATTGAGTGAGTAGAGAGATAGGTTGTGCACTTGCAGGGTGAGCTCAGTTGAGTGAAGAAATCGTAATACATCACTATTCATTTGATTAGTGCAAGCATGCATTGTAGTTTTTAGCATTTTTCTTTCCTTGGGAAAAATACTATTTTCATGTGTGTGATTTCTTATTGCATGTCTATGATTTGTGTTCTAGATTGTGAATTAACTTCCGTGGAGCAGTAGAGTAGCTTTGAGTCTTGTGATCTAGTAAATTTCATGAGAAGTTTCATCTACACATTAATTTCTACATGCTATTAGAGTTGGATTCACATTATAACCAGTCATTTAAGTCCTCATGTCCAATGATCATTGAAGTGACTAATGAGTTTTTAGGAGGAAGAGTTATGGAACCATAGTATAGATCCAAAAGACCCAATGAGCATACTTCTTAATGGAGCTAGAAGGTTTCTAGTGGATAGATCAATGAGCCAATGTCTAGTGACACAAAAGGGGTTGTGATAATTGATATTGGTAGATTTAGGAGTAGCGAGATTTCCCACAAGGAGATAAAAACTCATAAGAAGTCTAGTTTCAGAAGGAGAAGCCCTATGGAAGCTAGTACAAGCAGTGGTTGCAGCAGCATTGCGTTAGCAGTAAGCAAGCAGTAGGAATAGGAATATGAGTAGATCTTATTTAGCCATGCATGCAACTATACCTCCAAGAGTTAGGTAGGGCGATGTAGATCCTTAGTCCCAGAGTTGCCTAAATTTTGTAAAGGTCCATTCAGGTGCTCTCCTCATGGATCATTAGCTTGCTGCGAGGGCCCATAGTATTTAGTAGCAAGAGGATTAGGGCTAGAAAAACACTGAGGAGTGCAGATTATTTTTGACAGTAGAGTAGGAGGCTTAGTAGCACAATTAGTAGTAACACAAATGTCCCAGTAGATAGTTGTAGACACAGTTGATTTAGTTTGTTCTTTTTTTATGCTTCTCAGACATAGATATTTCAATAGCAGCAACAATAGTGAGAGGTGTTGCATGAAGTAAATTCCACAGGTGTAGGATAGGGGTGGTTGATAATCTCTTTCTTGGTGAGAGGGAGTGGTGAAAAATGCAACAAGAAAGTCTCAATTTTATTTTACCCTAATCAAATTGTGGAAATTCAAAATTCCACATCATCAGACAACTTGGATGAGTAAACTGAGGTGATATGGCTATTGTCACTCAGTTAAGAACACTCAATTCAAGTTAATGAGTTGAATTTTAGTTTTCATGTGTTGATTCATATTTTATAAAATTCTAGCTCAATTAATTTGAGTTAAGGGCATGAAGTTCAGTTCTATGTAGTGTTTCCTAAATTTTAGGAGCCTAGGTTGATTTAATTTCAGTTGTAATCAGTTAAACTAGTTATAATTGTTAATAGAACTATTTGGTTGTTAGTTAAGTAGTGGGACATCATTCTAACTCAAATATCATCTAGTTAATTGATGAATAAACTAATAATTAGCTCATGTATGTAAAGAATACGAGTTGACTAGTTGTGGTGGAGTTTCCAAGGGATTTAAACAACAATTGTAAACCAATTGAGTGTATAGGTTTTGCATGAGGTCAGGTGAGAAACACTGAGGGATTGCACAAGAATTTTAGAGGAAATTCCCAATTAATAGGGGTTTGTTTCCTCAAGGAACAATGCAAGAAAATAGGGGCTCAAGTAGAGGAAACATTTGACTAAGTCTGGGTCAGAGGCCTACAATAAGCAGAGAGATAGGTTATGCACTTGCAGGGTGAACTTAGTTGAGCAAAGAAATTGTAATACGTCTATATTAATTTGATTAATGCAAGCAGACATTGGAGTTTTTAGTAGTTTGCTTTCCCCAGGAAAAATACTATTTGCATGTGTGTGATTTCTTATTGCATGTCTATGATTTGTGCTCTAAATTGTGAATTAACTTCCGCAGAGCAATAAAGTAGCTTCAAGTCTTTTGATTTAGTAAATTTCATGAGAAGTTTCGAATTTCTACACATTGATTTGTACATACTTAAACAAATGATGAGATTAAACCCATGCATTTCTTTCCAATAGCCTAAATATATCTCAAAAAATATTAAATTGAACTGACCATAAATAAATGATGCAGAGAATTTTTCTTTATAAAGCTCTCCAATACACCAAATTTGGTGAGAGTTAACCTTGAAGTCTCAAACTATTTGTGTTGAAAAATATTGGCTTACGTCCTTTATTTCGTATATTTTAGGAAAACACCTTTTGAGTTCATAGTGGTTTTCAAATTCGTCACTCTGAATGCGTTCTTTCGTTGAATCCAATTTCTTGTCAGCACCTAAATAAAAATAATACACCATAAACAAAATGAATATGACACTATAAAATTTGTTCAATATTAGAGACCTCCCCTTCGAATTATTTAGAGCCCATGCACACAAGATACACATGTCAACCATGCCCATAGGCTCTCACATCTACCACATGTCTCATTTAAATAAAAAAAATAACATATATATATATATATATATAGATATATATATATATATATATATATATATATATATATATATATATATATATATATATATATATATATATATATATATATATATATATATATATATATATATATATATATATATATATATATATATATATAATAAAATTTATGGGATATACACGTGAAGTCAGCATGTATTCCACGTGCCCCTCTAGACTCCCATGTTAAACCTAGGTACTTGTTCATAGATTGTTGTCTTCACTCTAGCTTGCCTTGCTACTTATGCAATCAAAACTTGGTGATTGATGGTTAGGCACTTAAGAGGATATTTATCACTACATGCACTTCCCTATCTCTTGCAAGCAAGATTCATTAGGGGAATTTTGAGGTCTAAAATAATAGTGGAAATAGTAAAATAAGATTATATTACATCATCAAATTTTAGAGGGAAAAAAGAAAAACTTGTTTTCACAACTAGTATTTTCAACTTATCTGCCTATGGTTTTACTCAAATTTCGAGCGAAAACACTCATTGGATGTAGAATTTGATTCCTCATCCAAGGAGTACCCAAGTTACATACTTTCGATGGAATCTGCTATATGAAAAATGAGAAATACATGAAAAATGTGACTGCAATCATGTTTTTTAATGTATTTATCATATTTCATGTAGCAGCGTCCATTGAAAGTATGCAACATGGGTACTCCTTGGATATGGAATTAAATTTTGCATCCTGTTATCCTCCACAATGTCTCAAGGATGAGAAGGGAGACCAAAGGAGGTAACCCAAAACCACTTGGGTTCAGTAGCTAGCCCTGCTAAACCAGAGAGGGATCTCTCTATGAATTCACAGCCAATGAATACTGGAATGGGAAAATATTTTAGGCTAGATATGCTAGGCTCAGGTAGGGTTTTGAGTTTTTAGGTTTTGATGCTGGATAAGGGATGAAAACCAGGTAGCTAGGTCAAAGTATCAAAGGGTTACAACAACAAATATATAGAGGAGCAAGGTAGCAATGCTTTTGTGATGGCTTTAGGGTTTGTTGGTGTAGTGTAGTGTTTGAAAGAAGAAAAAGGTCTTAATGAGCATGTGCACCATGAATTCATTAAGAAAGAAGGAAAATTACACAAAATGATATTCCCATCAAAACAGAGATTTATGCAAAGAATTTTGCTTATAACCTTTAAGGAAAATCACTGAAGAAATAAGATATGGAAAGGAGAGATGTATATCATTCATAAAAAACTATAGCAGGGAAAATACATCATCATAAACTCACTACACATGAATTCCTCGATAATAGTTGCAAACTGCTCCTTTCATTTCTTGAATAAAGAGTTGAAATACAAGCTACAAGTGTTCCCACCTCTGATGTCCAACCCTGTGTTTGAATAAAAAAATACATTCATATATACAAAGAAATGATTTCCCCACTCTCAGGGGTCGAATCCCTCAATGTAGCATCAATTACATGAAAAGCTCAACCAAAACCCTAAAGACTAGGGAGGTTCAAACAAACCCTCCATTTAGAAAAACTAATACATTTGACCTCAAATAACCTTTTAAGAGCATGAATCTAAGTCAAATTATTCTACCAAAGCTTATTTATCCATAATTACATCATTAAGACATCAAAATAGTAAAATTATATCATTAGGTCGAAATTTCCTTAAAGCATATTGAAGAAAAGCTCTCGCAAGGATATGCGTAGCACCTAGCTTGCAGGAGGATTTTGGAGGCCTTCCTATGCTCCAAATTCTAATCTTGATATCGCATTGGAAATATCTATATCTCTAGTTTTCATTTGACTCATCAAGAAAGTGAATTGAACACTCTAGCAAGGAGAAAAATTGATTTTCCCAAGACTTCTCCGATATGCACAATTGTTGTTTCAAAACAGTGACAGAAAGTGACTTTTTGACCCCTTTTTTGACATTTTCTCTCAATCTGTATACTAAAAAGTCTACAAAAATGGATAGATGATATTATTAGGTGATTATCTATCCATCCATGTAGAATTTTTTGCATTTGGAGGTTTGAGGAAAAAGTGCAACACCTTGTGTGTCAAACTTTCTGGGTTTTCTGCAAAAATAGGGCTCAATGATGGAGCGACATATACTCTAACCATAAGGAGTTTTTGAAAAATGAGAGAGGTTTTTGTATAAAATATGTTGCAATAAAAAAAATCTCTCATTTTTTGGAAATTCATTTTCATTTTCTCGACATCTGGGACACAACATCATGACTAAAACAAGAAATTAACTTGATTATTTTTTTGACATAAGCCTCCAAAGAAAGTTGCGTATCTCTCCATCTGTGATACTTGTATAAAAAATGAAGGAGGTTTTTTCTCCTTGGTCTATTATCGACAACAACCTCTTTCACTTTTGTCAATTGCATCTCCATTTGGTCAGAAACAAACTTTGAAGAAAAACTATCCCTATGTGCAGCAAATGATTTTTTAATGTCCCTTTGACCTAGTGGAGGAGATGGATCACTCTCTTTCTCTTTATGCCTCTTGAGATCTCTTGTCCTTAGACTCCTTTATGCTTCCTCTTATTAGTGGATTTTGTCTCTGGATCCATTGTGAAACCCTATCTCACTAGGAAGGGAAATTAGGGTTTAGTTTAGGAAAATAGGGGTTTTGGGGCAGTTTTAGGAATGGAGGGAGATGAAGGGTTTTGAGGGTGTCTAAATTCTTGGGAAAATTTAGGGGGGTAGAGATAAATGTTAGGGAGTGTAGGGAGGTGTAATTTTAGGGAATGAGTGAGGGGAAGGGGTCCAAAAGGGAAAAACACAGGCCTAGCCTAGGAAAGTGTAGTCTAGGCTAGGGTTTGTGGGAAAATGATGAAATTGAGGGATAGGAATGAGGGGAAGTGTTTAGGAAGGTGTATAATAGGTGGGGGAAGGTGAGTGAGCTATAAAATTAAGGATTTTCTCAGCAATTTATCAATGAGATTATGAAACCAAGAAAATGCAACCAAAACCCTAGAAGAGGGAATTAATCTTTCCAAGCATGAACTGAAGTGAAACAAGGTATAAGATTACCCACTTACTTGAAAATGATAGTCTGGAACCTGAAATTGATGAAGAAACTTTCTGTAATGATGATTTTGATGGTGAAATGACCAATTTTCATGATTTTAACCCTATGACCTAATGATGACACAACATGGAAATATGAGTTGAATGATGACCATGATGACTATGGGACTCTTTCAACAATGAATGACCTGACCATGATGATGTCCATTGACCATGGAGGTGAAAGGAGTAGTAATAACCTAACTGACCTAACCAGTGACCAAATTTTTATTTGAAGACCTACTAAAACATAAAAATTTGACCTAGGACCCTAACAAAAAACTTTGTAAGAGCATATTTGATCACTCATGACTGACAGGACTGATAGACACTAACACATCCAATGAGTACTCCCCCTTGAAATTTGAGTAAAATATTAGGGCGATAAGTTGAAAATACAAGTTTAAAAAGTAGTTTTATTATTTTATTATTTTTTAATCTTATTTCTTTTTTACTCCAAAAATGGTGAATCATCCCCCATGGTTGACATCTTCATCTTGAATCCTATTGGTCCTTATAAAGTTTATTTTGGTTGTACACTTTTCTTAGGAGGCCCATTTTAGACCTCAAAATTCCCCTAATGAAGGATGATCGGCACTAAAGTGTTCCTTTAGCCCAAGAGTTTCTTCACCCCTTTTCCTTGTATCCATGTTAACCTATCCAAAGACCTTAAGGTTTACATTCAGGTTGGGTGGTTTGTTTCTATAGTGATAACCTAAATTAGCTAAGACTTATTTGGAATAGCTCTGACTTCAAGATTTTAGGCAATCTCACCATGTCAGACATGATGCCCATTATTATAGAAGTAAAATAGCTTTGTGGGAGTTTTCTTAAAGACAAGAAATATGCTACTATTCTATAGTGTTGTCCAAAGGGTAAGGCCACAATTCTACAGTGATGTCTAAAGGGTAAGGCCAAAAATGTAGTTCATGAGGTGTTCCTTTATCCGAGTATGGTTGTTATTAGGAAAGTGGGATAGAAAATTGGCCTACCTTCATAGGAGAGCTAAGGTTTAGTGACAAATATGAGATCCATGACAATACATATACCAACTATTCAATACATTTACGAATGATAAGTTCCGCGGGTCTGAGGATGTATCATCAAAGCTCAAATATCTCCACCTGTAAACAGAAATCCCACAAGCTTATTTAAGGATTTTAGATGTATCTTATAGTTATGCGCTTTGTCTCCATTATATCTCTATTATAAAAATAAGAAAATGGTGAAATCCCTTGAAGGAATGTGGATATTACAATAAGAGTAAAAGAAATAGCACATCTTTTCCAGTTGAAATTGATCCAACAGTTGTAGAGGAAGAAGTAAGGGTAGCAGGGGTAGCGAGAGTAGAGAAAAGGAAGCTCTTGACCTTGAACCATATATCTATGAACCAGAAAGGGATTTGCTTTATTCTCAGTTTGTTTGCTTCGTTTACTAAGGCGTTTCTTAATTTGTAAAGATTGACATTACATCCCCTAGATAAACCAGCACATATTTTATGCATATGTGATTGTTTAATGATGTAATATGTGCACTTGTTTAATGATCTATGGTTTCTATAGGATACAATAATAGAAATATCCTATACTTGGAAGTGATTACCTTGGCAACTTTACATAGGCAGTTTCTGATTAACTCATATGTAAGGGATAAAGTTGGGACTCACTTAAAGCCCTTTTATCAATTGCAACACACCCCTATATACACACTAAAAAAAGTTTCTTTTATATGAATAGAACATGTATAATTATTTCTATTCATATTTTTCAATTATATTTTCGTAAATTGTGACTAATTATTACTTCATAATCTTCTACAGAGATCATTTTGTAAAGAACTAGGTCTTTGTTCTTGATTTTTGAGTATAAGGTCTTTCTTCTAGAATTCTACCTTATTTCCTAATTAGAGCTAGACTTCCTAATTACATTTTTAAGTTAAGACATAATAATGTATTCACATTAGACACAATTGATCATGTCACTAAGATGTTCCTCTAAATCTTTGATATGTGTGTGTGTGTGGAACATGTTATCCACAGTCTTTGGCATTTTCACATACCATATACATTTATTTATTTTATTAATACCTTAATATTATATTAATGACTATTAATTTTCCATTAACCTTATGTTCCATGTTGTGGAACAAAAAGGTTTTGGCAATTGAATATCGTATGCCTATGGATTATATATTAGAAATTCAAACATATATTACAAGTCATTTATGTCCCTACTATGTTGATTGTGGCTTGAATTATTTATTTCATTTGAAATATATATATATATATATATATATATGGACTAGTGATAGATTTAACCGATGGTTCGACTTAATAGTATTTGCATTGTTTTATAATTTTGTAACTATTGTTTACCACCCATGGCATGATTTTTCATAAGGGTTTTCACCGGTTCATAATATATAATGCAAAGTCTTTACAACTGAACCCCATTTGGTATATAATACAATGCAAAAGTTTCGATATTGTTCCAAAGATATGGCCTCCATTAAGACACATGCATGTCTCTCCATAGCAATGAGATGATGGTTCATATGAACCTGACCATCAATTATTGAGATTATTC
This sequence comes from Pinus tabuliformis, assembly GCA_031772625.1. Lineage (NCBI taxonomy): Eukaryota > Viridiplantae > Streptophyta > Pinopsida > Pinales > Pinaceae > Pinus > Pinus tabuliformis. The sequence goes on from CM062812.1 coordinate 145,526,388, forward strand.
TTCCACAGATCACGAGGCTCATTGAATTAGGGTATATTTCCATGTTAATGACTATCCCAGCCTCCATTTTTTTATTCATTAATTCATTCATTTTCACTCTAGATGGAGTTACAATGCTCTGCAACTGAACCTCAAAAATTGTAACCTTTCTAAGCTCTCCTTTATCCAGCTTTCAAGTGAGATATTGTGCTATGAATGTCTTTCAAGGATTCTATGAAATTTTCACTAGAGGTATTTCTTTCAATTTTGTTGAAGGTTTTTTCCTCAATTATTTTTTATTTCTCTATGACTTCTTTCTTCACTTAACTTATTTATTTCTCCACTATTTATTTTTTTCCCAAGTTTTCCAAGGTTTATGGACAGAGTTTTTAACCCAATTTCCTATTTCATACATCAAATATAACTAGTCCATGAGGGTTTCATCGTTTTCTCCTTTCCATTATCAGGACAGAATCAGTGTAGCAATTAGAGTTTTTATTTGTAATAATTTTTTCCACCATTCAAAATTTTTTGCGGTTATTATCTTTTGTTATGCTCTTGACCTGTGATAAATTCCAAAATACCAAATATGTGAAGAAATATAACCTATAACATAGAATAAAATGAGAAAAACAACAAGTATTTTATTATTCAAAGAAAAATGCAATGTTAACTTGCCCTTTCGAGGGGGCAGCTTCCAACAGAGCAGAGCTCGATTACAAAATAAGACTCGATGATCTTTCCCTTCTAACTATGACTATTTATAGATAAATGAACTTCAACAACCTAATGACTAGTGGTCCTTTGCATAACATGGGTTAAACACTTTATTTATTAATTATGGACAGTTTGCAACTAACTGTGGTCCCTTTCTTAAATGTGGGTCAACCACATACAATTATTAATATGGGCTTATTGACTCTTTAACTAACTATGAATATGACTCAACCTTATTGGGTTTGTTACATAAATAAAGGGGTTAGCGTTAGACCCTAACATGCCCTCCCCCATCAAAAGTAGCCTTCTCCTCAAGGCTGAAGTTGTGGAAACTGCTGTATAATAGTGGTTGGTTCCCAGGTCGCATCTTCTAGAGATGTGTCTTTCCACTTGACGAGGACTTCCTTGATCATGTTGTTGCGCAAACGAGTGTTGAGGACATGTTGTGGTTGGAGCTAGAGTGAACCTTCCTCATCCAATTTGGGTAGACTGGTTTGAATTTTGCAATTGTTCCCCACCACTTTCTTGAGGCATGATACATGGAAGACTGGATGGATTTTTGAAGTTGGTGGCAAGGCCAACTTGTAGGCTATTTCTCCAATGCGCTTAAGTATGTGATAAGGTTCGTAGAATTTTGGAGCTAATTTCTAGCAATGCTTTTCTTTGAGCGATGTTTTCTTATATGGTTGCAGCCGTAGGAATACCTGTCCCCCTTCTTGAAATGTGCGATCTGAACAATGCTGGTCTGCATGTTTCTTCATTTGATTCTAAGCTTATTGGACATTATCTTTGAGACAAGTTAGCATGGCGGCACAGTTCTGTAGGAGTTGATCAACTGCTTGCACCTTAGAGCATCTAGTGATATAAGAAATAGGTGAAGGTGGGAGTTTACCATACACTACTTCATATGGAGTCATCTTAGTCGCTTCATGATAGTTAGTATTATACCACCATTCAGCTAAAGGTAGCCATTGTACCCATTGATGCTACTTTTCTAAAGTGAAGCATCTTAGGTATGTCTCCAAACATTTGTTGACTACTTCATTTTGACCATTGGTTTGGGGATGATAGGCAGTACTTAGTTGGATTTGGGTGACTTGTAGCTTGAAAAGTTCTTTCCAAAATTCACTGGTGAAAGTCGGGTCACAATCGGACACAATGGAAGTTGGCATGCCATACAATTTGAATATCTGGTCCATGAAAGCTTGAGCCACCAAAGTGGGGGTAAATGGGTGGTGTAGAGCACAAAAATGAACATATTTAGAAACTTTTTCCACAACCACCATGATGACAAATTTGCTGCCCGAATTTGGGAGACCAGTAATAAAATCCATGGAAACATACATGCAGATAGAGGCAGGGAGTGGCAGTGGTTGTAAGGTTCATGGTAACCTGATTGTTTCTCCTTTGTGGCGTTAACACACATCACATTCAACTACAAAAGTAAGCATGTCATTTTCCATGCCCATCCAAAAGAAAGAACGACGAGTGTGAGCATAAGACTTTTGAAAGCCTCCATGCCCTACAGTGGGAGATGAGTGCAACTCTGCCAAAATGCAATTTTTTAGGGTGGATGTCTGCAATATAACTAATCTATCCTTGTAGCGAAGAATATCATCCTTCCAAGAGTAGCCAATTGAGGAATTAGGATCTGCTCTCAAGTTATTAATAAGTTGGGAGAGAGAGGGGTGTGAAAACCATTCCTTGCGGTATTCTACAATCCAATCTGGTATGAGAAGAGAGATTGATAGCAAGGTACTTTCATCCTCAAATTGGTGCAATAAAGCATCCGCTAATACATTGTCATGCCCTTTATTGTAAATTATCTCATAATTATATCCCAACATTTTTGCTAGCCATTTTTTTTGTTGTGGCGAGGAGAGACATTGCTCCAAAAAATATTTTAGGCTTTGATGGTCTGTGAAGATTTGGAAATGCTGCCCCAATATGTATGGTTGTCAGGTATCTACTGCATGTAAGATGGCCATAATTTCTTTCTCATAGGTCGATTGACCTAGATATTTCCCACTCAATTGTTGGCTGGTGAAAGACAAGGGTTGACCTTCCTGCATTAATACAACACCAATACTAGTACCTGAAGCATCACATTCAATCCCAAAATATTTGGTGAAGTCTGGTAGTGCCAATACTAGAGTGGAACACATGGCCTGTTTGAGAGCCACAAACACCTGTTGTGTTGCATCAGTCAAGAGGAAGGAATTTTTCTTAAGAAGGTTAGTGAGTGGTCTAGCAATGCGACCATAATTACGGAGAAATTTGTGATAGTAGCTAGTGAGACCCAAGAATCTCCTCAAACTCTTCAGGGTTTTAGGTTGGGGCCAATATTGCATTGCCTGTATCTTTTCACGATCAACCCTAACATCTTCACAACCCACAATGTGTCCCAAATACTCAACTTCTTCCACACCAAAAGAGCACTTGGATAATTTGACAAATAATTTGTGATTCCGAAGTAGTTGCAACATCAAGTCTACATGCTAAAGATGTTTTTACCAAGTTAGGTTGTAGATGAGAATGTCATCAAAGAAAATGAGGACAAATTTTTGGAGATATGGTTTCAGCAAGTGATTCATGAGGCTTTGAAAAGTAGATAGATTATTATAGAGGCCAAATGGCATGACCAAGAATTGATAATGGCCTTCATGAGTTCAGAAAGTAGTCTTGGGAAAGTCTTCTTCTTTCATGCGTATTTGGTGATAGCCAGAGCGAGGATCTAGCTTGGTAAATAATTGAGCACCATGTAGTTCATCAAACAGATCATCAACAACTAGAGTAGGGAATTTGTCTTTGACAGTGAGCTTGCTGAGGGCCTGAAATTCCGGACACATGTGGCATTCTCCATCTTTCTTTAGTACCCTAACCACTGGTGATGAATAAGGACTGATGCTAGGATGAATAACACCTGATTCAAGGAGTTCCTTGATGTTTTTTTCAATTTCATTCTTTTGGGTGAAAGGATATCGATATGGGCACACATTAGGCAGTTGGGCCCTCGAGACCAAAGGGATGTTATGATCATGTTCACCTCTAGAGGGTGGAAGCTCTTTATGTTTGTCAAATACATGTTGGTGGCAGTCTAAGACCTGTTGCATCTTAGGATGAATATGAAGAGTAGTGGATTCTATGGCCTGGATGGAATTAAAATGGGCGATGACTCCATGATGACCCTTTTTCAACAACTTTTCCATTTGATGCAAGATGATGATAGTAGGAGCACTTGCTTGGAGTCCACATAGTGTATGAATGTGGTCATCCTGCTTAAAGCTCATATATAACTCCTAGAAATCCATTGTGATTGGGCCTAGTGTGTGAAGCCATTCAACACCCAAGACAATATCACAACCACCCATATTAATCACAAACATGTGGGTCTTTAGGTGGTAATCTCCCGTCTGAAGTTTAATATTTTCGTAGCAACCTTCACATTTCATTGTCCCCCCATTAACAATAAGGAATTGGAAATTAGAGACTACCCTTACAAAACAATGAACAACTTTGGAAACTCGCATATGGATAAAATTATGAGTGCTTCCATTATCAACCAATACCACTATGGGGCGATGTCTAAGAAAGCCTCTGATTCTGAGAGTTTGGGGTGAAAAAATGCCCGGAAAAGCATGTAGTGAGATAACTGGTTCATCTGGTGTAGTTGTGAAATCATTGTCATTCTGGGTTTCTTTAGCTTCGTCCTCTGGCCCCATAAGGGGTGGGGCTTCCTCAGATGAGCTATGATTAGTGACATCAATTTGAAAGAATTTGGGTTCCTTTCATTTATGCCCTAGGGATTATTTTTCATCACAATAGTAGCACAATCCTTGTCTTCCTCGTTCTGCCATTTCTGTTGGAGATACCTTTTGAACCTTAAGTGTTTGGGTAGGGCCCTAAGCCTAGGTGGGACGCCCCTTGGCTATGAAATTTGGATGAGTAGACTAGGTAGCTAAAGCAAGTTCCACTTCGATAGTCTTTATCCAAGTGTCTATCCATGTAGGTGGGTGGTTCATCCAGACATGTGTTTGGATAGCTTCTTTGAGACCACTGATGAAACACTCTAAGTAGAATTCATCTCCTAGATCTTCTATTCGGATGGCCAATGTCTGAAAGGATGCAATGTAGTCTTTTGTTGTGCCTGTCTATCAGAGCTTAGTAAGACGGCCCAAAAAATTAGATTCTCTATCAAAGCGGCACAAAGGGATTTTTAGAACACGTGCCAAGTTATTTTCCTAGGATAACATTTCACATGCCACTGCCACCATTGCCATCTCTCTTGGTCCATGTAAAGGGCTTCCACATGTAGTTTAGTTTGATCATCACAAATATCATTCAGAATGAAATATTGTTCAATTTGTGCTACCCATACTACCGGATTAGAGCCATCAAATTTAGACATGTCCAGCTTGGGTGGTCGAGGGTGGGAATGTTGTTGATTTCCATGGAAGTGAATATGATGGCTAGATTCTCCTTCAAGGTGTTCATCAATACTGTGTGCCTCCTGATGAAACCCCAGCGTGTTCTTAGTGAGGTGTGCAATTGATGTTGAAATTTTCTCAAGTTGTTCCTTGAAATCATCCAACCTTGTTTCAAGGTGCTGGATCTTCCCTGTTGGGTGTGGGATCCCCCAAGGGAAGTTTTGGGGCTTAAAGGCATATTTTGACTAAATCTGATGTAAAGACTCCGTGATTTGTGGGTGCGGAGAACGAGATTGTAAATGAGTCATAGGGTTGTCTACCCTCATATTTGTAATGTAATGTTGACTTTAGAGATCTACCCATGGTCCTCAGACCATGGGATTGTATAAATAGAGAGAGGATCTAAGTTTTAAATGACAAAATCAATTGAGGAATGAAGGATGAAGAATTGAGTCTTATCTAAGTGTGTAGTCAAGCCGTTGGGTTGTAGAGTAGGAGAAGGCTCTACAACTGAGTGCACAGAGACCTAGTAGTCTGCAGCTGAGTGTGCATACCCCTGTAGCTAAGTGCATGGGGCGAGTCGAGTCTGTAATTGTTGGAGAAGTAATGAAGAGAAGTTTCATATCATTTCTATGTATCTTTTTCCTGTTTTGTGCATTGAATGTATTGGGTATAAATTGCAAGTTCACTATTTATACGCTACACAAACTTATATGATTGTGTTGATTAAGTGAAAATAAGATAAAGTATCTGTTTACGTGAAGTTAACTAACAATTAAAAGAAGATAAGTAAGATCTGTGGTGTAACTTGGGGAAATAACGTAGATCGTTGCCTTGGCAGTGCAAAAGCACCTTAGCCCCTAGCTAGGGTTGTGCGAAGGCGATTATAATAGATTGTGAAGGCCTCACAGGTCAGGATAGTGCGTGAAGTGACCTATGCGAAGGTATTCACAGTTGGACTAAATTGACCCCTCATACATCTCAAGGGTACGAGAACCTGGTTCTAGCATCCCCCCATACTGCTTCGGGTGAGACCTCAGTCCTCGCTTCATGGATCGTTATTGAAAGGGCCAGTAGTGTAGGGATTTGTTTGGCTAATTAACTCCAAACCTGGGTCAGGCCCCCTCAAGCCAACATTCTCATTGGCCATGACTTGAGCTCTAGTTTCTACCATACACAGATCTCGGTCACTTGAAGTCACTTTGAAAAAAATTGGGACCACTAGAAAATTGAAGTTGACAAGTGAATGGTACCACTGTGGTCAGCTTGTCATCTTGAATCTTATGGGCTAAGTGATTTTTTATTTTTATTTTTATTTTTATTTTATTTTTATTTTTTTTCCGAATGGAGTTTTACTCCCCGCTAATCAACACTGCAGTGGTCGAATTCCAAAAAACTTGATGCTTCGCAATGTCCTGTGAAAATCGGTCCTGTACTATAGCAACAACAAGCCTTACTATGTAGAGAGTTGGATTTGTCTGTGAACCCCCAACTACTGAATGTGAGTTTCACTGTGGTGGAAGAACCCCAACTGTTGGACCTGATTGGTGTGACGGCGACAGAACCCTAACTGCTAGATCTGAATTGTACTGCGGCGGTAGAACCCCAACAGCTGGAACTGATCTAGAAGATAAGATAATGGGCGATCTTGAGAGAGTAGAGGGAACTATAGTCACAAAGGAGTGTCAGGTGCTATAGATTGTAATATACATAAGGGTCCAACAATAGTACTCAACCCAATCTTTCAGGGCACTAACTAAGGAGGATCAACCATACCCTTAGCCGTACTACCCAATTACCCTAACATATGCGTGCATAATCTCCCCGAGTGTCATTCTCAGTGTACTGTAGCAGCAAGACAGCTGACGACTTATCTAAGGCGAGGTTTCAAGTGATCCTAGGGGGCTTCCAATATACCCAAAGGGTACATGGAAGTGTAGTCCATGCATGGTTCTGTCTAATGTGCTACTACTCGAAGGGGTACCCATAGGCGTTACAAGGGAGTCCAACCAGCATGACCACCTATTTTATTTCTTGCGTGCATGCCTCCCTCCCCAAATCGTAGGTATATGAACCCAACGACAAATCTCATGGTTTAGAGAAGTCCGAACACGTCTCTAGCCTAAAAATAATTCTGTAAAAAATGGAGGTACCACTGGCCCTGGAAAGTGCTCTGATACCACTTGTTATGCTCTTGACCTGTGAGAAATTCCAGAATACCAAATATGCAAAGAAATACAACCCAGAACATAGAATAAAATGAGAAAAACAACAAGTATTTTATTATTCAGAGATAAATGCAATGTTCACTTGCCTCTTCGAGGGGACAACCTCCAGCAGAGCAGAGCTCGATTACAAAATAAGACTCGATGATCTTTCCCTTCTAACTACAACTATTTATAGCTAAATGACCTTCAACAACCTAATGACTAGTAGTCCTTTTCATAACATGGGTTAACCACTTTATTTATTAATTATGGCCCATTTGCATCTAACTATGGTCCCTTGCTTCAATGCGGGTGAACCACTTACAATTATTAATACGGGCTTATTGACTCTTTAACTAACTATGACTATGACTCGACCCTATTTGGTTTATTACATAAATAAAGGGGTTAGGTTTGGACCCTAACATATTTTCTCAGAGTTAAAAAAATGGGGTTTAACTTTGTTTGTTTCAATATAGGAAAATACAAATTTGTCACTTCAATAAATGGCCTTGGTTTATATCATTGAGGAAATTCTTAGCTCTGTTGGAGAATGGATTATCCTCTAATTAGGTAAACTTTCTCTTACTTATATGAATATATAATACCAAATCCAATTGTTTCCATTAGCTAAACATTCCCTCTATTTTTATTTTGGTTAGGGTTTTAATGTTTTGAGCTCACCCTCCATAGCATATATTTTTATGTTTACTTCTATCAAACCCATTACAGGTCTCGACCACTCATGCCAGCATATGCAAATAGTTGTGTAATTATCTTTATTTTTCATATGTTTATATAAGACACTTTTGTTTTCCAATTAGGTTTTTAACCCTATAAAATAATGTATACATAAATCTTTATGTATCATTTCTATTCATTCTTTCTTAGTTTCGAGAGAGGTTTTCTCCAATATTTATATTTTTATCCAATGTTTAGTTTTTATTGTTCATAGTTTCTTTTTAATAATAGAGTTATATATTTCTTCTTATTTTACCCTACTCATATAAATTTCGTTACAATGTAGGATTATGGTTGAGCATTATGAATCTTGGATTCTTTTCCAGGTAAAAAACCTCAATAATCTTTCTATACTTCGTATGGTTTTCATGTAATTTTTTTTCTATACTTTATACAACCTTCACTTACAATATATATATATATATATATATATATATATATATACTAACATAGTAAATACTTATTGACCTTAAATTCTACTTTGTATGGTTAATTAGACCAACATCATTCCAAAAATTTGTATTGCAATTATAAATACAATTAAAGTATTAATCAAAGTAAAATATATACAATTACCTATCATCTCCTTTTCTCTATGTGCAAAGGTTATTGTACATGCACTCACTAAATATACATTCCAGATGTTGGGTGTGGAGCCTGATTATCTTCTGTACTCAAAGGTATCACCACATTGGACCCCAGTTCGAAATGGGGGTGGCAATGCTGCCCGTAAAATATTCACTACAGGGGGGGGGGGGTCCAGTGGGGGGTGGCTGTGACCTTTTGGGAGTGCCCCCTGGTGGGGGGTTTCGGGAGTAGCGCCCCCGAAGCTAAGAAGAGATGTAAAATTGCCTTGTAAAAGGATAGTAATTTCTAGTCAATCTAGGCCGTTCATTAGGCGGAGATCTGATGGTAGAAGTTATGTTTAATTTAGGGTTTTTTCCCTAGAAGGCAACCCCTCACTATATATGAGGGAATTGTATTGCATCTATGTAGACCTGTATTCTGAGTGAGAAACAGAGAGGATATTGAGAGCAAAGAGGGTGTTACAGTGGATCTGTTGTAGGTTGTATCTCTTCAATTTGCTAGATAATATAAAAGGAAGGACTGGTTGTTTCTCCATGGATGTAAATCAAACTGGGTGAACCACGTATATCTGTGTCTCTCTTGTTTTATGCGTTTTTTCTGTGTTTATATTTTTGCAATATTTTATGTGTTCCATTGCTCTGTAATATATAATTTTTTAACAACTTGTATCAGAGCCGAAGGTCTATTTGGTTGACAAACTCACAGGAGAGAAGGGTTCCTGGTTTAAGTGGGAGCAATGGCGGAAGATGGTAAGTTTAGGGTCGAGAAATTTAACGGCCAAAAATTCTCGCTGTGGAAGATGCAGATGGAAGATTATCTGTATCAGAAAGATTTGTACCTACCATTGGGCGGAAAAACAAAGATGCCGACGGGTATGACAGATGAAGAATGGAACCTTCTCGATAGAAAGGCATTCAGAATAGTACGGTTGTGCCACGTAGCGTCGGTCGCCTTCAACATTTCGAAGGAAACAATGACAAAGGGTTTGATTAAGGTGTTGGAAAAACTATATGAAAATCCCTCGGCCTCAAACAAGGTATTTCTTATGAAACGATTATTTAATATGAATATGTCGAAAGGTGGATCTGTTGCAGACCATTTAAATTATTTTAATACTATTACAAGTTAGTTAAGTTCTATATGGGTAAACTTTGATGATGAAGTTAGAGCTCTGTTATTCTTGTGCTCATTGCTAGAAAGTTGGAATGGTTTAGTAATGGCCATTAGTAACTTTGTTTCTGGATCTAGTACTTTAAAGTTTGATGATGTTGTCGGTGCTATCCTTAGCGAGGAAATGTGATGGAAAAGCTCCGGTGAGACATCAGGTAATGCTTTGAGTGCAGAGTCTAGGGGAAGAAAAATGGAAAGAGGAAAGAGCTCAGGATATCGCAGTAAATCAAGGAAAGGCATATCCAAGTCTAAATCAGGGATAGTCTGCTGGAAATGTGGAAAGAAAGGACACCTAAAGAAAGACTGTAGATCTCGGAAGGGAAAAGAAGGAGATGCACAACAAGAAAATAATCATGAAGCAAATGTGACAGGTGAGGTGTTACAAGATGCTTTGATTCTTTCTTTCTAAAATATTACTGATTCCTAAGTGGTAGATTCAGAGGCCTCATTCCATGCCACGCCTGATAAGAAATACTTTCATGACTATGTTCAAGGAGATTTCGGACAAGTCCGTTTGGGTGATGATAAACCCTGTAAAATTGTTGGAATGGGTAAGGTTCTTGTAAAACAACAAAATGGAAACCAATGGCTACTAAAGGAGGTAAGGCATGTTCCAAATCTGAAGAAAACTTTGATTTCAATAGGGCAGTTAGGTGGTGAAGGTTGTGTGACAACTTTCACAGATAAAGCTTGGAAGGTCACCAAAGGAGCCCTGGTAATAGAAAAAGGCGAAAATGTTGGTACACTATATTTGTGCAATGGTATTTCTAACTCTGTTAATGCTTTAACTTCCAAAGGAGCAGATGCAACATTATGGCATCATAGGCTCAGACACATGAGTGAGAAGGGGATGAAGAGCCTTCACTCAAGGAATTTGTTGTCAGGTTAGAAGAATGTTGATTTGGACTTCTGTGAGAATTGCATTTATGAAAAACAGAAGAGAGTCAGATTTCTCTGAGTTGGGAAAGAAAAGAAGAGCGAAAAATTAGAGCTTGTGCATACAGATGTATGGGGACCTGCTCAGGTATCATCTCTCGGTGGCTCTCATTATTATGTTACTTTTATTGATGATGCAACTAGAAAAACTTGGATTTATTGTATTAAGAATAAATCTGATGTATTTGATACTTTCAAGAAATGGAAAGCTTTGGTTGAGATTGAGACAGGAAAGAAATTGAAGTGTCTCAGATCAGACAATGGAGGTGAATATTGCAACAACGAATTTGATAGGTATTTTTCAGAGCATGGAATTCGTAGAGAGAAGACAATTCCAAGAACACCACAAGAAAATGGTGTGTCAGAAAGGTTGAACAGAACAATCATGGAGCGTGCAAGGTGCATGAGATTGCATGTAGGATTGCCGTTACAATTTTGGGCAGATGCTGTAGATACTACTGTTTATCTAATAAACAGAGGGCCTTCAAGTTCCTTGGATGGTGGTGTTCCAGAGGAAGCATGGACAGGTAAAAAGGTAAACTACTCCTTTTTAAAGCCTTTTGGTTGTGAGGCCTTTGTCCATATTAATAAAGAAAATAGAACAAAGCTTGAGGAAAAATCAAAGAAATGTACCTTTATTGGATATGGTGTTAATGATTTTGGTTATTTCTTATATCATTATGAAAATCACAATATCATTAGGAGCAGAGATGTAATATTCGTTGAAAAGGTCTTGTATAAGAATCAGTTGCGAGAAAAGAAACAGGAAAAAGAAAACAAGGAATACACAATTCTTGATGTGATCACTAAAAAAGTAAAGGTGCCTGAAAATAATAATAATCAACAACCACAACAACAGAAACCACCACAATAGCAACAGGCACCCCAAACACCTGAAAGTGGTGTTAGAAGATCTACCAAGATAAGTAGACCCCTTGAATGACACTCTCCTTCATTATATTATTTATTGTTGACTGATTCTGGTGAACCCAAATGTTATGAAGAAGCAATGTAGGTTAAAAGCGGGAAGAAGTGGGAGCTAGCCATGGAAGAAGAGATGGACTACTTAATGCATAACCAAACTTGGGACTTAGTCAGGTTGCCTGCAGGTAAAACTACATTGCAGAATAAATGGGTTTATAGGCTGAAGGAAGAAGATGGAGGAAAACAGATGTACAAAGCTAGACTTGTGGTGAAGGGGTTTGCACAGAAGAAAGGTATTGATTTTGATGAAATATTTTCTCTTGTTGTTAAAATGACTTCAATTAGAACTATTCTAAGTCTAGTAGCAGCTGAAGATTTGCATCTTGAGTAGTTAGATGTAAAGACAACCTTTCTCCATGGGGATTTGGAGGAAGAGATATATATACAGCAGCCATAAGGATATGAGGTAAAAGGGAAGGAGAAACTAGTGTGCAGGTTGAAGAAGAGCTTGTATGGCTTAAAAAAGGCTCCAAGGCAGTGGTATCTAAAATTTGACAAGTTTATGTCTGAACAAGGTTATACTAGATGTCGCTCTGATCATTGTGTTTATCTGAAAAAGAAAAATGATGGCAGCTATATTATATTGTTATTGTATGTAGATGACATGCTTGTTTCAGGGTCTAACATGTAGGAAATAAATGTGCTCAAAATAAAATTGGCAAATTCATTTGCAATGAAGGATTTTGGAGTTGCAAAACAAATCCTTGGTATGAGAATAACTAGAGACAGGAAAAATCGCAAACTAACATTGTCTCAGAATGAGTACATACAAAATGTGTTGAAAAGATTTAATATGCACAATGCAAAACTATTTAGTACACCTTTTGCTAGCCATTTTAAACTTAGTAAGGAAACGTGCCCAAAGACCCAAGAAGACATGGATTATATGTCTAAAGTTCCATATGAATCAGCAGTTGGAAGCTTAATGTATGCAATGGTCTGCACAAGGCTTGATATTGCACATGCAGTGGGAGTTGTAAGTAGGTACATGAACAATCCAGGAAAGGAACATTGGATGGCAGTGAAATGGATTCTCAGATATTTGAAAGGTACCACAAATCAAGCATTATGCTTTGGTGGTTCAAACATTTCTCTACAGGGATATGTTGATGCAGATATGGCAGGTGACAGAGATAACAGGAGGAGCACTACAAGATACGTATTTACTATAGGTGGAACAGCTATTAGTTGGGTTTCAAAAATCCAAAGTGTTGTTGCACTTTCAACAATAGAAGTAGAGTATGTTGCTGCTACAAAGGCTAGTAAAGAAATGATTTGGTTACAAAGGTTTATGGGTGAATTGGGTAAGGAGCATGATATGGGCATGTTATATAGTGATAGCCAAAGTGCCATTCATCTTGCAAAGAACTCAGCATTTCATTCTAAGACTAAACACATACAGCTCAAGTATCATTTCATACGATCAGTGTTGGAAGATGGAGAGTTGAAGCTAGAAAAGATACACACTAGCTAGAATCCTGCAGATATGCTAACAAAAGTTGTAACCAGGGAGAAGCTGAGGAAATGTTCAGTTTCAATTGGCCTTCAAGTATGATGAAGAAGATGAGAAACAACCAGGTCCAAAGAGGAGTCATTGTCCAGCAAATGAAGCAGTGGTGGAGTTGTTATAATTAGTCTCCAAGTTGCAGATTGTTGGGTGTGGAGCCTGATTATCTTCTGTACTCAAAGGTATCGCCACATTAGACCCCAGTTTGAAATGGGGGCAGCAATGCCGCCTGTAAAATATTCACTACAAGGGGGGTCTGGGGGGGGGTGGCTGCGACCTTTGCGGAGCCCCCCCCTGGCGCGGGGTTTCGGGGGCAACGCCTCCGAAGCTAAGAATAGATGTAAATTTCCTTGTAAAAGTATAGTAATTTCTAGTCAATCTAGGTCATTCATTAGGCGGAGATCTGATGGTAGAAGTTATGTTTAATTTAGGGTTTTTTCCCTGAAAGGAAACCCCTCACTATATATGAGGGAATTGTATTGTGTTTATGTAGATCTATATTTTGAGTGAGAAAGAGAGAGGAGATTGAGAGCGAAGAGGGTGTTACAGTGGATCTACTGTAGGTTGTATCTCTTCAGTTTGCTGGATAATATAAAAGGAAGGACTGGTTGTTTCTCCGTGGATGTAACCCAAACTGGGTGAGCCACGTATATCTGTGTCTCTCTTGTTTTATGTGTTTTTTCTGTGTTTATATTTTTGCAATATTTTATGTGTTCCATTGCTTCGTAATATATAATTTACTAACACCAGAAAGTAATTTTATTTAAGCTAACTACTTAAGCTTTTTGCACTAAGTATTTAAAGTGATACATGTGTGCATGTTTAATTGAACATATCCATAAGTACCAACCTTCATACTATTCCACATCATAAAAAAATTCACATGATAGAGTTTCAGGGTACGGACTTGTATTATAAGTATAGAAACTAATATGGAAGCTCCCCAGCACCACCCAACCTTTGACACTATTTTGAAAAGCATCCCCCCAAGCACTAAGTCTACAAGTTCTTATTCTATGTATCACTTATATCAATTATTTCCTCTCACTATATTAACTTTGTGTGACTCTCTCTAGCAAGATGAAAAAAATGGACTACCCTATTATCAATCAATTGGTAGTTGGTAACTACTTCCACCTCACCTAATAGGTGGTGATTAGTTAATAACTCATTTGTGAGCTCCATTTTCCCACTCTCAAAGACAACCTCTTGTCTTTTAGGGAAGTTAATGATCAATTATTTCCATAATAAGTAATAATTTAATCATTTATATTACATGCCTAGGACTTAATGAGTTGTAATCAATATCCAATAATGAAATTGCAATCATAACTCATTTTTCTAGGTACAACTTCAACATCTATGTTGTAGTGTAAATGGAGCACAAGTGTACCAAAAAACACCCCCTTAGCAGTGGTGGTTACCTACAAAGGAGCACAGTCAAAATTGGTGTTGTCAATGGATAGACTTAAATAAACACAACAATGTAAATAATGGATGCAATGCATATAAAAACTTAAACTTAAACAAAGAGATGCATGAACATAAAAATGCTTAAATGGAGAAAACACATCAATAATATATGGAAAATCTGCCTTTATTGATTGCTGGTGGTAGAGGTTGAATACAATCAGAATACTAGAATACTTGAAGAGAATTCCTTGAGCTAGGGAGCTCAATAATCCTCAACAAGGATGTTTCTTTCCCCAGTCTCTTTGCAAGTTTCTCCTCTCTCTCAAAGAAGTGTGAAGACTCTCCAAAGGGTGGATTTTTCTTCACTCACTAAGATGTTTGGTTGCTTAGAATAAATTTGGCCAACATGATAGTGCTCTTCACTTCCTTGGTTCAACAATGAAATAGTGGTTTTCTTAAAAGACATTTGGCCAGCACAAAAATGTCTCTTATTTTGGCTCTCCCATGGCCTGTTTATATAGAGTTTTTTTTAATCCCTCTTCCCTCTCTTGGTACATGTATGATAAAGAAACATGAGTAAGACAAGAGGATTCCATTGATAGTTGCACTTCTCGAAGGTGACTCGAATTTGATTGTACTAGGCTGACCTCGTATCAAGAAATCGGCTTCAGGTGTGTGGAGTGGTTCCAGATTGCTGAGTCACCTTTTCTGCAACCGCATGGATTTTTTGATGATATGTCTCATGCATGCATTTATAAAAGAAATATATGCGTGGCCTTAATTGATTTCCTTTATAGAATTTGGACCTTAGGAGAACCTTTGATTTTTTGAATCTTTGTAATGTATTCGACTAGAAAATTGTCCACTTGTGCATTCTGTTGTACACTTTTAATGTCTTCTGGATTGTACTAGCAGGTGTACAATTTTCAGATGTTAATAGTTTCCCCCTGGTATATGAGGATAGGAGAAGACAATTAGCAAAAATACATCATGTTTTCATTTTCTTTAGAGAGCCTAACTATCCTTTTGAGAGAGAGGATAGCTTGTTTCAAAGATGAGTAGAGAAAAATCCCTGACTAAGTATAAAGGATACCCAAGTTATAGTGGAAAACCTACAATAATGGTGTGTTCTATGCAAGGTGGGCATGTCCCATGCTCATTATGATGGCTAATAGGAACTTATTACAATTGGACAACAACTGATTTTTTTCCAGTCAACTTTTGGGTTGTTAACCTGCTGATAGTTGACGATGAACATTGTTGATGCCCTGAGGGGGGCTTTCTAGTCAAATAGGTGAAATATTGTTTTCCTATGCATATCTTGGTGAACCACTTTGGATGGGTGCTATGGTATGCACATATATTTGGCGGTAGGTACCTCCCCCTCCTCATAATATAAGCACTATTGAATGAGGTGCTTAGTGAAGTAGGGGTCTTCGACTATGTGAACGAGATGCAACAGTAACTAAGTACAACATCACCTTAACATGAATTTTTTGAGTTGATGTCGAATGTGAAGCGAACTGATGACATCACTGGGCAATAATGTTTCCCAATGTGCCATCTGAAGGTATCCCTATTAAGGGAGGGAGTATCCAAGGTACTACCTCTTCCTGGAATACATTTATTTAAGCCAACAGGAAAGGGGTGTCATTCGCCCGAAGTGGTGAGTCGGGAAATAGATATGAACATATTGTAATAAATTGGGTCAAATAGTCATGATAGTGAGGGATATCGATATTGGAGGATATGGATAGCTCTTCTGAGGTCAGAGCTCGAGACACAAATGGCAGCAATCAAAACATGCTTTTTGATGATCTTGGAGTTGGTAGGATTTTCTAGGAGGGGTGTAAGTGATTTTTGACAGACGTGAAAAATGGGGGTGGTTTTTTGATGAGATGTGACCAAAGGTGATCAGAGACTGTAGGTGGGCGAAGGCCCTGAATTGTAAAAAATCAAATATGGATGGGAGTTTTTCTTTTTCTTTTTCCTTTTTGAAAAAATCTTTGTACACTTGCCAAAAGAATAGGGTTTGGTTTAGATGTACAACCACGGAGATGAGTGCCCCATGATGATAGTAACCTGTGGGAAGGTGTAATGTATCTGCTAAGGGTGGGGGCCCCATTGGTTTGTCTCTATGTCGGTTGTGTGGGTGAGGTGGTATAAATGGGTTATGTGATGTAGATGAATGATAGGCCAAATGTAGGACGCATATGTGCATTCGTTATTATTTGTACTGGGGACCCAGGAGGACAGGGTGAATGCGTAAATGAATGTAACATAATGAGGCTAAACTTTCAAATATGTATGTGAGATGGATCCTAGGCTGGAGTGAGTGGTCATGGCTCCTTTGTGTGAAGAAGGATTGACAATGATGAAGGGAGCCAAGGGAGAGTTTTTTTTGTTGACCAACGTGAATGCTTATCATGTACAAGTGTGAGATGGTGATAAACATGGTCTAGATGTTGGACCTTATGGTGAATTTTGGAGAAATGATGTGAATATATGAAAATTGGTTTAGGAGGAAGCCTATCATACTGAGTGGAGAATGATACCTGCTCTTTTTTGCTTATTAAGGTATTGGTTGAAGCTGACCATGTGTGATATTCCTGTAATGGATACAACCAAAACCTAAAGTGAAAGCATCATTCAAGACATAAATATGTAATGAATTTTATGGACTTAGAGAGCTGGAGAAGTACCTGAAATGTGTGGTAGGTCTAAAAAATGATTTTTGGAATTTATGGGAATGGAGGGTTTCATGATGAAGTTGTTGTGGGATTGATCCTCACGTCTCTTTCGGTTTTGTCAATGGAGATCCCAGGATTCTGCAATGTTCCCCCAAAGATGGAAAATAGGGTGATAGATAGGGTTATGGGGCCCAAATATCAATCAATTTCATTGTTGATATGTGGAGGTCAGAGAGTTTTCATAGAGCATTTCTTGTCATTGCGGTCACCCTGTGTACCTAGGTTTCACGCTATCAAAGACAGGTAGGAGCTTGATTCGATACCTTTGTAATTTCTAGTTCGGTATATTAGGTAGGTCATACAAGGGTGTTTCATGGAAAAATAGTGTCTATTCGAACTTCTAGTCCCACTAATATGGTAGCTACCTTAGAAACAAACAATCAAAGCAATTCGAGATTTCCTTTAAGTGTAATAGATAAGAGGGAAGAAAAGAGGACCAACCTGGATCTTCCACTTGGATCCTTCCTTGATTTCTCTTTCCCTTTGATAGAATTTGCCACTTCTCTCCTACTTGTCCCACTTCAGAGAGTACCTGTAGATTCAAAGTAACAGAAAACCATCAAAGCATCTCTATCTAAGACATCATAAACAATGCAGAATCAGAAACACATTGACCATACAATTGCATTCATAAACAATAATATTCACAAATACATGATTAAATGGAGGAAAACTCAAAGAACTTCATTGATAATAGAAGAGAGGATTACAACCTAGCTGTTTGATCTAGCATCATCCTCCCAGCATAGAAGCCCTCTTCACCTCATGAAAAACAAGATCACCCAACAATACAATGTCTTTTCTCACAGATAAACCAACAACACTTCCTTACAAATTACAAAATTCCAGCCTCTAGATCTCTCAGATGAGGGATCCATTTATGGATGTCTTGCAAGGGTGTGAGTCAACTCTGGGTTTTTGATTAGTGTCATTCCACTGATAGTTCTTTGTTCCACTTGGAGATTTCATTGATCTCTTACTCATCCTTGGGCAAATTCAGAGAGGCAAGTGTCCTGGGAGAAGTTTCTGGAAGATTCCATGAGCTTCCACTTAGCAAACTGTCTCTGCCATTTGTCTAATCTCACTCATCACACCCTACATAAGGCCATTTCAGTATGCATCACACCTGGCTAGTGTGGAAGCTAGTATGCATCACACCTTGACCATGGAGCAGTCAGTATAGTCCAGTTTTGGCAAATTCTGAGTGGTTTTTCAGGTGGAACTTCTGGGAAATGATGTAATCAGTTGACCATGATCCTTTAGGGTATGAAACAACACTTTTAGGGACTAAAGAGCCCTTAGTTTATGGACATATGAGGTTGGGGTTTCAGTTCCCAAATATGTCTATAACAGTTGCCCCGTAAAGCATGAGGTCGTAAATCTTCTGATGTCGGGTGAAATGCTTTATCATGAGGATCCAAGGTATTCAAACTAGAAGGTGACCTGTATAAGATACAATACAATACATCATGATCATATTATTTTCATGATCTAGTCGAGGCAAGCATTCCCATGCTCAGCTTCATAAATTCATTTTCATGTACATAGGACAAAGTGATTCTTCATATGAAGAGTCATCTTCTTTTGCTTAGATGACTATCTGTGTAGATTCTGTGCACATTTGATGTCTTTATGTTCCTGAATATATCGTAGCCTAGATGGATGAAACTAGATTCAGGGTCTTCAAACTCGTTCAATCTTCGCCCAATGTACAAGTCGATCCATGTGAAAAGATGTTCTGAAGTTGAACATGGAAAGACATTGCCTGATTACCAGCCAATAATGTAAGCTGTTAACAGGCGCGAGAGGAATCATTGATAATGATAATGACCCTTAAGGTACTACAGTACAAATCACGTTGTGTGAATATATGAACCGATGTCAAACATCGCACAAAATCTTCTGGTCGAAGATCATTGATGTAAACCTGTCACTGGAAGTGAGAAACCTGCCATTAAGGCATGCATGCTTCAATGTACTGAAAGGGTTGTTTCTATGTCAACTTCTTGGATAATGAGCTGATGTCGAAAAGAAGTGACCTGTCGTAGGAGGGCCTCGATGTATCCCACATCTACAACGTGAAACAAAGCAAATGATTTTTCTGGAGGTGAAAACGATTTGATGATGTAAGGTTCAGGTATGGCGGTCATGAAAAATGAAGGGTTAAGGTTTTGCAGTGGATGAGGCGTTAGCTGGATGGTAAATTCTTTGAATGACTTCTCTTGAACATGTCGGCAACACTGATATGGATTGGTAGCATTAACCCCATGGATGGTATGGAGTACCAATGGTGATATGGTGAATGGAATAACCCAACCTGACTCAATCATGGTGATGGAGTGAAAGTGTCATGTTCAAGAGCGACCTGCTACCAATAAAATTCTTCAAGTTTTCTTCCCTTTTTCCCCAGTCATTGCTGACCAGTACCTCTTTATTTTTTTCAAGCTTGAGGAGGATAACATATGCTTGGTCTATAATTTTCCCTTTGGGCAAACCTGTTGCTATGTTTTTAGCGAGCCTAGCGTCAGTGAGACTCGTTCTTGTCTGGGTGGACAAGTTTGTCGCTATTGTTTTAACGAGTTTAATGACAAAGATAACTCGGTCCTTTTCTTGTTTAGAGAGTTTGAAAAGGGATGAAAAGGAAACTCCAACAGTCCTTTTTCGTAGCATAATCCCTTAAGTCCGAAAAATTATAAAATAATACGAAAGGGATGACTTTTCGATCGCTTTAACGAGCCGAAAAAGACAAGTGCTCGATCTTTTTGTTTGATAATCCCTTAGGTCCAAAAAGATTAAAATGTATAGGAGGGATGGTGTTTCCTTTTACTTTAATGAGCTAGAAAGGCCAATGGCTCGACAATATTTTTATATTTAATGAGTCTAAAAAGAGTTTAAAAGTGACTCGTTTTTTAGGAACGAGTGGTATTTTCAGGTAGCAACTGGTTCCAGGCAAGTTTGGAACTTCTCAAAACATGGCAGTGTGAAGAGGGTGGCAATCTGAATCACTCGTCGCAGCTATTCCTCAAAAGGGTAAACAATCAAGTGGAAGTGTATGATCGACCAAATGAATGGAGGTGATGGTAGGAACACAACCAAGGTTTGAAAAGGCTGATAGTAGGGCAATCACGAAGGTTATTTACCGAAGGTGGATTCATTTTTTAATGATCTTGAATCAGAAGAAACTATGCTCAATGGCAGGTTTATTTTTTAACGAGCTTGAACCTTGCAGGAACATTGCTCTTTGGCAGGTTTATTTTTTAACGAGCTTGAACCTTGTGGAAACATTGCTCTTACCAGTCGTTTGAAGATGTCTCTTGTTGGTAGGTTTATTTTTAATGAGCTTGAACTCTACTATAACATGTGCTCATTTCCTTTTTATGTAGGCTAGAAACGACCAAGCTACAAAGCTAGAAAAAATAAAAAGCTAAAGGGTTGAGAATGCTAAAAAGCTAAAAAAAAAACCAAATTGGTTGTTTTTACTTACATATAAAGGTTTGCATGCCCCCAGGTCTTTCAGAAAAGGAGAGTTTCCAGGTTACCATATGGAAGTTCCTGCGGTTAGGCAGGATTGTTTCTGTCAGCAGACAAAAATCTCTTCCTTGGCTTTGTCCATTGAAATAGACGAAGGTGAATGGTGGGCTTCCAATCACATAACATACAAGGAAATACCTGTTTTAGATTGATCACATATCCAACAAGGAAATGATTTTTCAATCCAATCGTATAACCTTTCAAGGAAATATCTGTTTCAGACTGATCACATAACCTACAAGGGAATGTTTTTTCAGTCCAATCATATGACCTTCAAGAAAATCTCTCTTTTCCTCTGGGTTCGCTTGTCGAAGCAGACCAAGGTGCATGCCCCCTAAACTCCATTACATTCACTGAACTACTACTGGTAATTAAGTGGATGGAATGAAGGTTAAAGAGACATTGTCGATGCAAAGAGACCATTTATGGATGATGGTTGATTCGTAGCTGTGTTTGAACCGGGAAATGAAAGTTGGTCGACAAGTTGCACCAGTTGGCCTTCATGTGGAAAACACATCAGTCAAAAGAGTGTGGAAACAATAGCTTCCATGCTATATATATAGTCACGTCCAAGGAGTAGATTGTAATCTAGTGGCCCTTGGACTACCATCATGTTCAAGTGAACGGTTTTCCTTTTCAAAGTTATCGGCAACTTTGGAAGGATCCCTAACAGTCGACTAGTTCCTTTGTTGAAACCTGACAAATTTTGTGTTTCAGGCAGAAGCGATGGTGAACCAAGTGCTTTCCAAGTAGTTGAGGAAAGGATACTCACTGAAGCCCCTTCATCTATGATAGTGCTAGACACGATCATTTTGTAAAGTTGTACTATGATCTGGAATGGTACGCTAGATGGAAGGCGGGGTCTTGCTAGTTGATTCCAGTCAAAGAAAACAACTAGACTACTCAGAGGAGGTACTGAATAAATGGCTGGATAAACCTAGTGAACTGGGGGGTTTTCCTTCTGTTGTAAAGCAACGGGTAGATTGCCTCCAAGTTCACCAGACTCTGTATTGACAAGAATAATTTGAACGATGTCATTCTCATTCTCTTTGGAAATTATATCATCCGAAGGTGGTCCTTCTAAAGGCAAGACTAGGTCGACTGCCATCTCAACCTATTGACTTTGGTCCAGTGTGGACTCAGAAGGTTCACTTTCAATGATAGGCATTTCGACCGAAAACTGAGTTATGTCAGTCCGATTTTCAACTAGCAATGGACTTGGTAAGAGTTTCTTGTACCTAGGCGGAAATCGTTGCGGTGAAGCAAGATGATTATGCAAGATTCTCTTGGCATCATCTAGAAAACAACAATGGGGAAGGTGATGGTCTCCCTCACATAGTAGACATGGAGTTTTGACCTTTCTTTCTTGTCTAGGACTTTCATTTTCACTAGTTGACAGTGTGCTATCGATCTGATTGCCAGAGGTTGATGACACCGGACAGTGCGAATGGGGAGACCACTCTCTCAAGATCCGCGGAATGCAAGGACAATCTTGATGAAAATGGTTTGCTTTGCAAATTAGACAAGGATATCTAGGAGATTTAATGTGTGTATTTTTACTAGATGATTCATTGTTTCCCCCTTGCTTAACTGGCTTCTTCTTCTTTTTCTCATTCCCTTTCTTCTTCTTCTCAGCTACTTGGTTTTTAGTGTCACTAGTTTCACCAAGCGAAGAGGAAGAAGGGGAGGGAAAAACAAGCGAAGTAAAAGGTGAAGGGATAACTTCAGTATCATTTGGTTGCTGAGGAATTACGATGTTTTGAATGATAGAGGTCGAGAATATCCATACTGGCAGGCCGATTGTGATTCCTGGAAGGGACAATGTAGCCATTTATGGAGCACCAATATCTCCCCAAGAGGAGAAAGGACTA
This sequence comes from Pinus tabuliformis, assembly GCA_031772625.1. Taxonomy (NCBI): domain Eukaryota; kingdom Viridiplantae; phylum Streptophyta; class Pinopsida; order Pinales; family Pinaceae; genus Pinus; species Pinus tabuliformis. The sequence continues at coordinate 145,549,209 of CM062812.1, forward strand.
GGATTCCCCCCAAGAGGGGTTCCTTGATTGGTCTCCATTATCTCAACCTAAGATCAACGAAGGAACAGGGATGTTATTCTGATTTAAATAAATTTTAAGACACTTTGACGCAACTTTTCTTTTTCAATTTTTAAGAGTCGAGAAAAAGCTAAAGATGACTCTAGTCGCCTTTGATTTTTAATGAGTCTGAAGTGACAAGTGCTCAGATGGACCTTTTCTTTTTAAGGAGTCGAAAAGGAACGAAAGTGACTACTCTGGAAATCTAGATAGCGGGATTACCAAACCAATCGCAAAACTACAAAATACACCTTGGTGATAAATGATAGAGAAATTATCAATAACTTATGTACGGTAGTCAATCTTCCCGAATGTTGTGTTCAGTGCATTGCGATCGATAGGGCGATAGACATGGCTTCCTAAGGATAAAGGGTATCAGCCTATTGTGGTCTCCCAATATATACTCGATGGTACGGGGAGCACAAGTCTGTACTGGCACTTGTCGTATCAAAGAGGAGGAATCACCCAACCTTCGATGAAAATGATAGTTACTAGGTTTTACGATGCCAGAACATGTCTCTAGCCTAGACTTCCAGATGTGTTGTGTTAGGTTCCAAAGCATTTTTATGTTCATTGAGATTTATTTTAGAGTTGATCTTGCTTAGAAGTTTGTATTTCAAGGTTCACCGTGTGATTTAGATGTAAAATTCCTAAATATGCAATCTAAAATGATACGCAGTTGTTTATTTTCTTTTAGGAATGAAAATCCTAGCTACTAAGGAAAGAAGAGTATGATTCTTTCAGCATAGAGCAAAGAGCACACACTAAATGCACTTTTCCTAAATCATATTTCACACACAGTGTAAATGAAAATGAAAATGCATGTATTTTTTTTTCGTTTCCTTAATGTGAGAATGCCAAAAAGGAAAACTAAGTACAGATCTGAACTATTTTCTTCAAAACGACATCTTTAACAATTTCTTTTCAAAATGAAAGGAAGACTAAAACGACACTTTTCGATTTCGAATTGAAAACTGCTTTCGACACTTTAAATACTAATAATCCACATCAAATACAATGACAAAAGTACAATCAAATTTCTAGAGGAGGAAGACTTTAGGACACTCTTCTTTTTGACTCAAAATGACAGTTACGACACTTTTTGCATAAAAAATGACAGTTTGATTAAGCTACTTTCGACAAAGGAGGACAGTAAATGATGGACAAATACATAAAAAGTTTTACAAGTCCTAATCAATGGAGGCTGAATAATGTAAAGGAAGGAGGCTTTAGCAATGAGATGCTAATCATGAATAGCAAGACTACTAAATAAAATTGAAAATTAGGAGGAAAAACTAACTTTCAAAGAGAGAAACAGTATCACTCAACTCACCAAACTCAGAAATAACTGCGCAATTTTCAAAGAATGAAATCCTTCTGCATGTAAGAGATATCCTCAATGGAATATTCCTACAACTGATATTACACTGTCCCATCCTCTAATCTCAACTGGGTTTCTGACTGAATTAACATGCATGAGTTATTTATGAGATAATATTCAGTTATTCGAAGTACAGTAGTTGCATGCATGCATGCATTAACTAACTGAACTCACAATCAGTTCCACAAACTGTTGGAACTAGAATTAACTCAGTTAACTAAGCTAACTAATTACAACTCAAAGTACAACTCATTCTGATCTCCTTAATTAAGGGATAACTTCCTCAATCAAAGGGAAAATTGTTGCATGTCTTCACATAGACTTCATGTTTGATTTTCTTCAACTAATTAACTCAAGATGAATTAATTAATTATTTTTCAAAGAACTGCTAAGATCAAATTCGAATTTTAATTCTCAATTTTAGTTCAGGGACTAACTAAAATTGGAATGTATCCTGAAATGCTATTTATAGCAATGCTATTTTTAGCATTTCTATTTTTTTTCTATTTCCAATAGAGTTGGAGTATATCCAGAAATTCTATTTATAGCAATGCTACTTTTAGCATTTCTTGTTGCCATTTTCAATAGGATTTACCTCCTACAATCCCTCTCTCTTGTCCCATTCGATTTTTAACCCTAGTATTTGCCAAAATTCCTTGATTTTCTCCTTTAATCCTACATTCAATGCATATTAGTCCACTAGGCATAATATCCAACTCTAGCTCATCTCATAAACAAAATATAATAAAAAACATGTAATAAGTTGTGAGAAAAGTTGATTTGACTAAGCCAGGAGGTGAAGTAAGGCCCATATAATTACCCAATGATGATGCTTATCATCAACCCCTATTGAAAGTGTTTCTCATCCTCTGAGCAACTCAATCAATATCCATATCTTTCATAGCTCTAGTGGCCTCCTTGGCATCCCATGCCTCTGTTGTGGTTTCCTCTTCTTGTTTATAGAAGTCTTCTTTCCTTTATACCTCCTCCCACTACCTCTTTTCTTCTTATTCCTTCCTTCCTTTTAGCATTCCTAGGAGTAGTGGTGGACTGAGTTTCAGGCCAATCCAATTGACTTTCATCCTTTGCATAGATTGCTTATACATGGGTGTCCTATTTAGTTCTTCTCTCAATCTTTGAGGAGAGTGGTACTCTCTTATCTTTAAGATGTATGGAAATGTGTTCTGTCTTCTCAGGAAAGAATGTATGCTATCATCCCCTAACAACCTGAACATGTTCTCAAAATGTTAAATTGCTTTCCCTTGGGTAGTAGATATCTAGGTGCAAGCTGAGGATCATTTGCAATCAAATTATGGGTACTGATGAGGGTCATGGGATCTGACTGTTCAACTCTGATCATAAGAGGTTCAGTTTGCTCTTTTTCCAATATCTTCTTCATCTCTGCCACCCTTGATTCCTCATGGCTCATTCATGATGCCAAAGCCATCAACTATAAATCTCCTAACTTGGCATTAGGGTCCCATACATTCATGTTTTTTAAGGCCATGTTGTGTAAATAAAACTTAGACATTTTGGCCCTATCTTCTAGTATGCTATGATCACAAATATCAACGAACTACCTGTAGTCCTGAAATGGCATGGTGCCTCTCTGTGCTAGGGTCTTGATATGGAATGCAACCACTATTCCTTGAGGTATAGGGTATAATATTTAGCTGGCATCCTACACTAGATTACTTCCAAAGAGAGATTGGACATACATGGCAATTGATTCTCTCTTTCTTACAGTTGTCCACTCAACCATGCATTTTCTGTTTCTAGTTGATTTTTCATTATGGCCTCTCTGTTTCTCAAGCTACTTAGCTCTCTTCCCATCTTGTTAAGCTTCTAGTCCATGTGCCCAATGTCTTCCACCTCCTTGGATTTGGTGATCTGCATCCATCAGTGAGTTCTGGCTCTCTCCTTCTCAAGCTCAAAGAACAGTGGAATAGAAATTTTTTTAGGTATGGCCCTACCTCCTTCAATAAACCTGTAGTTAGAGTCAAGGTTAGGTGGGCGCCTAGGTTCTTTTGACTTTGGGTCCTCTTCCTTAGTTCCTTGCTATTGGCCTACCTCCTTTTCTAATTTTTGTGTCTCCTGTAGGTTTAACAAAGTATCTTGTAGGACTACTTCTACTTCCTGTAGATTCTGCTATGTATCTTGTAGGATTTCTTTTCCGTTGGAGGAGGTTGATCTAGTCATAGGCCTTCTCACATAGGTGATAGGAGACTTAGGGGAAGGCATTTTATCCTTTTTTTAAGGTGAGTCTTCAATAACAATGGGAATTTTGGTTGGTGTTTGGGGTTTCCACTACCTTATTCTTATGCTTTTCCTTATCCTAAAATATAAGGTGGTCTGCCTCTGTCTTTTGCATTTTTGCTTGATGGGGGTACTAAGAGTAGTGAGGGAAGCTACTGCCTCTCTCTCAGTGGGTTCTAGAGACACCCTAGGTGACTCCTCTTTGTTTTCTTCTCCCTCTTTCCCATTGCTTTCTTCACCTATGTCTTTCCTTTCTTCTTCCTCTTGTAGATCCTCATCATTTTTATCAGTTTCCTCCTTAACGTACTCCTCTGTTTCTTCATCATCCTCCTTCTCTTTCTCCTCTTCTTCTTCATCTTCCTCATTTTCTTTTGTTTCATCTTATTCTTCACCCATCTCATCTTCATCTCCTTTTGTTTCTTCTTCTTTTTGCTCTACTTCTTCTTCCTTTGCTTTAGTATCTTCCTCTTCCTATTCACTGACAGTAGGACTAACATCATATGTGAGAGCTTTGATGTCTTCCTCTGCTCGCTTGTCTTTGAAAACTGACCATTGTATAGGAATTCTGAGGTTTTGGAGGGAATCTTCTAAAATAACTCTAATTAACCCATGGTGAGCTAATTGTTGGGAATTTCCCTCTTGCACTTTGATGCTTGAGTCTATTAGTGATTGTAGTGGGAAGTATGGTATGTTAAGCCTGTGGTGAGGGAGTGTTTCTGCTCCAAATCTCAATTCTTCAAGAAGCCTAAAATGATAGCCATAGACGAAATTATACCTACCCTCACATGAAATGTATTTGATAAGTTGGTAGCTTACCTCATTCTAGAGATATGGCAGACTTTCTCTCCTTACTCCATTTTTGTCCTCAGCGGGTTCCTCACCTTCTAAAAATAATTTCCATTTGGCAACCTCGCTATCTCCTTTGTCTTCCTTCCTCCATGGTACTCCTAGGGGAAGTGTGGTATCTCTGCTGATGAGTTCAGGGGTGATTTCTATGGAGAGGCCTCTCACCAATATAGTGGCATGGACTATGGTGAGTGGAATGAGGTAGAGAGAAAAATCTCGGGCCACCTCATCATCATACCCCCTTAATTTTTGGAAAAACCCCATCCAATTATGCCTTGTGAAGATTTCTAGTACTTGAGGGTGTTGTTGGATTCTCATAGTGTTAGTGGGCTCCCTCTTATTAAACCCTCCTATCATCTTGGTTGGTGAGGTTTTGAGGAGATGAGATGGTTGATACAATTTTCAAATACAGAAGTAAAAAACTGAGATGACTGTGTGGACAATTATTTTGAACAGCTACCAAATTCACTCAAACTAGAAGATTTTTTTTATCAATTTACTTGGAAAGAGGAATGTAATTACAGATCCTACCTCTTCATAATGTTTTCTATGGTCAACCCTTGAGTTTTCCCCTCTAAAACTCCTCTCGGCCTATCTTATAGACTGTCTCTGTGTATCCAGTAGGAATCATGTGTGCAATCCTGTAGGATTTCCTATGTAATCCTGTAGGAATTTTGTTGCAGAAAAATGATGGTGTCTTACCTGTTGTAGGTTTCCTAGGTATGAGAGCGACTTGTGAGAGTGATCCTTGAGGAAGTGAATGCATGAATGCATGGGGACGATGATTATTTCCTCTTATGGTCATTTGGGTTGAAGTGGTGTGCTGGTAGCTGAGGTACGGTTTCCATTTTAGACCATTGGTTCCCACTACCACCTCATCATTCCCCACTTCCTCGTAATCAACTCCCACTTCATGCTTCCATAGCTTTAACTACTTTTGTCCTTCTCCTTTCTATTTTTGAGTTGACTGTTGCCACGTGTGAGGACAAATTGTTTTGTCTTCATTGACTGATTGAAGGTGGCTAAGTTAACTGGCCACGTTTCACTCATAAACCAACTTACTCGTAACCTTTACATCTTTTGACTACATTATGCACATGAGAAAGTGAGTGGGATACGTACCTGTTGTTGAGCGATAAAAAGGTGTCATTTTAACTCCTAATTATCTTCACATTAATTTTCAACCCAGGGACAACTTTTTATTTCAAGAGTGTACTCAGTCAGAGGCGGCTATTTACTCAAGAGTAATGTTTTGTAGTATAGTGCTTAAAATCCAAAAGTAAATGAAAGCTGGAAATAAAATCTAATTAAAACAACAAGAAACTCAAATGCTCTGTAATTAAATCATTCGCTCACACAACCATCAATCGAGGATACAGTAGCAATAACTCATTCCTCTAGAGATTGATACAATTGAAAAGGAACTCAAAAGAAAGATCATCAAACTGGGAACTAGATAGCATATGTCAATGTTCACTACAGTCTTAGACCTTCTGCACACCAAAGTAAAGATAATGCGAATAACAAGAAACGGAACAACAGCTAGGAAATGAAACAACAACTAATTCTTATAAACAACACCACCTTAATCTACAAAAATAAATGCAACAATCATGTCCTACAGAAATCAAATAGCAATCTTCTATCTTGAAGGATGAATCGAATAGCACACGGAAATAAAACAACATTGATTAATGATGAAATACATAACAACGCTTGAAAGCCAAACAGAAATACACAGCAACGTAACACACAACACACCTTAATGGTAATCTGATCTTGGTAATCCACTTATCAGTCTTAGTTATAAATAATACGATTATATCTTATAATGGAACAACAATGTCAATAGATTCAACAATCGCAAGGAAATATAATCTCTAAGATGAATTTAGTAATACCAATTAATAAGTGTTAAAACACGGATACGTTGTAATTGAACAACAATACATTCTGTAAGGATCAGCAATGTTATATCAATGATTAAAAGAACAACAATGTGTTACCAAGTCAAGATGAATCAATACGACATTCCTGTAATAAAGAACGATATTACTCAATTGAACATAAATCAAATATAACAGAACCGTGATGTAAAATAATAGAACATACCAGATTACTGAATAAAGCTGATAAGCAAAACCATGCATAAACCAAAAAGATAATATACAGCAGCAGCACAATCCACCAGAGGCTGGGCCCTTAGCCGCCAACGGATGCTGCTGGACTACTTCAGACGAGAGGAATGAACAACAACTCCCAAATCATATATTAATCATAAAATTGTGAAATTATTACAACAGCAAAAGCTTTGAGAATTACAACATGCAACAATCCCTTTTTCCTCCTATCCTATCATGAATCATTAATTCTGAATCTCTAATTCTCAATATATTGTTCTGAATCCATCATTCCTAATTTTGCATTCTCTCAGATATCCTCTTCCCATTTTTCCATCATTCTTTCATCCCCATCTCTGATCTTTGTTTTCATTTAAATAGAGAGAGATCAGAGAGAAGTTACAACAAAGATAATTACAACATGATTTCTATTACAAAATTGGATTGTTTCCAACCACTTGATCAACAAGAAGATATATTGCCATCTATCTTTCAACAAGAGCAAGGTGAATTTGGCTTTGCAACTGAGATTTGGGGAAACGACCACACAGCAAATCTGAGAAAATCATGCTTAAAGAACCCTGCATTTCTCTCAATAAAAGTCGAATTTGGGCAAACCTTTCTTTGCTAGAGTTAATTTGGTCCATTCTGGAAAAAACGCATGTTCCAGATTTTCCAGATTCCTATTCATTTTCCCAGAATCTCAACCGCAAAACTGTCACTTCTTATTCCAATGAATTTCTGAGTTGGCACTTTTAATGATCAAATCTTCAATCTAGAAATTATCTTGGACGCTAAAAATGGTGAATAATGTTACAACCAATTTACTAAAACTATCATGATAAAATCATGCATAATAATCAATTTATTAGAAATAAAGGAGAATAAATATTATTTTTACATAAAAGCATAAATCATTGTAAAATAGAATTATATGATAAATTTATGATAAATGATGTGATGAAGAATGGTAGAAATGGGTAGAATAAGCGTCCAAAAGTGATAATAATAATGGCATATTAATGGCCCAACATACCCCTACACTCAATATGTTGCATGTCCTCATGCAACAAAAACTGAATATATTGCATGTCTTCATGCAACCCAAAGACAAAACCCATGTGTTAACCAAGCAATAAAAAATTTGTTCATCTCAGCTCATGAAATGGATAGAACAAATGAATTCTTCCTTAATTAATGAATATTCAAACTTAGTGATTTTGATGAAGGCATAACAATGAAGTTGCAGCAAAATATGATATAAGTGACGGCAACCTTCATTAACCATTTTCCCAAAAACTACAAACCAGCTTTTATTAAAATGTTGCAAGTAAATTTGTAATATATGAATGCCTCTATGATCCAAGAATCAGATCGTTTTGATGCACGAATCATGAGATATAAACAAAATGGCTGTAGGTGAGAGTGCATGATTTCCGAAATTTTATGAACCAATTTATCTTGAAATTATCTGGATATGTGTATTTTAATAATACGTCTGTGGTTTCCAGAGATCACAAGAATTGAGTTCATAGTTTTTAAAAATATGTGGAAATCAATTTCTGCACTGAAATTGTATGCCTTAAATGAGAAAGAAAATAGAAAACATCCATCATGCATAGCAATTCCTCCCCCTTTCTGAAAAATTAGCATGCCCTCATGCGATGCTAGAAAACAAATAGAGGTGGTTGCTACTATTTGTTGAATTCTATGCTTGGTGTAAAACAACAGGGAATAAGGGAGGTGTTGAGAATGAATAAGAATATCAATGGATGATAAAGAATATGAATGACATGGCCATAAGAAAGAAATGAATGAAAGCAACACTCCCCCAAACTGAAAGATGATATGCCGCTGAAAAATGGGAAGTGGTAAAGATGTGGAATGAAAGATGATAAATGATGCTCAAAATGGATGTTCATGAAATTCTTCTAAATTCGTAATAAATTAGAAAATTACGCTATTTTACCTCCAAAAATGTGGAATGACATATATGTACTGGCATTTGTTGAAGCTGATCTAGGCAGCGTTGGTGCTGAAAGTGATGCAAAAGGTGGAATCCAGGCAAGCACATCATGTATGAAGAATTGTTCACGTTCACAAGTTGCTTGAGCCTCTTGTATTAGTTGCAATAGTGTGGTCATGCTGCGAATAGAGTTTCCCCGCATACTTGTTGTTCTCCTGTAAACAAATCACTGTGTTGCATACAACGTTATTGAATCCATAGTGTTAGTTTTGAAGAGCAACAGATAAGATGCATGCAAAGATTTCAATTAGAAAAACTTATGTATACATGCAATACTAATATTTTTTCAAATCAACAAGTTATGGCAGAGCACAGTAATCATATCGTATGCTACTCCATAATGCATACATTCCCCCCTCCAATTGGAAAAGGGATTCCATGACCATAAAGCATAGGAAAGGTGTTATGCTGACGGTAAGGCACAGGAATGAACAATACAATAGTAAATGAAGGAGAGTACACATATCAATGATAGGACATCGAGAGCTATGGTGATAATGAGAGCAGAATGTATAAAGATAGTTATGAATAAGAGATAGGACGCTTTGGATTGATGATAGTTTATGCAAAAATGAAAAAGAACAACAATATGTCAAAAAGATGCTTTACTGACGGTATTATAGCTGAAAATGATGCGATTGATCATAAAATAATTTCTCATGCATAAAGGTTCAAATAAGAATATGGTATTATAGTAATAATTGGCGATAAGATATAACTTCAATACCATAAGCAGAGCATCTGCTGCCAGCAGGCGTCCATAGCCTTGGCACGGTTGCTTTTTAACCCATATGAGCTAGGATCCTCAATTTATAAATGGAGAGTTACATTGTTGTTCTACAGAAGAGATCAGTGTGCTGGCGTGGTAACCAGATAACCACACTGCCATTCACTGGGATGTAGAAAAAGTGATCAGGCCGGCTTGTGATGAGACTTCCCGTTCCAAGGATAATTTGGATCATAACCCTGGTGTGGTGGCCATAATGGGAATGTCACTTTGTTATAGCCTTATGAACATGGTAGGCTGGCTCATAATGAGACCCCCTATCCTCCAGCTACGAACAAAATTTTGTTGTTATTACACATTTTTATGATAAAAAGAGGGAGGCTTAGTACTCCTTAAGAGTAGGGATGGTGGAAGAAGTTGAACATGTCAATAGAAAAAATATACCCATAATCTCATTTATTACAGACATAGAAGATTATAACCAGGAAGGGTGGAACCAGCATGGTATTAATATGATCAATCAGTATCATGTACAATAGAAAAAAATACAGTAAAGTGGTATATAAATAATTGTGTCCTTTTTGAAAAGATTCTATCATCAAGGAGCTGTCCTGTTAAAGATCATAACATGAATGATATTAACTCGCTTCAAAAGAATCCATAATTCTTGTCCTCATAAAAATAGTGTACTTCATGCCATGAAAGGGAATCAGTAAAATGTGGATGAGATGAATTAGGCATAATACCACAAGAGGAATAAAGGGTTGCTCTCAAAAATACTCCCAAAGTGTTGTTTCTTTGAAGGAACAGCAAAAACACTCAAAAAGTGGTGTTCCGTGTAGGGAACAGCAAAGGAAATGCACACCAAAAAGCAAAAATACACATAAAAAAGTGTGAAAACGCAAATTCCATTCCTTTGGAAAAAGGAACAGCAAAAACTAAAAGTGTTGTTCCTTTAGAAAAGGAACAACAAAAATGAAAAGTGTCGTTCCTTTGGAAAAGGAACATTAAAAACACAAGTGTCATTCCTTTGGAAAATGAACAGCAAAAATGAAAGTGTCGTTCCTTTGGAAAAGGAACAGCAAAAATGAAAAGTGTCGTTCCTTTGGAAAAGGAACAGCAAAAACGCAAGTGTCGTTCATTTGGAAAAGGAACAGCAAAAACGCAAGTGCCATTCCTTTGGAAAAGGAACAAAAAAATGAAAAGTGTCGTTCCTTTGGAAAAGGAATAGCAAAAACACAAGTGCTGTTTCTTTGGAAAAGGAATAGCAAAAATGAAAAGTGTCGTTCCTTTGGAAAAGGAACAGCAAAAACGCAAGTGCCGTTCCTTTGGAAAAGGAACAGCAAAATGAACCGCGAAAAAAGAACAGAAAAATGAACCATGGAAAAAGAACGACAAAATGAACCGTGAAAAAGGAACAGCAAAATGAAAGTGAAAAAGGAACGGCTGACACAAAAGGTGTTGTTCTTTTGAATAAAGAACAGAAAAACGAAAATGCTGTCCCTTTGGAAAAGGAACAACAAAAACAACAAAAGTGCACACAAATGTTGTCCCTTCAAAAAAGGAACAATGAAATGCACAAGCATAAAATGCAAGCACGCAAAGAATGAATTCGTTGTTCACTGTATTGATGCTGAGGATGGGTTACCGTTTGAATGAAGCAACACCTGAAACACAAAATATAAAAGAAATTAGAAAAGAAACAACATTTCATTTAAAAATAGTATTTAAATAAATAAATTAAGTTACAACAACTATGATACTATGTAAAAAAATGATCTATTCGAAAAATGTTTTGGTAGAAAAGACATGACATGAATCTTCAAATGGAAATCAATTCTTCATTTTTTCTATTATGAATCCATTGGGTAATGAGTTGGATGAAATTCCTTTGTTTCATTAAAATTTCTTTAAATAATCACTCATCCATAAATTGACCTTCTTTATTTTTCCAGGACCTGCAAAAAACGAGTATCTACCTGCAATAAAACATTAAATCATGGAGAAAGAGAGGTGTGCGGTCTCCCTAATCCAAGAATTATGAAAAAAAACAACAATTAGTTACTCTATATAACAAATCCATGGAGAAAATAACAAAGCAAGATTTATTTGTCACTTGCAGGAGAACAGTGACCAATCATGCTAACCTGCAGTGTTTTGATCACAACTTCTTTGTTTTTCGTCCAAATTGAGTAATTCCAAATCCAAATGAGAGATAATTCAAAGATATACGTCCAATAGAAACAGGTTTTAAAAATTCAATGATATGATATGCCAATTTTACTCAGAACAACCTGCATAACAGAGTCATTTTTGATTACCCAGCTTAGACCAACAGTTGATATTTCAAGAATAAATTTTTCGTTTGATGTCGGATTCAAATGATTCAAATTGGAAATGAAATTAGATTCATTTATTTATTTCAAATAAGAATAGGTTTTGAATACAAGAAGAATTGATAGGTCAAATACTGTAAGGAACAGCCGGAAAGACATAGTTTTAAGGGTGCTGATTTACGATAGACAGTCAGTATTTTGATCATAACTTCCACATACAATATCAAAAATGAGTGATTCCAATTGAGTTGTAAACTAGATTCATAGGGGAATACACAATAGAAACAGGTTTGAAAAATTCATTCATTTAGGCCTCCAAAAACTGACTGTCCCAACTCTGTTCCTGAGCTTCCCGCTAGACACCCTGTCAATGTTTTGTTTCTAACGTTTTCGTTTCAAATCCAAATTGAGTGATTCAAATTGGGTTAGAAATTAGAAATCAATGGATACTTAGGATAGAAACAATTTTTAAAAATATTTCATTTTGGTCCCTCAAAACATGACTGTCCCGACTGTTTTTCCAGAAATTTCATCAAGCCCGCAAGCCAAAAAAAATGATATTCAAGCATTTTTTTCAAATTGGTGATAAAAATGAATATGAATGTTTGTAGAACTATTATTTCCATTATAATTCATCTACATACATAAATTAATTGAAACATTTATTACCGACGTTGATTTCGATAGCGTGTTATAACAAAAAACAACTAGTTTTACATAAAAAAACAAAATGCACTTATTTATTCCCTTATTTATTTTATTTTCTACACTAACTATTTTGATTTGAAAAATTAATATGACTACGTATATGAGTACTTCCAGTGGAGCCATATTCGAAATAGGGCTTCATGTATGCACATACCCAAATTTGAAAAATGCATATTGATAAAAATTAGGGTATGAGAAACTAACTTCCCTTGAAAAGATGGAGTCAAAAATTGTTGAAGCATAAAGTGATGTTGCAAACAAATGATGGAGTGAAACCAATATTCAATGTATCCGTTACTTTCTTGATTTTCCATAGCCATCATATCATGAAGTTCTTGAGATTTTAAAATGACTTGTTGATGCATACTAAAAGAAACCTCATTTTCTTCCATAGCTTCTACAATTTTTGAATTTGAAACATTCTGAATCTCATTGTAAGATTTTTCCATTAGTGCATGTGGGATAGAATGGGTGGGAAGGGTGGGTAAATTTTGTAGTTCAACATTGTAAGCATGTTGTACTGGTTTATTGTGGTGAGGGTGTTGAATTAGTTGAGCAGGAAATTGTGTATGGAATGGATCATTGTGATGATGTGGTTGGTTGGGTTGAGTGGATGAATTTTTTAGGCAAGCAAGATGTTATGGGAGAGCTGGTGAAGAATATGGAGAATGTGCTTGTGCTACAAGATGAGAGAGAGTAGTCATGCAATCATAAGGTGAACCATGCCAAACTTGTAGACAAGATTGGTGGTTATATTGAGATTGACATGGCTGCCCTAACACATTAGTATTCCATAATGGATTATGCAAGTAAGAAAGTGGAGAGGAAGTGCTTTTAACCATACCTGTAGGCCATGATTTCCATGGTTTTGACCTTGTTGTAGCTTCCTCATCTCTTTGAAATGATACTTCCATCCTAGATAAGGAAGAACAAGTATCTATGGGATGCTCCTTTCGGTCATGAGGGCAAAACACTTCATCAAATTCTTGATTTTTATGAACCTGCAAAACATCCAATTTTGCATTTAGAGAGATAATAAAATCAACTTTAAAATTTTCAAATAAAACATTGATTTCAGCTCTTATTTCTCCTATTCTTGTAGCAGATTTGGAAAATAAAAAACAAACATCTCTAGGATTCTTACCAGCCTTGCACATTCCTCTTGAATACCTTATGCACAATTCACAAACATCATTATATGACAACTGAAAAACATCACCTTTTCCTATAAGATTTAAGAGTTCTAAAAATTCATCTTTGATTCCTTTGAGTAGGAGTGTTTTTAAAATTTCTTTTTCCAAATGCTTATGTTTTGATTTTTGAAGGTTATATTGAAATCGATCTACATAGTCCTCCAAGCTTTCATCTTCCCCTTGTATCATATTGAAAATATCTTCATTTGTCGTGCAATAGTCTTGGTACTTCTTCAAGAATATGTTCTTCATGTCCTCCCATGTTTGGATGCAGTTCCCACCTAGGCTCATGAACCATCGGAGAGTTGCTCCTTTTAGAGTAAGAGGAAACACTTTCAATCTTTGACCATTATTGTAATAACCATATCCTTTACAAAGTATTTTGAACTCAAATAAAAATGTATCTGGGTCTTCATTTGTCAAACCATAAAAATTTGGTAGAGAAGATGGGGGAATTATGTGCATTTGTGTCACTCCTCCTAGATTTTTGATAGGAAATTCAAAAGTAGAAATGTGAGCCATTTCTAACCATAGTAGAAGATGTTCTTCATGTGTTTCTTTGAGGCTCCTTCTTCAAATGTTCATGTCAATCGGTTAGTGAAATGGGTGGTGCTTACATCACCACTTAAGTGAAATCATGAGATTTGTTTTTCAAAATTTCTATTTTATTTTTTATTTTTTTTAGTTCATTCACACAGAAATTCAAACAATTATTTCTACCCTAAGTTCTTTAACATTTCTGCTGGAAAGCGGGCGGAGGAGCAGGGCTTTTACATGCACCTATATGCAGGTTCTTACCTTTCGTTTTTAATACCCAATTCTTTCCTAATAGACACTCATTAGATGCACACTACTCTTTAAAAATGGTTACACTCTCCCCGGCAACGACGCCAAAATGTCGAGCGATAAAAAGGTGTCTTTTTAACTCCTAATTATCTTCACATTAATTGTCAACCTAGGGACGAATTTTTATTTCAAGAGTGTACTCAGTCTGAGGTGGCTATTTACTCAAGAGTAATGTTTTGCAGTATAGTGCTTAAAATCCAAAAGTAAATGAAAGCTGGAAATAAAATCTAATTAAAACAACAAGAAACTCAAATGCTCTGTAATTAAATCATTCACTCACACAACCATCAATCGAGGATACAGTAGCAATAACTCATTCCTCTAGAGATTGATACAATTGAAAAGGCACTCAAAAGAAAGATCATCAAAATGGGAACTAGATAGCATATGTCAATGTTCACTACAGTCTTAGACCTTCTGCACACCAAAGCAAAGATAATGCGAATAACAAGAAATGGAACAGCAGCTAGGAAATGTAACGACAACTAATTCTTATAAACAACACCACCTTAATCTACAAAAATAAATGCAACAATCATGTCCTACAGAAATCAAATAGCAATCTTCTATCTTGAAGGATGAATCGAATAGCACATGGAAATAAAACAACATTGATTAATGATGAAATACAGAACAACGCTTGAAAGCCAAACAGAAATACACAGCAACGTAACACACAGCACACCTTAATGGTAATCTGATCTTGGTAATCCACTTATCAGTCTTAGTTATAAATAATACGATTGTATCTTATAATGGAACAGCAACGTCAATAGATTCAACAATCGCAAGGAAATATAATCTCTAAGATGAATTCAGTAATACCAATTAATAAGTGTTACAACACAGATACGTTGTAATTGAACAACAATACATTCTATAAGGATCAACAACGTTATATCAATGATTAAAAGAACAACAATGCGTTACCAAGTCAAGATGAATCAATACGACATTCCTGTCATAAAGAACGATATTACTCAATTGAACATAAATCAGATATAACAGAACCGTGATGTAAAATAACAGAACATACCAGATTCCCGAATAAAGTTGATAAGCAAAACCACACATAAACCAAAAAGATAATATACAGCAGCAGCACAATCCACTAGAGGTTGGGCCCTTAGCCACCAGCGGATGCTGCTGGGCTACTTCAGACGAGAGGAATGAACAACAACTCCCAAATCATATATTAATTATCAAATTGTGAAATCATTACAACAGCAAAAGCTTTGAGAATTACAACATGCAACAATCCCTTTTTCCTCCTATCCTATCATGAATCATTAATTCTGAATCTCTAATTCTCAATCTATCATTCTGAATCCATCATTCCTAGTTTTGTGTTCTCTCAGCTATCCTCTTCCCATTTGTCCATCATTTTTCCATCATTCTTTCATCCCCATCTCTGATATTTGTTTTCATTTAAATAGAGAGAGATCAGAGAGAAGTTACAACAAAGATAATTACAACATGATTTCTATTACAAAATTGGATTGTTTCCAACCACTTGATCAACAAGAAGATATATTGCCATCTATCTTTCAACAAGATCAAGGAAAATTTGGCTTTGTAACTGAGATTTGGGGAAACGGCCACACAGCAAATCTGAGAAAATCGTGCTCAAAGAACCCTACGTTTCTCTCAATACAAGCCAAATTTGGGAAAAGCGTTCCTTAATAAAGTTAATTTGGTCCATTCTGGAAAAAACCCATGTTCCAGATTTTCCAGATTCTTCTTCATTTGCCTAGAATCTCAATCGCAAGACTGTCACTTCTAATTCCAGTGAATTTCTAAGTTGGCACTTTTAATGATCATATCTTCAATCTGGAAATTATCTTGGAGGCTAAAAATGGTGAATAATGTTACAACCAATCTACTAAAACTATCATTGATAAAATCATGCATAATAATCAATTTATTAGAAATAGAGGAGAATAAATATTATTTTTACATAAGAGCATAAATCATTGTAAAATAGAATTATATGATAAATTATGATAAATGATGTGATGAAGAATGGTAGAAATGGGTGGAATAAGCATCCAAAAGTGATAATAATAATGGCATATTAACGGCCCAACACCTGTGGTTCTTAATACCTTGTTGCAGTGGTTGAAGATCGGAGGTGCTTGCTGTGTGTATTGGTTGCATGCTATTCTTCTCCCCTTTTCCTGTTGTTCTATGATGATTTTTTTGTGGTGCAGGTACCTGGTGTTGAAGATGATGGTGTTGTTGCTGCTTTGGAGTCCCTTTTGCTCTTGGATCATCATGCTGGAAGCTTGTTGTTCTTATGATTTGTATTCTGTGGGATAGGCTGGATTTCCTACAGGATGTCTTGTAGCTACTTCTCCCTCAAAGGTCTTAATCATACCTTCTGCTGAGAGTTTTAGGATGGTGACATGGATGGAGAGGGAGACTAGGAGTGTGGAGAATGAGGAATACTCAAGTGATGCTCCCTATTGCTCTCTATTTCCTTCTTTTTCGAAGACTGTTATTTTTTTTTTTTAAACTGATATTTTTTAAGGGTGAATGTAGGGGTGATGAAGGTGGACATAGGTATGGTCATGGAATGATGATTTAGGGGTGCTATTTCATTGACATATCAGGTCATTTTTTCCTTTAGGGTCACCTCTGATAGGATTTTTGGGTTACTGTGATTCCCATAGGATCATCTTGTAGGTTTTCAAGGGATCCTGTAGGTTTATAGGGAATCCTGTAGAAAGCACAATCCCCTTGTAAAATGAAGGAAAGGAGTGGAAAATATGAGAGAAATGGTAGAGTGATGAATGAAAATGAGTGGAAAAATAAAATTTGAGTGGTGTTAGGTTCCTATACCAATAGGAGCCATAATTTTTAATGACTAATATTAAGCCTTGTAATATTGTACATACCTCTGCTTTCTGCAAATGTTTTCCATATTAAAAAATTAAAAAATGTAAAGAGGGTATGTCCTAAAAGAATAAACAAAGAACAAAAAGAATAAGAATAAGGTCCAAATAAATGAAAAATATATGAGCCCCAAAAGACAAAAAGAGACCATGAAAGTGAGCAAGTCAAAATGCCGCTACTATTTACTTTTATGCATAATAAATGATTGTGTGCAACTTGTTATTCATGCCACAATCCATGATAGTCAAATTGTTTAAACTTGGCTATTTCATGTTTTGAATTTTATGTTTATAGTTAGAGAATAAAATTTGACCAAACAGTGTAACCTTGGCAGATCATTAGATAGGTAGAGTAAATAAAAGGTACTCATTAGTTTAATCTGATCCCTTGGATGATATAAGGTTAGAATTAGATAGTTTATTTTGTAAATAAAAGAAAAAGATTGATAAGGGTTTGCTAGCCTAAATGCACCCTAATAAAGGAAGAAAAAATGGTAGGGTAGGTGAATGGGTAAGTAGTAGAAAGGTTGTAGAAATATCATGTGATTATACAAAAGCACTTATGTCATTATCTTAAAAGCAATTTTTAAATATGCATAAGTAGTATACAAATAAAAAACAATGGTTCACAATATTATTTATTTAACACCCCTTCATTTTAACCCTTTTGAGCACTCCCTTTAATGAGTTAATCCTAGTTCTGCCACCCTTTTCTGCCTCCATAGCCCAATGGTCCAAAGACTTCATTCTATCCATATGTTTTAATGATTCCACCATCCAACCTTCAATACAAATCAAAACCCCCTGAACTTTAAGAACTAGCCTAAAATCATAGCAAACAAAGCTAAATCATATAGAGAGAACCCTCTCTGAGTCATAGGTTAGCTAGAGCCTATACTTAAAAGATTGGTTTGTGGTTACCTCAGTCTTTTCCTTCTTCTAATAACTTCTAGGGAAAAATTTTGAGTGATAACATAGTGGCGACCATACTAGGGACTCAAACCCTCGGTCCTAATAAATCTTTAAGGAATTTTTAAATCTATATTTTGAGATTCTTAAAGTAGTTTATTAGAAGTTGTTTTAAAAAAAATCTCACAAAAGAAATCAATTAGAAAAATTTTGAAATTATGGCTTCAAGGAGAACTCATTTTACTAGGGCTAATCTAGACCCAAATCCTGCCCCAGTGTTTGATAATCCCAACCTGATTTCGAGAAAATCCAAAAAAGAAGAAAGTTCAGTTAGTCCCACACCATTGATTAAAGGTAAGTCATGTCCTGATGAGTGGTTGTTTTTAGAATATCTTCCCTTTGATGAGAAATTTTATTTGTCATTATTTAAAGCAAAGTCTGAAAGTGAAATATACGATATTGTTCTAGACCCTGATTTCATTGCAGACCTTGAAGTCCAAAAAGCCAACCAGTCAATTGATGAATACATTCTGAATTCTCCACAATCATCCCTTAGTACTGCTAAGATCCTTGAGCTTTCTGAACAACTATCCACCACTCTCACTTCATTGTTGTTCCCTTCAACTTCTGAAGTCCATTCTCCACCACCATTTATACCTTCACTCCCTCACCAACCTATCATATCCCATTCACCACCTACTAGTCCTGGTTCTTCATCCATTCTTCATCCACATCTTAACCCCTCCCAGCCTACAGCCATGGCAAACAGATATGCTCCTCTTGTTTTACCTTCCCCACTTGGTGCTATGCCAGCCAACTACCAGAGAAAAATTGTTCAATTTGATGGAACCGAACACTACACTACACAACACCATGTCAATAAGATGACAGATTACTTTGAACTACATGAAATTGATATTGTGGATGTTCAAATGAGACTATTTGCTTAGACTTTAGCTGGTGATGTTAGGAAATGGTTCAAAGCATTGCCTGATAATAGTATTGATAGTTTATAAGAATTTCATCAACAATTTTTGAACAGATGGGAAAAGAAGAAAAATCCCCTACAAATCCTTTCAGAATATGAAAATATTAGAAGGGGACCTAATGAAACTGTTCAAGATTACTGCACTAGATTTAACAGTATATATAACGCAATCCCAGTTAATCTTAGACCCCCACCTAAATTAGCCTTAATAAATTTCCCTAATGGTTTTGACATAGATATGGCATTCCAACTTAGGGAAAGAAACCCCCCAACATTAGAAGAAATGAAAAGTGTAGCTGTTAGTGTTGAAGCTAATTTGTTAGCCAAAAGAGCTAGAGTTAGAAATGAAAAGAGGGGAACTGCTAAAGATGAAGCTTTACCATCAATCATCAAAATAGATAGTTTAGCCAAAAGTATGGAAAGACTAATGGATAAAATAGATAACATAGAAAGGAAACCCCAATGGGATAATCAACAAGCACCTCCAGTTAGAAACCCGAACTTTAGAAAAAACCAAAACCAAAACACTGGAAAAACTGGACTTGATCAGAATATTAGGCCTCCTTTTCAAGAAAATTATGTAACAACATCCCAGCCAGATGATCTAGAACATGATACATAAATTAACATGATGGGATTAGATGATGAAGACACTATTTTCCTAACCCAAGATGAGCAGGAATTGCATATGCTGCAACAATTGCAAATCCAGTCCAGAGAGTCATTTGATTATAAACAAGGATATGGTTCTGCCATCTTTGAAGTGCATAAATAGTATAACCTAAGGAGTAAAAAGAACTATGACATCCCTGATCAAACTAAGAAAACAGTGTCAAATCAACCCAAGGAAATTAAAGAAGCCTCAGTTTCTAAAATCCTCCAGATTCTCCCCAGACAAAACCAGAATCCTTCTGGCCCCACAGTTGTAGATATAACCCCTAATCAACCTTTTGATGATCATCCATCCACTTCAATTCCCCCTAAAGAACCAGTGGATAAAGCTCAAAACACCAGATTTGAAAACCCACATAAAGAGGTCCCTAATAAAGGAAAAGAAGACCATCCTACTCAAATCCCTGCTATGAAAATTCAAAACCCTCAAATAGAAAAAGCCCCTTTTCCATTCAATCTAGGAGCAGAGGTAGCTAAGCTAAAAATTTCAGTCCCTTTAACGGAACTAATCAAGAATGAAACTTACAAATCATAGATAAACCAGACCTTAAACATTGCTGAAAATGAGGATTCCGCTAACCTCTTTGATGACCAACCAGAAATTATATTTGGTCCTGATGTTAATGGAAAACCACTAGAAGGAGGGGTACCACCTTTCTACATTATCCTTAGCATCAATGAAAAAATTCTACACAATACAATGTTGGATTCTGGGGCCTCCCACAACTTAATGCCCAAATCGGTAATGGAGAAATTAAACCTAGATATTACAAGGTGTTACAAGGACTTATTCTCATTTGACTCAAGTCAATTAAAGTGTCTAGGATTGATTAAAGACTTGCGTGTTAACTTAGTTCAATATCTTGCCAAAAGCATCCTTATGGATATGGTGGTTGCTGACATCCCACCAAAGTATGGCATGTTGCTATCCAGATCATGGGGAGCCAAACTTCAGGGATCTTTACAACTTGATATGTCATATGCAACAATATCTATTTTTGAACAACCCAAGAAGCTGTACCGAGAAACTTTAATAAAATACATGGTAAGTAGACAGGATCGGCTTGAAAACTTTCTTATCTACTCCGTACATTCAAACATTGATTCCTTTATCCTGTATAATGCTGATCAAACACAAGAAACTCTTTTAGACAGTATTGATACAGAACCAAAATAAATTGCAGTTTCTATTCAAAATGAAACTAACCAAACTTTAGAACTTTCCAATAAACAAGGTAGCCAAATTTCTATAAACAAGGAAAAGTTTGTTGTACCAGATGATGAAAATTATGAGCATGAGATATTATGGCATCTTGAGTTTGATGGGTCAGTCAATAAGTTTGGAGTAGGAGCAGGAGTATGGATATACAATCTAGAGAATCTTCACTTAGAAGGCCATGCATATAGATTGAATTTTAAATGTACTAACAATATGGACGAGTATGAAGCACTAATTTTAGGTCTTAAATTAGTTAGGAATCTTGGAGCTAAAAGAGTTTCTATCATGGGAGACTCTAAACTAGTTATAAAACAGATTGATGTTGTATATATGACAAAAGACCCTAGATTAAGTTGCTATAGAAGAACCATTGTAGAAATACTTAACACTTTCTTAGAAACCAAGCTTGCAATAATTCCCAGAAAACACAATATGCAAGCCCATAGTTTAGCAATGTTTTCCAGCACTTGCAATTTACCCTTCCAACCTAACCATCAATATACTACTGAAGTTAGGCACAAACCTACAATTCTAGATAATTTGAAGAAGTGGCAAGTATTTTCTAATGATAAATAGATAAATAAGTTTTTAAATTTCGAAGAAGAGTTTACAAATCACAACATAGATATCGATACATCCATAGATTCTAACTCTAAGGATGAGTTAGAAGTAAATGAGATAGAAGGTGATGAACTAGATAGATTTAACCCAACTAAATTTACTAAGTCAGATGTAGAAAACCTAGAGAAAGTTGATATTGATGAAATAATTAACGAAGACACTGAAGTAATTAGTCTCAAAGATAGTTTCTTACCTAAGGGATTAACCCCTTTGGAAGATTTGTTTGATTCAAATGATGTTACTTGGAAACCTAAAATGGAACCATTGAAATATGATATAGAGGAATGTAATATAGGCACTGATGAAAATCCAAAATTGATCAAACTTTTGAAATCATTACCTCCAACTGAAAAAGTGAAATACATTGAATTATTAAAAGAATTTCAATATGTCTTCGCTTGGAGTTATGAGGACCTCAAATCCTATGACACCAACATCATAGAACACACCATTCCTATAAAATAAAATCAAAAGCCTTTTAGAAAAAAACTTAGAAGGATTAATCCTATCTTGTTACCTGCAATTGAAAAGGAAATTCAGAGGATGTATGATGCTAAAATAATTGCACCAACATATTTTCTGATTGGGTCTCAAAATTGGTGCAAACTAGGAAGAAAACTGGTGAGATCAAACTCTATGTGGATCTCAGAAACCTCAACAAAGTGTCACTAAGAGACAATTACCCTCTCCCCAAAATGGACCACATTTTACAGAGAGTAGTTGGATCATCCAAAATCTCATTATTGAATGGGTTTTCTAGTTACAATTAGATCTTAGTTCATCCTGATGACCAGGTCAAAATTGCCTTTACTACTCCTTGGGGCACATTCATGTATGTGAAAATGGCTTTTGTACTAATGAATGCAAGAGCCACTTTCCAGAGGGCTATGGATATAGCCTTTGCAAAAGAAATTCATGATTTCCTTGTAATATATCTAGATGACATTACTGTATTTTCAAAATCTGACAACCAACATTTGGATCATCTAAGGTAGGTTTTTATTAAATGCAAGAAATATGGAATTTCTTTGAACCCCAAGAAGTCTTTGTTTGGGTTAGAAGAAGGAAAGTTATTAGGTCATATAATTTCAAAAGATGGTATCCGAATAGACCCTACAAGAATAGAAGCCATCTTACAGATACAACATCCCAAGAACATTAGAGAATTGCAAGCTTTCTTAGGGAAAATTAACTTTCTTAGAAGATTTATTTCTAATTTAGCATAATTAATTAGATCACTAAATAATATGCTGAAAAAAAATTTGACCATAAAATGGACTGTTGAGGCTAAGAAATCCTTTGAAGACATTAAACTAGTCATAACTAAAACACCAGTGTTAATAATTCCAAAATTTGACAGCGATTTCATTTTATTTTCCTTTGCTTCTGAGCACACAACTGCTACAGTCTTATTGCAAAAAAATGACCAGGGCTATGAACAACCTATTGCTTTCTTTAGCAAAGCCCTGAGAGATGCCCCCTTGAAATATAACATAATGGAAAAACAAGCCTTTGCTTTGGTCAAAGCCATCAAGGATTTTAGGGTATACATTTTATATTCTCATATAGTGGCTTACGTTCCTAATTCAGTAGTCAAAGACATCCTAACTCAGGAAGGTCCAGAGGGAAAGAGAGGAAAGTGGATTGCTACTATTTTAGACTATGACATAGAAATCAAACCAACTAAGTTGATCAAGGGCCAAGGTTTAGCCAAGCTCATGGCTGAATCAAACTGTCAAGCCTTGGATATAAACTTCATTGCAGCAGTAGTTTATGAGGAGGAGATGGCGACTCCACTAATCAGCCAGGCCTTTATTAAATCACCATGGTATGCTGATGTTACATACGTTTTACTGAATTTACAAGCTCCTCCTAGATTATCTACGACTAAAAGCGGGTTTTTAAAGATGAAATCCTTAAAATTTTGTATATTAGACAATGCTTTGTTTTGGATAGATCAAGAAGGCATTCCTCTCAATTGCCTATTAAAAGATGACGCTGACAAGGTGTTGCATGAGTTTCATGTAGTTGACTGTGGAGGACACCTTTACTGGAAAACCATTGCAGATAAAATTCTTAGAGCTAGTTTCTATTGGCCTACTTTGTTTTCTTAAGTAAAGAAATATGTGACCGCTTGTCACAAATGTCAAATTTTTTAGGGAAAGAAAAAGTTCTTACCTTTGCCCCTAAAGCATGTTGGAAATAATACTGAGAGGGTGGGTGAATCAGTATTATCAGATCAATAATTTAATTTCCCAAACAGATTTTTATACGCTACTTCAACTAAGTGAACTAGCATGTATAAGCAACTGTACTTAAAGAAACCAGCATATATACAAAGAACTTTTGATTTACCCAATTTATCATGCATTCAACTTTAACCAGTATATCAAATATTTATTAGACAATGCAGTAAAATCAGAATAAAGAATCACACATGAGCAACACACATGAACACCAAGATATATGTTGGAAACCCAATGTGGGTGAAAATCACCTGCTGCTGTTGTCTCTATCTTCTTTTAATAATAAGAAAATTTGTTTACAATCTTGTACTCGTGCAGACTTATACCAATACACAGGCTTCTACCTACATAAGGTTACAACCTTCTCTCATTCTCCAACTTCTACTGGAAGGGAGCTACAACCCCCTAACTCTTGTACTAGCCAATATGTTTACTAGTACATAGGCGGCGACCTACAGAAGGCTACGACCTTCTTTCTTCCTCCAAGGACCATGTTTCATAAATTTTCAGACTGGATCCATCAACAACATCATAACTGCAATTCAATCATCAAATACATCTGCATCAACCAATCACTGAGACTCAATCATCACTTTCTGAATCAACCATAACAGAATCAATCAATCACTTTGACAACCCATCAATCTGATCATTCAAAATATTGTCACTAGAATACAGTAACCAGAACCCAAACCATAACCTAGAACTCTGCAACAGCAAATAGAAACAACTGAAACATACTTTATAAGGTATAAGGTACTTCCATGTGTAGAACCTGCATGTATATGCGGTTTTCTCAAAGCCAACCAGCATATACATCTGCAAATATTAATTCATAATTCTGCAGCTATTCCAAACTTCAGTTATACCCAGATCATAATATTTATAGAATAACAAATGTGTCAGTATTCAGATCTAGACTATACATGATCAAACCACATAATGATAATTCATTTCAAGCCTTAAGATCCTGATCCATCATTAGATCTTATCCTTCATCAACTGCTAAGGTTCATCCTTGGTTCAGATCAAGCACAACACCATAAGCCAATAACCTGCATACTAGATCTCACACTTCATCAGATATTCGATACTTTCACACCTTGGCCTAATGATATTCTCCTCCTTATATAGTTTTAGGCCTTTCTCAATACCATGGACCAAAACCACTTAGGACCAATACCTTGGACCAAATACCTAGGGTCAATACCTCGGACCAAATACCTTGGATCAAAATACCTTGGACCAAATACCTCAGACCAAAAACTTAGTTTTCCAAGATATACGCACTTTTCCTTCTATGAAAGTGTGTGTGTACGTATACGCTACTTGTGTTCAGTGAACCTACGTGTATACGCAGCTTGGTCAAGGTGAACCTGCATATACCTCTCTTTCTTCATTATTTATAGTTTGATCTATAATTCTTTGCTGTTGACATATTGTATTGTGATCTTTCATTTGAGTGAGTTGCCATCAAGGAAAACACCTGTATCCTAATGCCAACAATCTCCCCCTTTGGACTTAATGGCAACAACAACACCAAGTCACTCTCCCCCTTTGACATAAATGGCAAAGGGTGGACAAAGATAATTTCTCCCTTTGACATACATTATGCTAGTCATGCTCCCCCTGAGTACATGTTGAATTCTCTGGTTGAGATTCCCTTTTGTACATGCTGAGATGTACTAAAACTATCCATGCTCCCGCTGAGCACAAGAAAAGTCTGTAAAAAGATTTTCTAAAAGAATAACATGACTCTATAACTCAACTATGTGAGGATGACCTTCCTATCACCAATGATTCATACATACATCCATCTCCCAACCAAGTGGGGATATACCAAATTTGACTCATCCACCCAACCAAGTGGGGATATACCAATTGTTTATACATGACAAAAACAAGAAATATTACATCATCCATCCCATGTAAAGTGGGGATACAAATTACATCAATTGTCCAAGAGGACTCATTCAAATGTATGAGAAGACATATCACACCCTAGAATTTTACATGACTTGAGCAACAAATGGTATAAATATCTGAAGCAATAGCTGGACTGAGAAACCATAATGCCAACAATGCTGAACGTATGTGAAGGCTAATGCTCCCCCTGAATCGGTGCTACCTATGCATTGTTAACAGGTCAATGATCAAGGCATCTTTGTTAGTCAGATAAAATTAATGAAGAGAGCATATTAATCATCAATATCAGCCAGAGCATCCATATCAGAGCCTGCCCCATTGTTTTTCTTGTCTGAAAAACATATACACTCCTTGACCCACAGAAATAGGCATGTGTATGCGACTATACTTCATGAAACACACGTATAATACCCTTTCTCTAAAAAATTTGATTTAACAGTAAGATGATGTAGCAATTACTCCCAGCTTTTGTCTAAGATATTCAAATGTCTCCTGGGCAGTTGTTTAATGAATATATCAACAACATGTTCTTTGGAGGGAACATATTCCAATTTGACCTTTTGTTCAAGCACTTGTTCACATAGAAAATGGTATTTGATGGGCATGTGCTTGGTCTTGGAGTGCATGACTGGATTCTTTGAAATATTGATGGCACTTGTATTATCACATAGAATGGAGATGGGTGGAGTACATGGGATCTAAATGTATTGCAATGTTTGCATCATCCAAAGTAGTTGTGTGCAGCAAGATGTAGCAGCCACATATTCTACTTTAGCTGTAGATAACACAATTGAATTTTGCTTCTTGCTGATCCAAGACACTAACCCGGAACCCATATAGAATGCACCACCACTAGTGATTTTTCTGTCATCAACACTTCCTGCCCAATCTGCATCTGTATATGCATGAAGAATAAGATCTGTATCTCTAGGATACCATAAACCAAAGTTCTGTGTTCCTTGAATATATTTGAAAATTCTTTTGACTGCCTAAAGGTGTGATTCCTTTGGATTTGCTTGGAATCTTCCAACTATTCCTATTGCATGCATGATGTCAGGTCGAGTACCTATTAGATAAAGCAGACTGCCAATCATGGATCTATAAGATGGTTGATGTACTGCTGCTGATTCATCATTTGAGCTAAGACTACGTCCTGTTACCATTGGGGTACATATAGGTTTAGAATCTTCCATGCCGTACCTTTTCAAGATCTGTTTGAGATATTTGGTTTGTGAAAGAAAAATACCATCTTTATTTTGTTGAACTTGTATACCAAGAAAATAGGTAAGTTGACTAAGCAAGGACATTTCAAATTCTTGCTGCATTACTGAAGCAAAATTCTGGCTCATGGATTCTTCATTGCTACCAAAAATGATATCATCAACATAAACAACAATTCTTAGCAATTTATCAGTGTCAATATTTGTATATAGATTGTTATCTGCTAACCCTTTTTAAAAACCTTGTTGGTGTAGATATTGTCAATGCATTAATAATAGGCCCTTGGAGCTTGTTTTAGACCATAGAGATCCTTTTTGAGTCTGCATACAAGTTTTGCATCATTTCTAAGAATGAATCCTTCTGGTTTTTCAATATAAACTTCTTTTGCTAAATCTACATTAAGGAAAGAAGATTTTACATCCGTTCGGTATACTTTGAATTTCTGAAAGCTAGAAAGAGCAAGAAACATCCTTATGGCTTCAAGTCTAGCAACAGATGCAAAAGTTTCTTCAAAATCTATACCTTCTTGTTGAGCATACCCTTTACAAACAAATCTGGCCTTGTTTCTAATAACTTCTCCATTTTCATTCAACTTGTTTTTGAATATCCATTTAGTTCCTATAATATTTTTGTCATGGGGTCTAGGAACTAATTCCCAAGTGTTATTCTTTTCAATTTTCTCAAGTTCTTCATTCATGGCCTTGACCCAACATTCATCTTAGCATGCTTCATTTACATTTTGAGGTTCGATGGAGGATAGTAATGCTAGATAGCTTGATGTTTCTATAATAGCTCTTCTTGTCTGTACACCTGCCTCTCTTTTCCCTAAAATTTGAGTTTCTGGATGATTTTTCTAAACATACCTGGACGGTGTTATTGGGAAATCTAGTGTCTATGCAGAGCTGCTAGTCCCACTAAGACTGGTAGTTATCTTGGAAACAAACAGATTAAAGTTACTTTCGTTTTCCTTTATGAGAAGTAGATAGGAGAGGATCAAAGAATACCAACCTCGATTTTCACTCGGTTCCTTGCTTTTTCCTTCTCCTCACCGACATGTCTTTGCTGCTTCTCCCTTGACCACTCCGCTTCAAAGAGTACCTGTAAAGTCAAAGCAGCATAATGCCTTCAAAGTGCAGAGATCTACAATCATAAGCAATATAGGACCATATATATATTGACCACACAAATGCATATACTATCAGACATACAAGAATGTGGAGGAAAACTTGAATAGCTTTATTGATGTGAAGATTAGAAGAGAGGATTACAACCCATTGATCTGACCCAACGTCATCCTCCCAGCATGAAAGGCCTTCTTCACCTCATGAAAAGCTTAGATCACCCAACACTATGATATTCTACCAGGAAACCAACAACACTTCCTTCAAGATACAAAATTCCAGCCTCTGGATCTCTGGGATGAGGGATCCATATATAGATGATTGCAAGGAGGTGAGTCAGCTTCTGGGATTTTGATTAGTGTCTTCTCTCTGATAGTTCTTGATTCCACTTGGAGATTGATGATCTCTTACTCATCCTTAGGCAAATTCAGAGAGGCAAGTGTCACAAGAGAAGTTTCTAGAAGATTCCATGATCATCCACCTCGCAAACTGTCTCTGCCACTTGTCCATCACACCCTACAGAAGGGCTTTCTAGTATGCAATGCACCTTTTACACTAGGCAGGTGAGATGCATCGCACCCTTAGCACTGAGAAACTTGTATGGTCCAGTTTTGACAAGTTCTAAGCAGTTTTCTGTGGAGAACTTCTGGGAGATGATGTAATCAGCTGACCTTGTTCCTTTAGGGCATGAAACAACAATTTTAGGGACTCAGAAGCTCTTCGTTTATGGACATATATGATTGGGGCTGCAGTGCCCAAAACTATCTATAACAGTTGCCCACTAAAGCATGAGGTCGGTAATCTCTTGATGTCGGGTGAAATTTTTTATCATGAGGATCCGAGGTTTTTCAAATTGGAAGGCGACCTATAATAAGATACAATACAATACATTATCTTCATAGCATTTTAATGATCTAGCTGAGGCAGGCATTCCCATGCTCAGCTTTATAAATTCATTTTCATGTACATAGGACAGACAACCGTCTGTGTGGCAGACTGATGATTCTGATAGAGCCATCATCCTTGGATTCGGATGATCATCTGTGCAGCAATGATGTACATTTGATGTCTTTATTTTCCTGAATATATCACAACCCGGATGGATGAAACTAGATCTGGGGTCTTCAAACTCGTCCAATCTTCACC
This sequence comes from Pinus tabuliformis, assembly GCA_031772625.1. Lineage (NCBI taxonomy): Eukaryota > Viridiplantae > Streptophyta > Pinopsida > Pinales > Pinaceae > Pinus > Pinus tabuliformis. The sequence continues at coordinate 145,578,668 of CM062812.1, forward strand.
CGAAGTATAATTCGATCCATGTGAAAAATGTTCTGGAGTCGAACATGGAAAGACATCGCCTGATTACCAGCTAATGATGTAAGTTGTTAACAGGCGCGAGAGGAATCACCGATAATGATGATGACCCTCAAGGTACGATAGTACAATTCGCATAGTGTGAAAATGGGACTTGGCGTCGAACACCACGCAAAATCTCTCGGTCGAAGGCCATTGATGTAAACCTGTTGCCGAAAGTGAGAAACTTTCCATTGAGGCATGCAAGCTTCAAAGTACTGAAAGGGTTGTTCCTAGGTTGACTTCTTAGATAATGAGATGATGTCGACAAGAAGTGACCCATTGTAGGAGGGCCTTAATGAATCCCACATCTACGACACGGAACGGAGCAAATGACTTTTGGAGGTGAAAACAATCTGATGATACAGGGTTCAGGGTGGTGGTCATGAAAGAATGAAGCGTAAAGGTATTGCAGCGGATGAGACACAAGATGGGTTGGTGAATTCTCTGATCGACTTCTCTTGAACATATCGGCAACACTGAAATGGATTGGTAGCATTAACCCCAAAGATGGATGGTACGGTGGACCAATGGTAATATGACCGGTGAACGGAATAACCCAACCCAACTCAATCATGGTGATGGAGCGAAAGTGTCATGTTCAAGAGCGACTCGCTACCAATAAAGTTTCTTCAAGTTTTCTTCCCAATTTTTCCCCAGTCATTGCTGACCAGTACCTCTTTATTTTTATCAAGCTTGAGGAGGATAACATATGCTTGTTCTATAATTTTCCCTTCGGGCAAACCCGTCGCTATGTTTTAACGAGCCTAGCGATAGTGAAACTCGTTCTTGTCTGCATGGACAAGTTTGTCGCTATTGACTTTAATGAGTTTAACGATAAAGACAACTTTGTCCTTTTTTCAATTTTATGGAGTCTGAAAAAGGGACAAAAAGGAAACTTTAGTGATCCTTTTTCGTCATGTAATCCCTTAAGTCCGAAAAAGTATAAAATAATACGAAAGGGATGAATTTTCGATAGTTTTAACGAGCCAAACAAGACAAGCGCTTGATCTTTTTGTGTAATAATCCCTCAGGTCCAAAAAGATTAAAATCTAGAGGAGGGATAACACTCCCGGTAGCTTTAACGAGCTGGAGAGGCCAACTATTCGGCAATCTTTTCATATTTTACGAGTTAGACAAAAAAAGCTTAAAGGAGACTCGCCTCTTGAGGAACGAGTGATATTTCCAGGTAGCAGCTGATTCTAGGTAACGTTTGGAATTTTCTAATCACGACAGTGTCACAAGGATGGCTAACAAAATCACTCTTTGCAGCTGTTCCTCAAAAGGGGTAAACAATCAAATGGAGGCGAATGATCGGCTAAAACAGAGTGGAGGTGATGGTAAGAACACGACCAGGGCTCAAAAAGCTGATGATAATGCATTCGCAATGGTTATTTACTAGAGGTTGGTTCATTTTTTAATGAGCTTAAACTCTGGGGGGAATGTTTGCTCATTGCTTAGGTTTAATTTTTAACGAGCTTGAACTTCACATAAAAACTGCTCATGCTAGTCATATAATAAGGATGTCTCATCGATAGGTTCAATTTTTAGGGAGATTGCACCATTCGAAACTTTGCTCCGTTGCCTCTTGCTTGCAAGCTAGGAACGAACAACTACTGTCCTAGGGGTTAGTTAACTACTAAGGTCAGGTAGGAAAATTTTTCCTTTATTTCACTGGTGCCATTTGGCCCCTGCAAAGGTGAACGGTCGATTCAACCACTCACCCAACTTAAGAAATTGAAGTTAGCGAAACTATGGAGTTAGTGTTACGTTGGTCACATTTGAATTGTGCACAAAAGGTTTGCATGCCCCTAGGTATAGTGAAGTAGATATTCCCAGGTTACCCCTCAATTTGCAGACAAAACAATTGTTCTATCGGGAAAGGCCTACCTTTTCTAGGTTACCCTTCAATTTGCAGACAAAACATTCGTTCTATTGGGAAAGGCCTACCTTCTAACAGAGGTACCTTATTTCGGTCTATTCCTATTTTCCTATATGGACGGGTGTGTCAAACTAGTCATATATCCTCCGCGGAAACCTACCCTATACCTGAAGTTTTTCTGCCGAAGCAGACTAGGGTGCATGCCCCCTGGTTTTCAGTCATGGCCACTAAATTTCTCGCGTTCTTCGGGTGGACAGACTGGAGATTGATGAGACATTCCTTGCATGAAAAGACCATTTAGGGATGGTATTTGACTATTAGCTATGTGTGAGCTGGGAAATGAAAGCTGGTCTATGAGCTGGACCACTTGGCCTTCATTCAGAAATCACATTACTCGAAAGAGTGAGGAGACAATGGCTCCCATGCTATAAATATAGTCGCGCCCAAGGAGTAGATTATAATCTAAAGGTCCTTGGACTACCATTACGTTCAGATACACGATTTTCCCTCTCAAGGTTATAGGCAAACTTGGAAGGATCCCTAACGGTCGACTGGTTCCTTTATCAAAGCCTGTTAGATTCCGCATCTCAGGCAGAAGCGATGGCGAACCAAGTGCTTTCCAAGCAGTTGAGAAAAGGATACTCACAGAAGCCCCCTCATCTATGATGGTACCGACCATGACCATTCTGTAGGTTTGAACAATGATTCAGAATGGTACACTAGCTGGTAAATGGGGTCTGCCTAGTAGATTCCAATCGAAGGAAATGACTAGGTTGCTCAAAGGTGGGATCGAATAAATGGCCGGGTATGAATTTGATGAACTTCCTTCCTGCGATAAAGGAACGGGTAGATTTCCCCCATGTTCATCGGAGTCTGTGTTTACGAAAAGAATTTGAACGATGTCATTCTCATTCTCTTCAGTGATTGTATCATCTGAAGATGGACCTTCCGAAGACAAGACTGGGTCGACTGCCGCCTCAACCTTTTGACTTTCATTTGGTATGGATTCAACGGGTTTATCTTCAATGATAGATTCTTTGATCGACCACAAAGTTGTGTCAATCAGATTTTCAACTAGTGATGGACTCGGCAAGAGTTTCTTGTATCCAGGAGGACGCCGTAGTGGTGAAGTGGGAAGGTTATCCAAGACTCTTTTAGCTTCGTCCAGGAAGGGACAACGGTGGACAGCATGATTTCCTTCACACAGTTTGCAAGGAAATTTACATCTTCCTTTCTGTCCAGAGACTTTGTTTTCACTAGTTGATGGTGTGCTTTCAACATGATCGTCAGAGGTTGATGACACCGGATTGTGCAAACGAGGAGACCAATCCCTTAAGATCCGGGGGATACAAGGACAATCTCGATGATAGTGGTCCCCTTTGCAAATGACACATGGAGATTTAGGTTTGGACGGTGCCATGTGTGGATCTTCACTAGATGATGCATGGTTACCCCTTTTTGCCTTTGGCTTTTTCTTCTTCTCCTTCCCCTTCTTCTCCTTCTTGGCTACTTGATTTTTTGCTTTACCAGCTTCATCAAGCGAAGAGGAAGGAGGAGAGGGAGAAACATATGAAGTAGAAGGTTGGGGGGTAACTCTAGTATCATCTAGTTGCTGACTTAATTGTTCAGGAATCACGGTATTCTGAACGACGGACGTTGAGAAGAGCCATATTGGCAAGCCAATCGTCAATCCTGGAAGTGACAATGTGGCCATATGAGGTGCACCAACATCTCCCCAAGAGGAGAAAGGACCGGGATTTCCTCCAAGGGGAAATCCTTTGTTGGTGGAATCCATTTTCTCAACCTAAGACCAACGAGGGAACAGTGATGTTATTCTAATTAAAATAAATTTTAGATGCTTTGACACAACCTGCTTTTTCAATTTTTAAGAGTCGAGAAAAAACAAAAGATGACTCTAGTCGCCTTCAATTTTTAATGAGCCTGAAGTGACAAGTGCTCAGATGGACCTTTTCCTTTAAGGAGTCTAAAAAGGAACGAAAGAGACTACTCTAGAAATCTAGATAGAGGGATTACCAAACCAATCACAAAACTGCAGAATACTTTTTATGGTACGGCAGTCAATCTTCCCGAATGCTATGTTCAGTGCATTGCGATCGATAGGGCGGCAGACACGGCTTCCTAAGGATAAAGGATATAGCCTATTGTGGTCTCCCAATATATACTCGATGGTACGTGGGAGCACAAGTCCGTACTGGCACTTGTCGTCTCAAAGAGGAGGAATCACGCAATCTACAATGAAAGAGATAGTTACTAGGCTTTACGATGCCAGAATACATCTCTAGCCTAGACTTCTAGATGTTGTGCGTTAGGTTCCAAAGCGTTTTTATGTTCATTGAATTTATTTTACAGTGGATCTTTCTTAAGAAATTTTCCTTTTAGGTTCACCGCATGATGTAGATATACAATTCCTAAAGTGCAATCTACGATGATAAACAATCGTTTAATCTTCTTTTTGCAATGAAAATCCTAGCTACTAAAGAAAGAGAGATGATATTCTTTCAACATAGAGCAGAAAGCACACACTAGATGCACTGTCCTAAATCAAGCCAACAAGCAGTCTAAATGCAAATGCACATGCATGTATTTGTTTTCCGCTTTCTTAATGTGTGAATGACATAAAGAATGCTGAGTACAAATTTGAATTATCTTTTCAAATTGACAGTACTAACACATTTCTCTTCAAAAACGAAAGGAAGATAATGATGAAACTTTGTGACTTTGAATTGAAAACTACTTTCGACACTTGAAAAACTACTAATTCAAATCAAATACAAGAGTGACTATATAATCGACCATCAAGAATGATAGGATTCTTTTCTTTGACTGAAAATGACACTTGCGACACTTCCAAATCAAAAGACGACAGTTTGATTACGCTACTTTTTGTAAAAGAGAACTATAAATAGCGCACAATACATAAAAATATTCACAATTCTTTGAACTATGGAGGCGGAATCATGTAAAGGAAGGGAGTTTCCACAGTGGTATACTGATCACAGACAGAAAAACTCCTGAATAAAGCTGAAGAGAGTGAACAAAGAAACCAAAATCTGGAAGCAGAAGAGGTCTTATCTGATCAACGCACCTGCAACACAGGGAAAGTGCAGTTCAGTGCACCTACTGCACATGGGAGGTGCGATGCATCTAGATTCCCAAGAGGAGAAAGTGCGATGGTCGAGGGATGAGACTTCAACTTGGTTCTTGGTCACAGTTTGCAACTTAGTTCAGGGATTTAGGCCGAGCTAATGATAGTCAATAAATAGAAATCACAGGGGCTGATCTAATGAGGTTACTAGAGCCACCACTAGGGCAATTAGGATGTTTGCAAATCGATTGTTTAGTTTATAAACAAAACCTGGAGATAGACTGAAGCAGCATTGATCTACTTTGCACTTGCATAGAAAATGCAGTTTGAAGGCTAGCTATCTTGACTTCAGGCTCCGTCTGTAAGTTTATAAAAAAAACAAATATAGACAAGCAAACAATCTATTCGCTCCCCAGCGGAGTCACCATTTTGTTATCAGGAATCTAGTGTCTATGTAGAGCTGCTAGTCCCACTAAGATGGATAGCTATCTTAGAAACAAACAGATTAATGTTACTTTCGTTTTCCTTTATGAGAATTAGATAGGAGAGGATCAAAGAATACCAACCTCGATTTTCGCTCGGTTCCTTGCTTGTTCCTTCTCCTTGCCGACAGGTCTTTGCTACTTCTCCCTTGACCACTCCACTTCAAAGAGTACCTATAAAGTCAAAGCAGCATAATGCCTTCAAAGTGCAGAGATCTACAATCATAAGCAATATAGGACCAAATATATATTGACCACACAAATGCATATACTATCAGACATACAAGAATGTGGAGGAAAACTTGAATATCTTTATTGATGTGAAGATTAGAAGAGAGGATTACAACCCATTGATCTGATCCAGCGTCATCCTCCCAGCATGAAAGCCCTTCTTCACCTCATGAAAAGCTTAGATCACCCAACACTATGATAGTCCACCAGGAAACCAACAACACTTCCTTACAAGATACAAAATTCCAGCTTCTAGATCTCTGGGATGAGGGATCCATATATAGATGATTGCAAGGAGGTGAGTCAGCTTCTGGGATTTTTATTAGTGTCTTCTCTCTGATAGTTCTTGATTCCACTTGGATATTTTTGATCTCTTACTCATCCCTGGGCGAATTCAGAGAGGCAAGTGTCACAGGAGAAGTTTCTGGAAGATTCCATGATCATCCACCTCGCAAACTGTCTCTGCCATTTGTCCATTCTCGCCCATCGCACCCTAAAGAAGGGCTTTCCAGTATGCATCACACCTTTTACACTGGGTAGGTGAGATGCATCACACCCTTAGCAATGAGCAACCTGTATGGTCTAGTTTTGACCAATTCTAAGCAGTTTTCTGTGGAGAACTTCTGGGAGATGATGTAATCAGCTGACCTTGTTCCTTTAGGGCATGAAACAACACTTTTAGGGACTTAAAAGCCCTTGGTTTATGGACATATATGATTGGGGTTGCAGTGCCCAAAAATTTCTATAACAATGGAGTCTTTTCTTCTACCGTTATCTCTTCTTCCGGTGCTTCATTGGTTTCTTCTTCAGATTCATTGTGATTTGATATGGGAAAATACTCCCCATCTTCTTCATTGTCATAATCTTATGTTTTTGTCTGTTTTGGATTTTTGCATGCTTCATCAACTACAACATCAATACTTTCAAAAAAATTCCAAGTCTTTTATTATAACATTTATACCCTTTACTTCGGGAAGAGTAACCAAGAAGAATACCTTCATCTGCTCTGGGCTCAAACTTACCAAGTTTTTCATCAGTCCTTTTGATATAACATTTGCTTCCAAAAATTTTAAAGTCTTTTACAGTAGGAGTCTTACCATACAAAAGTTCATGTGGAGTTTGAGTGTTATTTACCAGAACATTTTCTTGGTTGAGAATAGTTACGGCGGTGAATGCAGCTTCACCCCATACGGTTGCAGGAGTTCCAGATTCATCTAGCATAGCTCGAGCCATTTGTTGAACAATTCTGTTCATTCTTTCTACCACTCCATTTTATTGTGGAGTCCTTGCGGTGGAAAACTGCCTTTTTATTCCATGTTGTTCACAAAAGTCAAAGAATTCATCCAAGGAAAATTCCCCTCCTCGATCAGATCTGAGGCATTTGATTTTGCGTTCTAATTCATTTTCAACCAAAGCTTTGAAGGATTTGAACTTTTCAAATGCTTCATCTTTATGCTTTAAAAGACCTATCCAACACATTTTGGAAAAATCATCAATGAACAAAATAAAGTATTTTTCTCCACGAGGTGACTTTTTGCTTGATGGTCCACATAATCAGTATGAACAAGTTCAAGAGGCTTACTAGCTGACCCTTCTTTTTCAATGAAGTGAGATCTGGTTTGCTTACCGAATTGACATGGTTTGCATATTTTATTTTCAGGAATGCTGATATCTGGAAGATCACGAATAACCTAGAATCTACATGCTTTTCTTATTTTAGAAAAGCTTAGATGTCCCAATCTTCTATGCCATAGCCAATTTTCATAATTTTTGCTTAGATAGCATTATTGTTGTCCTCCCTTGAGTATGTATACGTTGTTTGGATTTCTTGTACCTTTGATCACGATTTCTCCTGTATCAAGATCATGAACAACACATCCATTTGATCGAAATACCACTTCATTTCCTTGATCACACATTTGAATGACGCTCAACAGGTTATGCTTTAGACTGTGTACATACATAACATTCCCAACTTTAACCTTTTATTTCAAGAAAATAGAGCCTTTACATTTTATCACAGCAGGAGTGTCATTTCCAAATGAGACATTCTTTTCCTTTTCTTTGTCACCTGTCATGTGTTTTGAGCATCCACTATCGATGTACCACTGATTTTCTTGTCCTTCTGCATACAAGGCTATACCACATCTTTCTGTTTGAGGTTCTTTCCTTCTCCATATCTTGGGATATAATGGAGTTTTCTCCTTTTGAGATGTTTTCCAAAATTTGCTCCTGCATTCAAATTCTTCATGGCCAAAGTTGTTACATATTGAGCATTCTGTTTCATTTTCAAGAAGAGAAAAGTTATTATATGAACTTTTTTTATCCTTATCACATCCCTTTGATTTCATGCTCCTCTAGTCATGATGGTTTTGTAAGAAACACATTGAGCAGCTTTGTGTCCAAAATTATGACATGAGAAACATTGACCATTAGAGAAGTTCTTGCAATTATCGAATCTATTGACTTGGTGATTGTAGTTTCTATTGATATTCATCCTTGAAGAAAATTGAGTATGATTTACTTGAGGTTGGTTGTGGCTTTTGTTCATCCTTGAAGAAAATTGAGCTTGATTTACCTGGTGATCTGCTTTATGCCTTTGCTGACGATTGTCATACTGTTCACTATTCTTTGCTGCATCGAGATAGCTTTTAGTGGAGGTTGATGGCTTTTGTGATTGAGATGCTTCTTCAGTATATACAAGACTTGTCTTTATCAGAGGAGAATTTTGGACCTTGATAATTTCATTTAAGGTTTTTGATCCTTTAGCAAATCTAAGATTGAGAGATTTTGTTTTCTCAAGATCCTTTCTTAGAACCACAATTTCACATTCTAGTTTTTCATTGTGTTTTTCTTTTTCAGCAAGTTGGTATGTCAAGGTATCTATAATCATATTCTTTTCTTCTAAACAGATTTTGAGTTTAGAGATTTCTTCATGAAGGTCATCTTCTTCTAAAGAATCCCAAAAATTATCTTCTATCAAATCAATAATTTAATTTCCCCAACAAATTTGTATACGCTACTTCAGCTAAGTGAACTAGTGTATATACGTGACCGTACTTAAAGCAACCAGTGTATATGCGGAGAACTTTTGATTTACGCAATTTATCATGCATTGAGTTTTAACCAGTATATCAGAGATTTATTAGACAGTGTAGTAAAAGTAGAAAAAAGCATCACACATAAGAAACACACATGAACACCAAGATATAAGGTGGAAACCCAATGTGGGTGAAAACCACCTGTTGTTGTTGTCTCTGTCTTCTTTTAATAATAATAAATTTGTTTACAATCTTTTACTAGTGTATATTTATACGAGTACGCAAGCTTCTACCTGCAGAAGGTTACAACCTTCTCTCGTTCTCTAGCTTCTACTAGAAGGGAGCTACAACCCCCTAACTCTTGTACTAGCCAATATGTTTACTAGTACGTAGGTGGCGACTTACAGAAGGCTAAGACCTTCTTTCTTCCTCTAAGGACCACGTTTCATAAATTTTCAGACTCGATCCATCAACAACATCATAACTACAATTCAATCATCAAATACATCTGCATCAACCAATCACTGAGACTCAATCATCACTTTTTGAATCAACCACAACCGAATCAATCAATCACTATGAAAACCCATCAATCTGATCATTCAGAATACTGTCACCAGAATACAGTAACTAGAACCCAAACCAAAACCTAGAACTCTGCAACAGTAAATAGAAACAACTGAAACATACTTTATAAGGCATACACTACTTCCATCTGTCAAACCTGCGTGTATACACGCTTTTCTCAAAGCCAACTAACATATACATCTGCAAATATTAATTCATAATTTTGCAGCTATTCCCGACTTCAGTTATACCCAGATCATAATATTTACAGAATAACATGCATCAGTATTCAGATATAGAATATACATGATCAAACCACATAATGATAATTCATTTAAAGCCTTAAGATCCCGATCCATCATTAGCTCTTATCCTTCATCAACCGTTAAGGTTCATCCTTGGTTCAGATCAAGCACAGCACTATAAGCCAATAACCTGCATACTAGATCTCACACTTCATCAAATATTCGATACTTGCACACCTTGGCCTAATGATCTTCTCCTCCTTATATAGTTTTAGGCCTTTCTCAATACCATGGACCAAAACCACTTAGGACCAATACCTTGGACCAAATACCTAGGGTCAATACCTCGGACCAAATACCTTGGACCAATACCTTGGATCAAAATACCTTGGACCAAATACCTCGGACCAAAAACTTAGTTTTCCAAGATATACGCGATTTTCCTTCTGTGAAAGTGCGTGTGTACGTATATGCTACTTGTGTTCAGTGAACCTGTGTGTATACGCAGCTTGGTCAAGGTGAACCTGTGTATACCTCTCTTTCTTCATTCTTTGTAGTCTGATCTATAATTCTTTGCTGTTGACATGTTGTACTGTGATCTTTCATCTGAGTGAGTTTCCATCAAGGAAAACACCTGGATCATAATGCCAACAAAGCCAATCTCTACTGAAATACCTTTTAAAAAATGGGGTTTAGAATTCATTGGTGAAATTCACCCACCCTCCTCTATCCAACACAAATGGATCCTTACTGCCACAGACTACTTCACAAAATGGATAGAGGCCATACCTTCAAGCAAAGCCATTGGCACTGTTATCATAACCTTCCTTGCAACCAATATTCTGTCAACATTTGGATGTCTAACTAAGCTCATTACTAATAATGCAACAACCTTTAAATCCAAAAGAATGATATATTTCTGCAACAATTATCATATAAACTTGGGTGATTCCACAACCTATTATCCTCAAGGAAATGGACTGGAAGAATCCTCAAACAAAAGCCTGGTAAACATCATCAAAAAGTTGTTAGAGGACAATAAGAAAACATGGAATAAAAAGCTAGTCAATGCCTTATGGGAAAACAGACTAACCACTAATAAATCAATTGGTACTTCTCCCTATCAACTAGTTTATGGGATGGAAGTTGTTTTCCCATCTTCCTTGGGAACACCAGTGATGAAGTTGCTTCAAGAAATGCAGGTTGAACCAAATAGTGTCCAAAGAAGAATCAACCAAACAATTCATCTTCAAAAAACCAGGAAGGAAGTATATATCAGGTCTCAAGTTGTGTAGGAAATGATTAAAAATATTTTTGATAAGAGAACCAGGGTTGAAGATTTTTACCTTGGGGACAAAGTACTGAAGTGGGATTGAAGGAGGGAAGGAAAAGGTAAACATGGGAAATTTTATTTCCTATGGAAAGGCCCATATGTCATTTATGCTTTCAGAGGTAATAATTTTTTCTTCCTAAGAGAAATGGATGGTACAAAAGCAGGAGGTGGGCCAGTGAATGGTCGAATGCTCAAACACTATTTTGAACCTGGTTACTAATTGTTGGCTTATTGGGGCCTGACCCAGGTTTGGAAGTGTTTTAGCCAAACAAATCCCGTACTACCGGCCCTTTCGGAAACAGTCCACGGAGAATGGACTAAAGTCTCACTCGAGGTAGTATGGGGGGGTGCTGGAACCAGGTTTCCACACCCTAGGGATGTCTTGATGAGGTCTGGAAAGGTCGCGAATCGATCTGTGCACTCATGCTTCTCTGCACATCTATCTGGCCTTCGCGTAGCTCTGTGACGGGGCACTTCCGAGATCCCTTATTATTATTGCTATTATTATAGATCTGATCTAATTCTTGGGGTCTTAGTCAAGCATTCAATAGTTATAACTAGCACGGGCAACCATAAATCTTAAAGATATGCATAAAACCATAACATAAGAACAAGCATACAGATTTGCGACCAGATGCACAATAATTCAGAAACATTTATCTTCTGTTAATATTATATTTTAGTACAATCCAAATCCACCCTGTGCACACAGTTGTGGAATCTACCAGGCCTTTGCGCACAGAGCTGCAGAGCCTACTCTAACTACTACCAACAGCGACTCGGACTTATAGACTCAGAGCAAACAACCCATTACACTTTAGATCTAACCAATAATGCCAACTTCTATACTTAGAGCCTCGCTCTATTTATACATTCTCATGGTCCGCAAACCATGGGTAGGCTGACACATTCTTTATTAATTTACATTATTTTTCGGTGGACAACCCTTTGACTTGACTTATTATAATTCGTGCTCCGTGCGCTTCGCGGAACCTTTACACTACCATTATAAAAAATTGTGGGCTTTAAGCCCCAAAACCATTACACAGGGGCTTTACTGCCTGTCTTGTCAATTTAATGTCTTAAATTTCTCTACATAAATTATCAATCCGGGTATCGTAAATTGATGAAGTGTGGTGCACCATATGTGCTTAGTTAACCTTTTTCTTACTTCGTTGTTTTATAGATTTTATTTTGTTTTGGGGTTTTGTTTTTGTTGGTTTCCTAAAGTGTCTAATGCAAATGGAAATCCTATTCTAAGGTCTTAAGAATACTTTTAAAGGACAATTATGGATATAGATTTCAAGACAAGGCCTATGTCCCTAATGGTAACTTCCAAAACTTAGCACTTCAAAAGATCTCAAAACATGTTATTGATGGAATTAGTACTTAAAAAAAAGTGTAAATATGCAGCTAATTTAATCAAAATAGAATGCAACAACCAATCAATGAGCTAGTGACTATGAAACCCAATATCCTTGCTGTTGTATAAAAAGAAAACTAAACTTAAAGCAATTCAAAAACTGTAAGCAAAGTAAACTAAATAATATTACATCAACCCATATTCTGACCCCTCACCTTTCGACTCGCTTTGGCTATAGGAGGCAATCATAAACAAATTGAGTAATCTGATATCTAAATTGCTTAAAATGAAATTGCATAAAATGAAACTAAGATCAAACTACGCATTCATACTTCAATCCCTCACCTTTCGACTTGCTCTGGCTATAGGAGGTAACCGAAAATGACATGAGTAATCTAATCACTAACTTGCAGAAAAGTAAACTAAATCATATTACATCAAATAATATTCTGATTCCTCACTATTTGAGTCGCTTGGCTATAGGAAGGTAATCATAAACAAATGGAGTAATATGATATCTAAATTGTATGAAATGAAATTGCATAAAATGAAACTAAATCATACTACATCAAATAATATTCTAATTCCTCACTATTTGAGTCGTTTGGCTATAGGAAGGTAATCATAAACAAATGGAGTAATATGATATCTAAATTGCATGAAATTAAATGAGAAAAACAAAACTGAAAGAAATAACAATGATGGAGTTAGAACTCATAAAATAAATCAGGAGAAGGACAAGATGATTCCATCATGTCATTAGTCATTAAAAAGCTATGTGCATTACTAATCTACAATCAACCGGTTGAACACACTTGCATGAATTAAAATTGCATGAATGGAAAATCTAATCTATCAAACTTGAAAGCAATCAAATGACATAATGAAATCAAAGCAAAATTTACAAAATGAAATCTACTCTACCTTACATTCTAATATGCTCCATGACATCTACTTCACATCTCCTTCCATGTTGAGAACATCAAAGATTTATTCAAATTCTTCAAAATTACAAAGTACAACAAAGTTCTCAAAAGCTTTCAAAAGCCATCAAGGAAGAACTACAAACTCCAAGCTAAAAGACTCACAAGCTAAAAGACTTAAGAACTAAGAACTAACAAATGAAGGAGAGAGATCTCCTATTTATACAAAAAGATGAGAGCCATCTCATTAATGAGAGTCCATGAATCTCTCCCTCTACCTCTAGAGTCCTAATCAAAATAGGAACTGATAAGACACATGTATTCTTAGAGTTACAATACAATTAGGAGATGTGACACATATCCTCATGATCCCATGATTCTTTCCACTACAAATTCGAGTTTGGCCTTAGAGTGCCACATAAGGGTCTTCTAGAAGCCTCCTTTCAACCTACACATGTCAACAATCTCAACCCATTTGTTAGGTATAAGCATATGCACATTATTTTCTAATTTTTAACCACAAATTCACTTAAAAGGTTTGGAATTAATAAAGATTGGAAAAACATAAATGTGGCCCAATGATAATGAAAGTGGGATGAATGTGGTGACATAGTAGTGAAATAGAGGTGAAATGGAGGTGATATAATGGACATAATAGTGAAAGTGTAATGGAAATGAATGACATTTTCAGGACTCAACATACCCCCCAACTGAAGCTATTGCATGTCCTCATGCAATGTATATTACATTAACTCTTTTGATCCTTGAGCTTTGGTTTAACTTTGCATGATATCATTTGATAACTTCATATTTCTACAAAGTGTTTCACTTGAATTGCAACATGGTTGGTTCTTGTGTTACAACCATTTTTTTGTTGTTGCCTTCTATTTTGATCTTTGAACTTTGCATAATGATATTTTGATTATTGTTGCAAAGTATATCTTTATTGGATTGCATGATGGTTGGTTCTTGTGTGACAACCATGATTTTGTTTGTATCCATTTTATCCTTTAAGCACTTTTTCAAAAGCCATTGTATGCTCATAATAGCAATGTAATAATTAATATATGTTCGAAGTATGTGGGCTCCTGAATATGATATGGACATGAAAAGATATGAAATGAATGTATTCCCCTCCCCAACTGATGGTATTGGCAATTTTATGAAATGAGGAAGAGAAATGTTTTTCCAACAATTATCATTGTAGCTTTTTATGGAATTCTATGGTCAAAAGTTAGAAAATGACGTACCTTCACTTACCCTTTGGAATGGATGAGTTGTATGTGTAGTGGCTGAAAATTTCTGATCATATTCTTCTTCAAGTGGCTGAACAAGAGGAGTCATGGATAGAGATATAAGATGACTTTTTATTGCTTCTACTAAAACTTGTTGAATCTGCTCCAAAATGCTAAAAATAATAGTCTTCATGTCTTCAAAACTCACTGGCACAATTCCTACTATGTGAAAAGATGTTCTGATGTCGAACATAGTAGGAAATTGTTGGCTTAGTGGCCATTAATTGATGCCACTAGTCAACACGAGAACTCTCACCATTGATGACAATGAGTGTCAAGATGCCCAAACACATCTTGCTAGGTACGAATGAATTTTCTGAAGTTGAGTCACCTAGAAGATCTGACGAACAAGGGACATTAATGTATTCCCATTGTTTGTCAGCACGAGGACTTGCCATTAAGGCATGCAAGCCTTAAGGTGTTTTTACAAAGAACTTAGACTCAAAGGACTATGGGCTCAATAATTTGCATTGAAGCAGGGCTTATTTGCGGAATGAAAATGACAAGGAATGAAAGATGAAAATGGAAAATGGCAATGGAGAGTAGAAATGGCAATGGGAAATAAGCATATGAATGAGCCTCTTGCTTTTATTTGTGGGTTATGAATGGAGAAAAAGAGATGGAAAGTGTATGTGAATGTAAATGGAAAATATGGAGTGAATGGTTTATTATGAAGTATGGATGTGATGGAGACAATAGTATCTGAAAGTTTTTCAAGAGTTTGGATCTGATTTTGCATCAGCATATTTCCTCTTTGTTGCTGATCATCCTTTTATGAAACAAATTAGTCTCTTAGAGAGACACCATTCTCTTGTAGTCATTTGTCCTTCTTCCTGGAACCTGCAAAAAAACTAATACTTCTTCTGCAATGGAATGTAAGACTATCAAATGAGAGAGGTGATCAATCTCTCTAGTTATGATATTTACACACAAAACAAAGAATTTGTATTAATGAAACAAGTTCTCAAAGGAAAAATCAAAAGAATTTATACCTGCTTTGGAATTGGTGCTCCAAGTTGAATGTTGCTTCCTTTCAGCAATTTATTTCATTATTTTCCATTTGAAACTCTAATGATGGTTTTCTCATTGTGTAGATCTTGCTGAGATCTTTCCAACGATACTTAAATCATCAAAATTTGATTTTGTATGAGAAAGATAGGCTGATTTGAACAATGAGGTTTTTTTGGCTACGGAATTAGAGAACAGCTGTTGAATTGGACTGTAGCTACGGAATGTACACAGTTTCTGTAGCTAAAAATCTTGAATAAAAAGTTAGCCATTCATCTTTCATCATCAGTCCAAAATTAATCAATACCTTCAGAAAAGTGAGCAAATAACTTATTCATTTCATTGATTCAAAATTATTTTTTTTTCTTGACATGCAGTGACTTAGTGTGGCGACTTCGTGTGGCGACTTATTGATAACACACAATTTGACTTCCCTTTGACCGGGGTCTTTTTCATCAAATTAGATCAAATGAATAGGACGCCATCCATTTATTGACATTCCCCCAGCTACCCATGTGGCTTGTTTTGCTTGATGACACCTGCAACCTAGAGTTTAACAAAACAGCTGCGGAAAGTTGAATCAGCTGCGGAAAGTGGATTGTTTCTGCAGCTAATGAAAACAGAGTGTAGAAAATACTGTGAAATGGAGTGGTTGTCTGCGTGGAAAAGGAAAAAAATGTGGAGGAGTGAAGGCTTATGTGAGCACAGTGGAAATGAAGCCATAGTCAAATTAACCATGATCCATAATCACAAATGGAGTGTGAGAATATTTCCAAACTTGAGTTAAACGTGGAGGAAAGAAGATTCATGCATTCCACCCAAAGTGATGCATGCATTCCACCCAAGTACAACACATGGAAAGTTGAATGCAGTAATTACTCCGACTATGCCAAGAGGATTCCAAACCTCCATCATCATATGATTAGACTGTTCTGAAGGTATGATGGAGCCATTCAATTGTCGACTTAAGCCAACCGCATAATCACACATGTCAATAGATTCTTGAACCTCTCCTATAAGCTATCTTCGTACTCTTCAATAGAAGCTTCAACTACCGTTGCTATTGGCTGGTTATTAGAAGGATTTACTGATGTCACAGTATTGCCACTTCCTTTCCATATTCCATTTCCAAAACATCCTAGGTTATGGGAATGTAAGCTAAGCCCCTTCAAAACTGATATTCATTCTTTACAAAGTCCGCTCCCATGATTCCAAGCTTAAACTTCAATGGATTAGACCAAAGTCTGCAAATTCTGCCCGTACACAGAAATAAGACTAAGACCTAGTTGAACACCTGAGATTTTCTAACTTGAATGCCCTTCTCAAAGTTCATCTTTGAGGCACGAGTATGCAGTGGTCCTAACAGCATATCTTTATCAATAGGGTCTCCCAATTTAACTTGCTTATATACATTAGTCAACTGCTCAATAATGTGTTGATATATCCGTCGGATCTATAAGAGTCGTACCCAACCAGATCACATAATGGAGAGTCGTTTTGAATTGGAACTGTTGTTTAACAGGTGTTAATGATTTGCAAACGGGTGGCATAAGGGCAGAAGACGTGGTGGCAAAGGGTGGAAGACGTGGTAGAGGTAGAGTAGGTGCCAGCACAGAACCAAATTAGAATTCCCCTTTCTCAGGCACGCCGAATTAAATCACTGTCTGCTCATTTAATTGAAAATTCCGTTTTTTACACGCGGCAGGCAAAAATGGGCTCCAAAGAACCGAGGATTTCTCCCAGACCGCCACAAATTTCTTCAAACGGTTTCTGGGTTATCTAATTGACCCAGCTGGCAAAAACACCCATGTTTTAATTTTTATAAATTCACCTCCATTTTTCCAAATCATGCTCTCAAAGTTTGACGTTTTCTCTGTTCTGCATTTTTTCTGAGTTGATGTTTTTACTGTTCTGCATTTTATGAATTGCTGCATTCGTTTTTTTCTTGTTTGATTTGCAATTTGAACACAGGGAAATAACAAATGAAAAGTATAAAAATTTTCAAATACATTGGCATTGTTTCATTTTCTTATGATCAGGTATTTTGACTGTAAGTGATGGTTTCACAGAGGCGGAACGGTTGTATGAGCGGAAGATGGAGGAGGATTGCGGAGTGGACGTTAGCAAATTCATAAAATGACTACAGAGTGGTGTATTGGATTGAAGAAAACAAAAGTTTATTTATCCTTTTGTGAAGATCCGAAGTCCTGAGAAAAGATATTAAGAACAAAAAATATTTGGTTCTCTCGGACTTGCCAATTGATAGATCATTCGACCATTTCTTAGATTGCAAGATAGGAAGGAATTTGGATACCTTGATATTAATGCAAATGAATCGGTAGTTCTATTGATATTTCAACACAATGGGTTGCCAATGCCTTTTCTACAAGATATCCAGTTAATCCTTCATGCCCTTTCTTTAAAAACCAGATTAGCAGAAGTCAAACCAGATTCCAAAAATGCAGAGTTTTTATTTTAACACAACAGAGTTTTGATTTATTTGGTTTTTTTTTCCTTTTTTTCATATATACAGTGCATTTTTTTTTTTTAATGTTGCAAGTTTGTTTCAGGCCAAAGCTTGAACAGGGACGCAGATTTTTTTTTTTTTGAAGCCACAGTGGAAGCTAGGATTAAAGATAGCCATAGATTGTTTTTCTCTTTTTTTCTTCTCTGAAATTGTAAAATTTTATAAAAATAATTAATGATTTTCAATTTCAGGCAACAAATACTTCAAGAAAAACATGCTAAAAACAAGACTTTGACTGAGGTCTTAGGCTGGTTTTTCATTGATCTGAGCTAGGTGACTAGGATAGGATCCATGTCGGGACAATTCTGGAGATGCCCAAGTGGTCGGTTTTTCATTGGACATTTGTAACCTGCTAAACCTTGAAACAGCTGCGGAATTCTCAACTAGCTGCGGAATCAGGGCACTTTCCGCAGCTAAGTTGCAAAACCTTATTTAAACAGGATACAGTGTTTTAAGGACCACTATAGACCATAACCAGTCAATCTTGGACAGCTGAACCTATCAAAGCAGTTGGGTTTCATTTTTTCATTTTTTTTAATTTTTAATTTTTTTATTATTTTTATTAAATCAATTGAAATGATGAAGTTTATTTTGTCTCTCTTTTTTTTCTTTTGTTTTTACATAACAATCCTTTTTCTGATCCTCCAGATCACACAAAGTGCAAGAGGAGAGCATACTCAAGAATTATTAATTAATTTTTTTTTTTACTTAACAATCCTTTTTCTAATCCTCCAGATCACACGAAGTGCAGGAGGAGAGCATACTCAAGAATTATAATTTTTTTTTTTTCAGATGTAAGAAAGAAGGTCTCATAATTACACGTCTCTAGCAATGGCGCCAAAATGTCTAGTCAATTTAATGTCTTAAATTGCTCTACATAAATTATCAATCCGGATATCGTAAACTGATGAAGTGTGGGGCACCATATGTGCTTAGTTAACCTTTTTCTTACTTCATTGTTTTATAGATTTTATTTTGTTTCGGGGTTTTGTTTTTGTTGGTTTCCTAAAGTGTCTAATGCAAATGGAAATCCTATTCTAAGGTCTTAAGAATACTTTTCAAGGACAAGTATGGATAGATATTTCAAGACAAAGCCTATGTCCCTAATGGTAACTTCCAAAACTTAGCACTTCAAAAGATCTCAAAACATGTTATTGATGGAATTAGTACTTAAACAAAAGTGTAAATATGCAGCTAATTTAATCAAAATAGAATGCAACAACCAATCAATGAGCTAGTGACTATGAAACCCAGTATCCTTGCTACTGTATAAAAAGAAAACTGAACTTAAAGCAATTCAAAAACCGTAAGCAAAGTAAACTAAATCATATTACATCAACCCATATTCTGACCCCTCACATTTCGACTCGCTCTGGCTATAGGAGGCAATCATAAACAAATTGAGTAATTTGATATCTAAATTGCATAAAATGAAACTAAAATCAAACTACGCATTCATACTTCAATCCCTCACCTTTCGACTCGCTCTGGCTATAGGAGGTAACCGAAAATGACATGAATAATCTAATCACTAACTTGCAGACAAGTAAACTAAATCATATTACATCAAATAATATTCTGATTCCTCACTATTTGAGTCGCTTGGCTATAGGAAGGTAATCATAAACAAATGGAGTAATATGATATCTAAATTGTATGAAATGAAATTGCATAAAATGAAACTAAATCATACTACATCAAATAATATTCTGATTCCTCACTATTTGAGTCGCTTGGCTATAGGAAGGTAATCATAAACAAATGGAGTAATATGATATCTAAATTGCATGAAAGTAAATGAGAAAAACAAAACTAAAAGAAATAACAATGCTGGAATTAGAACTCTGAAAATAAATCAGCAGAAGGACAAGATGATTCCATCATGTCATTAGTCATTAAAAAGCTATGTGCATTACTAATTTACAATTAACCGGTTGAACACACTTGCAATGAATTAAAATTGCATGAATGAAAAATATAATCTATCAAACTTGAAAGCAATCAAATGACATAATGAAATCAAAGAAAAATTTACAAAATGAAATCTACTCTACCTTACATTCTAATATGCTCCATGACATCTACTTCACATCTCCTTCCATGTTGAGAACATCAAAGCTTTATTCAAATTGTTTAAAATTACAAAGTACAACAAAGTTCTCAAAAGCTTTCAAAAGCCATCAAGGAAGAACTACAAACTCCAAGCTAAAGAACTCACAAGCTAAAAGACTTAAGAACTAAGAACTAACAAATGAAGGAGAGAGATCTCCTATTTATACAAAAAGATGAGAGCTATCTCATTAATGAAAGTCCATGAATCTCTCCCTCTACTTCTAGAGTCCTAATCAAAATAGGAACTGATAAGACACATGTCTTCTTAGAGTTACAATACAATTAGGAGATGTGACACATATCCTCATGATCCCATGATTCTTTCCACTTCAAATTCGAGTTTGGCCTTAGAGTGCCCCATAAGGGTCTTCTAGAAGCCTCCTTTCAACCTACACATGTCAACAATCTCAACCCATTTGTTAGGTATAAGCATATGCACATTATTTTCTAATTTTTAACCACAAATTCACTTAAAAGGCTTAGAATTAATAAAGATTGGAAAAACATAAATGTGGCCCAATGATAATGAAAGTGGGATGAATGTGGTGACATTGTAGTGAAATGGAGGTGAAATGGAGGTGATATAATGGACATAATAGTGAAAGTGTAATGGAAATGAATGACATTTTCAAGACTCAACACTGCCCAACAAGCCTCAAACACAATCATTGTGACTCATCTTGAGTCACTCGTTGGTGGGTTGAGACGCGCTGCCAAGGCTTCGAGGTCCACCATCCCTGTGATTTTGACGCACTTCATTCTGTTGCTCCATCCTTGCCTCTGCAACTCTTCTGCAAGCTCCTGCTCCATTTCTCCTACTAATTCACTTAACCGATAATGATCATTCTGCTCTACTCGATTAACACAAAGCGACCCCTCATAGGATTTTAGCTCTAGTTGAGATGTCAAATGCGGGACTTCTTTATGCCAGAGTAGCAATTTTCCGATCTTTGGTCCAGTATACTCATTGTCTATTGAAGCTTGTGTTGCATTTTTGCAAGAGAGATGTTGTTGTCCGCGAGGTCCCAATCTTCAAGGCTCGTCAGAGACAAACTTTTAAACAAAATTCCGTCATTTGTCTCAAGATTCATCGTCTTCCTGTATCTTTCATAGATATCTTGCCAGACCGTGGTTTATGGAGTGGCATCCGGACTAGTCCTACTACTTGTCTGAGAATTTCTGATACATCTCCCACCATTGGCGTTGAGCTTAGTGTGGCATCCCCAGCTGTCGACCTTATGTTGTCCAAAAGGTCCCGCGTCTCTTTTGGCGAGGTTGAAAAAACGGGGCTTACTCCCCCATCGTCGAAGTTCAATGGTTCCATCCCTATTGGAGGGCACAATAGCTTAATTCTCCAGATACCATAGTTTGTTCAATGGATGCCCCACTGTGATTTATAGGCCTGTTGAAATTCAAATTCAGCTGTTCCCTCCTTTTCTGGCTCATTAATGCTATATTTACAGTAGATCGTTCTAAATCTGGCTCATACTTCGTATCTTAATTGCCCGCCACCCGCTCCTTTTCGCCGTAACTCGGACATCTTGTCATGAATAGTGACAACAATGGTCACTTCCATGTTTATCAATGCAGCAGTGCAACCCCTTCTGTGCAACCATGACCCTTGTGACATATCGATCCTGTGCACACCCCTGTTGTCGCGCAGCTCCCTACTAGACTGTTTTATCGTCTCGCACTCTCTTTCAACTATCTGAAGTGATGAGACTGTGCTTCGGTTGGTTAGTCAGGTAGCCGACCACCCCCTATGTAGGGCTTCAGGTGACTGCCATTTACTTTTCTTAGGAAGGGCTCCCCATTAAGCTTGTCGAGCTGGACTGCACCACCATCTGTGACCTCTTTGACTACATATGGTCCCAACCAATGCATTCGGAGTTTTAAAGGGAATTTCTCGAACTTGCTATCATACAGTAATACCAAATCGTTGACTTTGAATGTACACAACTTGATGTGGCGATCGTGCCAAGCTTTCTCGCGTTGTTTCTCTACCTGTTGATGGAAGCCTGCCATAAATCGTTCTTCCTCTTTTTATTCTAGTTGCGTGAGCCTCTCTTCCAAGGTTTCATGGTTGGCCATGCCTGTCATCACTGCTATCCGCAAACTAGGAACAATGTATTCCATTGGAATGACAGCTTCTGTGTCATAGACTAACCTGAATGTTGTATGCCCTGTCAATTTTTTGCATGTGGTTTTGTATGCCCATAACATGGTAGGTATGCGTAAATCCCAATCAGTTCACTACGCATCACACACTTTGGTCAATGCAGTCTCTAGAATCTTGTTGAATGCTTCTACGGTCCCGTTCACTTGTGGATGGTACGACATGCTTTGAGAATGATACTCCTAGAATTCTTCAGTAAGTGCGCTGATAGTTTCATTTAGGAAGTGTGTTCCACGGTCACTCATTAGAATTTTCGGACATCCAAACCACGTCAAGACGTTGTCAAATAAAATTTTTGCAGTTGTAGCAGTCTTGCAGTCCTTAAACAGCTGTGCTTCCACCCATTTAGTCAAATACTTTGTCACAATGATGATATAGCACGCACCCGTCTTCCCTTGAGGGGTGATAGGCCCCAAAAAGTCTATGGCCCATTTTTCAAATGGTTGCAATGTCATCTGTGGATTGAGTGGCATCTCTGTTGCACAAAATATTGTCACCATGACATTCTACAATCAGTGTGCATCTATCACCACTCATACTTTTCTCCTTTGCAAGTGTTAAACCTCAGTTCTTCATGTCAAGCCTTGAAAAATGAGAGAAAGCCCTTAAAAATCTCTAAAAATCTGGTTCACACTTTCTCTTAGCATTACCTATGATCCTGCACCTATTGATCATGTCCCCTATGTACCTGATCACTCTGTCTCTCTGTAATGGGTGCGGACCCCTGTAAAAGTCAAAAAGGTGCAAGTACATTCTTAAAACCTCACTTTGGGTTATTTCTGGAAGCTTCTAGAGGGAATCTTGAGGTGGCAAGTTCGCTCCTTTAAGGTTCATGCCTTAAGGAGCTAACCCCTTGATGTGAGGAGCTTATCCCTCTAGGAGGACTCTATCCCTTCATAGGTGGACCTGTAACTTCCTTCCTCTACATTATAAAATGAGGCATTGGGCTGGTCACTGAGGAGGTTGAAAGCTGAATATTTTTGAGGTGAAATGTTGTTGGAATTTAGTCTTCCTAATTAAGCTTAAGAGGAGAGATTACATACCTTTCTTGATCTCATTGGAAAGAGTGTGAGGCTTTTCAAAGTAGAGGAGATTCCTGCTTGGACCCTGGGAGGAGCTTGTACAACATCAAGGCACCAAAGTTGTAAAGTTCTTCTATTTTCAAAGTTAATACAATCAAGTTTATTTTTCTCAATAACTATGTTTTATGGTTTATTTCATGGATTTCTTGATCACCATGATGGATATGATTTATTATATTAGCTATGCAGGTGTTATTTGATGTGTGCTTGTTTGTGATTGTAGGTTCTTAAAAGGAAACTCTTTCGGGTGATCGAAGCGTGGCTGCCACAAACTAGCGTTGGACTTAAGGTAGGGTCTAAAACACCTCTTGGTTTTTATTAATAAATCACAATATATTTAGAGAAAGGTAGATTATCTTGTTCTGCTTGTCACTAGATATCTATTGATACTAGGGAGATCGTCCTTGTCCACAAGAACGAATTATCCGGCCAACAAATTGGCGACTCCGCTGGGGACTTGAATTTTTTTTTTTTTCCTTTCCTTTTACTTTGACTTGAGAAACTTTTTCTTGTTTCTGGTTTTTGCTTGAAGTGTGTGGGATTGGGTAGTTTTTAGGATCTGGAATATATTTTGTTTTCTCTGAAATTTTGAATAGGAACACACTTTCTTTTACAAGATAGTGCGGACATCCCCGCACTGTTCCTTTAGTGCATAAAGCAGTACCGCATCTGGTTCTACTGGAAGCCTGCGGACCCTGTCAAAATTTTTGAAAAACCTAAATTGTTTTCGTCCAGTTAAGCTTAGGATTTATTTATGCTTTTTAGTCTCTGCCCAGATCTGCATGTGTCCTGTCAAAAATTTCTTGTAAGTAAGTTCCATTGGTATTTTGGTTTTAGGTGATTTTCTAGAAGTTTTGCGTGCCTAGATTGATTTTTGCTTGGTCTTTGTAGTGACTCAGAGATTAGAAGCCTAAGAAACCTTAGATTACCTTGGTATTTTTGGTTTTCTTGATGAGTCTGATTGATTTTTGAAATCTGCCCTTGGTGAGAAACAGATCTCGTTTTCTCTTTGCAAAGTTTTGAACGAACTTGTTTGAAAGTTTTGAATTTCATTTTTAAAAAGAAAACATAGCTGGGTGTTTTTTGATTAATTTGTTATTCTACACGAATTAGTCCTTAGTTTTTTGAATAACTATGTAAAACGTCCTCAAAAAGAAAAATTTTAAGCTTTTACTTCAATTAGGTTTTTAGAAATTTTTAGATCTCAAGCATAGTTTTTTATAGTTTTGGGTGTTTTCTAGAAATTGTAGAATCTCTTTTGAAAGAAATTGTTTTCTGTAGTTTTTGAGTGTTGAAAAAGAAAAGGGATTTTTTTCGTGAGCATAATTAGTAGTCTCATTTTGAGTTTATTGAAAAAGGCAAAAAAGATTTTCTTTTCATTTATATGTTGAAGGAAAGATTTGTTTTTCAAAGAATTGCATTCTAAACTCTTTCCTTAGCTAGAAATTCATTGAAGAAAAAGAATTGTTTATCATCTCAGGTGCATTTTTAGTGTTTTGGAGTCGAGTCTTCACACCATTGAGTTTCATCTCCATTCCTATTGACTTAAGAAACAACCTATAAAAATAACGCTTAAATTAAAATTGATCTAGCAATCTTTTTATTTCTAGGGTTCTTATCACCAACATAGCTTAGGCTAGTATCTTGGAGTAGGGAGTAATTAACTCTCCAAGATAGTTAAAACAAACAAGTAGCTATATCTTGCAGTAGGAAATAAATTCCAATTGTTACATGTATGGTCTGGGAAGCTCCTCTTAAAGGAGTCAAGCACGAGATCATATCTGAAACAGTGAGGTAATCAATCCTTCCTCATTGGGAACGATAGCAAATATACACATATTAAAAATGGTAAACCTCGGATTGACCATTGTCAAGGAGCCTGGGGTCACTTGTTGGTAAACCTTGGATTATGTCAAGGAGCCTACAAGGGGATTGAGCTTTGTTACTCTGCCCTTGCGTGTGTATCGGATCGTAGACTATTCTCCCAGGTATATTTTGTTTCTGTTGGTAACCTTAGTGGCCATAATCTATAGGATTCTTTCCTAAGGTGACAGTGGAGGGAAGATCCCACTGTACCTCAAGCAGACTTCGACTAGACTCACTTGGACTCTCTGGGGGGTTCTCTTCTCTCGAGATGGTTTTGTGAAGAAACTTGTGCCAGTCTGTTTCATTAAGCAGGTTGTCGGGGTAATTGTTCCAACCGCCCTTTTTGTATTGAATTCTGCGATGTTGGATTTCATCACCAACTAGTGTTTTTGGTACGGAAAGTTACTGTTTTTGTGTGGTTTGAACTCTTAGATTTTTTAGGCGTGTGATTCAATTGTTTGTTTCTTTAGAGACTTTAGGTGGTTTTATTGAGATTTTCTTTATTTGTGTGTGAAGTAATTAAAATATTTAATCGTGGCTGAATTACTCAGACAATCCTGTAGACTTCAGGGGCAACCTCCCAAGTATTCACCAAGCCAGCTTGAAGGGCTACGAGCTCTTGTAACTCCTAGTGACAGTAGAGTTGGGTCACTGGAAGATAGAGAATCTTCTTTAATTGTTCATCCTGATTATCAAGTTCAAGAAACAGAGTATATTTCTGAACCAATTTCATTTTTCGAAGTTACTGGTAGTATTTCTTCTACTAGTGAATTAGCTGAAGAACCTGAAATTTCTAAGCCTGAAACTGAACCTACTGCTACTCCATCCTCAAGATTTTCTTCTCCAACTTCTAGTGGTCCTATTTCACCCAGGGTAGGAAGGATCATTACCCAAAATCTTCCCGCGGGACTCATTTCTATTGAAGAACTTGTTAGTCCAAAAGAAGATATAAGTCTCCCTGAAAATCAACCAACTTTAGAACTTAGGGAGCGTGAATCAATTTTCTACAGTCCACCTAGGAGGGACGCTTGGCATGTCTCATTGACCAACTTTTTAGAAAATCTAGGTCTTAGTTTTTCACCACCTCGAATTCCTTTTCATCCAACACCTAGAGGTTATTATCCTCCTTTGAATATGTCGAGAAAATCATCCATGTTTTCCCAATCACCAGAAACATTTCTATATGGCAGCCCTTTTGTTCCTTCTCGGTATCAGTCACTCACTGGTACTTTTTCAGGAGCATCTCCTCAACCCATTGAACATGGGATATCAACTGGTAATAACGGAACTCAACCTTTGAGCGTAGAATAAATTTTTATGATGTTTGGTACTATTCCAAATCTGCAACCTCAAGGTAGTTAGTTACCACCTAGGGGGGAACCTCAAGGTACTCAATTAAAGCCTGGGGGGCAACCTTAAGGTAGTCAATTACCACCTAGGGGGAAACCTCAAGGACAGTACATACCTTCGGGACAGTACATACCTCAAGGTCAACCCCAGACTCAGTACATACCTCAAGGTCAACCCCAGTATCAATATATACCTCAAGGTCAACCCCAGTTTCAGTACGTGCCTCAAGGTTAGTACCCAACCCAAGGTTTCCAACCACCTTTTGGTCAATCATTTGTACAAGGAGCTGGAAATGTACCTTTGAATTATCATCCTTACCCTCAACCCGGTTATGGTCCTCAATATGCTCAACCTTCTATGGGTCCATTACCCAGAATGAACATGGTGTGGGATCTATCTCAATATCAACAGATTTTGTAGCCTAATGTGCAGTTATCATCTCAATCTGGACAACCTTTGGTTTCTGGTTCAACCCAGCAACCTGTCCAGCCTACTATTCAAACTTCTGCACCTGGTGTAGCTCATCAGTCTGGGCCTAGTTCACCTCAAACTCTGCCTCAAATGACTGCTGCAACTACTACAGCTTCTGTTTAATCTACCCCACCAACTTTTGGAGTATCAGCAGCTCCGGTTTCTACTGTTCCTGCATCAATTCCTCAAGCCTCTTTACCTCAGTCGAGACCTAAAATTCAGACTTGGGTTTAGATTCCTGTAGGACAACCTAGTCCAAGTACGGTTGTCACAAATCAACCATAGTTCACTTATCAACTGTACCAGGGACAATACCAATTCGGTCCTGCTATTCAAAGCCTAGTTTACCAGTATCAACCATACCCTGGATATACTTATCAGCAACCTCAACAACCCTAGTTTGGTCCGGTTAATCCTAGTTTTCCGGGAGGATATAATATTCCAAATGCGATTCCAATTCCAAGTTATCCTAGATATCGTCCTCCTGGGGCTGGTCTTATGACCTAGGGTTTTCGTGACCCTAATCGTCAGTTACTGTTTATTGCAACTTTGGACTTCCCTGATTTGTCGCACCTTATGAACAATCCAATTAATTATCTTCCGTTTTGGCCGCCAATGCCGAATAAGTTGCCTAGTGATATCCCAAAGTTTGAAGGTAAATCAGGAGAGGACCCGTCAAACCATGTGATGACTTATCACCTCTGGTGTGCATCTAATTCCATTATAGATGATTCAATTTTCTTACGTCTTTTCCAATGCACTTTGATTGGTCTTGCGGCCAAGTGGTACATTGAGTTACCATGAGCCTCTTTTTATAATTTTAGTCAGTTAGCCACTTCATTCTTAACTCATTTTCAGTTTCCTGTCAGATATGAAAATGGCACGGAATTATTAACTTCATTAAAACAGTCAATGTCCACATATATTTCAGATCATATTCATGAATGGCGACGTCGACGACGTTTAGTGAAAGTTTTTATCCCGGATCAAATTTTAGCAGAATGGTTTGTTAAATCATTATTACCTAAAATCACTGAGGATGTAGCTAAGGCAGGAGTTGTTACTGAAGAGCAAGTAATTGCTCAAGCTCAGTACCTTGACCTCGTTTATACACAGTTGGGTACTTTACACAAAAAAATCCCCGACCTTCCGAAACAAAATCAAATAACTACAGCTCCTTCAGGGTCTCATGCCGCTGATGGTATGATTGGTTCAATTAACACCAAAAGCAAGAAGAAATATTCAAAGAATTCTTCTCCTATTATAACTTTACCAGATTCCCCGACAGGAGACTCTTCCGCTGAAATTCCTGCCGATATTCATGTCGTAGAATCATCTACGGCCAAATCAAAATCCGGTGGTAAAAAGAAAGGGAAGAAGAAAAATAAACAAAACTCAAAAGAGAAATCAGATAAAATTGAATCTACTAACGAGAAACGTAAACCTCGCTATCCTTGTCTCATTTGTGACGAAGAGCATTTTACAAGAGACTACCCACATCGCGCTGAGGTTGCGAAAATCATCAAAGGTTCTCAAACGCCTGCTGTCTTGAAGGATCCTTTTCCTAGTCAAGATAGTAAGATGATTGGTTCTTCCTCAAATGCCTCGGAAGAACCCATAATGATGATGTCTCATGTCAGGATTGCAACAAATTCACAATATTGTGGTACTAAAAGTCCTGTTGGTGATAAGGAAGCAGAATCTTCTAATTTAAACCCATCAACTTCAACTCCTTCCAGTTCTGATCCACTACTGATCGAGAAACCTAACCTAGACTTAGTAATCAAACCGCCTGCTAAAGGTATACTTCGGAAGTCAATTTTCAATCCGCATGCGAGAGCTGCTCAGAATTATAACATTGTTGAAGACTTAGCTATTGTTGACCCTTGTTCAACCGAAATTGATCTAATGAATGTGGTCCATGGAGAATCACTTTCAATATCAACCTTAGATTCAACAACTTTTTCTGAGCTTGTTCATACTGATGAGCAGATTCATGAACTTTTGTCTGTTGATGATTTACCATGGGAAGATCTTCATCATTGATCTTCGTTCTTACCTGAGCTTGATCATTTTGAAAATGATTTTTCATCTATTTTTACTACCAATTATGTCAAAGAACCACATAATCCATTGCAACATCCTGATTCTGAGTTAAATTTGGGAAATATTTCTCAAACGGTTCCTATTGACATTTCAGTTAAACCAGGAATTGTTGAAAACATTCATATAGGTGCTTCCTGTATGGACAATGAACTCCAAACTTATAAAGCCGTATTTCAAGAATTACGTGACGTGTTTGCCTGGTCATATGAAGAAATGCCAGGAATCAATCCAACAATTGTTGTTCATTAAATTAAAACTTACCCAAATGCTAAACCCATCTGGCAACATTTGTGTCTGATACATCTGCGAAAAGTTGTTGCTATTAAGGTTGAAGTTGAGAAATTACTTCGAGCAGGTTTCATTTATCCAATTCCCTTAATAGATTGGGTATTGAATATTGTTCCTGTTAACAAAAATCAAGGAACGATAAGAATATGTATCGATTATAGGGATATTAATCGAGCCTGTCCTAAAGACAATTATCCAACCCCCTATATCGATCAAATCATTGATGATTGTGCCGGAAGTGAAATTTTCTCCTTTATGGATGGTTTTTCCGGCTACAATCAAATCAACATACTCCCTGCTGATCAACCAAAAACGACTTTCATTTGTCCATGGGGGACATTTGCTTATTGCAAATTACCTTTTGGATTAAAGAATGCCAGAGCAACTTTTCAAAGAGCTATGTCTTATGCGTTTCATGACATCAAGCACATTGTGCAGCCCTATCTCGATGATTTACCTGCCCATTCATTACATAGAGCCGATCATCTCACTCATTTATGAGCAATCTTTATGAGATGTAGGCATTATCGAATTAGGCTGAATCCATACAAATGTTTTTTCTGTATAGAAATGGGTCGTTTACTAGGATTCGTTGTTTCAAAAGTTGGCATTCTTGTCGATCCCTCGAAGGTTGAAGCTATTGTTAAATTGCCTCCTCCTTCGACTCTTCACCAACTCCAAAGTTTGCAAGGGAAAGCAAACTTTTTACGTCGTTTCATTCCTAACTACGCCGAGATAACAAAGGGTTTTACCAGGTTGTTGAAACAGAATACTCCATTCTTTTGGGATGAGATAGCTAACAAATCTTTTGATGCACTTAAACATGCATTGACCCATGCACCGTTATTGCATCCTCCCAACTACAACCAGATTACTTCTTGTACCTCACCGCTTCTCATTCCACCATTGGGATGGTTTTAGTTCAGGAAGATGAATTCAACAGTGAACATGTGATTTACTATCTTAGTCGAACTTTGAATCCGACTGAGCTTAAATATTTGCATGTGGAGAAATTGGCCTTGGCAGCTGTTCAAGCTGTCCAAAGATTTCGTCATTACATCTTACTACGCAAAACTACCATAATTTCTGACTGTAACCCTATGATCTATATTTTGACCAAACAATTGCTAGGGGGCAAGTATTCCAAATGGATAGTTATCCTGCAGGAATTTGACTTGGAATTTGAAAA
Source organism: Pinus tabuliformis (assembly GCA_031772625.1). Taxonomy (NCBI): domain Eukaryota; kingdom Viridiplantae; phylum Streptophyta; class Pinopsida; order Pinales; family Pinaceae; genus Pinus; species Pinus tabuliformis. The sequence goes on from CM062812.1 coordinate 145,609,365, forward strand.
ATCCAAGGCAAAGAAATCTTTGGTATTTGCAGAACTGATGTGTGATTTCCCGCGTGCTGATACTGAAACTGTGGCAGAAGAGCCCATTGCGGACGAATCCTTGTTTCTTATCAGTACTCTTGATCCATGGTATGGAGATATCATTGTTTATCTCCAAACCCAATCTTTTCGGCTTAAAATTTCACGATCTCAGTGACGGAAAATATGTTTTCAATCCCAACAATACAAAATCATTGGAGATACACTCTATCGTCGTGGGGTGGATTCTGTTTTCCGACGTTGTTTAACTCATGAAGAAGCTGAAAAGGTTCTAAATGACTGTCACTCTGGAGCATGTGGCAGTCATATGTCTAGGTATGCCAAAGCCCAAAAGATATTACGCGCTGGTTATTTCTAGCCATCTTTATTTAAAGATTGAATCTATGCGGTCCGAAAATGCCACAATTGTCAAATTTTTGATCGAAAGATGTGTGCTCCACCTGCTCCTGTCCACCCTATAATTGCCATCAGCCCTTTTGAAAAGTGGGGTATCGACTTTATTACATGTAACCCTCACTCAGCCGGGGGGCATGCATATATCATCCTTGCGGTAGATTATTTTACTAAGTGGGTCGAGGCGATGCCTACATTTTCGACAGATGGAAAAACTACTGCAATCTTCATTTTCAATCATATAATTACTAGATTCGATGTTCCTCAAGCGGTTATTACTGATCATGGGAGTCATTTTCGAAACATCATGATGACTGAACTAACAGATTAACTTGGCCTACGTCACGATAGTTCTACTCCATATTACCCACAGGCTAATGGTCTGGTTGAAGCTATCAACAAAGTTCTAGTCATTATGATCCGACGAATCATTGGTATTCATAGGTCGAATTGGCATAACATGTTATTTTTAGCACTTTGGGCGTATTGGACCTCAGTAAAAACATCAACTGGTTTCACTCCTTTTCAACTGGTTTGCGGTTTGGAAGCTATGTTACCCATTGAATGCGAAATTCTGTCATTGCAAATAGCCATAGAATTACTCCCAACCACTTCCGAAGAGGAGAAACGTTTGTTGTACTTAGCTTAGTTAGATGAGAATCGACGTGATGCTGCATTAGCAATCGAAACTCATGCCAAAGGAATTAAAGCTCAGTATGATCGAAATGTTACACCTCATAATTTTTCGGAAGGAGACCTAGTCTTACTATACGATCAAGCAAACGATAAGCTAAGGGCTGGAAAATTTGTACCTATGTGGCATGGTCCTTATGTTTTCAAGCGAAAGCTGGCAAAAGGGGCCTATGAATTGGTAGACTTTGACGGTGTCTCTTTGGGTAAACCCAAAAATGGTCTTAATCGGAAGATATATTATGCTTAAATCTGGGTGTGGAGATTTTAGTTAGATTAGTTTCTTTTTAGCTGGTGTGTTTTAGATTAGAAAAGTGTGCTTATTTTAGAGAGTTTTTTTTATCATTATTCCTGCTTATCTTGATTTTACTCTTGATATTGCAGATGTCGACATCTATTCAAACATACATTGGTTTCGCTGATGGTGCTTGTCATAATACATAGAACATTTCTTCCGCAGCTTGGGTTATCTATTCACCCTTTGATGAGTTGGTATCTCTGCATGGGGTAAGCCTCAATCAAATAACGAACAACATTGCAGAGTATAGTGCAGTGATTGAGTTATTATATGAATCCATCTCATTCGGGATTTAGAGTTTGACTGTTAGGTTAGATTCTAAACTCGTTGTATTGCAGCTTAATAGAGTTTATGCCATTAGAAATCCAGTGTTATTAAGATTATTTTTAAGAGTTCGTCTCTTGGAACGTGAACTTGACTATATTGAATATCAGCATATTCCAAGATATTTAAATACATTAGCAGATGCAATTGCTTCTCGAATGTTAAATAGATATTTGCAATAATCAAACAGTAAATTTAAAAATATTCCATAACATGTTATACAAGATAGCCAGTAATAGTGATATAGCATAGCATAGAAGTGTGTCAAATATACATCGTCTTCGATCATAGGTTGAAAAACACCTTATGATCAGCAAAAATGATAGTACAAAAAGCAAAAATGTTGTATGAGTCTACAAAGGTGATCATCCTATCACTGGTGATGATCATGATAAGAAACCACTGCTCGAGCCACCCTACAAAGGAACCTCCTGAAAGGTCCTGGGACCCCAATCACATAGCGCTGTAACCTAAGTGGAATATCATCTATGCTAGTCTCTGGAATATCTGCTGTCAAACGCTCTAGATGATTTTCCAATTCGGTCAGGGTCTCTGTAGATTCGTCCCATGGGGCTGGTACTGCTACAGCTGGGTGTCTCCTCTCATAGGGCCGGAGAGTGGCTGGTCGTCGTGGACCCACATCTGCATTTGAAACTTTTATTATCAATTTTGGACGATTTAAAAACAAAAATATTTAGTTAAAACTTAGAAAATGTTGAGAATGATTTTACCTGAATCATCCCACTGCTCTCCTGGTGGAAGAGTCATGTCTGGGTCACCACGATAATCCATACCAACATAAGGAAAATCCTGAATCACGAAAAGTTGGTTCTCTAACCAATGAAAATACTCAGGCGGAAATCAAACAACCTCTGTACCCTTCTCAGGATGATGGGCCATCACTGCAACCCAACGCATTAGCTTAGGTTCTTGGGGAAGTCCAACTCCAATGGAAAGATGCTATGGGACCAACATCGAGACCCTCTCTAGACCAAAGCTCACAACTAGGAAACCATATCCAAAGTTTTTTAGTTGTCGATTCTTTGCTCTAGTTAGTTGGCCTTTTACATTCGCCAACACAGCTTCGCACCAGTTGAAGATGGTGCCTCGATAACAGTCTACTGTCATTCGCATTTGGGATCTGGTAGCTACATGCAGTGTTGCGCTTCCACAGAGTTTGGTGACAGTAAATGCAATCAATTTAAGTTTAGGACGGGAGATAGTTTTGATATCGATCCCTTTGTCCTTTGTTTGGTCATTACAAAACTCTAGCCAAAGACTATCGACAGACTGGCCACCTAGCCTATTCCCAAATAGAGATAATCATTCACCTCTCTTGGGAAAACTAGTCGGGAAATAAATTTCCTCTAGCTTGATTTCGAGCTGGTGGCCACCAATAATGAAACATTGGTCCTGTATATTCCACCTGTCCACCAGCCATTGCAAAAATTCTACTTGGGCCCTCATGCCAGGTATGGCCCAGAATTTAAATAGCCCACATGCTCTCAATGCATCCAATGAGGGTTGATGATTTATTGCAGCTAGGTCCACATCTTCGTTCTCCCGTTCCCACCAAATGAGCATTTTGTATATTCTACATTACAAAAACGGCGGATTAGAACATTTTAGTTCAAATATTTTTGGGAGGAAATGGAAAAAATTGAAGTTTTAAAACCTATTTCATAGGGTCCGCACTTGCTAGTTAGGGACAGTGCGTAGGTCCGCACTCTTCCCAAGCAGCACGTGCGGGCCCCTGGCTCTTTCCTTTGTAAGAAAAAGTTGGGGTCCGCATGTTTTGCATGTTGTGCTTGCGGACCCCCTCTAGCGGTTTTTTAAACTATTTTTTCCCTAAAAATCAAAATGGAAGCCTAAAAACGAAATACAAACGGTTGAAATGCAAGATAAAGGTGATGTGGATTACCTAGAGCTGACGGTTTTCATTTCCAACGGACGGATTTTCCGCAATCTTCATAGGAAGTTTCTTACCCAAAAGCTCTCTTTTCTCACTTTGAAGTCAAACGATAAAAATGAATTTACAAAAGCCCTTTTTATAAGATTTTTTGAATAAATGAATTTTTAATTTGTTTATTTTTCACTTTTAAAAGGTAACTTTTTGATGCATTTTTATTTATTTTAAACAAGTATGAGTAATGTTTGAGTTTTTGTGCAGAATATCGGATTTTTCAGGGAAAATTGATCATTTTCAACAAAAAAACATTGGATTACTCTTTAAGCTCTTTTCTGACTTGTAAAATATGAAAAGATTGCCGAGTTTTTCCTTTTAAGCTCGTTAAAACGGAATTAAAAGGACGGTCCACTTACAACTCTTTTCTGGCCATATAAACATGAAAAGATTGTCGGGCTTTTGTCATTTCAAATTCGATATTGGTTATAAAACGGCGTTTCATTGATCGCTTTTTTACTTTTTCGGATCAAAGACACTAATTATGAAAAGTACTCCTTGATTGTAATGGTCAAGCGGTTCTCTCAAGTATTATTTTATACTTTTTCGAGCTTGGGAGACACAAATTTATGAAAAAGGACAACCATGGAGTTTTCTTAAATTTTTTTTTCTGACTCCCTAAAATTGAAAAGCGCTGAGTTTATCCTATTCTGGACTCGTTAAAATGTAACAGTAAAGGACCTGTTCAATTTTAAAACAGGAACGAACTACTACTTCTTAGGGTTCGAATTTTAAACTAAGTTGGACTCATCCGAAGGGTGAGATTATAACCAAGCAAATGTTATCCTCCTCAAGCTTGTCAAAAATAAAGAGGTACTTGCCAGAAATGGTGGGGGAAAAGAGAGAAAAATGAACCTGTTTTTTATACTTTGTGTTTTAGAAAAGCATTTAACCACTCTTGAACACGACACTTTTTGCTCACCTGGGTTGGGAAATCCTTTGCCTAACAGTTAATCAAACCATATTGAAAGTCTTCAGTTGATTTCTGGGTATTAGCTTTGGGTCAATTGTCACCAAACCATTTGCAGTGTCATTATGTGTTTAAGAGGTTAGTTCAAATAAACCATTCATCTGCAAAATATCTATCATCCATCTTGACCAGCCCTAAGTTAGTCCTTGCCAAATATATTTCTTCAAACTTGATCTATGATTTCGTGTTGTGGGCTTTCCTACGACGGATCGCTTTCTATCGACTTCAGCTCATTATCTAGAAATATGATCTAGAAATCGTCCGTACCTTGGAATCTGCATGCCTCCATAGCAGGTTTCTCGCCTTCAACGACAGGTTGCATCATTGACCTTCGATCGAAGGATTCTATGACATGTTTGACATCAACTCATCTATTCACATTTCATGGATTGTACTGAGTACTTTGAGAGCCATTGACATTACTGGTGGTTTCTCTCAAACTTGTTAATAGTTCACATCATTGACTGGTAATCAAGTGGTTTCTACCATGTTCAACTTCGACACATTAATTCACATGGATAGAATCGTACTAGTTCGAGAAGCAGAAATCAAGACCCTGGATCTAGTTTCCACCATCCAGGCTGCGAGGAATTTCGCTATTCATTATACAGTGGACTATTCATAAACAGATGGCTGCACCCATACTGTGTCTACATATGTCTATACTTGTGATGTATTACAAAATCATTCCTATATCAGAGCAGTTTAGTTAATTTTCTAGTCAGTTTTGATCTGAGTATGGGAATGCCTACCTCAGTGATGATATGTTCACATATATATATATTTTGTATTGAATGTTTTTACAGGTTCCAACCAGGATGTCCACAGGATGATCCTTGAAATGATAAAGTACTTCACTCTTCTTAGATGACAAATACTATCCTCATCTATTACAGACTTCACACTTTAGAGGGAAATCTGTTGCATAAAATATTGTCACCATGACATTCTGCAATCAGTGTGAGTCTATCACCACTCATACTTTTCTCCTTTGCAAGTCTTAAACCTCAGTTCTTCATGTCAAGCCTTGAAAAATGAGAGAAAGCCCTTAAAAATCTATAAAACTCTAGTTCCGAACTTTCTCTTAGCATTACCTGCAGTCCCGCACCTATTGGTCATGTCCCCTACGTACCTAACCGCTCTATCTCTGTGTAATGGGTGCGGACCCCTGTAAAAGTAAAAAAGGTGCAAGTACATTCTTAAAAACTCACTTTGGGTTATTTCTGGAAGCTTCTAGATGGAATCTTGAGATGGCAAGTTCGCTCCTTTAAGGTTCATGCATCCCATACCTTAAGGAGCTAACCCCTTGATGTGAGGAGCTTATCCCTTTGAAGGAGGACTCTATCCCTTCATAGGTGGACCTGTAACTTCCTTCCTCTGCACTATAAAATGAGGCATTGGGCTGGTTACTGAAGAGGTTGAAAGCTGAATATTTTTGAGGTGAAATGCTGTTGGAATTTAGTCTTCCTAATTGAGCTTGAGAGGATAGATTATATACCTTTTTTGATCTCATTGGGAAGAGTGTGAGGCTTATCAATGTAGAAGAGATTCCTGCTTGGACCCTGGGAGGAGCTTGTACAACATCAAGGCACCAAAGGTTGTAAAGTTCTTCTATTTTCAAAGTTAATACAATCAAGTTTATTTTTCTCAATAAGCTATGTTTTATGGTTTATTTCATGGATTCCTTGATCACCATGATGAATATGATTTATTATATTAGTTATGCAAGTGTTATTTTATGTGTGCTTTTTTGTGATTGTAGGTTCTTAAAAGGAAACTCTTTCGGGCGATCGAAGCATGGTTGCCACAAACTAGAATTGGACTTAAGGTAGGGTCTAAAACACCTCTTGGTTTTTATTGATAAATCACAATATATTTAGAGAAAGGTAGATTTGCTTGTTCTGCTTGTCTCTAGATATCTGTTGATACTAGGGAGATCGGTCTTGTCCGCAAGAACGATTTATTCGGTCGACAATCTCATCCCTTTGTGATGGTTTCCCAGTTTGTTGACATACATCACAAGCCTGATAGTACGCTTTTGAGTCTTGATGTAGGGTTGGCCACCATAGTTTGGCGCGAAGAATCTTCTGTGTTGTCACCCTTCCTGCATAATGTCCTCCTACAACCCCCCCATGTGAATCTACGAGGATCTATTCTCGTTCAAATTCAGGTACATATCTTTGTAATATTTCGTCATTTCCCATTTTGTAGAGGTGCCCCGTGATAACAGTAAATTCTGTCGCGCATACCACCAATTCTTTCTTCTACTAAACTGAATACCCCTGCAACACGGTCCCTATGGTTAAGAATTAAATTATATCCTTGAAGTGGCCATCTATGACACGCACTACACAGAGTTGTGCATCAGGTAGTCCTTCCTCCAAATTTGTTGGCTCTTCACAGTTTTCAATTTGGGACAGGTGATTTGGGCTTGCGTTTAGGCGTCCCAGCTTGACGATGACCTCAAAATCATATTCTTGAAATAATAACAACCACCTACAAATGCACCCTCCCAACACAGGCTTGTTCACCAGGTATTTCAATGCGGAGTGATCGGTATACATTTTGAAGTGCCCACCGAGTGGATAGTGGTAGTATTTCTGGAGCGCGTATACCATCGCCAACCCCTCACGCTCAGTAGTGGAGTAGTTCTTTTCAGCTTTGGACAACTGTCAATTCCTTCCGCTCCTTCTTGCGTAAGTACAGCACCCATCACGATACACGACACATCAACATGTACATGAAATTCAATGTTCCATTTTGGGAAAACCAAAATGGGGGCGGATGCCATCTTTTCCTTGAGAATCTCCAGACTTTTCTTACAGTCATCATTCCAACAATATGTAGTGTTCTTTTCCAACAATTGTTCCATTGGTGCCATGATTTGGGCATAACCCTTAATAAACTTGCGATAGTAGCCAATGTGTCCCAACGAGGTACAGAGTTGTTTGACACTGCACAACGCTTGCAGATTGAGTATGACAGCAACCTTCGTAGGGTCCACCATCAGGCCTTGTCTGTAGACTACATGGTCGAGCAAGTTTCCAAAAGGGATGAGGAATGTACACTGTTTAAAATTCAGCGAAATCTGGTGTCATCAACACATATCCAACATCAACCGTAAGCTCACTACATGTTCCTTGACTAGCCCAAATACAGTCCAATCATCAAAATAAACCTCCAAAAACTTATGGATGAATTCCTTGAACACGGCCACTACTACACATGAAAATATCGCTAGCGCGTTCTTCAACCCAAAGGGCATAATAGTGTACTGAAAACATCCCCATTCGGTCATGAAGGTGGCCTTGCTTCTATCTTTCGGCATGATCTTGATCTAATGGTACCCTGAGAACCCATCCGTGACTGAGTACACTTCCTGTCCACAAACATTCTCTAGGACTTCATCTGTAAATGGGGTCGGGAATGGGTCATGAATGTAGGCATCATTTAGTTTTCAAAGGTCCATGCAGATTCGAATTTTTCCCTTCTGTTTTTTCTCCTGCACTATCATAGGACTCACCTAGTCAGACTCTTCCATAGGTTCAATAATTCTTGCTGCAAGCATTTTGTCCAATTCTTCACGGACCTTTTCCTTATACTTTGGATTCAAACGGTAAGGACGTTGCTTAACTAGTTTCGCTTCTGGTTTCAGAGTTATCTTCATCATCCCTAGGTCACCGAGGATCCCTTTTAACTCTGTTACTTTGGTCGGGAATAAGTCTTGATATTCACGAAGTAACTCTATGACCTTATACACCGTGGCATCATCCCAATGGCCCCCAAGCGTTGCGTACTTCGGCTCCGCATCTGTACCAATGTTCACTTGTTTCATTTTCAGTGGCGCGGTGATGTCGGGGTCCTCAAATGATGGTACGCGAACTTCGTGACTCCCCTCTATTTCCGGAATATTGATGTTTCGAGGGTCGTCATCCTCCTCCTTTACCTATACATTATAACATTCAAGTGCATGGCTTAATTGGGTTGCCCATACTGGTTGAACTACTTCCTACAGTTCATGTTGTATTTTGAATACAGTGGCCTTCACAACATGCAATGTGTCGTCAATAGTATCGGCCCATTGGTCTTCAAATGTAAGTGTTAACAAAATCCTTGATGAAAGACATCCCATTCGCCCATACCATGTCAAAGTTCTATCTCGGTATACCAGTTCCTGGGTATGACATCCAAGGTATGGTAGAATAAGTGCACCCACTCAGGCTGAGGTTCCTCTCCATAGGCCTTGGTCCATTTTACGAGGTTCGCACACGGGTCATCACATCCATCGTATTTATCTATCATTCATAGTTCTGGTTACCCAAACCGTAGCCGCATCATCCTCCTATAGCCATGCCAGTTTTCAAAAGTGCCTTAATGTGTTCCTCACCAACGCATAAGTGTCACTCGCAGCACCCATTTTAATGCTTCGAGTTGTTGTTGCTCCGGTACTGCACTCTCAAACTTGGTCAGGAATTCATCCACCACTGTCAGTCCATCATATGTCGGTAGATCGCGGGCCTAAGCTATTACACAATGCAGCGACCTAGTCATCATGTTGCAATTTAGCATTGTTGCTTTGTTCAACCAATTATGCCAATGTCTTCTTCATCTGAATCAGAGGTGCTGGAATCTACACTCTCTCGTGATATTCTTCCTTGTGCAGTTGGATTCACCCAATCTTAATCTCGTGTAGTTATCTTGTAGATACAATCCAGGTCATCATCACTTCCCTCATCGCGCACGGGTTCAGTGTAGTGTGCTCCTTCGACTGGATCTAGCGGATTGACTATGGGTAGGGACTTTTTCTCAAATATCATTTTTCGCTTCTTTAGGTTGATGACTCCATTCATATCCGTGGCCCAGTATATTCCTAGCAATGCGGGGTAAGGGTTGCTGTCATCAACAATATTTATGACCTTAAAGTCCATCTGTGTGGTTGCACCCTCGATGTCCACGGTTACTCCTTATAATCTCCCCATGGGCAAGATTTTTTGTTGGTTCACCATTCGTAATTGAATAGGAGAACATTGTTATGTGGGCCTACCCATACGTTCCCATGTCTTTTTAGGTAGAAAATTTGCATCCAAACCTAAGTCCAGGATGACCTGATCCATCTCATAATCGCCAATCTGCGCCGTTAATCGCATTTCCCTCCTAGTGCGCACCGCATGCTTTCCTAGTTTTCGGACCATGCGTGGTTCACCCGACCCTGCACACCTACTGATCAGCTCCTGTAGTCCCTTAGTAGCCTTATTGTTGCGTAGCAGCTTCATGCATGTCTCTAAAAAGGTAGTAAGCATAGAAGGATCCATTCTTAGCTCTGGTTGATCCTTACTACCTGAATTAGAGGCCTCCGCGAAGCTCTTCTTAGCTTCCATAAATGTCTCCTTTGCGCGTTCCAAGTCGAACTCAAGTTGCTTTGTAGCGGCCTTGCGAACCCATGTATTTTCCTCAGGTTGTTTCCCCTTATCGTCCCCTACGGTTGCACTACTTCTGAGCATCATGTTCATGTTGGGGTCTTCCTCGCGTGGTTCGGACCTCATCATTTAAATATTCTGAGTCGACGTAGGCTGTGCTACCTTTTTCTCGTGTATCTGTGCTATCAGCATGGGACAATCTATCATTACATGATTGAACTGCTCACAGTACGAACACGATATTCTAGTTGGGTTGGTACAGTCGCAAACATAGTGCCTTGGTCCTCTGCAGTTATAACAGATTAGTTGTCCATAGCCCCTTCCTGGCCCCATTCCCCCTCGGCCTTGTAGAGCTATAAAAAGGGTCTCTTTCACCTCTAATTACCTCACATTAATATGTCAATCTGGGAGCGTTTTGTTATTTCAAAGAGTATCTCAGTCTGAGGCTATCATTTGCCAGAGTAATGCTAGTAGTACAGTGTTTAGAAATACAAGAGTAAATGGATGCTTGTCTACAACTTAACTTCTTCAAAAGATCAAATCACACTCAAATGACTAAGCAACATATCATTCAAGGGTTCAGTAGCAATAACCCATCCCTTTGGAAACTGATGGAAAAGGAAATCAGAGAACAGATCGTGGATCTGGGAGCCAGAGAGTAAATGCCAATGCTCACTACAGCCTTAGATCGTCCCTCACACCAAAATAACAAATGACAGGAAATGGAATGGCAGATAAGAAATGGAATAGCAAATAAGAAATCGAACAGCAGGTCTGTAATGGAACAACAATTCCGGAATAGGACAGCAGCTAAGAAATAGAACAGCAACTAAGTCTCACAAGCAGTAACAATCTTAATCGATCAAATCAAATGCATTAATCGTAATCAAATGGCAGTCTTTCACTCTTAAGGGCAGATCGAACAGCACACACCAATGGAATAGCACTGATTACTGATAAACTATGGAATAGAGCTTGAAAGCCATATATGCACACAGCACACTTAAATAGTAATCTGATCCAAGTATCAATCTCAGTTAGAAGGAATACGACTGCATTTCAAAATAGAACAGCATTGTTCTTAAATCCAACAATCGTAAAGAACATAACTCCCAAGATATGAATGAGCAAGTGCACAGCACAAAAGCTCTGTAATGGAATAGTAATAGTATTCTGTTAAGACTAGCAATATTAGATCAACTCTTAAAGGAACAGTAATATGATGCAGAGTCAATACAATAGTTTTGTCTGTGGAAACCTTAATGAATTAAACATAACAGAGCATGTGATGTAAACTTATAAAACACATTAGATTACCAAATAACGATGATAGGCAAACCACGCATAAACCAATGTAATAATACAGGAGCAAGTGTCCTCCAGGGCCGGGCCCTTAGCCTCCAGGGGTACACCGCTTGAAGTTAATCCAGGCTCAGAGATGAAGTAATCACCAAGTTTGTATTAATGCATAAAGCAGAATTACAATAAACCATTTCTTAGCAAGACTCAATGATCAAAGTTTTGATCTTAAAAGAAATTACATAAAAATATAACCAGGTCTAACCCCTTCTCTCGAGCTAACAATGCTATCCCTTTTATAAGGGTGACGACGGAGATATATAAGTGCAAAAATAGATAAAACAGTGATCCCTCGGGATCAAGGATCCTGATGGATTCGGCAAACCGTTAGTCCTCGGTCATTTCTTTTCTCTCCTGCGCCGAGCTGATATCTCCACCTCCTTTTTTAGGCTAATTCACTTTGATTTTATTTGCCTTGTTTGCATTCGGTCTCCCTTCAAAGGGATAGTGGTTAACCCGTCCTTATCCTTTCCTTTGGAACAACAACTTCTCGTTTTCACTCCTCCCTGCATAAGGAAATGAAAATTGTCAGCGTTTTAGTCTTGCATATTAATATCACATGTTTTATTATAATTCTTTATCATTTTCCAAGTTCATGATGCAAAAAGGTTTGCAAGTTCTAATGAAAAGATGCTGAAATAATCATCAAAAACATACCTTCTTTAGTACTCCACACACCCCCTGCTTACCCTATTTCATGCCCTCATGAAAACATTGTAGTTGACATGCAAGGCAGTGAGAGAATAGGCTGGAGATGGAATATCATGTGGAGGCCTACAACCATGATGAGTAACTAGGTAGTCAAAGAAATGGCCTGTCTGACCCTCAGGCATCTCATACAGGGCTTGGTATCCGGGTGTAGGGTGCCAAATAATTGGACTCCGGAACCTATATCCTAACCAGGATGGCCCTACCCTCAAAATGATTTCGCCATAGAGGTGCAAGCGGTTGGCAGCTAATTTAAAATTCTCATACTTAAACGGTTCCCTGAGTTGGATATTCGGATTAGAGATTTGATACCAAAATTTAGCTGCATCAATGGCAAGGTCTTTGATAGAAAGAAAGTATTCTAATCCCTGTCGAATGAGTGCCTCATGCATGGGTCCTAATGTTTCAATTACACCTGGAGTCTTCATGAGGTTTCTATGTGCTTTCCACAACTGTACTGGGTTCCTAGGCTCAGCCCTTACCCACAAATCTAAGCCGTTTTCTTGCCTCTGGAAAGTATTATAGGCTTTAAGCCATTTAATTTGATTAACCCCAAATGAGATGAACGCCTGTAATTGGATGTCTCCAACAAAAGGGCCAGGGTTCAGCTTGGTCTCCTGGTCTAATACAAGGTTATGTAAATAGAACTCACACAGTAGTCTCTGAACTTTTACCCCGTAGAGCTTAAAGCAGTCTATAAAATCATTGACAGTGTTAATTTGTATGGGAGCACCTACTTTAACAGCCTTTATTTTTAGTTGTAAATACCGTTCCAGTAGAAACAAGGAATAATTCTTGGCAGGGGCTCTACATGCTAAGACATCATTGTATAAAGAACACAAGGTATCCATTTGCTTGATAACGATATCTAGTCTACGTGTTACCTTTGCGACTTTCTTTTGTTCCTTCCGCAAACCTTCAAAAGCCTAGCTTTCGGATTGATTGACGTTCCTAAGCTGCTGCTGTAGCTCTTCATACTTTTCACGAGGGACCGTTTGCTCTCTAAGCTTTTCTGCTTCTTGCTGAGCTTGCTTCAACCCCTTTCGCAGGGTTACTATTTTTGGATCTCTTCTCCATGCAGCAGTGGAGGCGGGGAGTTTTACCTAAACTTTCCTATTGCGTTGCTTTGAGTTCAAAACCCTTATCACTCCTGAAAGTGGTGCCTCCATCTGAATTTCCTTATCACAGGTCATCATCTCATCCATTTCTATTTTAACGTGAATATCAGTCTGTTGCTGTTCCTTTTCAATTGGAACAACAGTTTGTTTCTCAGCATCATTTGGAACAACAGCCTGGTTCTCAACAAGGTTTTGAACAACAGGATGAATTCTGGTCCTCCACCCCTTTGCCTTGCGGGGTTTTGCTGGAGTGGTCACCTTTTTCCTTCCTGAAGTCCTTTTTACCCTTTGCCTTGCTTTCAGGATCCTAATCTGCTGGTGGAGCTGGACTATTATATTCAATAATATTTGTTGTTCCTTTCACAGTTCTTTAATTTCCAAAATTTCCTTAGAAGGAACAGCAGGCTGTTCACTGCGGCCTAGACTGTGACTAGTTCCCGGATCTTTCTTCTAAGGTGTTTCTTCACTGTTCTGCTCTGGCTGTTCTAGGGCAGGAACCCTAACCGGTTCTGTCATTTCTTGGGCGACTTCTCTTTCTGCCCCTGCTTCCTCCGGAATTTCTTCCGGTGTCTTCTGGTTAGGAACGAATTGTTCCTGTTCAGTATCTCCTATCATCTCTTCATCATGAACAGGTAGATTCTCTTCTTCTGCCTCCTTTTCATGTGATTCTTCAGGTGCATTTTCCTCCTGGGTTTCTTTTCGTCATGGAGGTCTGATGGACTGGAAGGCTGGCCATAGTCACCCATATTGGCCAAGACTTTGGCCAATTCATCTTCTCCCACTGGGTCCTACAATGGGCTACCTTCCTGCTATTCCATTTCCTCCTCCTGCTCGGATTGCTCGGCTTCTTCTTCAGAATGCTCGGCTCCTTCTTCATTTTCTTCTTCTTCTTCAGATTGCTCAACTTCTTCTTCTTCTTCTTCTTCAGATTGCTCGGCCTCTTCTTTTTCTTCTTCTTTAGATTACTCGGCCTCCCCTTCTAGCCATGAGGGTTGCTCATCTTCAATTTCTACCGACCGGCTGGTGTTTTCCTGGAGCTTCTCCAGCCTCCCTTGTATCCGTGCTAGCCAGACCGATTTCGTGCATTTTTCTGGCCATTCGGGTGTACCGGTGGTATGTTTACGCTTTGCTAATTCCTTGCGTTTTTTTGGACGCTCGGATGTACTGGTGGCATGTTTCTATTTTGCTAATTCCCTGCATTTTTCTGGACGCTCTGGTGTACTGGTGGCATGCTTATGTTTTGGGGATGGTGTTGTCAATCCCCCATTTATCATGGCAATTAGCTCTTCCCAGCTGCTCTGCTGTTGGGTGAGGCTATGACTGACAATTAACCGAATCAACCCATGATGACTAACAACTGACTCTACATGCTGTGCCTTTTTTATGCTCTGTGCAATGTTATGAAGTAACGAATTAAAAAATGCAGGTAAATTTACAGAGCATTTCTGCTTTAGTACAGCTAAGAGTTTAAGATGTCGTGGTCTTACCACGTCTTTTCTGCCTTCACAGGTGATGTAGATTTGAACGGTCCTTGCCAATTCTGCCTAGGGTTCTCCTAGCATTGCTGGCAGAACTCCCTTTCCTCTAATTGAAATGCTCTGGCCTTCATCCCGGAAGATTTCTATAATCTTCTGCAATCTCTCCTTTTTTAACGTCCATACAGGTCCGGTGGCTGGTAGTCCCGAGACTTCTGTGATTATGTCATCGGTGACTGCTATATGTCTCCCCCTCACTGTGGAGTAATCCTCTTGCAAATTCTGCAGGAATTCAATTGCCACCGTCTCGTTAGACTCCTGCAAGCGGTTGAGATAAGTCAGCCACCCTGCTCTTGCCAGGATTTCCCGGGCAGCAGCGGAGACTATCAACACCTGCGGTTCCCTCCGAATCGATCTTCCTCCCATGGTTTCACTGTAAACTCTCAATGGAACGGCAGTTGTTCGTGCTGTTGAAACACAGAGAGGCTAATAGATGCAAAACTTGTTCAAAAAATAGAGTATACAATAGAAATGGCTTATGAATAGCAATTTGTGTAGAAAAAAATAAAAATAGTATGTCGTTAAGCCGTGCCATACCCTAGTACACAACTTTCCCGAATAGTGAGCTGACACGTAATCTAGGGAATAATGAGGTTAACGTCCCCCCCCGCAATGTGATAGGTTGTCCTAGCCGTTAAATAAAGGAGCAGCGCCCGCTCTGAAATAGAGTCATAAAGGAACAATGTATGATAATATGCCATGTTTACAAAAACAGTGAATTACCGAAATCGAGGCATAGAGTTAGATCGCTTATTACGTAAGAGGTTGTTGTGATATGATGCGAGGCTGGGAGGATAGGACATCTGTCATACTTTCCAAATCTCATGCGGTCATTGTCAATTACTTTGCCATGATTGGTGATAATAAATTTACATGTGCTATATAATTCGGGAAATGATATATGATTAATTACTAAGGTATAAGAAATAGAAGGGTACTAGTAACTTACCTATTGGTGTAAATAATGTGACTTCAATACCATTAACAGTGTTCTACTGCCGACAGGTGTCCATAACCTTGGTAGAGTTGTTTATTTCACCCATGGAACCATGAACCTTTGTGTATACTTAGGGAATGTTGTATGATGTCAAAATGTAGGCCTTTATGCTGGCTTGGTGACCATTTGACCATAATGCCATTCACGAAGAAGGAGCGAAAAGTGGGCAGGACAGCTCGTAATGAGACCTTCTGTTCCAAGGGTTGTTTATTTGATATACCTTTTGGACCATATCCCTGGTGTGGTGGCCATAGTGGGAATGCCACTTCGCTTTCTTCCTCATGATCATGGTAGGCTGGCTCTTGATGAGGCCCCCTATCCTGCATTTGACAATTTATAAGTCATGTTTACTTTTTTCTTTCTTTTTCATAAAGTACTTTCCTTTATTTATACAAAAGGGGTGGTTCAACACTCCTTAAGAGTAGGAATGGTGGAAGAAGTCTTAACATCTCAATAGGAAGATATAAACCCTTTTCCTTTATCCCTAAATAATAATCAAAGAGGATTAAAAAGGGGTCATCATGATAAAGATGAACAATCATAGCAGAATTAGTAGAACAATGACAACAAAAGATAAGTGTGTCCTTCCTTTTGACCTTTTACCAATGCAGAGCCTTATAAAAATAGCGATTTATGATTGGCTGATTTCAGTATGTTGTGATTTTGTATCCATTGCATAAGTGCATAGCTGTATTCTAAAAGACTTGAAAGAATAGGAGCAATAACATCCTCAATTTAGGACAACAAAAGGAACAAGTTGTTTCACAAGGAGAGTAAAAGCATGCAAGAAGTGTTTCTTTTCGAAAAAGGGCCAACAAGAGACCTCAAATAGCAGAAAATGCAAATTTCGTTCCTTTAAAAAAGGAACAGTAGAAATAAAAAATGCTATTCCTTTGGAAAAGGAACAACAAACACACAGAAATGCAAAAAAATTATGTTCCTTTGGAAAAGGAACAGCAGTAATAAAAAATGTTGTTCCTTTTGAAAAGGAACAGCAAAAGACGCAAAAGTGTTGTTCCTTTGGAAAAGGAACAACAAAAATCAAAAATGTTGTTCCTTTGGAAAAGGAACAACAAAAATAAAAAATGTTGTTCCTTTGGAAAAGGAAGAACAAAAATAAAAAATGTTGTTCCTTTGGAAAAGGAACAGCAAAAATCAAGAATGTTGTTCCTTTGGAAAAGGAATAGCAAAAACACACAAATGCCATTCCTTTGGAAAAGGAACAGCAAAAACACACAAATGCCATTCCTTTGGAAAAGGAATAGCAAAAACACACAGAAATGCAAAAAATGTCGTTCCTTTGGAAAAGGAACAACAGAAATAAAAAATGTTGTTCCTTTGTAAAAGGAACAACAAAACACACAAAAATAAAGAAAAAGAACCAAATTGCAACAAGATGACGGCTGATCCAAAGGGGGTTGCTCTTTTGAAAAAGGAACAGCCAGAAGAAAATGTTGTTCTTTTGAAAAAAAGAAAGGAACAACAAAAATAATAACAGCAAAAATATGTACAAAAATGATTCAAGAAAAGAACTTATGTACAAACTGTAGAAAGAAATAAATTCCTTAATGAATTACAGGTGAGGAAGACTTCTCTTCCTCCCCAAAAATCTCCATATCGGAGTCTCGGCGTAGCTGCTGGCAGAAGAACTCCCGAGTAAGTGGTTTGCGATAGAGATGAACTCGGTGGCCATTTGCCTTGAAGGCATATCCAAAACTGTCAATAGTGATTAGAGTAAGGGTCCCATTGTCATGTACCTTCTGGATTTCGTATGGTCCCAACCAATGAGTCTGGAGTTTCCCAGGGAAGTCCTGAAACTTGGAGTCGTACAATAGAGCCCAGTCTCCCTCGTGGAAGACTTTATTTTTAATGAGAGCATCATGCCATTTAGCTCGTTGCTGTTGGATCAGGGCAGTGTTTTGAAGTGCAGAGAGCCTAATTTCGTCCAGCTCATTGATCTGTTGTAATCGGTTAATCTGTGCCTCGGTTAGATCTAAGCCAACTTCCTGTGTTGTTCGTAATGTTTGGATTTCGAATTCTATGGGGAAAATGGGTTGTTTTCCAAACACTAATTGATAAGGTGAGTAACTAGTGGTGCTTCTCCATGTTGTTCTGTAAGCCCACAGTGCTTCAGGTAGTCTGGCAGCCCAATCACGTCTATGTGACGCAATGGTTTTCGTTAGAATTGCTTCTATTATTTTATTGCTACTTTCTACCTGTCCATTCACCTGTGGGTGGTATGGAGTAGTGATTTTATGCTGGACATGATAGTTGTTGAGTGTTGCAGCTATTCTGTTCCCAGCAAACTGTGGTCCACCGTCTGTAATTATTTCTCTTGGAAGGCCATAACGTACAAATAGATGGAACAGGAACTGTATGACAGAGTCCTCTGTAGCTCTAGGCAATGCTTCTACTTCAACCCACTTGGTGACATATTTTGTTGCCACCAAAATATATGTTTTCTGGTTTGATGATGGGTTAATTGGTCCAATGAAATCAAGAGCCCATCGCTCGAATGGTTCAATGATTAACTGTGGTTTCAGAGGCATCTCATCAGACTGACCAGGGCGTCCTGCTCGCTGGAAACTGTCATAGGCTTGGACAAATTTCTTTGCGTCTTTGAAAATTGTGGGCCAATAATACCCTGTCTACAGCACTTTATGTCCAGTTCTGCGATCAGCGAAATGTCCACCACATGGTCCGTCATGGCAGGCTTTTAAAATGTTAAAGATTTCATTTTCTCGAACACATCTCCTGATGTGCATGTCTGCCCCTGTGTGAAACAAATAGCCCCCAATCCACGAAAATCGAGCACTCCGCTGAACAATCTGTTTCCGCTCATTAGGGGTTAGATGCTTTGGTAATTTACCTACTACTAGGTAATTGGCAACATCAGCTTACCAGGGTGTTTGAATAGCCACAACAAACAGATTCTCGTTCGGAAATTGGTCTTCAACTGCTGCTGCATCGATTGCCTTTGGCATTCTTGAAAGAAAATCGGCTACAGCATTTTCTTTACCCGATCGATCCTTGATTGTAATATCAAATTCCCGCAATAAAATCAGCCATCTAGTTATTTTGCCGTTTGTGATAGGCTTGTTTGCTAAATATTTTATGGCAGAATGATCTGTGTACAAGATAATAGGATATCCAGTAATGTAATGACTAAACTTACTGATAGCATGTATTACAACTAGAAACTCTTTTTCAGTAACAGTGTAGTTTAATTCAGCAGGGGATAAATTTTTGCTAATTTAATAAATTGCATATGGTTTTTTATCCTCTTCCTACCCAAGGACCACTCCAATGGCTGTATCTGAGGCATCAGATGATATCTGGAATGGCAAATCCCAATTTGGTCCTCGAAGGACTGGGGCTGTGGATATGAGCTTATTCAGATCCTTGAAAGCACGTTCACATTTTTTTGTCCAAAGAAATTCAACGTTACCAGTTAGTGCATATAGAGGTGCAGCAATGTGCGAATAATGTTCTATAAATCTTCTATAATAACCAGAAAATCCAAGAAAACTGCGTACCTCTGTTTGAGTGGTAGGAGTGGGAATAAGCAAGAGTATTTGGATTTTGGCTGGGTCTACCTGAATGCCAGCTGCTGAAATATAGTGTCCTAGGATAAGTCCTTCAGTCATCATCATATAACATTTTGCGTGGCTTAAACAAAGCCTGGTAGCAATGCAGCGTTAAAGGACTTTTTCTAGGGTATCCAGTACTGGATCGAAATCATCTCCATATGGTGTAAAATCCATGTATACTTCAAGTCCGTCATTTATTAAATCTGCAAAAATGCTAAGGATAGCCCTTTGGAATGTGGCAGGAGCATTGCATAAGCCAAAAGGTAAAACTCGGTAGGCAAACGTTCCCCAAGGACAAGTAAAAGTAGTTTTGTCTTGGTCTTCAGGGGCAGTCTGAATCTGATTGTATCCACTGAAGCCATCTAGGAAAGAAAATAATTTCTTTCCTTCTAAAGTATCTAATACTTGGTCGATGAATGGGAGAGGAAAGTGGTATTTTTGTGTTGCTTTATTTAGCTCCTTATATTCCACACAGATTCTCCATTTCCCATTCTTTTTCGGTACCACCACAAGTGGAGAGACCCATTTACTATCAAAGATAGGATAGATAAAATTGACATTAAAAGTTTTTGAAGTTCAGCTTTTACCACATCTTTTAGATGAGGATTAAGTCTCCTTTGAGGTTGACGAACAGGTTTGGCATCCTTTTCTATATAAATGTGGTGTGTACATAATTGGGGGTCAATTCCTTTCATATTAGGGTAATCCCATGCAAATGCTTCTTTATATTTCCTTAACAAATGGATGAGCTTCATTTCTTGTTTAGGTGTGAGGTTGGCATTAATATTTAAGGTTTTTCCCAGTTCAATTTCCACAATTTTACTATTTGCAATAGAAGTAACAGGTATTGTTTGATCATGTGTATCTTTCAGAGGATCTTCTTCTAATTCATTATCAAATGCTGCTTCTATCATGTGACACTGTGTGCAGGGTCTAGATTCAGTTTGACTAATAAAATTATTAATGGCATCATCTTCTGTTTGGTCTTTGAAATCAAGTGCCTCTTGTATAGTTAATGGAGATCTAATGTTATCAGTAAGGTATGATACAGGGTGCTTATTAGTTTTGATTATTGTGACACTTGGCTACGTTGGAGGATATAGAACTAAATTCATGATATTTGGTCCTTTGGTTATGGTCATATTTCCTTGCCGGCAGTCAATATAAGCATCAGCAGTGGCAAGCCAAGGTCTACCTAAAATCAGTGGGTGTCCATCAAGTCGGGTTTTGGGATTTATTATCAAAAAATCGGTTGGATATTCCCAGGAATCAACAGAGACCATGACATCATGTAGAGTACCCTCCGACCTAACCACGGATCGGTCAGCCAATTCTAGCAAGGTAGAGGTGGGTTCTACAGATGTAATGCTTAGCTTTTGGCAAGTAGTGGTTGTTAAGATATTAATTGCAGCTCCTAGATCAACTAAGGCATTGGACAGGGTCTGACCATAAATTTGGACAGTTACAATTGGATTTCCTGGGTCTTCATATTTAATGGGTGTTTCTTTCCCTGATAGCAAGTCAGATAAAGTGCCGACAACTTGGACTCTTGGATTATTTGTTATATTCCTCCTTTGTTTCTTTATGCACAATTCTTTGATAGTTTTTACATATATCGGGATGTCTTGAATGGATTGGAGGAATGGAATTTTTATGTATAGATTTTGTAATTCTCCCAGAATGTCAAAATCAGGATATTGTATAGGTCAAGGTATGACTAATCGTTCTGGGAATGGAGGAGAGGATGTGGTTGCTTGATTATGAGTTTGTTGTTTATTCACATCCTCTTGTTGTGACAAATGTTCTCTGGGTAACTGATCTTCAATCTGAACTGTCTTATCTCCCTCGGTTTCAAGAATATGGCCAGATCTTAACTGAAGATCATTACACTCCCTCAGATCGGCTCCTATCTCAGGTGTTTCTATGATTTGGACAAATTGGAGCGGTCTGTTATTTGGATTGGGGTTGGGTTGGGCTGGGAGTTGCAGTCTCATATTAGACTGGGGATTTTTTTGTAAGGCTGGCAGTGTAGGTTGAGGGAGCGGAATAGTTCCTACTGGCTGATGCATCGGTCTCTGCCAGTTTGTCTGCCAGACTGAAATTTACGAGGTAGGGGGAGTCCATTGCGGTGGATATGAGTTACTTTGCCAATATGGTGGGGTATAAGGAAAATTTGGCCAACCAGATTGGTTTGCCTGATTTAGCCACGGGTTTGAAGAAGGAAACGACTGTGGTGACCAGTTTGGAAACGGGGGTTGGGATTGACTTTGCCACATATTATATTGTTGAGCATTATACTACGGAGGCTGAAAAGAAGAAGTTGGGTCTGGAAACATACCAGATTGTCTCGGCTGCCACTAACGGCACTGGTTGAGCAAATACACCGATTCTGGTTCTTCTTCCGCTTCCTTATATACCGCTTTCAATCTAGGAAGTGAGGGGCAGCTCTCCGTAAGGTGATCTTTTGTACAGATGGCGCATGTTTGGACTGTATCCAGTGGACACTCCTTGTGGCTATGCTTTTTCCTGCATCGGGGACAGAAGATCGCCAAATTCTGTTCTACCTCCATTTGCTTCTGTTTGGCCTGCATAATATCAAGTTGTGTAGTCAGTGTCCCTAGTATATCAGTTTTAAAATTTTCCAATAAATTTCCAATTTCTACACGTGTTACTCCTTCTGTCAAAATTTTATTATCTCTTACAAACCAATCATGTTCTGTCGGTTTTACTCTTGTGCTACCTCTCGAGCTCCTGATACATAAATCAATAATGTCAGCAAAATTTTCTTGATAAATATCCCCTTTTCCCATAATGTTTAATGTTTCAATCCATTGTTCCTTCATGCCCCTTATTAATGCTGTTTTTAACACATTATCAGGTAAAGGTAGTGATGCATAAGGAGATCTTTGTAGATTATACTAGAAACGTTCCACATACTCCTCTAATGTTTCATTCGGTCTAGCTGTCATCTGGAATATTTCGTCCTTCAGTTCTCTAGACCTACAATAATCCTGATATTTTTTTAGAAAAGATTCTTTCATTTGATCCCAGTTATTTATAACCCCGCCACCTAATCCCATAAACCATCTTAAAGCAGCCTCTTTTAATGTAGAGGGAAATAGTTTTAGTTTCTGGGGGTTGGTGGTGTAATCATATCCCCTGCATAGCACATCAAATTCAAATAAAAATGCATACAGATCTTCTGATGTAAGACCATGGAATGTGGGGATATGTTGAAGAGGGATTACTTTCATAGGCACATTTGCTGCAGAATCCACTATAGGGTATTGTAATGTAGAGGTTTGGGTGTTTGGTTGATTCTGAGCCATTGGGTCGAATATATGCCAATAAACTTCAGGGATATCTAGGAGGGTATTCCTAGGTTGAGAGGGAATGGCTTTGACAGGAATAGTTTTAATAGCACTTCCTCTATCTAGGATAATGAGAATGCCTGATGTTTGAGGAGATTGAGTTTCTTCAACAATGATTTTTGCAGCACTTCCCTTGTCTGGGTTGTTTAATGGCTGAGTTGTTCCAATAGGAGATCTTGGTTCTTCATTTTCCCCTGTCTCTCCTTCTCCTTCACAAAGATTGCTGAAATTCCCTTCCTGCAATAGTTCTGGAGTAGAATTTTCAATTTCTTGAAAGTCCTGCTCTTCAGTTTGACTATGCACCTCAGCAAAGGTTACAAATGGTGATCCTGTGGTCTGAAGGGAACTAGTAGGTTGTTTAGAAATGATTTTCCTGGGTCCTACTGATGGCTGAGATTTTGTTCTCTTGTAGATTTCGTCTATGAAGGTCGATCGGCCAAGGGTCACTAGCCCCTTAGCTTTTTCTGGCTTGGGTAGAGGTTTGGTATTTTTTTCTGGTTTTTTCTGCTTAGTCATGCACTCAAATTAACTACTAAATTCTATTCAAACAAAACAACAGCAAATCTGTAGGAAAGCAGACAGAGGAGGAGGGCTTTTACATGCTCTGCATGTAGGTTCTTACCTTCCATTTTTAAAATCCAACTCTTCCCTAGCAGGTTCGTACACTACTCTGAAAAAAAAAACAAATGGCTACACTCTTTCCCCGGCAACAACGCCAAAATGTAGAGATATAAAAAGGGTCTCTTTCACTTGTAATTACCTCACATT
The DNA here is from genome assembly GCA_031772625.1 of Pinus tabuliformis. NCBI lineage: Eukaryota > Viridiplantae > Streptophyta > Pinopsida > Pinales > Pinaceae > Pinus > Pinus tabuliformis. The sequence goes on from CM062812.1 coordinate 145,632,905, forward strand.
AATATGTCCATCTGGGAGCGTTTTGTTATTTCAAAGAGTGTCTCAGTTTGAGGCTATCATTTGCCAGAGTAATGCTAGTAGTACAGTGTTCAGAAATACAAGAGTAAATGTATGCCTGTCCACATCTTAACTTCTTCAAAAGAGCAAATCACAAACTCAAACGACTAAGCAACTTATCAGTCAAGGGTTCAGTAGCAATAACCCATCCCTTTGGAAACTGATGGAAAAGGAAATCAGAGAACAGATCGTGGATCTGGGAGCCAGACAGTAAATGCCAATGCTCACTACAGCCTTAGATTGTCCCTCACACCAAAATAACAAATGACAGGAAATGGAACGGCAGATAAGAAATGGAATAGCAAATAAGAAATCGAACAGCAAGTCTGTAATGGAACAGCAATTCCGAAATAGGATAGCAGCTAAGAAATAGAACAGCAACTAAGTCTCACAAGCAGTAACAATCTTAATCTATCAAATCAAATGCATTAATCGTAATCAAACGACAGTCTTTCACTCTTAAGGGCAGATCGAACAGCACACACCAATGGAACAACACTGATTACTGATAAACTATGGAACAGTGCTTGAAAGCCATATACGCACACAACACACTTAAATAGTAATCTGATCCAAGTATCAATCTCAGTTAGAAGGAATACGACTGTGTTTCAAAATAGAACAACATTGTTCATAAATCCAACAATCGTAAAGAACATAACTCCCAAGATGTGAATGAACAGGTGCACAACACAAAAGCTCTGTAATGGAATAGTAACAGTATTTTGTTAAGACTAGCAATATTAGATCAACTCTTAAAAGAACAGTAATATGATGCAGAGTCAATACAATAGTTCTGTCTGTGGAAACCTTAATGAATTAAACATAACAGAGCATGTGATGTAAACTTATAAAACACATCAGATTACCAAATAACGACAATAGGCAAACCACGCATAAACCAACGTAATAATACAAGAGCAAGTGTCCTCTAGGGCCGGGTCCTTAGCCTCCAGGGGTACACCGCTTGAAGTTAATACAGACTCAGAGATGAAGTAATCACCAAGTTTGTATTAATGCATAAAGCAGAATTACAATAAACCAGTTCTTAGCGAGACTCGATGATCAAAGTTTTGATCTTAAAAGAAATTACATAAAAGTATAACCAGGTCTAACCCCTCTCTTGAGCTAACAGTGCTGTCCCTTTTATAAGGGTGACGGTGGAGATGTCTAAGTGCAAAAATAGATAAAACAGTAATCCCTCAGGATCAAGGATCCTAAGGGATTCGCCAAACCGTTAGTCCTCAGTCATTTCTTTTCTCTCCTGTGCCGAGCTGATATCTCCACCTCCTTTTTCGGGCTGATTCACTTTGATTTGCCTTGCCTTGTTTGCATTTGGTCTCCCGTCAAAGGGACAGCGGTTAACCCGTCCTTTTCCTTTCCTTTGGAATGGAAACTTCTCGTTTTCACTCCTCCCTCCATAAGGAAATGACAATTGTCAGCATTTTAGTCTTGCATATTAATCTCACATGTTTTATTATAATTCTTTATCATTTTCCAAGTTCATGATGCAAAAAGGTTTGCAAGTTCTAATAAAAAGATACTAAAATAATCATAAAAAACATACCTTCTTTAGTACTCCATAGTCCTCGACCTCGCCCTTGAAATCCATCATGCACCATCCCCACGGTTAGATCAAGGCCTTCCGTCTCTATCTGCATCTTGTAGGTAGGTGTTCGGTTCATTAACAATTCATAACTTCGACAATTTTGCTCATCGTGGCCTACTGATCTACAAAAATTGCAAAACAACTGTTGGGGGGTCTATGTAATCTTTTGCAACAGATGAAAGTTGTCCATTGTGTGCTTTCCTCCCACCTGACAGATCATGCACCAGAGCGCGGGTGCCGCATTTGGCCCTACCTGTGCTTCTGGTCTCAACGACATTGGTGCCCCCATTGCCAAATAGTTCGCGAATACTGGGAAATGATCCTTATCATGGCCCTGGCCCTTATCGTGCACTTCTAGCCAAGGTGCCCTATCCTGTTTCAAACTCTACATCTCCAAGCATAGGTTTTGTAGTTGTGCATGGATCTGTTGGACTCCCAACCTAGGATCTTATATCCAAGTTTCATGCAACCTCATCACTATTTCCAATGCTTCTGCCTAGGTTGAAAGCTTTTATTATGATAGCGCCATCCTCAGATGTGGTGTCAAAGATGCCACAAACCACGTGCGGTGTTGCGCATCCATCAGCGTCATGTTAGCCTCACAGATTGTGCTCTTCAGTCTCTGATCCAGATCCCAAGGGGTTTCTCCTGGAAGCATTGCGATCTCCTTGAATCCGATGATTGACTGCGTCTCCGATTTCGGCCGGCTAAATTCTTTGTTTAATGTAATCTAGATTTCTGTTATTCTGGCATTCGGATGATCATTCGAGTGCTTGATATACCAAGTCAGCGCGTGATCCTGCAACGCACTTACCAAGGTGGCCTTCTTAATGTTATCATCCATAACTTCGTGTGCTTCTAACACTACTCTTACTATGAACCAAAACTGATCTGGATCTTCGCTCCCTACTCCTCTGAATACAGGCAACTTGATTGTGCTTGCCATGCTAAACCGCTGGTTTGGTGGAGGTGGTGTGGGCGAAGATGGAGGTGAAGGAGGTGACGCAAGTGGAGGTGTTAGCGGAGATGATAACTACGGAATGTTTTGCCTTATCAAACTGAAAGCACTCCTTGGAGAAGCCCAAGTGTGCTCTTCCTCCCCTGCTCATGGAGGTGAAATTAACGGACTGTTTCCTAACCCTTTGATACCTTTATAGGCCCTTCCGCTTCATGTCGTTCCAGTCATTATTGGATTCGCATCACCCGTTTTTCACATAACAACATCTTAATCTAGGTATTCAACGATTTGATGTACTTACCTTGCAGTCCCTTTAGAAAATGCCTTCCTGCTTCACTGTATCTGACAGTCGTGTCTATCACAAATTCATTGATAAACCCTCCTATTATCTGATCCAGCCAATGATCTACGGCCCGTGCGATATTATCTTCAGAGGCTTCTAGCCTGCGCACCAACTCGAGAGTCCACACTATCAGTTGATCAAGCTTGCACCTTCCCTGGCAGTGAGCTAGCCTTGTAATCCAACCATACAGCTCTGATAAGAAGGTCGCGAAGAAGATCTTGTGGATTTCCATGTATATGTAGCGATCCGGCGACATCTTCTCGGATATCTGCGAAGTTTTGTTTTCCTATATCACAAACTCGTGAAGCTTTTGATTCAACCAATCTTCAATTTCTTTCTTCATAGGGTTCCAGTGTTTCAGCATCAGAAATCCCTTAGGTAGATCCTGATCACAGCAACGGAACCATTTGTTGGCTTATTGGGGCCTGACCCAGGTTCAAAAGTGTTTTAGCAAAAAAAATCCCGTACTACCGGCCCTTTTGGCAACAGTCCGCGGAGTGCGGACTGAAGTCTCACCTGAGGTAGTATGGGGGGTTGCTGGAACCAAGTTTTTGCACCCTATGGATGTCTTGATGAGGTCTAGATAGGTCATGAATCGATCTACACACTCATGCTGCTCTGCACAACTGTTCGGCCTTTGCGTAGCTCTGTGACGGGGTACTTCCGAGATCCCTTATTATTATTGTTGTTATTATAGATCTGATCTAATCCTTGGGGTCTTAATCAAGCATTCAATAGTTATAACTAGCATGCGCAACCATAAATATTAAAGATATGCATAAAACCATAACATAAGAACAAGCATACGGATTTGCGACCAGATGCACAATAATTCATAAACACTTATCTTATATTAATCTTTTGTTTTAGTACAATCCAAATTCGCCCTGCACACTCAGTTTCAGGGGTCTGTGCACATAGCTGCAGACTCTGCTAGGCCTCTATGCACACAGTTTATGTTGGCTTATTAGGGCCTGACCCAGGTTTGGAAGTGTTTTAGCCAAACAAATCTCGCACTATCGGCCCTTTCAGCAACAATCCATGGAACGTGGACTGAAGTCTCACCTGAGGTAGTATGGGAGGGTGCTGGAACCAAGTTTTCTACACCCTAGGGATGTCTTGATGAGGTCCGGAAGGGTCGTGAACCGACCCATGCACTCACACTTCTCTATGCAACGGTGTGTCCTTCGCGTAGATCTGCGACGGGGCGCTTCCTAGATTCTTATTATTATTGCAGTTATTACAGATCTAATCTAAGTCTTGCGGTCTTAATAAAGCATTCAATTGTTATAAACAGTGCGTGCAACCATAACTCTTAAAGAAATGCATAAAATCATAACATAAGAACAATCATTCACACTTGCTACTAGATGCAGAACATAAAACAGATACACGATATTTCAGAAGTAACTTCTCTTTATTAATGTCTTTGTTCCAATACAATCCCTTCCTACCCTATGCAGCTAGTTGTAGGGGTCTACACACATAGCTATGGACTCTATCCAGCCTCCAAACACATAGCTACAGAGCCTCTGTCTCCTACTACGACCCAAGACTCGGACTTACAAACTCAGATCTACTACCACATTCAGAAACCCTTGCTTGTTCTTAACATCACCAAATAGCTACTTTCTACACTTAGAGCCTCAATCTATTTATACATTCCCATGGTCCGTGGACCATGGGTAGGCCGACACATTCTAGATTAACTTACAATATTTTAGGGCGGACTACTCTTAGACTTAACCCATTACAATTTTCCCTTTGCGCACTTTACGAAGCCTTTACAATATTAATACACAAAATTGTGGGCTTCAAGCCCCAAAACTATTACGCGGGGCCTCCGCTACCCAACAATCCCCCAATGCAATCATCATGACTTGTCCCAAGTCACTCATTGGTGTGGCGATACGCGCTGCCAAGGCTTCGCGGTCCACCATCACTATGAGTGACGCACTACGTTCTGCTGCTCCCATCTTATCTCCTGCACTCTTCTTTAAGATCCTGCTCCATTGCCTCTACTAATTCACTCAATCGATGATGCTTATTCTACTTTGCTCAGTTAACACAAAGCGACCCCTCATAGGATTTTAGCTCTAGCTGAGGTGCCAAAGGCGGGAATTCTTTGTACCAAAGCAGCAAGTTTCCAATCTCTGGTCTAGTATACGCACTATCTAGTGAAGCTTGTGTTGCATTTTTGCAAGAGAAATGAGATAAACTGTTAACTGATATTCCATCATTTGTCTCAAGATTCACCATCTTTCCCTTATCTTTCATAGATCACCTGCCAGCCCGTGGTTTGGGCAGCGACATCCGGACCAGTCCTGCTACTTGTCTGAGAATTTCTGGTACATCCCTTACCATCGGTACTAAGCTCGGCACTGCATCTTCGGTCGTTGACATCACACTATCCAGAAGTTCCTGCATCTTTTTTAGCAATATTAACACCCTGGGGCTTACTCCCTGATCGTTGAAGTGCAACAGTTCCATACCTATTGGAGGGAACAATAGCTTAATTCTCCAGATACCACAGATTGTTCGGTGGATGCCTCAACGTGATTTATAGGCCTATGGAAATTCAAATTCATCCGTTCCCTCCTTTTCTAGGTCATTACTGTTATGACGACTTTAGTGCTATAGACTAACTAGAAAGGTGTCTGACCCATCAATTTCTTGCAAGTGGTTCGGTATGCCCATAACACAGCACATATGCGCAAATCCCAATCGTTTTGCTGTGCATTACAGACCTTGGTCAACGCAGTCTCTAAAATATTGTTGAACACTTTGACTATCCCATTCACTTGCAGATGATACAGCATACTTTGCTGATGATATACCTATAACTCCTCAGTGAGTGCGCTGATAGTTTCATTTAGGAAGTGAATTCCACGGTTGCTCATTAGAATTTTTGGGCATCCAAATCGTGTCAACACATTCTCAAACAAAAATTTCGTAGCTGTAGCAGCCGTGCAGTCCTTAACCGGTTGTGCTTCCGCCCATCGAGTCAAGTATTATGTCGCGATGATGATATAGTGCGCACCTATCTTTCCTTGAGGTGTGATAGGCCCCACAAAGTTGATCGCCCATTTTTCGAATAGTTGCAGCATCATCTGTGGATTGAGCAGCATTTTGTCCCTCTGCAATGGTTTCCCAATTTGTTGACATACGTCACAGGCCCAACAATACGCTTTTGAGTCTTGATGTAGGGTTGGTCACCATGGTCTAGCGCGAAGAATCTTTTGTGTTGTCGCCCTTCCTGCATAATGTCCTCCTGCAACCCCTCCATGTGCTTCTGCAAGGATCTATCCTAGTTCAAATTCAGGTACATTCCTTTGTAATATTTCACCGTTTCCCATTTTATAGAGGTGCCTCGCAATAATAGTAAAGTCCGTTACGCGTATCACCAGTTCTTTCTTCTGCTAAACTAAACAACCCTGCGGCGTAGTCCCTATGGCTAAGAAGTGGATTATATCCTCAAAGTGGCCATCTGCGACGCACACTGCATAAAGTTGTGCATTAGGTAATCCTTCATCTAAATTTTTGGTCTCTTCACCATTCTCAATTCGGGACAGGTGATCTGGGATTACGTTTAGGCATCCTGGCTTTACAATGACTTCAAAATCCTATTCTTGAAATAGTAACAACCATCTACAAATGCGCCCCCCAACACAGGCTTATTCACCAAGTATTTCAATGCGGAATGATCAGTATAAATCTTAAAGTGTCCACTGAGTAGATAGTGGTGGTATTTCTTGAGCATGTATACCATCACCAACCCCTCACGCTTAGTAGTGGAGTAGTTCTTTTCAGATTTGGACAATCATCGACTTGCAAACATGATCGGGTGATCAATTCCTTCCGCTCCTTCCTGCGTGAGTACATTGCCCAGCGCGATACATGACGCATCAACATGGACACGAAATTCAATGTCCCATTTTGGGAAAACTAAAATGGGGGTAGATGCCATTTTTTCCTTGAGAATCTCCAAAATCTTCTTACAATCATCATTCCAACAATATGTAGCGTCTTTTTTCAATAGCTATTCCATTGGTGCCATGATTTGTGCATAGCCCTTAATAAAATTACGATAGTAGCCAGTGTGCCCCAACGTGGTGCGGAGTTGTGTGACACTTCACGGTGCTTGAAGATTGAGTATGACAACAATCTTCGTAAACGTCCACCATCAGGCCTTTTCTGTAGACCACATGGCCGAGAAAATTGTCGAAGGGGATGAGGAAGGTACACTTCTTAAGATTCAACACAATCTGGTGTCATCGGCATGTATCCAGCATCAACCGTAAGCTCGCTATATGTTTCTTGACTAGCCCAAATACAATCCAATCATCAAAGTAAACTTCCAAAAACTTATGGATGAATTCCTTGAACGCGGCCACTACTACGTGTGAAAATATTGCTGGGGTGTTCTTTAACCCAAAGGGCATAACAGTGTATTGAAAACATCCCCATTTGGTCGCAAAGGTGGTCTTGCTTCTATCTTCCGGTGTGATCTTGATCTGATGGTAGCCTAAGAACCCATCTGTAAATGAGTATGCTTCCTGTCCACCAACATTCTCCAGAACTTCATCTGTAAATGGTGTCGGGAATGGGTCATGAACACAGGCGTCATTCAGTTTTCGGAGGTCCACGTAGATTCGAATTTCACCCTTTTTTTTTTCTCCTGCACTATCATAGGACTCACCCAATCAGACTCTTCCACAGGCTCGATAATTCCTACTGCAAGCATTTTATCCAATTCTTCATGGAACTTTTCCTTATACTTTGGATTCAAACAGTAAGGATGCTGCTTAACTAGCTTCGTGTCCGGTTTTAGAGTTATCTTCATCATCCCTAGATCGTTGAGGATCCCTTTAAACTCAGTTATTTTGGTTGGGAATAAGTCTTGATATTCGCAAAGTAATTCAACAACCTTATTCACTGTGGCATCGTCCTAATAATCCCCAAGCATTGCATACTTCAGCTCCTCCTTCGTACCAATGTTCACTTGTTTCGTTTTCAGTGGCATGGTGATGTCGGGGTCCTCGATCGATGGTCCGTGAACCTCGCGACTCCCCTCTGTTTCCAGAATATTGATGTTTCTGGGGTCATCATCATCATCCTCTACCTGCATGTTGTAACATTCTAGGGCCTGGCTCAACTGATGAGACCATACTGGTTGCACTATTTCTTCTGGTTCCAGTGGTATTTTGAAAATGGCGGCCTTCACAACTTGTAGCGCATCGTCAACAATATCCATCCATTGGTCCTCAAATAAGAACGTTAATAAAAATCCTTCACGCAAGATATCCCATTCGCCTGTACCATGTCAGAGTTCTGTCTCAGTATACCAGTTCCTTGGGATGACATCTAGGGTATGATAAAATAAGTGTACCCACTCTGGCTGGGGTTCTTCCCCATAGGCTTTGGTCCATTTTGTGAGGTGTACGTGTAGGTCATCACATCCATCGTATTTCTCAGTTATTCGTAGTTTCGACTTCCTAAACCTTATCTGCATCATCCTCCTGTAGTCGTGCCAATCTTCAAAGGTTCCTTCATGTGTTCCCCACCAACGCGCAGGCGTCGCACATAGCGCCCATTTTAATGCATCGAACCTCTGGTGCTCTAGTACTGTGCTTTCAAACTTCTTCAAGAATTCATCCACCGCTGTCAACCCATCATATGTCAGTAGATCTTGATCTTGAGCAGTTATGCAACATAGCGACCTAGTCATCATGTTGCAGTTTAACGTTGTTACTCCATTCAACTAATTATGCCAGTGTTCGTCTTCTTCATCTGAATCTGAGGGGTAGGAATCTGCGCGTTCCCACGATATTCTTCCCTTTGTAGTCGGATTTACCCAATCCCAATCTCTCACAGTTATCTTATAGATACAATCCAATTCATCATCACTTCCTTCATCGCACATGGGATCAGTGTAGTGCGCTCCTTCGGCCCAGTCTATTCCTAGAAATGCTGGGTAAGGGTTGTTGTCATCCACAATTTCTATTACCTCAAAGTCCGTTTGTGTGCTCGCACCTTTGAGGTCCACTTTTACTCCTCGCAATATCCCCGTGGGCAAGATATTTTGTTGGTTCGCCATCCGTAATTGAATTGGAGACCACTGTAATGTGGGCCTGACCATGCGTTCCCATGTCTTTTTAGGTAGCACATTCATGTCTGAACCTAATTCTAGAATGATCTGATCCATCTCATAGTCACCAATCTGCGCTGTTAATCACATTTCGTGTCTGGTGTGCAAAGCATGTTTTCCTAGTTTCTGGACCATGCGAGGTTCACCTGACCCTGCGCACCTAGTTATTAGCTCTTGTAATCCTTTAATTTCCTTATTGTTGCGTAGCAGCTTCATGCATGTCTCTAAAAAGGTAGTTAGCATAGAGGGATCCATTTCCGGCTCGGGTTGATCGTTACAACCTGAAGTAGAGACCTCTACGAAGCTCTTCTTAGCTTCCATAAATGTCTCCTTTGCACGTTCCAAGTCAAACTCAGGCTGCTTTGTAGGGGCCTTGCGAACCCATGTGTCTTCCTCAGTTTGTTTCCCCTTATCTTCCCCTATGGCCGTGCCACTTCTGAGCATCATGTTCACGTTGGGGTCTCCCTCGCATGGTTCGGACCTCATCATTTGGATGTTCTACGTCTACGTAGGTTGTGCTGCCCTTTTCTCATGTATCTGCACTATCAGCGTGCGACAATCTATCATTTCATGATTGAACTGCTCATAGTAGGGGCATGATATTCTAGTCAAGTTGGTATAGTCACAAGCGTAGTGCCCTGGTCCTCCATAGTTATAAAAGATTAGCTGTCCACGGCCCCTTCCTGGTCCCATTCCTCCTCATCCTCGACCGCGCCCTTGAAACCTAGCATGTACCATCCTAGCGGCTGTATCAAGGCCTTGCATCTCTGTATGCACCCTGTAGGCAGGTTTTCGATCCATTAACAATTCATAACTTCGACAGTTTTTCTCATCGTGGCCTACCGATCTACAAAAATTGTAAAATAGTTGTTGGGGGGTCTGTGTCAACTTCTACAATAGATGACTATTGTCCTTTGTGTGCTTTCCTCCCACATGATAGATCACACACCAGAGTGCGGGCACCACACTTGGTCCTGCTGGTGCCTTTGGTCTTAATGACATTGGTCCCCCCCTGCCAAAATAGTTCGCGAATACTGGACAATGATCCTTATCGTGACCCTAGCCCTTGCATTTCATGCACCACACTTCCTCGCGCACTTCTGGCTGGGGCGCCCTATCCTATTTCAAACTCTACATCTCCAAGCATAGGTTTTGTAGTTTCACGTGGATCTATTGGACTCCCAACCCAAGATCTTGTATCAGAGTTTCATCCAACCTCATCGCTATTTCCAATGCTTTTGCCTGGGTTGAAAGCTTCTATTGTCATAGCATCATCCTTAGGTGTGGTATCAAAGACGCCACAAACCACACATGGTGCTGTGCATCTGTCAGCGTCATGTTAGCCTCCCAGATCATGCTCTTTAGTCTCTGATCCAAATCCCATGGGGTTTCGCCCCGAAGCATCGCTATCTCCTTGAATCCGATGATCGAATGTGTTTTTTATTTCAGCTAGCTAAATTCTTGTTCAATGCAATCTAGATTTCTGCTATTCCGGCATTCGGATGATCATTCGGGTGCTTGGTATACCAAGTCAGCGCATGATCCTGTAGCGCACTTACCAAGGTGGCCTTCTTAATGTTATCATCCGTAACTCTGTGCGCTTCCCACACTACTCTTACTACGAACCAAAACTGATATGGGTCTTCGCTCCCTACTCCTCTTAATATAGGAAACTTGATTGCACTCACCATGCTGAACTTCTAGTTTGGTGGAGGTGGTGTGGGCGAAGATGGAGGCGAGGGAGGTGATGCGAGTGGTGGCGTTAGCAGGGATGATAATTATGGAATGCGTTTCCTTATCAAACTGACCGCACTCCTTGGAGGAGCCCAAACACACTCTTCCTCGTCCTTTTGTGGTGGCAAAATTAATGGGCTATTCCCTAACCCTTCGATACCCTTGTAGGCCTTCCCGCTCCACGTCGTTCCACTCATTAATGGATTCACATCACCCGTTTTTCACATAACAGCATCTTAATCTAGGTATTCATGGATTTTATGTACCTACCTCACGGTCCCTTGAGAAAACATCGCTCAATTTCATTGTAGCTCATGGTTGTGTCTATCGTGAACTCAGTGATAAACCCTCCTATTATCCTGTCCAGCCACCTCTTCTCCGATATCTACAGGGTTTTTCCTGTACCACGAACTCGTGCAGCTTTTGATCCAACCAATCCTCAATCTCTTTCTTAGTAGGGTTCCAGCATTCCGACATCAGACATCCCCTAGGCAGATCCTGGTCCCGACAACAAAACCATTTGTTGGCTTATTGGGTCCTGACCCAGGTTTGGAAGTGTTTTAGCGAAACAAATTCTACACTACTAGCCCTTTCGGCAACAATCTGTAGAGCGCGGACTAAAGTCTCACCCTAGGTAGTATGGGAGGGTGCTAGAACCAGGTTTTTGCACCCCAGGGATGTCTTGATGAGGTATGGAAGGGTCGCGAACTGACCTGCGCACTCGCGCTGCTCTGCACAGCGGTCTGTCCTTCACGTAGATCCGCGACGGGGCGCTTCCTAGATTCTTATTATTATTGCAATTATTACAGATTTGATCTAATTCTTGCAGTCTTAATCAAGCATTCAATTGTTATAACCAGCACACACAACCATAACTCTTAAAGAAATGCATAAAATCATAACATAAGAACAATCATTCATATTTGCTACCAGATGCAGAATATAAAATAGATACATGATATTTCAAAAGTAACTTCTCTTTATTAATGTCTTTGTTCCGATACAATCCCTTCCTGCCCTACGCACCTAGCTGCAAGGGTCCGCGCACACAACTGCGGACTCTATCAAGCCTCCGCACACACAGCTGCAGAGCCTCTATCTCCTACTATGACCCAAGACTCGGACTTACAGACTCAGATCTACTACCACATTCAGAAACCCTTGCTTGTTCTTAACATCACCAAAAAGCTACTTTCTACACTTAGAGCCTCGCTCTATTTATACAATTCCATGGTCCGCAGACCATGGGTAGGCTGACACATTCTAGACTAACTTACAATATTTTAGGGCAGACTACCCTTAGACTTGACCCATTACAATTTGAGCTTTGCACACTTCGCAGAGCCTTTACAATATTAATACCCAAAATTGTGGGCTTCAAGCCCCAAAACTGTTACGCGGGGCCTCTGCTACCCAACAGCTGCAAAGCCTACTCTAAATACTACCAACCATGACTCAGACTTATAGACTCAGAGCAAACAACCCATTACACTTCAGATCTAACCATTAATGCCAACCTCTATAATTAGAACCTCGCTCTATTTATACATTCTCATGGTCCGTGAACCATGGGTAGGCTGACACATTCTTTATTTATTTACATTATTTTCAGGTGGACAACCCTTTGACTTGACTTATTACAATTCACACTCTGTGTGCTTCGTGGAATCTTTACACTACCATTATCAAAAATTGTGGGCTTTAAGCCCCAAAACCGTTACGCGGGGGTTTTAATATACCATGAAAGTGAGCAAGTCAAAATTCCACTACTATTTACTTTTATGCATAATAAATGATTGTGTGCAGCTTGTTATTCATGACACAATCCATGATAGTCAAATTGTTTAAACTTGGCTATTTCATGTTTTGAATTTTATGTTTATAGTTAGAGAATAAAATCTAACCAAATAGTGTAATCTTGGCAGATCATTAGATAGGTAGAGTAAATAAAAGGTGCTCATTAGTTTAATCTGAGCCCATGGATGATATAAGGTTAGAATTAGATAGTTTATTTTGTAAATAAAAGAAAAAGATTGAGAAGGGTTTGCTAGCCTAAATGCACCCTAATAAAGGAAGAAAAAATGGTAGGGTAGGTGAATGGGTAAGTAGTAGAAAAGTTGCAGAAATATCATGTGATTATACAAAAGCACTTATGCCATTATCTTAAATGAAATTTTTAAATATGGATAAGTAGTAGACAAAGCAAAAACAATGGTTCACAATATGATTTATTTAACACCCCCTCATTTTAACCCCTTTGAACACTCCCTTTAATGAGTTAATCCCAGTTCTACTGCCCTTTTTTGACTCCATAGCCCAATGGTCCAAAGACTTCATTCTATCCAGCTATTTTAAGGATTCCACCATCAAACCTTCAATACAAATCAAAACCCCATGAACTTTAAGAACTAGCCTAAAATCCTAGCAAACAAAGCTAAATCATATACAAAGAGCCCTCTATGAGTCATATGTTGGCTAGAACCTATACTTAAAAGGTTGGTTTGTGGTTACCTCGGTCTTTTCCTTCTTCTGATAACTTCTAGGGAAAAATTCTGAGTGATAACAAGTGGAATAGGTCTCTTGGTGATCCTCCTTTGCTCTCTGATTGTCCTTCTTACTGTTGGCTTGTTGGGGCCTGACCCAGGTTCAGAAGTGTTTTAGCCAAACAAATCCCACACCACCAGCCCTTTCAGAAATAGTCCTCGGAGCGCGGACTGAAGTCTCACCCGAGGTAGTAGGGGAGGGTGATGGAACTAGGTTTCCGCACCCTTGGGATGTCTATATGTGGTCTGGAAGGCCCACGAACTGATCTGCGCCCTTACGCCACTCTATCAGGCTTCCGCGTAGATCACCGCCGATGTGCTTCTTAATTATTAATGAGTTTCTTATAGATCAGATCTAATTCTTAAGGTCTTTAAGCAAGCATTTAACAGTTATAACCAGTGCGCACACCCATAAATCTTATAGATTTGTATAAACACAGAACATAAGCATAAATAGATGCATAAACTAGAATATAACCAGATCCACAATATATTAGAACCAACTTATCTTTATTAATGTCTTCACTTCAGTACAATCCACTTCCTGCCCTGTGCACACAGCTAGGGACTCTACCAGGCCTTTGCGCACATAGTTGCGGAGCCTCTATCTCCTACTACGACCCAAGACTCAAACTTACAGACTCAAAGTGAATATTGTATTCATAAACCCATGACATTCAAGATCCTAGCAAAAACTGCCTTCTACCCTTAGAGCCTCGCTCTATTTATACATTCCCATGGTCCGTGGACCATGGGCAGGCTGACTCTCTTTCTATTCTTTTACATTATTTTCAAGCGGACAACCCTTTGACTTGACTTAATACCATTTGCCTTCCATGCATTTCGCGGAACTTTGACCACATTTTTACCCAAACCCATTACGCGGGGTCTCTGCTACCCAACAGGCCCCCAACACAATCATCGTGACTCATCCCAAGTCACTCAGTTGGTGCAGTGATCTTTGCTCGTAGTTCCTCCAGCAAACTTTGTGTTGCACTGACATCTGCCACACACTTTTCTGCTATCAACTGTATCAATTGTGCCCGGCATTCTGATGCATTATCGGGGGGCACCTTCCTGCCTTAGTGCATATGTGTCCTGCAACTGGGTTAGCTTCCCCTCGATTGTCGTGGTAACCATGAATGCTTCCTCAAGCCAAGGCTAGATGTGCGCTTTGAGCCCAGCTTCCCGCTATTGTGCGGCATATACCTGCTCCTTCAGAGCCTAGGCCTCCCTCATCCTAGCCAAATGTTGAGTGATGGCAACTGTCTACACAGTCCCCCGGACATTGTCATAAGCTTGCTATAGCTCTCGCACTTCTGTCTCTTCCTGCCACAATGTGGGGTCTTCTTGTAGTGATGTGAGCATAAGAAGGGACTGATCCAACAATCTCGTGCAATTGTGTACAACGTGCTCTATCACCTCCAATCCTGCTTGAATTGTGTGATGGCGCTGCTCTCTAACTTCCGGGGGTGTAGTAGGCTACGTGGTCATCTTTAGCTCCATGATCTACAAGTTCAACTCCCACTGAGCTTTCACGGCCTCCTCTTGGGCCCTACAGAATCTTGCCACCATGTGATGAATCTTTTTAGCTACTGGGAGTTCTGCTGGCACAGCCAGTTCTGGTACACTACTATAGACCTCCTCCATGGCCTGTTCCAATCCTTGGTTGTGTGCAAGCAAGTTGTCGCGCTGTAAACTGATCTGCTCTAGATTTCCTTTTTGCTCCATTAATACTTGGAGGGCGCGGCCTTCCCTAGCATGGAGCTCAGCAGTTGCCCGATCCTATAGTTGGTATAAGGTTTCTCAAGAAAGGGCGGCCAAATTCAACCCCCAACTCCTCCTGTTTCCTTCAACCTCTGGTAGGACAACAGTTACTGGTAATACTAAGGTGTTCATTGTGGGTCCATGCACCATCTGCTCTGCTGCGAGTGTACTTTCCACGAGGGTCAGAATCATGCCTCCTGGGGGTCGCACCTGTAATGCCTGCAACTGTGCTCTGAGCTCCCCCAACACAGTTGTCTGCTCTATCATCAGCTCCTCCAAAGTACCCTTAGTGCCATCTTTTTGCGTGCATGGGGTTGCTCCTGGACGCGTGGCCTCTTAAGTTGAGTCGATGCTGTGGTTAGGTTCATGTGTTACTGTGTCTCCACTTCCCCCTATATGTCCTATTCCATGGATAGTTCCGGAGCCTCCACAATCTCTTCGACAGGCGCAGTGATGGTCTCGGCTACTATTTTAGATGCCTCCCGCTGCGTGGGCGTTTTCTGTTCCTGGTGTGTTCTTTCTGCCAGCTTTGTGATGCGCAGCTTGATTTCCTTCTTCCGCTGCTGGGCTACAATATTGTCCAATTCAGCTAAGTCCAGGGTGTGCCACTCTAGAGGCCATGCTGCCATTACCTCAAAAATTGCATCATCCGTTGCAATGAACAAAAGATTTACCCATTGCCGAGCAGGATCCTTTCTACAGTTTATCCATGTCCGGATACTTGCTTCCATAAATATCCAAAACACCTTGATCGCACGAACCCACACGACGTCTTTTGTTGCCCAGAGTGAGTTATACCTCATGGCTTCAGGTAGGTTCTTAATTTTGGGAAATTGGCTGCCCTTCGGCAGCTCCGCTGCAACTAGCAGGATCGATAGGAGCAACCATGTGTAGTGGAAAGTTTTTCCCTTCTCCTGGGCTTCCCTACAATTCATCAAAAATTCATCACAGAGAAACTGTGCCCATTTGAACTGAACCCCTTCCGCACACTGCTCCACGAGCGCAATGACAGAGGCTGGCACCTCGTCTACGTGACATTTCCTCATGAGCTTACTGGCAAGTAACTGGGTGGCGATGCACACCCCTCAGTCTTTGATGCTGGCTATTACATACCCTCGCTTCTGCTTTTCTAGCTTATACTTAGCCTTCATAGCTTCTGCAAGGCCCACGTCGCTACTTGTTCCAGCTATGTCTACAGGATCATTCCCTTTAGTAGGTAGCTAAGAAATTCGGTGTATTAAATCAGCCGTGATAGGAATCGGCTCCTCCAGCCAGAGATACCCATCATGTACTAGACATAGTAACTATTGGATAACAAAAATTGTGATGGCCGCGTGGTGATAGAGGGGTATCCACCTTAAGTTGAGTAATCCCACCTTCTCCACACCCCGTAACAACTACTACTGCAATAATTTCTCTTCGGTAAATTGTGGGAACTTCTCACTATCTGCTAGATCCGAATCTTCAAATTTGATATTCAATGTCCAACCCAGTGGTAGACCGTCAAACCTAATTTCGTCTGGAAGAAGCGAGGTCTGGAGCGTGTTCTTGGCGGCTTCCATATCCTTAGGTATCTCGGCCGTTCCTTTCTACGGAGAAATATATGGTGGTAGTATGATCGTCGAACATACTTGAGAACCACTTTCCTCCTCGTCATCCTACGCTTCAATCTAATCGATTAGGGCTGGTAATTCTTCCTCTTCCTCCTCTAGTTTAGTGGTGATTGCTTTACCCTTATCTGTCGTTGATAATTTACTGAATTGTGGTGATGCCCGAACTAGCCCCATAGCTTGTTTATCCTTCTGGGTTCCTGATGTACGTGGGCACTTTAGAATTTCTGGGGCAGTGGCTACCTTTCCCAGCTCTTCCTGGGGCAGATAGGGTTCTTCCACAAACCTTGCTCTGGTTCTAGACATGATTTTTATCCTGGATTCACTCGGGTACATATGCATGGGTGGCCAGTTAGTGTTTTTATAAGACCGTGTGAATTCGAATTCGACCCTTCCCTCCATTTCTAAGTCATTAACATCTTCTTGGCGGTAGATCTTTTCATATCTAACTCGGAATGCTTGTCTTAATGGCCCACCACCTGCTCCTCTCAGCCGTAAATCAAACTTCTTGTCATGAATAGTATTGTCAACCACATGGTAGCACAACCCCTATTCACGACCGCAAGCTAGATGGCCAACTAGTCTTGTGCAGAATTTCCTTTCTGCATAGCTCTCATGCAGACTTGTTTATAGTCCCGCGCCTTCTTTCAACTGCTTGGAGTGCTAAGACTGGGCCTCCTATGGATAGTCAAGTGGTTGCACCCCCCATGCAAGGCTTCCACTTCCCTGCTAACCCGAGCTGTGGGCACCCTTCGCGTACCGGTGAATCTAGTAGCACGTCACATTCTGTGCTCCCTCGTTTAGTAGGGTGCGATTGCAACCATGATAGTAGGGTCACAGCTAATTCTAGTATCATAGGAGAGCTGACCAGGTCTAGTCCCATTATTCTCAGTCTTGCGCAGCCTGTTTGTGCGACTGCGATTTTGTTGATTTCCTCATCCAACCTCACACTTTTCCCCTTTAGCTGTGCCCATTCTTCATTGGTTTCGTGTAGCCTTCTACTGCCACGCCGAATGGCTTCTAGCAACCGTTGAATTCCTTTGATCAGGACCTCTATGGAGGTTGCGATCCTCTTGGTTTCATGTTGTCTCACCATTGATAAGATCACCTTCACCCTCCTCCTTTTTCTGATGGTCTTATAGGCCCATCGAACCCCTAGTACACACAGATTCCCATTGGTTCATCTTATTAGGCGAACGTTGTTCATGCTCCCACCTGTTTTCCAGATTTCTTTGTCACGAACATCTCGCGGGATGCGTTTCTTTTCCTGCTGTTGTGGTGGACTCTGATTTTTGATTCTTAGTTGGGTAGGCGGTCACACAACATACATCTACTTCCTATGCTATCGGCAGATGCTTTGTCCTCCAAACCATACACGTGCCCACCTTCTATATTCGTGCCAGGTCCACCTAGTCTTCTAATGTGTATTCCACCTCGGTGCAGTTGTCACACACAATGCCCTTGTTTGCGCACCATGCTGCTTCCGTTCCAGTATCGTCTTTTCATAGTGGTCTATGGATTCCTCTGCATTTGTTGTACCCTCATCATTTGGAAGTTTCCTGGCTTCAGTCGTCATGGGTCGCAGAAATCTAACCATCATATTACAATTTAGTGTTGTTACTTCATGTAATCAGTTCTGCCATCACTCTATCTCTTCATCAGAATCTAATGTGCAGGAACTGTCACGTTCCCATGCACTTCTCCCCTCTGTTGTCAGATTCACCCGCTCCTGGTCTTGCACTTTTATTTGGTAGATGCAGTCCAGTTCATCATTATTGTCCTCATCGCGCACAGGTTCAGTGTAGCGCACGCCTTTGGCTGGGTCCAGTGGGACTACTACCCGTAGGGACTTTTTCTCGAATATCATTTTTCGTCTCTTTAGGTTGATGACTCCATTCATGTCTATGGCCCAGTCTATCCCTAATAATGTGGGGTAAGGATTGCTGTCATCCACAATTTCTATTACCTCAAAGTCTGTTTGTGTGCTCACACCTTCAATGTCCACTGTGACTCCTTGCAATCTCCCCATGGGCAAGATCTTTTATTGGTTCACCATCTGTAATTGAATAGGAGACCATTGTTGTGTGGGCATACCCATAAGTTCCCAGGTCTATTTAAGTAGCACATTTGCATCGAACCCCAGGTCCAGAATGACCTGATCCATCTCATAGTCACCTATCTATGCAGTCAATCGCATTTCCCGCCTAGAGTGCAAAGCATGCTTGCCTAGTTTTCGGACCATGCATGGTTCACTTGACCCTACACACCTAGTTATCAGCTCTTGCAATCCCTTAACTGCTTTATTGTCTCATAGTAGCTTCATGCATGTCTCTAAAAAGGTAGTTAGCATAGAAGGATCCATTTCTGGTTCAGTTTGATCCTTACTACCTGAAGGAGAGGCCTCCGCGAAGCTCTTCTTAGCTTCCATGAATGTCTCCCTCGCACGTTCCAAATCAAACTTAGGTTGCTTTGTAGGGGCCTTACAAACCCATGTATCCTCCTCTGGTTGTTTCCCCTTATCCTCCCCTGTGGCTGCACCACTTCTGAGCACCATGTTCACATTAGGGTCCTCTTCACGTAGTTCAGCCTTCATCATTTGGATATTATGTGCTGGAGTAGACTGAAGCACCCCCTTGTCCCGCATCTATGCAATTAGTATGGGACAATCTACTACTTCATGATCAAATTGGTAACAGTATGGGCAACATGTTTTGGTCAGATTCATACAGTGACGCACATAGTGCCCAAGTCCTCCACAATTGTAGCAGATTAACTATCCATGCCCTCGTATGGGTCCCATTCCTCCTCATCCTCATCCATGTCCTTGGAAGACACCATGCACTATCGTTGTAACTGGATCCTGACCTTGCGCCTCAGTTTGCATCCAGTAAGTAGGTGTTTGATTCATCAGCAACTCATAACTTCGGAAATTTCGTTCGTCGTGGCCCACCGATCTACAAAAATTGCAAAATAGTTGCTGGGTGGGTTGTGTAAATTTCTACAATAGATGACAGTTGTCCATTGTATGCTTTCCTCCCACCTGACATATTGTGCACCAGAGTGCAGTCACTGTGCTTGGCCCCACCTGTGCCTCTAGTCTCAATGGCATCGGTCCCCCCCAGCCAAATAGTTTGCAAATACCGGACAATGATCCTTATCATGACCCTGGCCTTTACATTTTATACACCACACCTCTCCACGCGCTTCTGGCCAAGGCACCTTATCATGTTTCAAACTTTGGATCTCCAAGCATAGATTTTTTAGCTGTGCGTGGATTTGCTAAACTCCCAACCCAGGATCCTGTATTGGAGTCTCATGCAACCTCATCGCTATCTCTAATGCTTCAGCCTGAGTTGAGATCTTTTGCTGTGATATTTTCTTCCTCAGATGTGGTGTCAAAGACGTCACAAACCACGCGCGGTGCTGCGCATCTATCAGTGTCATGTTAGCCTCACATATCATACTCTTTAGTCTTTGATCTAGATCCCAAGGGGTCTCACATGGTAGCATCACAATCTCCTTGAATCCAATGATCAACTGTGTCTCCAATTTCGGCCAGCTAAATTCTTTGTTCAATGCATCTTGGATCTTCACTATTCTGGCATTTGGATGATCACTAGAGTGCTTTATATACCACATCAACACACGATCCTGTAGCGCGCTCACCAAAGTAGCCTTTTTAATGTTATCATCCATAACGCCTTGGGCTTCCCATACTGCCTTTACCATAAACCAGAACTGATCTGGTTCCTCATTTCCTACACCTCTAAATACAGGCAACTTGATCGCACTCACCATTCCAACCCTTGGAGGTAGTGGAGGTGGGGTAGGTGAAGATGGGGGTGATGTAGGTGAAGTGGGTGATGGCATGGATGGAGGTGGTAACAGTGGAATGCGTTGCTTTATCAACTGGACCACGCTTCTCAGAGAGAATCCCATGAGCTCCTCTTCGCTTTCTCACTAAAGTGAAATCAGGGGACTGTTCTCTAATCCTTCGGTCCCTCAGTAGCCTCTTTCGCTCTGCGTTACCCCATACATCAATGGATTCGCATAACCCTCTTTTCACATAACATCATTTTAATCCAGGTATTCAACGATTTCATGTACTTACCCCAGGGTCCCTTGAGGAAACGTCTTTCTGCTTCACTGTAACTCATGGTTGTGTCTATCACGAACACAGTGATAAACCCTCCCATTATCTGATCCAACCAATGATCTACTACCCATGCGATTTAATCTTCAGATGCCTCTAGCCTGTGCACCAACTCTGGAGTCCACACTGTTGGTTGATCAAGTCTGCACCTTCCCAGACTGTCAACTAGCCTCGCGATCCACTCATACAGTTCTAATGAGAAGGTCGTGAAGAAGATCTCGTGGATCTCCGTATATATGTAGCGATCCAGCCACCTCTCCTTAGATATTTGTGGGTTTTTGTTTTCCTGTACCACGAACTCGTGCAGTTTCTGATCCAACCAATCTTCAATCTCTTTCTTCGTAGGGTTCTAGTGTTCTGACATCAGACATCCCTTAGGTAGATCCTGATCCTGACAACGGAACCATTTGTTGGCTTGTTGGGGCCTGACCCAAGTTTGGAAGTGTATTAGCCAAACAAATCCCGCACTACCGGCCCTTTCGGCAATAGTCCATAGAGCACGGACTGAAGTCTCACCCGAGGTAGTAGGGGAGGGTGTTGGAACCAGGTTTCCGCACCCTTGGGTTGTCTAGATGTGGTTTGGAGGGGCCACGAAATGATCTGTGCCCTCGCGCCACTCTATCAGGCTTCCGCATAGATCCGCGCCAATGTTCTTCTTAGTTATTAATGAGTTTCTTAAAGATCATATCTAATTCTTAAGGTCTTTAAGCAAGCATTTAACAATTATAACCAGTGCGCACACCCATAAATCTTACAGATTTTTATAAAGACGGAACATAAGCATAAATAGATGCATAAACTGGAATATAACTAGATCCGCAATATATTAGAACCAACTTATCTTTATTAATGTCTTCACTTCAGTACAATCCACTTCCTGCCCTGCGCACATACTTGCAGGGATCTGCACACATAGTTGCGGAGCCTCTATCTCCTACTACGACCCAAGACTCAGACTTACAGACTCAGAGTGAATATTGTATTCATAAACCCATAACATTCAAGATCCTAGCAAAAACTACCTTCTACCCTTAGAGCCTCGCTCTATTTATACATTCCCATGGTCCGCAGACCATGGGCAGGCCAACTCTCTTTCTATTCTTTTACATTATTTTTGGGTGGACAACCCTTTGACTTGACCTAATACCATTCACGCTCCGTGCATTTCGCGGAACTTTTACCACATTTTTACCCAAAATTACGGGCTTTAAGCCCCAAACCCGTTACGCAGGGCCTCCGCTACCCAACACTTGCTGACCTGCAAAATAGAAATTTTCATTATTTTTCTCATTTTTTTCTTTTGTTTTTAAACAATTAACCTGCCTCTAAGAAGTTTTCATTCTAGTTGTTTGCCCTGGGTGCCTTAAGAGAGCTTTTCACCCAGGGATCCTTTATTCTCATTTTTTCTCTTTTTTTTTATATTGACACCATTGGGCCACCCCAAGAGGTTTTCAACCCAATAGTGGGACTCAGGCGCCTCATGGAGGTTTTCACCTGAGTCCTTATTCTTTTTTTCTTTCTCTTTTTTTCACTCAATGATTTGATGAGGTAGGAGTTGAAACTTGCTCCACTACCATCATTATTTTATTGATATCATCAATGAATTCTTTTTTTGACAATGGTCTCTTGTAAAATTTTAGTCGATGTCCATTAACAAGTAAAGGAATGGCCTCTTCATCTATGGTTCTAATCTGTACTGAACCATTATCATGGCATCTTTCTACAACATAAGGTCCTAGACATCTTGTCCTTAGCTTGCCCTTGAAGTCTTTATACCTAGAATCATATAACAAAGCCCAATCACCTTCTTGAAATTGCTTTTCCTTGATGTTATTATCATGCCAGATCTTCCTTTGAAGTTGAATTACCTCTGTATGTAGGAGGGCCTGCATTCTGAAATCATCCAAACCATTCGAATGGAACATTCTCTCTTTTTGTCCACTACTGAGATCTAGATATAGTTGGGCTGCCATCCTTAATGTGTTATACTCAAATTCAATGGACATTAAGGAATTTTTCCCATGGACCAGCTCATAGGGTGTGAATCCAGTGGTGGTCTTCCAAGTGGTGTTATAGGCCCAGGTGGCCTCAACTAGTCTATTTGCCAAATTCTTCCATCTACTGCTTACCACATTGGTCAAGATGACCTCTAGCACTCTATTGGTCACCTCTACTTGTCTATTAGCTTGTGGATGATAGGGAGTGGAGGTTTTATGCTTGATCTTGTGCTAGCTGAGCAAGTCTTCAATCATGTTGGAGGTAAACTGGTTGCCTTGGTCTGTGACCAGCTCTCTAGGGTACCCAAATTTGTAAAATACATTCTCCCTTAGGAACTCAACTACCTTCTCTTCTGTTGTTTCCTTAATTGCCTTGGTTTCAACCCACTTAGTTAGATAGTCAATGCACACAATGATGTACTACTTTTGTTTGGAAGGAGGGTCAATAGGTCCAATGAAGTCCATGCCCCACTTGTCAAATGGCTCAAAAGTCACCTAAGGCTGCAGAGGCATTTCATCTCTTGGAGTAGGCCTTCCCATCCTTTGGTACCGATCAAACTGGCTAGTATATATTTTCACATCCTGATGAAGAGTGAGCTAATAATAGCATGCTTGTAACACTTTGAATGTTGTCCTCTTTGCTGCAAAGTGACCTCCACAAGGCCCATCATGACAGGTTAGAAAGATGTCAAAGACTTCCTCCTCCCTGACACACCTTCTCAAGATTTGATCTGGGCCAAGTTTGATGAGATTGCCCCTAATCCAAGTGAAGAGGGCGCTCTTCCTCACTATCTTGCTCTTCTCTTTGGAGGACAAGTTTGGTGGGAATTGTGTAGATACAAAATAGTTTTCTATATCAGAAAACCATGGAGAGAGAACTAAAGTGCTCATCCGGAAACTAGTCATCAACCATTCCTTCTTCACCTGCAGGAAAATTTAATCTGAACAAAAAATCTACAACAACATTTTCCTTACTAGGCTTATCAACAATATTTATATCAAACTGTCGTAATAAAAGTAACCATCTTATAATCTAAGCATTTAGATCTGGTTTATTCATTAAATATTTGATTGCAACATGGTCAGTATGCACAAATGTTTGATAACCTGTAATATAATGCCTACATTTGTTCAATGAATGCACAACAGCTAGGAGTTCTTTTTCGGTCACTGTGTAATTTAGTTCAGCCTTTGACAGATTCTTACTGATAAAGTAGACAACATAAGGCAACTTTTCATTTATCTGACCTAGGACTGCTCCTATGGCTTTGTGTGAGGCATCGGCATGAATATGAAAGGGAAGGGCCCAATTTGGGCCTCGGAGAATCGGTGCAGTGGTTAACTTGGTCTTTAGGATGTCTAAGGCCTCTTGACATCTTTTTGACCATATAAACTCAGAGTCCTTGGCCAACATACAAAATAAAGGAGAGGCCAACTTGTTGAAGTCCTTTGTGAACCTCCGGTAGTATCCAACTAGCCCTATGAAACTTCTTTCATCTCTATGCTTTTGGGGAGGTGGGACCCTTTGGATGATCTCTTTTGTTTGGGTCCACCTGCAGTCCTTGCTGAGATATTCAATGACCTAGCATGGTCCCTGCAGTCATCAAGAATTCACATTTTTCGGGACTAAGAGACAGGTTCATTTCAATGCATTTGTGTAGTACTTTGCCTAGGTTGGACAAAGCCTCTTGAAAATCACATCCATAAGGTGTAAAATCATCCATATAAATTTCCACCGCATCATGGACTAACTCGATGAAAATAGTTAGGATTGCTCTCTAGAAAGTGGCAGGAGCATTTCATAGGCCAAAAGGAAGGAACCTATAGGAAAACGTACCCTAATGACAAGTGAAGGTGGTTTTATCCTGGTCTTCCGGGCTGATTTGGATTTGGTTGTACCCGCTGAATCCATCTAGGAAAGAGAAAAACTTTTTCCCTTCCAGGCCATCTAGCACTTGGTCAATGAAGCGTAGAGGGAAATGGTCCCTCTTTGTGGATTTTTTCAACTCCATGTAATTGACACAAATCCTCCACTTACCATTTTTCTTTAGAACTAACACCAAAGGAGAGACCCACTCACTGTCAGAGATAGGGTAAATGAATCCTACATCTAGCAGTTTTTGCAGTTCTTCTTTGACTATATCTTTAAGAGCTGGATTCATCCTCCTTTGGGGCTGTCAGACTGGCTTGCAACCCTCTTTGATGTATATGTGGTGAGTACACACTAAGGGGTGTACTCCCTTCATTTCTTTGTAACTCCAAGCGAAGGCTTCTAGATGTTCCTTTAGCATGTTGCATAACTTCTCTTCTTGGAGAGCAGAAAGAGATGGATTGATTTTCAAGGTTCTCTCAGGGCCGAATTCTATGGTTTTGACATGGAGGGGGTTGGAATCGGCCAAGCATAGGTCAATTGGATGATTGTTCTGGGTTTCCTTTACTACATATTCTAAGGGAAATGTATTGGGAGTTGGACTTTGGAGTAGGTGTTCAATCAAATCATCTTCATCTTGTTGTCCTCCTCCCATGGTTGTTTCTAAAGTATAAAGTTGAGCGGAATAAACTTCCTCATCTTCCTCCTCCTCCAACCATAAAGGTAAATCATGCTCTAGAGATGGCTGAGCAAGATTGTTGGGCATGGAATCTCCCCACGACATGTTTTGGTGCTCAAAGCCCAAGTTTTGAGTAATATTGTTGTAAATACTTCGCGAATTGTGGGCGCAAGGCAGAAATTGTATGTTAGAGTCATAGGGTTGTCTACCCTAAGTTTTGAATGTAGTGTCAGCCTACCCATGGTCTGTGGACCATGGGATTGTATAAATAGAGCGAGGCTCTAAGTTGTAAAGGAATGGATGGAATGAAATAGAATGGATAGAATAAGATAGCTAGCATAGAGCAAGAGTTTAAGTATCTTGGGTCATAGTAGTAGGAAGAGGCTCTGCAGCTGAGTGTGCAGAGGTCTAGTAGAGTCCGCAACTGAGTGCACGGACCCTTGTAGCTGAGTGCGCGGGGTATATTTGAGTTTGTAACTAAGGAAGAAGAATAATAAAGAGAAGTTTTATCTGGATTCCATGTATCTATTATTGTGTTATTACATGTTTGATATCATTTGCAATTATATTGTTTATTTACTACGCCCATTTGTATGAATGATGAATATTGTTAAGTATAACTGAAAGCATATAGATAAGCTAAGTTAATCAATTAATATTGGGTTACTAATAAGGACTTGGGTAATAACATTGTTTGGCCCCCCGAGTAGGGCTGCACGAAGGCAACATCTTAGGCTGTGAGGTACAAGAAGGTGCACGTAGCATCGAGCGCAATCGCGGGCCACCTGAAACCATCAGACATATCTAGGGTGTGGAAACCTGGTTCTAGCACCCTCCCATACTACTTCGGGTGAGACCTCAGTACGTGCTCCATGGATTGTTGCCGAAAGGGCCAGTAGTATCGTGATTTGTTTGGTTAAATCATCGCTAAACTTGGGTTAGGCCCCAACAAGCCAACAAATGGTTCTGTTGCTGGGACTGGGATCTGCATAAGGGATGTCTGATGTCGTGTCATTGGAATCCAATGAAGAAAGAAATTGAAGGGTGGTTAGACAAAAAGATTCACAAGTTCACAGCACAGGAAAATAGGAATCCGCGATTATTAAAGGAACAGTGGTTGGAGTGCTACTTATATACGGAAATCCACGAAATTTTCTTTGCATCATTCCCCTTTGAGTTGTATGAGTGGATTGTGAAGCTATCAGGCAGTCAGGGAAGGTGTAGGCTCGACAAACCAATTGTGTGTGCTCTAGAATTAGTGCGTAAACTAGAAGCATTGGAAGATAAGATCGCATGCACTATGGACCATTGGCTTGATTGAATTATAGGAGGATTTATCACTGAGTTCGTTGTAGACATGACAGTTAGCTACAGTGAGGAGGAACGACGCTTCCTCAAAGGACCGCGAGGTAAGTACATTAAATCTTTGAACACTTGGATTAAGATGCTATTGTGTGAAAAGCGGGTTATGTGAATAAATTGATGTTTGGGGCTACATGAAGTGGGAGGATCTATAGAAATGAAGGTAGTGCAAAGATAGAAAGTAGCCCCTTGATTTCTCCTTGGCAGGAAAGTGAGGAAGAGCTCACGAAAGTTTCTCCGAGGAACATGATCAGTTTGATAAGGTTGTGAGTTCTGTGCCTACCACCCCCACCTACACCACCAATGGTTTCACCATCATCACCTCCATCTCCACCCACACCACCTCCACTATGACAATAGTTCAATATGGCGAGAGCAATAAAATTGTCAGTACTCAAAGGAGTAGGGAACGAAGATCCAGACCAATTTTAGTTCATGGTAAGGGTCGTATTGATCCAGGTGGATGTTGGTGGCCACCCACCTATCCCATTTGGACCCCCACAACTGTCTCTTTTAGTCTTTTCAGTTTCCTAAATTGTAGCATAGTTTACTATTTTTAGCAGTTTTTCGGGTCCTAAACTTCCGAAGCCGTTTTGAGGCCCTAAACGACGTTTTTTGGGAAATCTACCGCCAACTATTTTTTTGTCAAAAAATCATCTTTTCCATCATAGTCCTTAGAGAGATATTTCCAACGGGATATCATGCGCGTCAAACGGAGATAATATGACCAATTTGCGACCTCGGGAAGTTGATGTACCAACTTACCCAAAAACGAGGCCCACAATTTGGCGTTTCATCTTCTAGGGTTAGGTTTTGGAATGTGAAGGGTTTTCCATTGTTTCTCAACAATAAATAGACCTTCAAGCCTCATTGTAACATAGTTCAGAGGCATGTAGCCACACATCTCTTCTCATAGATAAGCTACCATCACCCTAGCTGGTTTATTTCCATTTCTAGTTGTAAGCATATTTCACTATTTTCCATTAATGAAATGAAGTATTATTTTCGCTGCATCTTTGTGTATATGGTTATCTCTATAATTTGTTGCATTCTTGTTTAAGTCCGGATCACGTATGGGAAGCACAAGGAGTTTTGGATGATAATATAAAGAAGGCAACGATGGTAAGTGCATTGCACGATCGTGCACTAACATGGTACATTAAGCATGCTAATGACCATCCAAAAGTGGGGATCGCGGATACCCAGGCTGTGCTGAACAGGGAATTTACTAGGCCAAAATCAAAGACACAATTGGTTATCAGGTTTAAGGAGATTGCGATGCTTCCATGTGAGACCCCATGGGATCTGGATTAGAGACTGAAGAGTATGATTCGCGAAGCCAACATGACCTTGACAGATTGGCAGCACTACACATGGTTTGTAGCATCACTAATACCGCATCTAAGGATGGCGCTGTCACAGCAGAAGTTATCCACCCAGGCTGAAGCTTTGGAGATTGCAATGAGACTTCAAGAGACCCCAATACAAGATCCTAGCTTGGGAGTCCAACAAATCCATGTGCAACTACAAAACTTGTGTCTGAAAATGCAGAGTTTGAAACAGGGCAGGAGAACTTGGCCATAGGCGCGTGAGGAGGTATGGTGCAGAAAATGTAAAGGCTAGGGGCATGATAAGGACCACTATCCAGTCTTTGCGAACTACTTGGCGAGAGGAGGGCCAATGCCATTAAGACCAGAGGCATAATTAGGACCGAGCGCAGTGCCTTCATTATGGTGCGTGATTTGTCAGATAGGAGGAAAAAACACTATAGATAACTATCACCTATTATAGAAGTATACGCAGACATCCCAACAATTGTTCTGTAATTTCTGCAGGTCGGTAGGCCATGATGAGCTCACTTGCAGAAGTTACGAGCTGATGATGGATCAGAACCTTGCCTATAGAGTATAGACTAAAACATGAGCCCTCGATCCAAATGAAGGGATGGTAGGCACTAGATTTCATGGTTGTAGATGAGGTCGAGGTGGAATGGGACCAGGAAGGGGTCACAAACAACTAATTTGTTACAATTGCAGAGGGTGAGGGAACTATGCCCGTGATTGTATGAATCCAACAAGGGCATCATGTTTATACTGTACCCAATTTGATCATGATATGGATGACTTCCCTACATTGATAACGAGGTTGCGCGATAAAGGAGTACTCCAGCCTTCCCCGACTCAGAACCTACAAATGATGAGGTCTGAGCTACGTGAAGAGGACCCAAATATAAACATAGTGCTTCGAAGTGGTGTCACAACAGGAGATGACAAAGGTAAGCAGCCAGAAGAAAGTGTGTAGGTTCACAAGGCTCCTACAAAGGAACCTGAATTTGATTTGGAGTGCACAAAGGAGACATTCATGGAAGCCAAGAAGAGCTTCATGGAGGCCTCCACTTTAGGTAGTAAGGATCAACTAGAACCAGGGATGGATCTGTTAGTGTCGGTATCTTCATCCCTATGTTAGAGATCAAATTCTAGTGTTGCATTGCATATTAGGTGTCCTGCCCAGTCAGTTGCATTCCATTAGGAGCATGGATCATCTGACGGTAGTGGTTTGTTGAACATTTTCCCTCATGCACTTTACCTGCTGGCCCATTTCCATTCATCAAGATCATCTGTAGGCACTTTTTGTCTTTAAATTTGCAAAAGTCTTTTCTAGGGTTTCAGTTTCATTAGGTCTAGGGTTTCATCAAAAAGGTCTCCAAAATGTCCAATAACAGCCAACAGGCACACGAAGGAGTTTCAAATAAGATTTCAATGTAAAAATTTCATCGTAATAATGCTCGATCATGACTTTTCTTCAAAACTCTGTTTTGAAGAAAAATCGTCAATTTCATCTTTTGTAATAAATGCCATGTAATTTCAAAAAAAAATTAGTTGTCAAATTCTTCAGGCACAACCCTGGTCACCTTTGCCAAATTCCATGTCAGCTATCCCTGCAAAAAATAGACAATAATTTCATCATTCAGCTCAAAAAATCAAGTGGAAACAAAATCAGAGTTTGTATTAAAAAGTGAAAGTGCCAAAGTTCTGCAAACATTACAAAGTGGGTTATTTGAAATTAAAAATCAAAGTCATTGGGCATATAAGATATTTGTGGTGTTTGAACAATCCATTGGTATGCCAAAGACATCATTAAGCTGAGTCAAATTGTGGAGGAATGAAAACAGGGTTTTGAAGAACCAACTGTGGGTGAAATTCAGTCGCGGCGCACAGAAAGAAGGTCGCGGCGCATTGGCAAGTCATGGTGCATAGAGCCGCACATCACTGTGTAAATTACAATGTGCGTGGTGCACATACTGGTTGCAGCGCACTAGTTTGTGCGTGCGGTGCACATACTGGTTGCGGCGCACTGGGTTGTGCGCGCAGCACACATACTGGTTGCGGCGCACTGGGTTGTGCGTGCGGCGCACAGAGCCAACAAGTAGATTCTGTCATTGCCTTTAAAGAAATTTCAAATCTTTCACTCCCATTTACCCCAAGTAAGTCTGACTGATCTTGCAATTGTTATTGAATAGTGTTTGGTGTGGTTTCAAAGTTTGATTTGGAGAATTTGAATGTCGAAATTTAAACCCTATCCTCTTATGAAAAACTGCTCTTAGGGTTTGAGTTTGAGTATTAAAATTCGACTATGGTGCCAAAATAATCCAACTCCTGTCTCCCTCTCCCATCACTGTAATCATATCATCATTTTCAATCCCCTATTCCCTTATAATCCTAAGTCACTCATTCCCATTTATCCCTATCCCTAAACCCTACAATTTCTCATCACTATCACCTTTCCATATCGTTTGAAAAAATCCCCAAACCCCAGATTCCTAAATACAGTCAAGTGACTGTTATTACTTTTGACTGTAATTATATTTTAAGTCTCACTTTACAAAGCTCCACCACACCCACTGTCCATATTTCCCTGTCCGTATTTCCCACAGTCCTTTCCTATTTGGCACACATTTGGCAATTGGAAACAAAGCACCAAATTATCATTTTCAACAAGTCAAACATTCACTTGGCATAGACTTGTAACACCATGACAGACACAGAGTCATCACATGAATAAGACAATGATTCTACCACAGAGCTTCATGCACTGAGGAGGCCTCGTAAGGGTGGCAAACATGTCAGAGAAGAGCCCACCTCATTGACTCAATTGCAGGCCTGCCCACTTGCCATGGCATGTTTCCAACAATAGTCATGCTTTCAGTATTGCGAGATGACTGCTCAGATTCAGAATCATGAGGAGTTGGCTCGGTTGTTTGTTTTACATTTGCATGATGGTCATGTAACTCTTGCTAGTGTAAATTTCACCTTAACACCAGGGACCATTTCTCAAGCAACAGGAATACCGAACGTAGGTGAGGGGTGGAACAAAAGACAGCAGGTAGAAAGAGTACATTATGAACCATACATCAGGCCCAGCTATGTGAGACAGCTCAACAGGGTGTTCCCATTCCAGTTTTTGAAAGAATCCTATGCGCCATTGATGAGACTCATTATCAAATACTTCATTTGTGAGGGCCGCTTCTCACGCCTCTATGCATACCATATCAGATTATTGATGCATTTCACGAGAGTGAAGATGATGAACATTCAATATTTCATGTGCCGAAACATCGAGAGGATGACTACTCTTGTACAGAAGAAGACTCCTGAACAACAGTACAACAACATTTACCACTATGCGCTCATCACGATATTGTTGTACATCAGCTTGGCTTGTAGGGTATCACATGGGGAGACTTTATTTCTTGTGAGTTCTTCACAGCTTCAGCAGGTCATCAAGAGGTTGTCCATGATGCAGGTGAACCTTCACATCAGTATGGAGGTCAGGAGGTGGAGACTACTAGTGTGCCGACATATGTGTTGGAGGGAAATGTTCCCCTAGGGTTTTTTGGGTTGAAATCCTAGCAGACTGAAAGTTATCTATTCAAGAAACACACATTCACACAGCCATTATGCTATCATAAGCAAATTCTATCATAAAGGGGTATGTACCTTAGGTCCTACGTTTGAGAAGGCCCTTAGGGTCCAAACCCTTCTTGGAGTTCCCTTCTTCTCTTTTGTCCTGCAAAACAACCAATTCCAAAGAACACAGCAGTATATGGACAAAACCTTATAAAGAAACCATCTTCATGTTATAAATAAAGGTAATTAGTTATGAAATCCAAACAACCATCTACATATTAATTCTAAACATGATTATCATTAACATAAAGAGGATTCATTTTGGGAACCAAGACATGTGTTTCTTTTATTATAGACAAATAAAGTACATAAAAGGGAATGATTTCACCTGAGTCACCTTCAATAGGCTCCAAGCAAAGCTTCCTTCTGGAACCGTTCCAGCCTCAAGCCTTTAACAAACTCCTTCCATGACTCTCTCCATGATGTCATAAATGGTGGATGAACATCAACACACAAGGAAACAAGGGTTTCCTATACAAATGGGGGAAGTGCAGAAGGCACAAGGGACTTCAGACCTGGTCAGGGGAAAAATCTCAGCATAATAACCTTTCTCTCTCTTCTCTCCTCCCTTAGGCCCTCCCTTTGAGATCTTTTTATACCTCTCCCAAAGTAGTTTTTTAGTTGGGAGTTGGTTGGGAACAGTTAGGCCACGGGCACTAACAGGTAATCAGTAGGTAAAACCCGCGATATCCGCCCAAAAATAAGGAGTTTTATATATATATTTTTTAGTGTTTTAATACATATACACGGGTTGGGTATATGCCTACCCACGTATACATGCGTTTAACTCAGGGCAATGTCGCGTATAAGGGATAAAACACTGTTTTTAAAATTTTAGGACCAGGTCTGGAAGGAGGGGTTGCCCTAGGCCATGAGTGTAGCATCACAAACCATAAGAGTGAGATTTGGAGCTACAACAGATGCCCCCTAATATATGAGGTCAGAAGGGGTACATGATGGCCGAAATATATTATGCGAGTACATGGAAAGGAAGTCTGTCAAAAACCGAGGAGGACTTCACCAAAATTCAGCCTGCCAAGCCACCAAAGGAGATCAGAAAGAAACACTGTCTGAGGCGGGCATACCCATGCTCAGAAAAAGTAAAGCATGTCTGCATATCAAGTACAAGCGGATCCACTAAGTATACAAGTATAAATGATTGAAAGATACATAATGGATCATCTGATCATAATGAACAAGTACATGTTTGAATATCACATATAAGACTGTCAATGATGCTGAAAAAATGCAACGGATCACTGATATCAAAGACTGATCCCAAAAGGTACCAACTGAACATGATGGAATAGGATGGTACTACACTGCAAACTCAGGTGCCAGCATATAGAATGTCGCCATGACTGACTGCAACATATAAAGTGGAGTGGTATCAACTAGCAGCAACATGAGCAACTGTCAAGTGAACCAATGAATGCTGATACAACCTGAGGTCTTCATCGACCACTGTGGTACATTTATACACCATGGGAATAAATGATCTGAAGTCGACCATGTGAGAAATCGTTTGATTACCGGTCATTGATGTATACCGTTAACAAACGCAAGACTACTCACCGATAATGATAATGAGCGTCAAGGTACTTAGTACAATCTAACAAGCGTGAATAGATGAGCTGGAGTCGAACACCTGTAAGAATCTATCGATCAGGAGACAATGATGGTTTCCCACTGTCGATAGCGAAGGATCTGCCACTAATGACTGCAAACCCCAAGGTACTACCAAATGGACTCTAGATCTTTGCCCCAGAGCAATGTGTCGGAGTCGATAGGGAAAGATCCGCTAGAAGGAAGGCATTAAGGCATCCTTCATCAATCTAGCGCGAGTGTAACCCGTAGGCCAATAATTTGGAAGGAATCGGATGAAAAAGATGTAGTAACCCAACCGAAGTACGTTTCCGGCGTACACAAGATGTGGCTAGCGCACGACAGAAACCCTCTTAATCAACCAATAATGAAAGCTGACATAGAGGCGAGGTATCCACCAATAGGGTCAAATGGAAACCAAGGTACTGCACGAATCCCAATGTGTGATAATGTAAGCTGATGTCGAACACAAGGGAAACCACTCAGTCAAAGACCCATAATACTGATCGATGATGAGCACAAGGTGACCTATCAATAATAAAAATAGGGCCAGGGTGCGGCTCTAGGCCTGTCCTCAGAGCAAGATGTCGGCGTCGATAAGGACAAGACCCGCCAGCAAGAAGTCAATGGGGACCTTCTCAAACCGGCACGAGTAAAGGACCAAGATAGCTAATGTGATGATAGACATGACACTGACAACCAGGGATGGCCGACTGAAAAATGAGTCAAGAGACACCGCAGAGAGGTCGACTCAGGCTAACTTCCCTTGAACAAAAGCACGACTCAATGTGACTATGTGGCAACATATGATGACTCTGTATAAGTTTTCCATGCAGGAGGCACGAACGAACCCTCCATATGATTGGAAGAGATAACCAATCGGGGGAGAACTGACTCAATAACAAGGTTAAAGTGTACCTAAGTCAAACTAAATCCCGCCCAAATGGAGGAGACTTTGTTTTGAGTGCTTTGTTCAAGGGCAACTCGATTGACTCTAGCTGCCAACAATAAATGGAAATATTGTCTCGTTCCCGCTCTTTTTTTTGGAATATTTAATTTTTTTGTCTTTTTCTGTTAAGCCGGAAAAAGAATAAAAGAATGCTATGGTACAGTGGAAAGAACGAGTGCTGGTGAAACAGATGATCTAGTTCCTGGGAATGGAACGTTCCTATGCTCGATGCAGGGAGGTGAAAACTGGTCAGTGACACTCAAAGGTATGTTCCTTCCATGGGTCAAGGTGTGTCAAGCTGCAAAAGTCAAAGGTATGCAAGGTTGATTTTGCAATCATCATGGTCAAAAGTTGGCTTAAACACGAGTCCAAGTGAAGCCGGCTCTAGGCCAAAAGGTGCAAGTGGTCAACATGCAATGCAGTAGTACAACTCAACACAAAGGAGCCTCTAGGGTATAAGGCCAGAACAAAGCGGAGAAGCTAAGAAGAATGAGTCTTCAACACATAAGTCATGGCGGGACTACAGAGGACTCCCGAGCCTACTCAAATCGGAGCAGCATGGGCAACAAATGTTAGTGAGGTGCTAACTATGATGCCCATGTAAAGGATGGCTCTACCATCGTGTCATGACTTAAAGAATCGGCGAGTGAAGATGGCTTATGAACCATAACACAATGGGATCGACCCTATGGCAGATGTATCGGCAAATGGAGGCTAGTATTCATAATGCAACGGAAAAATGGTGTCCCTAACCTATATGCTAGTGAGAAAATGATACCTGCCATGACGGGTCAGCAGTCATGGAACTGTCTCGAAACTGAAAATCATCCAAAATGTCCTGAAAAACAAACCCTGTCACACGGAATTTGTCAAGGGTGCGGACACGACTGACCTTCCTAGAAGTCTAAGACATTCTAATGACAAACAAGACAAAATGGAGTGATCTTTCTCTAAATACACCTTTTACAACATGAAAACTACAAGTGTTTAGGCTTACCTTATTCCAAAACGCTGTTGTTGAAGTCCGTTCTTGACGATCCGGATGAGCTCCTCCTTCAAGTCAATTCCTGCAACCACAAACAATCAAACAATTACCAAGCACTTGCATTTCATATAATAAAACATATATTCAACATGCAGACCAAGGAACACATGAAATAACTCATTAACACAAGCTATTGAGAAAAATAAACCAGTTTGTATTAATAACGAAACAAAGAAACTCTTACAACCTGGCCTTGGTGTTGTGCAAGTTCCTCCCAGGGTCCATCAAGGGTTTTCCTCTACTTTGACAAAGCTCACCCTCTTCCAAGTAGAATCAAGTAAAGACAATCTCTCCTCACAAAGGCTCTAATGGAAGACCTAAATCCTGCAGCATTTACCCAAAGAAAATGTATAGCTCCAACCTCCTCTCCCTCTGGCTCAATGTCTTTATTTATAGTGCTGTAAAGAGGTTATTCAGGTCCACTATCAATGGGATCATCCCCCTCTTTGGGTGGGATAGCTCCCTTATTGATGGGATAAGTTCCCTCTTAATAGAGATACATGAACCAACTGGAGGCGCATCCATTTCATCAAACCGACCTCTAGAATGTTCTAGAAGTAACCACAAGTAACTTTTTCAAGATAAAACTCGCGCATTTTGCCTTTTACAGAGGGACGCACCTGTCCCTTAACATACAGAGCGTCCATGGACGCAGATTTTGTGAACATGGTCAGCGTCCCCGCAGGTAAGGCTAGAGAGAACCTGCGACCCCAGAGATAAACATATTTTTTACAAGACTTTCTCTCTTCTTTGAGTTTGAGATGGATAACAGAGGCATAAGACTTGCCTAAGAGGGTAGCATGACTGTTGATTTGAGCCATACTAACTGTAAGTAGTCAAGGTGACATTTTTTAGTGTAACAGATTGCCCCCTAAAGTGCGAAGCCTGGAATAGAGTAGGGTTTTGTAATTCTAGGAAGGGTGAAGCGCTTTATCATTTCAAGGATTGTCTTGTGGATGGCCTGGTTGGAACCTGCAATTTTCAACACAAAATACATGGATAAGATTATATCATCACTGAGGTAGGCATTCCCATACTCAGATTCAAAACTTTAACTAATGGACTAACTATTCTGATACAGGAATGATCTTGCAGTACATCATTTTTATAGACTTTTGTAGACACAGTATGGACGCAGCCATCTGTTTATGATTAGTCTACATAGATAATGAATACAAAACTCCTCGCAGCCTGGATGGTAGAAACTAGATCCAGGGTCTTCACTTCTACTTCCCGAATTGGTACGATTCTAGCCATGTGATTAAATGATTCGATGTCGAACATGTTAGAAACCACTTGATTACCAGTCGATGATGTAAACTGTTAACAAGTGTGAGAGAAACCACCAGTAATGTCAATGGTCCTCAAAGTACCAAGCACAACCCGTGAAATGTGAATAGATGTTTTGATGTCGAACACTTCACGGAATCCTTTGATCGAAAGTCAATGATGTAAACTGACGTCAAAGGCGAGAAACCTGCCATTGATGCATGCAGACTTCAAGGTACTGTCGATTCCTAAGTCATCTTTCTAGATAATGTGTCGATGTCGATAGAAAGCGACCCGTTGCAGGCAAGCCCGCAACACGAAATCATTGTTCAAGTTGAAGAAATGTTGCTGTAAGGACTGACTCAGGGATGGTCAAATGGATGACAAGTATTTTGCAGATGAAAGTTTTGCTTGCAGACCTCTTGAACACATAACGACACGACAGATGGCTTGGTGACGAATAACTCAAAGTTAATCCCCGGAACCCGGTTAAAGACTTTCAAAGTGATTTGGTCAACTGTGAGGTAAAAGATTTCCCAACCCAGGTGAATGAAAAGTGTCGTGTTCAAGAGTGGTAATAAAGTTTCTTTTGAGACAAAAGGTGACAAACAGGTTCATTCTTCTCTCTTTTCCCCCACCATTTCTGGCAAGTACCTCTTTATTTTTAACAAGCTTGAGGAGGATAACATATGCTTGATTATAAGCTCATCCTTCGGACGAGTCCAACCTAGTTTAAATTCGAACCCTAGGAAGGAGTGGTTCGTTCCTGTTTGTAATTGAACAGGTCCTCTACTGTAAAAGTTTAACGAGCCCAGTATAGGAGAAACTCGGCGTTTTTCATTTTTAGAGAGTCTGAAAAAACTAAAGGAGACTCCACGTTGAACTTTTTCGTATATTTGTGTCCCTCAAGCCCGAAAAAGTATAAAATAATACCTGGGGGAACCGCTTGATCTTGCGACCAAGGAGTACTTTCATAATAGTGTCGTCAACCTGAAAAGTAAAAAGCGATCAAGGACACGTCGTTTTATTTCCTTATCGAGTTCGAAACGACAAAAACCCGGCAATCTTTTCCTGATTTTGCGGTCAGAAAAGAGCTAAAAGGGGACCGTCTTTTAATTCCGTTTTAACGAGTGAAAAAGAAACACTCGGCGATCTTTTCATGTTTTAGGAGTCAGAAAAGGGCTTAAAAGATGACTCTGATATTTTTGTTTGTGAAAAATTACAATTTCCCTCGAAATCCCTTTGTCCTGCACAAAAGCAACACATTACTCATACCTGTTTAAAATAGGCAAAAATACATTCAAAAACATCTTTTCATGGTAAAAAATGAACTAATTCATCCAAAAAACCTATAAAAAGACCTTTTACCATGTCATTTTTACCGTTTCACTGTTGAGGTTGAAAAAGGAGCTTTTGACAAGAAACTTCCCGTGGTTGCTGCGGAAAATCTGACCGTCGGAATCGAACGCCGTCTCATCCAGGTATTTTACACATCCTACTCTGCATTTCTATCCGTTTAGAATCAATTTTTAGGTCTTAGTTTCATTTTTTGGGGGGGTTTTGGTTTTGGAATGCGCCTCTCGGCGGACGCAGGTGCCCTTCGGGTGACCTGCGTCCCCCGACTTTTTCTCATACGGGAAAACGGTCGGAAGACGCAGCCCGCCTTCAGGCCAGCTGCGTCCGGGCGCCCTGTGCTACAAAGCCGGGGTGCGTCCTCCGAGAAACGCGCATTTCAAAACCCCAACTCTCTCAAAAAACCACCAAAAATTCCCAAATCAATTTCTAATTGCTATTTTTGATATGCAGGGCATTAATCATGTTAGACTGGAGAGAAAGAGAGCATGTAGAGGAAGATGAAGCTGCAATAAATCATCAACCTTCCCTGGATGCCCTAAGAGCATGCGGATTATACAAATATTGGACCATACCGGGCATGAGGGGCCAGGTAAGATTCTTGGAATGGCTGGTTGAGCGATGGAACGTTCAAGAACAATGCTTTTACATAGGAGGGCACCAGCTCGAGATAGAGCCCTCGGATGTATACTTTCTCACTGGCTTGCCAAACAGAGGTGAGCAACTCAGTCTTGCGGGGACTAGGCCGGGTGGCCAATCCCTTGATAGTCTCCGCGAGGATTGGTGCACACGTGGGGCTCACCATTCAAAAGGCATAGAGATAAAACACATCACTCTACCGGAACTCAAAGTCATAGCGTTCACGGTTACCAGAATTTGCGGCGCGGCCGCTTTACACATTGCTTCCGGATCCCAAATGCGGATGGCAATTGACTGTTACCAAGGCACCATTTTCAACTGGTGTGAAGCTGTGTCGGCTCATATGAAGAGCCAACTGACCAAGGCAAAGAACGGACGACTAAAGACTTTTGGATATGGGCCTATAGTCGTGAGCTTTGCCTTGGAGAGAATTCCAATGCTGATCCCTCAGCAACTCACTGTTGATATCTTGGGTCCTCGGCAGCCAAAGCTGATACGATGGGTTGCGGTGATGGCCCGGCATCCTGACGAGGGCGCGACAGTAGTTCGATTCTCAGATAGTTATTTTGACTGGTTAGAGGGCCAGCTTTTTGTGATACAGGACTTTCCGTATGCCGGAATGGATTTCAGAGGTGATCCGGACATGGTTCTTCCACAGGGAGAACAATGGGACGACAGAGGTACTTTTATTTTCACAAGTTTTCTAATTATGTATTTTTTTTGTATTTTTTATATATATCGTCTCAAAACTAATAGTAAAATTTTTCAAAATGCAGATATTGGTCCACAGCGTCCAGCCAACCTCCGGCCTTATGATAGACTACATCCAGCTGCACCGGTACCGGCCCCACAGGACGCGGCAGCAGAAGTACTAGCTGAGTTGGAGCATGATCTAGAGCGTCTCACGGCAGATATACCTGAGACTACTATGGACGACATTCCTATCAGGCTTCAGCGCTTCGTAGTCGCGGTCCCTGGACCGTTTAGGAGATTTTTGCGTAAGGTAGCCCGCGCAGTGGTGTCGTACAGAGAGCACCACCAGTGATTGACTAGTCACTTTTGTAGTCACATGTGACATTTTTGACTTTTTGTACTATCATTTTGCCGATCATAAGGTGTTTTCAACCTATGATCGAAGACGATGTATATATTTTTTGACACACTTCTATCTATATATATCACTATTACCGGCTTATCTTGTTTAACATGTATGATGAAATGTTTTTAAATTTACTTGCATGATTATTATAAATGTCTGTCCAACACTCGAGAAGCAATTGCATCTGCTAATGTATTCAAAGACCTTGGAATATGTTGATATTCAATGTAATCAAATTCACGTTCCAAGAGACGCACTCTCAAAAACAACCTTAATAACACAGGATTTCTAATGGCATAAACTCTATTAAGCTGTAATACAACAAGTTCAGAATCTAACCTCACTATCAAACGTCGAATTCCAAATGAAATAGATTCGGATAATAATTCAACCACTGCACTGTATTCTGCAATGTTATTCGTTGTTTGACCGAGGCTTACCCCATGCATAGAAACTAACTCGTCAGAGGGCGAATAGATAACCCAAGCTGCGGAAGAGATATTCCGTGTATTACGACAAGCACCATCAGCAAATCCAATGTATGTTTGGAGAGGCGTCGACATCTACAATATCAAGAGTAAAACCAAGATAAGCCAGAATAATGACGAAAAACCACACTCGCTAAGCTAAGCACACTGACTAAACTAACACACTAGCTAGAAAGGAAATCTAACCTATCTAAAAATTTCTCCATACCCATCATTTTAAGCATAATACCTCTTTAGGTAAAGTCCATTTCTGGGTTTACCCAAAGAGTCCCCATCAAAATCAACTAACTCATAAGCCCCTTTTGCTAGCTTTCGCTTTACAATGTAGGGCCCATGCCACATGGGAACGAATTTTCCGGCACCTAGCTTATCGTTAGCTTGATCATATAATAGTACTAGGTCTCCTTCCGAAAAACTTCGAGGGGTTACATTTTTATCGTACTGAGCTTTCATTCGTTTCGCGTGAGTCTCGATAGCTAAAGTAGCGTCACGTCGAGTCTCATCTAATTTAGCCAAGTATAATAACCGTTTCTCCTCTTCGGAAGTAGCTGGAAGTAATTCGACAGCCATTTGAAGTGATGGGATTTCGCATTCAATAGGTAACACAGCTTCTAAGCCATAAACTAGCTGGAAAGGGGTGAAACCTGTTGAATTTTTCACTGAAGTTCGATATGCCCATAGCGCCGAAAATAACATGTTATGCCAATTCGTTCGATGGATACCAATGATCCGTCGAATCATGATGACTAGAACTTTGTTGATTGACTCAACCAAACCGTTGGCTTGCGGATAATAAGGAGTAGAGCTATCGTGGCGCAAACCAAGCTGGCTTGTAAGCTCAGTCATCATGACGTTTCGAAAATGGCTCCCATGGTCAGTAATGATTGCTTGTGGGACACCAAACCTAGTTATGATATGATTGAATACGAAAACTGCAGCTGTCTTGCCGCTTGCGTCGAATGTAGGCATCGCCTCGGCCCATTTTGTAAAATAATCAACCGCGAGGATGATATACGCATGCCCCCCGGCCGAGTGAGGGTTACAAGTAATAAAGTCAATGCCCCATTTGGCGAATGGACCAGCGGCAATTATAGGGTGGAGAGGAGCAGGTGGAGCGCGCATCTTTCGATCAAACACTTGACAGTTGTGGCATGTTCTGACGGCAAGGATACAATCTTTAAACATAGACGGCCAGAAATAGCCAGCGCGCAACACCTTCTGAGCTGTGGCATACCCAGACATATGACCGCCACATGCTCCAGAGTGACAATCATTCAAAACTCTCTCAGCCTCTTCGTGAGTTAAACAACGTCGAAAAACTAAGTCTGCCCCCCGGCGATAAAGTGTATCTCCAATAATTCTGTATTGCTGGGATCGAAACCGAATTTTTCGACGGTCTTCCTTGGAAGCTTCAGGCCGAAAGGTTTGGGTTTGGAGATAGATGATTATATCCCCATACCACGGATCTAAAGTGCTAATAAGAAACAAAGATTCGTCCGCAATGGACTCCTCTGCCACAGTCTCTGTGTCAGCACTCGGGAAATCACACATCAATTCCGCAAAAACTAAAGATTTCTTAGACTTGGACTTCTCGAACTCCAAGTCGAACTCTTGCAGGATAACAATCCATTTAGAGTACTTGCCCCCTAGCAGTTGTTTTGTCAAAATATAAATCATAGGGTTGCAATCCGAAATAACTGTAGTTTTGCGGAGAAGAATGTAGTGACGAAAACGCTGGACAGCTTGAACGGCTGCCAGGGCCAATTTCTCCACATGCGAATATTTTAACTCAGTGGGATTTAAGGTTCTACTAAGATAATATATCACATGCTCTGCTTTGAATTCATCTTCTTGAACTAACACCATTCCAATGGTGGAATGCGAAGCTGCGAGGTATAAGAAGTAGTCCTGGTTGTAGTTGGGAGGATGCAATAACGGTGCATGGGTCAACGCGTGTTTTAATGCATCAAAAGATTGTTGGGCAATCTCGTCCCAAAAGAATTGTGCGTTCTGTTTCAACAACCGTGTAAAACCTTTAGTGACCTCGGCGTAGTTTGGGATGAATCGGCGTAAAAAGTTCGCTTTCCCTTGCAAACTTTGGAGTTGGCGCAAACTCGAAGGAGGAGGCAATTTGATGATAGCCTCGACTTTCGAGGGATCGACGCGAATGCCGGCTTTTGAAACAACAAATCCCAGCAATCGACCTGTTTCTATACAGAAAACACACTTGTGGGGATTCAACCGAATTCGATAATGCCTACACCTCATAAAGATTGCTCGTAGGTGGACAAGGTGATCAGCTCGATGTAAAGAATGAGCAGGCAAATCATCGAGATAGGGTTGCACAATGTGCTTGATGTCATGAAATGCATAAGACATCGCCCGTTGAAAAGTAGCGCCGGCATTCTTAAGCCCAAAAGGTAATTTGCAATAAGCAAATGTCCCCCATGGACAAATGAATGCCGTTTTTGGTTGGTCGGCAGGTAGAATATTGATTTGATTATAGCCTGAGAAACCATCCATGAAGGAAAACATCTCACTTCCGGCACAATCATCAATAATTTGATCGATATAAGGCGTAGGATAGTTGTCTTTTGGACAAGCTCGATTGATATCCCTATAGTCGATACAGATTCTTATTGTTCCTTGTTTTTTATTGACGGGAACAATATTCGATACCCAATCCGTTAACGGGATCGGATAAATGAAACCTGCTTTCAACAGCTTTTCGACTTCTGCTTTAATCGCAGCCGCTTTTCGAGGGTGAATCTGACGCAACCGTTGCCGAATGGGTTTAGCATCCGGGTAGGTTTTGATTTCATGAACAACAATGGCAGGATCAATTCCCGGCATTTCCTCGTAAGACCAGGCAAACACGTCGCGGAATTCTTGGAATAGGGCCTTGTAAGTTTGGATTTCTTCTTCAGTACATGCGGCACCTATATGAATGTTCTCCTCGATTCCGGGCTTCACTGAAATATCAATGGGAATAGTACGAGAAATATTCCCTAAATTCAGCTCTGAATCAGAATGTTTCGTTGGATCCTGAGCGTCTTTGACATATTCAGCGGTAAAGATAGATGAAAAATCATTTTCAAATGCATCATCCTTAGGTAAAAACGAAGATCTGTGATGGAGATCTTCCCATGGTAGATCATCTACACTTAGGATTTCGCGAAGTTGTTCGTCAGATGACACTTCTTCGGGAAACGTTATCCGTTCTAAGGGTGAGGTGAAAAGTGACTCTTCACTGACCACATTCATTTGGTCGGTTTCGGTTGAATGAAAATCGGTAAAAGACATAAGAGCTTCATAAGCAATCTCATACGGACTCAACGGCATAACATCACCGAGTGAGTCTAGCTCAGAGTCAGATGGAACATACCAAGGATCATCATAAATAATGTTTTCTGACGTGATCATATGAATTGTTGCAAACGAAGGGTCTGCATTGAGTGGAGGGAGAGGAAAAGTTCCCAGTAAACCGGAATCCTTAACTAAACCTACACCAATGTCCCTATAAGGGATTGTCGTTTTACCAACATGCTGGATAGTTTCTGAAGAGGTTGGGTCGGATGAAAAGTATGTCAGCTGATCAATAGTCACGATCTTAC
Organism: Pinus tabuliformis; assembly: GCA_031772625.1. NCBI lineage: Eukaryota > Viridiplantae > Streptophyta > Pinopsida > Pinales > Pinaceae > Pinus > Pinus tabuliformis. The sequence continues at coordinate 145,676,763 of CM062812.1, forward strand.
CGTTATGTGGAAACTTAATGACTCTGAAGACCGATGAAACGACCGCTGTCATAGCATATGACCAACTTCGACCCAAAAGAAGGTTGTAGTCTAGAGGGGCATCAACCACTTCCACATCCAGACTAACGGTTTTACCTTCGACCCCTATAGGCAATTCTTGTAGAATACCAAACGGACGGAACCCACGGCCATCAAAGGCCTTAAGGATGGTGGGGGATTGGTTCAACGAAGGAGAACCAAGCGATCTCCAACATTGAATCGACATAATACACGTAGAAGCTCCCTCATCAATCACAGTCCGATGAATAGGCCTGTTTTTGACTATCACTGGAATTTGGAAAGCCATTTGATGGGGGAGACGCGGTGTACTATTTTCTAGATCAAAGATCATTAGGTTCGGGTCCTGAACATCGACAGCTCCATAGCCGACAAAAGCAATTTTCGTTGCGCTGGACATGATTGCAGCACTTCGAGTGCCGACATTGCTGAAGGTGAAACAGCTAAGTCTTCAACAATGTTGTAATTCTGGGCTGCTCTCGCATGTGGATTGAAAGCAGACCTTCGAAGTACACCCTTGGCGGGCGGCTTAATCACTAAGTCTGGGTTAGGTTTTTCGATCTGTAGTGGATCGGAACCAGGAGCTGAGGTTGATGGGTTAGAGTGAGAAGATTCTGCTTCCTTACCATCAACAGGAGCCTTACTACCATAATCTTGCGATCGAGTCGCAATCCTGACATGAGACATCATCAAAATGGGTTCTTCACTGGCATTCGAAGAAGAACCTATCATCTTATTCTCCTGCTCTGGAAATGGATTTTTTAACACAGCAGGAGTGGGAGAACCTTTGACTATTTTCACTACCTCGGCCCGATGAGGGCAGTCTCTCGTAAAATGATCTTCTTCACAAATGAGACAAGGATATCGAGGTTTGCGCTTTTCGTCATTGGTTTCCGACTTTTCCGTTTTCTCCTTTGGAGCCTTGTCTGCTTTAGCCTTCTTCTTTCCTTTCTTCTTTCCACCGTTTTTTGATTTGGCCGTAGATGACTCTACAGCGTGAATGTCGGCGGTAAGTTCAGGAGGAGAAGACTCTCCTGTCGGAGAATCAGGCAAAGTGATAATTGGAGTATTGGAGGTCTTGGAAGACTTCTTCTTACTCTTCGTAGTCACGATACCAATCATACCATCAGCGGCATGAGATCCCGAAGGAGCAGCAGCGATTTGGTTTGACTTTGGAAGATCCGGAATTTTCTCGTGTAACGTACCCGACTGAGTGTAAACTAAGTCAAGGTATTGTGCCTGAGCAATGACTTGCTCCTCAGTAACTACTCCGGCCTTAGCTACATCTTCAGTAATTCTTGGTAATAATGATTTGACAAACCATTCAGCTAAGATTTGGTCCGGGATAAAAACTTTCACTAATCTTCTTCGACGTCTCCACTCATGGATGTGATCAGAAATGTACGTGGATGTCGATTGTTTTAGCGAAGTTAATAATTCTGTACCATTATCGTATCTGACTGGTAACTGAAAATGAGTTAAGAACGAGGTAGCTAACTGGCTAAAGTTGTAAAAAGAGGCCCGTGGTAACTCAATGTACCACTTGGCTGCGAGACCAATGAGTGTACGCTGGAAAAGACGTAAGCGGATGGAATCATCTGAGATGGAATTTGATGCACACCAGAGGTGGTAAGTCATCACGTGATTAGACGGATCCTCTCCAGACTTACCTTCGAACTTGGGTATATCGCTGGGCAACTTATTTGGCATTGGCGGCCAGAACTGAAGATATTGAATTGGATCGTTCGTTAGGCGCGTCAAGTCGGGTAAATCTAAAGTCGCAATAAACGGTAACTGCCGGTTAGGATCTCTAAAACTCTGAGTCACAATACCAGCCCCAGGAGGAGGATATCCAGGATAACTAGGAACAGGAGTCGCATTTGGGATATTATATCCTCCTGGAAAACCAGGATTAACCGGACCGTACTGGGGTTGCTGAGGTTGTTGATAAGTGTACCCAGGATACGGTTGATACTGGTAAACCGGTTGTTGGGCAGCTTGCCCAGGTTGATACTGTCCCTGGTACGGAGGTTGAACAAATTGAGGTTGAGTAGTAACAACCGTACTTGTACCAGGTTGGCCTGCAGGCATCTGGACTGTGGTTTGAACCGTAGGTCCAGACAACGGTACAGATGTCTGAGGAGTGGTTACAGGGACAGTAGAAACCGGAGCTGCCGATACTCCAGAAGTAAGCATGGTAGATGAAGCGGTAGTTGCTGCAGCCGTGTGAGGTGGAGTACCAGGTGCAATTGGCGGCTGAGTAACTACAGAAGTTACAGGGGTCTGAACACTTGACTGGACAGGTTGCGGTTGCTGGGGTGGACCAGGAACTGCAGGTTGTCCTGCTTGAGGTACCGACTGTATACTTGGTTGCGACATCTGTTGACCCTGTGACGGATCCCATGTTAACATTCCAGGGTATTGACTCGTAACAGGTTGAGGATACTGAGATCCATAGCCGTATTGAGGATAGGGTTGATAACTGTAAGGTGCAGTCCCATATGATTGCCCTTGAGGTGGTTGATAACCTTGACCAGGGTATTGACCCGTAGGTTGATAACCTTGAGGTAAATACGAGTACTGGGGTTGACCTTGACCTTGGGTTGGTATCCTTGAGGTTGATACCCTTGGGGTTGATACCCTTGGGGTTGCCATCCTTGAGGTTGCCATCCTTGAGGTTGATATTGATACTGAGGTTGACTTTGGGGTACATATTGAGGCTGGGGTTGATACCCTTGAGGTTGCCCCCCAGTCACGAATGAAGTACCTTGAGGTTGCCCCCCAGGCATTAACGAAGGTTGCCCCCCAGGCGGTAATTGGCCACCTTGAGGTTGGTTAATGGGAGTTGAACCTGACATCATATAAACGTCACCTATACTCAATGGTACATTACCACTGTTTCCAACTAATAACCCATGATCAATGGGTTGAGGAGATGCTCCCGCAAAGGTACCAGAAAGTGATTGATACCCAGTAGGAACAGAAGGACCGCCATGTAAAAATGATTCAGGACTTTGCGAAAACACAGATGACTGACCAGACATATTTACAGGAGAATGAATTCCTCTAGGTGGAACCGGAGTACGAGGTGTAGAAAAACCTACTGAGTTGTCTAAAAAATTGGTTAATGCAAGGTACCAAGATTCACTTCTAGGAGGACTGTAAAAGATGGATTCACGCTCCCTTAGATCAAGGGTAATTAGATCTTCAGAATCAGAAACGCCTATTTCTTCCTCTGGAACAAGTTCTTCTATAGCAATTAATCCAACAGGAAGATTTTCGGTGATAATTCTTTCTATTCTTGGTGAATCAGGAACACTAGGAGTTGGAGTAACAGGTTCGGAAATTTCAGGTTCTTCGCCTGTTTCACTGGCAGATGAAAAACTACCAGCAAGCTCGGAAACTGTAACAGCTTCGGGATTGTAACCTGTTTCTAAACTTTGGTAATCTGGATGGACTACCAAGGAAGATTCTCCTTCTTCAGGTGAACCTACTCTACTGCCACTAGGAGGAGTTACAAGGACCTTTAACCCTTCTAAATTACCTGGGTCGTCTCGAGGAGGGGATCCCCTAAGTCTACGGGATCTTCTCAACAATTCGGCCACAGAAACAACTTCAGGAGACTGGCCCGCAATTCGACGGGACCTTCTCGGTAATTCCGCCACAATTAAAGATTTTTAACTACAACACACGAAAACAAAGTAAAAATTTCAAATCAAACCACCTAAAGTCTTCTAAAGAACCAAACAAATTTGAAGCACACGCCTAAATAATCTAGAGCGTCAAACCACACACAAACAGTAGTCTTCCGGACCAAAAGCGCTAGTTGGTGATTAGGCCCAACCTCGCAGGATTCAGTACAGAAATGGCGGGTGGAACAGTTACCCCGGCAACCTGCTTAATGAATAGACTGGACCAAGTTCCTCCACTTTAACCGTCTCGAAGTGAAGCGAACCCCCCAGAAAATCCAAGTGAGTATAACCGACGTCTGCTCCAGGTACAGTGGGACCTTCCCTCCACCGTCACCTTGGGTAGAATCCTAGATATTATGGCCACTAAGGTTACCAATCACAACAATTACACCTGGGGGAACAGTCTAAACTCCGACAGCACGCAAGGGCAGAGTAGCAAGCTCCAATCCCCTTACCGGCTCCTTGACAACAATCCAAGGTTTACCGATAAGTGACCCCTGGCTCCTCGACAATGGTTAATCCGAGGTTTACCGTTTGTAATACGTACTGCCTGGCGTCGTTCCCAACGAGGGAGGAATGATCCCCTCACTGGTTCGGACACGAGCTCGTGCTTCTCCTTTAAGAGGAGCTTTCCCAGAATGTAACTGAAACAATTGGATTTGTTCTACTCAAGATAGACTATCTGTTTGGTTTTGTAGTCTTGGAGAGTTAAGTACTCACCTACTCCAAGACCCTAGCCTAAGCTATGTTGGTGCTTCAGAGCCCTAGAAAAATAAAGATTACTAGATTGATTTTAATTTAAGCGTTACTTTTAAGGTTGTTTCTTAAGTCAAAAGGTGATGGAAGTGAAACCAGTGGTGTGTTGACTCGACTCGAAACCACTACAAAATGCACCTAGAATGATTTATCCCACTACTTTACTTTTTCGATGAATTGCTTAACTAAAAAGTTGAGAGAATGCAATCTTTATAAAAGCAACTTCTTAATTGAAGACAATCAAAGAAACAATTCGTTTTTCTTTTCCAAGCATAAAAACATAACCTCTCTTTACATGCACGAAAAAAACTCTTTTCTTCTTTCAAAAACAAAAAGCTACTTGAAACAAGACTTTTAAAGAAGATGTTTTTGTATTTTTCTTTTAATAAAGCAAATAAATCTAATATAACCAAAAATCAATCTTAACAACTCTTAAAATCTATGAAAATCCACTCATAAGCAAACTAAAGGCAAATTTACTCTAAGCAATCTTAACGAGGCCAAAACTAACAATGATTATTTCTAAGGTGTTTTACTTGATCACAATCAAATCAAGGACTAGCTTATTGCAGAACCAAAAACTAGCCAAAACAAAACTCTAATCTTTTTGTTCTTTTTGTAAAATGGAAATCAATACTTTATAAACAAGCAATTCGAAATTTGACCCAAAACAACTCAAATGGCAAGTTGCTCACACAAGGAGACTTTACGACAGGCCCGACTTCTAAGAAGGTTGACTAACCAGAGAGATCTAAGGCTGGACAACTTTCTACTATCAAAGTCACTACAAAACCTATCCAAAAATCAAACCCTAGGTCTAAACTTCGTTGAAAACCACTAAAACACTCAAAGCTCACAAAACAAGTTCAGGTGAAAATTCTTGACAGGGTACTAAAGGATCTGGGCAGAAAACACAAGGAAAAATCAAAATCTAAAAGCAATTAAAGCAAAAAATGGAATTTTCTTAAGTTTTACAGGAAGACGCAGGCAACCCGTTGTCACAGGCGCGGCCCCGCTCTGTGCAAACGGCAACAGCGCGTCCAAAGACGCACTGTGCAGTACTCAGAGGGTGCGTCCTTCTGGAAAAATGAAGAAAAACCAAATCTAACTAAATCTAAAGCTAAGCCACCCAAATACTAATTCTCACAGTCAAAAACCAGAAAATAAAAATGATTTTCTCAAAGCAAAGTTCATATAAAGGAAAAGACTCTCTCATTAATGGATTCCCCAGCGGAGTCGCCAATTTGTCACACGGAATTTGTCAAGGGTGCGGACACGACTGACCTTCCTAGAAGTCTAAGACATTCTAATGACAAACAAGACAAAATGGAGTGATCTTTCTCTAAATACACCTTTTACAACATGAAAACTACAAGTGTTTAGGCTTACCTTATTCCAAAACGCTGTTGTTGAAGTCCGTTCTTGACGATCCGGATGAGCTCCTCCTTCAAGTCAATTCCTGCAACCACAAACAATCAAACAATTACCAAGCACTTGTATTTCATATAATAAAACATATATTCAACATGCAGACCAAGGAACACATGAAATAACTCATTAACACAAGCTATTGAGAAAAATAAACCAGTTTGTATTAATAACGAAACAAAGAAACTCTTACAACCTGGCCTTGGTGTTGTGCAAGTTCCTCCCAGGGTCCATCAAGGGTTTTCCTCTACTTTGACAAAGCTCACCCTCTTCCAAGTAGAATCAAGTAAAGACAATCTCTCCTCACAAAGGCTCTAATGGAAGACCTAAATCCTGCAGCATTTACCCAAAGAAAATGTATAGCTCCAACCTCCTCTCCCTCTGGCTCAATGTCTTTATTTATAGTGTTGTAAAGAGGTTATTCAGGTCCACTATCAATGGGATCATCCCCCTCTTTGGGTGGGATAGCTCCCTTATTGATGGGATAAGTTCCCTCTTAATAGAGATACATGAACCAACTGGAGGCGCATCCATTTCATCAAACCGACCTCTAGAATGTTCTAGAAGTAACCACAAGTAACTTTTTCAAGATAAAACTCGCGCATTTTGCCTTTTACAGAGGGACGCACCTGTCCCTTAACATACAGAGCGTCCATGGACGCAGATTTTGTGAACATGGTCAGCGTCCCCGCAGGTAAGGCTAGAGAGAACCTGCGACCCCAGAGATAAACATATTTTTTACAAGACTTTCTCTCTTCTTTGAGTTTGAGATGGATAACAGAGGCATAAGACTTGCCTAAGAGGGTAGCATGACTGTTGATTTGAGCCATACTAACTGTAAGTAGTCAAGGTGACATTTTTTAGTGTAACAAACCCATCTCGACATTCCAAGCTCCCAAGTTAAAAGTCACATGAGGCCAAACAAAACAAAATTTTGAAAAAATTTTGCATTTTCAAAACTTATAAAAAGAATTTTGGACTCACCATTTTTACCATTTGAGTTTGAGAGCAAAGGATTTGGAGCAAAAGGAGCAAACTTCCCACAGCCAGATTCAACCGTTCAAATTTGTCAAAAACCTCCAAGTAACTCTTATACTTAGCTTGGAATTGATTGTTACTGGTTTTAAGATTTTTTATTAATGTTTCACCGTTGAATTTTTGTCAAAAATTTCCCCGCGGCATATACGCGGGTTGGTAATATGAAACCCGCGTACACGCGGGCCCTATACGCGACTGTGTGCACAGGGACTCGCATATATGCCGCGAACCATTTTTAAACAAAAACTAACGGTTACAAATCATTTTTTCCTCAGAATGCCTATCATGTGGCATGAAAGAGAGCACACAGCGGTGGATAATGAAGTTATGAACAGTCCAGAAGCTTTAGACGCCCTACGGGGATGTGGTTTGCTTAAATTTTTCAAACTGCCGAATATGAAAGCGAACACGCGTCTACTTGAGATGCTCATTGACTATTGGGACATCGAGGAGGAAGCATTTATGATCGATCTGATGTCGCTCAGGGTAGAAGTGGAGGATATCTATTTTATCACGGGCCTTTCCCGAAGGGGAGAGGTAGTATATTTCCGGGGCTGGACACGGAGTAGCCTCACGATAGAGGACTATGTACAGATATACTGCCCGAGACATCCCAAGAAGGTTGGGAGCCAGATTTCCATCACACATGTGGCGAGTTTATCACTTAGGATAATCCTGTTCACCATAGCTCGAGTGAATGGATCATCCTCTCTGCATCAAGCGTCACGGCTAACCATGAGCGTGGCAGTTGACTGTCTCACTACTGTGTTCGATTGGTGTACTCCTCTTCTGGCCAACATGAAGAGCCAGCTCACTTCTATCAGGAGGGGACAGACCAAAAACTTTGGATACGGGACTATCCTGTGCACTATCGTTTTCGAGAAGGTTCCCGCACTCCGCCCCAGGGTAGCAGTTTCCATCAGCACCCCACGCGATCCACGCATGGGCCGGTGGGCTGATCTGATGAAACGTCTGGGGGGTGGGGAGGTCCCAAGGACTGCCTTCGACGATGACTTCTTCACCTAGTGGGATCAACAGATCATCGTCGTGGATGACTACCCCTATGCTGGGCTGGATTTCCAAGGAGATCTTGATCTAGTGTTACCACCGAACACAGCATGGGGCGAGACTGGTAAGATTTTTTTTTGATTTTATGATTTTTTTTTGTATTTTTCAAATATAATAATGAATTTTGAAAAATATTTTTGATGAGATTCAAATGATTGATATGATAATCATGTTCCAGAAATTGGGCCGGTATGGCCAGATGGGTTCCTGTGGCATGGACGGTGCGGCCGAGGAGCCGAAGAGGCAACTGCTGATATAGAACGGACTCTAAACAACGTCCAGCGACACTTGGCGAGACTGAGCTACCGAGTACCGATGGCCGCCATAGAGGACCTTCCTGAGGATATGCAGCGTCATGTGGTTGGCATGCCACGTGACTGGGTTTGCACTTTTCGGCGTGTGGCCAATGCGATAGTTACATACTTAGATGCTCATCCTGAGCCGAGGCATTAGATATGCTGGACATGATTATGGGAATTTGAGTCCCAATTTTGTATATTTTTGGACACACATATGTACACTCGAGATGCTTTATGATATATATATATATATATATATATATATATATATATATATATATATATATATATATATATATATATATACAGTTCAACTTTTTGATGCTTGATTTTATTATGATGAATGATTGATGTGCCAGTCTAATGCCTGATTAGCGATAGAATCAGCTAACCAATTATGAGATCTTGGAATGTGCAAATAATTAATATAAGTAAATGATCTTTGCAACAACCTCACTCTTAAATACTAGCGATATAAAGATGGATCCCTTACCTGATAAATGTTATTTAATTGAGACACTATCAATTGAGAATCAAGATACACTACCAACGAGTTGATCCCATGAGAGATTGCCTCGGATAATAAATTAATAACGGCAGTATACTCAGCCATATTGTTTGAAGCAGGACCGATGCATACGCCTCTTGATACCATCAATTGACCAGTTGGATAATAGAGTACCCAAGCTGCGGAAGCGAGATTCCGAGTGTGCTGACTAGCACCATCGGCGAACCCAAAATAGACCAAGTCATCCATCAACACCTGCCACAGTAGACCAAAAAGTGCTGATATAAAAAAACTCTCAATGATATATCTAAAAATATACATAAAGTACAAAGAAGCCATTGCTTGGCCAAAGCTAAGCAAAGCACTTCCTGAGGTAGAGCCCATCAGGGGTCTCTGCCACCTTACTCCTAGGGATGTTTATAGGTACAATTATCAAACCAATCAATATACTTCCTTCGGCAAATGAATGTGTTGGAGCCAAAGGGACCGTACAAACATTGCTAGTCGAACTGGAGGACCGAGATTCGACTTCATGCACAGGGGAATGAAAACATGACCGACGATGTAGATCATCCAAAGGTTGATCTACAGCCGTCATTGCTTCGAATATTGCTTCGTCTGATGGAAAAACAATATCCGAGCAATCCGATGCAGAGGTGGAATCAAGGGTCCGAAAATGAGCCACATCACCATCTATCTCTTTCCCAGAGGAAGTAGTAGAATGGTTATCTACAGAGTTATCGATAGATTCACATCTAAGCTCTACTGCAGACATAAGAGATTCTATTCCACCCACCTTGTCGTCATCTGATGTGGTCACAGATGAAGCTAAGGTTCCAGGATTCGAAGAATAAGGAGTTTGAACAAACTCTCTCCGTAAAGGGTCCCTGGAGGATGAAATTGTATCTATTCCAGCTGTAGGAGGGGGAATATTAAACGTACCCATCAATGAAGAGTACATCCCGACTCCTAGATTCTCAATAGGCGGACGGGGGTTACCCACTAAAGGAACAGTAGAGTCAGAGCTTGCTTGAGGATCGACTGGACAATAATCCAATTGATCAACCTTAACGATTTTCCCTTCATGAGGAAAGCAAACGACACGAAATAGAGTCGAAACAACGGCATCCATTTCATATACCCAGTTCCTTCCTAAGAGGAGATTGTAGTCTAGGTTAGCATCTATGACCTCTACTTCGATATTAACGACCTTTCCTCCAACACAAATAGGAAAGGCTGGGATAATCCCATATGGCCTATGAGAATGACCATCAAACGTTGTCAAGAGGGTAGGTGAAGGAACAACCGATGGTGATCCAATGGCCTTCCAGCATGACATAGACATGACACGTGGAAGCTACCTCATCAATAACCGTCCAAAAAATATTTGTTTTCTGGTAGGTAGACTTTATCTGGAAAGCCATGTGATGAGGAAGTCTCTTTTTGACATTATTCATGTCAAAAGTGAGAGCTAAAGAATTACTTGGATCCACTGCCCCCATTGCCGATAGCAAGGCACTTCTTTGAGCAGGACATGACTAGAGAACCTCTAAAGTAGACATAGCACATGGACTCTGATCCAGATCCTCAACAATGGAGTAATTATGGGTTGCCCTAATATTAGGGTTGATAATCGCGCGTTTAGCGGAACCTTTCGGTACCCGAGGTATAGTCTCAACAGAAGGTCGCTCAATATGAAGTGGGTTGTTAGTTTCGGGAGCTGATTTACCCTTAGAAGTTTCACCTTCACCATAATCGCGTGACCGTGTGGTCACATTAGCGTGAGAACCCATCATGAAAACATTTTATGACTTGTCCCCTTCTTGGTTGCCCCCTGCGAAGGTTCCAGGGTTTGAACTCACGCCAGCAAGAAGTTGCTGCCCTTGGGGAAAAGGGTTGGTTAACACAGCTTGAGAACTAGAAGTGCCTTGTTGCCCTAACAAGCGCTGAGCGTCTTGAATCTTGGGGCAGAGATGAGTTAAATGATCTCCACTACAAAACTTGCATGGAAACTTGACTTTCTTTCTAGACTCATTTCTACCACCACCAGCGTTGTTGCCGGACTTATTTGCATCAGGCTTCCCATCCTGGTTCTTTTTCTTACCTCATCCTTTATTTTTCCCATTGGAATTTTGATTTCCTTTGGGGTTATCAGATTGGACGGCATTAATTGAAGAAGTTTGGGAAGCCGGGGGATTAGACGATGTGACTTGGTTGTTAGAAGCAGTTTGTAAGGACAACTGCTGCAATTGGTTCAACAAGTTCACGGTAGTTGTGTCTACCGACCCAACGATACCATCCGCGTGGGGACCTGGCTTTGACTTAGCTACGTCAACCTTAGACCCAGGAGCATCTGGCAAGTACTTTTGTAGGATTCCAGACTGAGAGTAGATCAATTCTAATTGCTGGGCCCTAAAAATGGCTTGCTCCTTAGAATAGACCCCAGACATGGAGACATCCTTGGAGATCTCGGGTTGTAAAGATTTCAAAAACCACTCGAGATGGTACTCCGGAGGGATTTTGGCTTTAATGAGCCTCTTTCTCCATCTCCATTCCTCAATATGGTCAGAGATGTGAGTTGCCTTATCTTGACGAAAAGTAGCCAGAAGTTCAGTTCCGACATCATAACGAACAGGCAACTGGAAATGGTTTAAGAAAATATTGGCTAAGTCAGCGAAAGATGTAAAGCTGCCCCCTGGAAACTCTATATACAATTTGGCTACATTACCAGTCAAGGTGCATTGAAAAAGTCTCAACCTGATCGAGTCATCGATAAGGGAGTTAGATGAGCACCACAAATGGAATGTGGTTACATGGTCGCCTGGGTCTTCACCACTCTTCCCTTCGAATTTTGGAATGTCCGAAGGGAGTTTGGTTGGGACCGGAGGCCAGGCCAGATTGTATTTGATTGGGTCATTTGTTAACTTAGTGAGATCTGGCAAGTTCAATGTTGCCAGAAATGGAAGCCTAGGAGGACCTTGGGGATTCCATCCAGACTGGGCAGAACTCCCAAAGTTCTGAAAAGATTGTCCTGGATTTTGGGAGGCACCAGGGTGCCCGAAGTAACCAGTAGAACCAGCTGAACCAAAAGGCAAGCCTTGTGATCCAGTAAAATTCGGAGTTTGACCAACTCTGGCCGCAAAACCTCCATAACCAGCAAAGTTTCCTCCTAAAGGATTATAAGGAGTTGATAACCCCTGATAAGGATTCCAAGCTGAAGCTAGGGGAGGAATACTTTGAAACGAACTAACCGTGGAGTACGACCTATTCCCATGTTGGCCGATAAACGGATTCCCAGTTCCTGCGCCACTAACCCCAAGGTTAGTCCAACGTTGGAAAGGATTACTGCTTTGTCCTACAGAAGAAAAAGGCATGGATCCTATCGTCGGGTTGGAATGTGGTATATGACCACTTCCGAAAGGAAAACCCTGGAATGAAGCTGATCCGCCCATCATGGATGTAGCGGCACTAAACGGAACCGATGGAATACCTTGTGAGTGGGTGCCAAATGGGAAAAATCCAGTACCAAAAGCATTGGTTTGGGCATTTCCACTCATGGACGGAATGGAGGTAGACCCAACTAAAGATGTGCTAGCAAAAGATCCAAACAAGGAAGGAGAGGAGATGGAAATCGTTCCTCTCCCTTGCACCGATGTTGGAGTTTGCATAGTTGTAGCACTTGTAGAAGCCATGCTTCCAGTAGTGGTCATCGATGGTAAGCACGTAGCGTAACCTGGACTTGACGGTCTATGCATTGGAGTCCCAACGTATTGTAATACGTCTGGATTACTAGATGGTAGTGGAGAATTCGGAGCCACTAAGGACTCTGAGAGTTCTTCTACCTCTATGTTATTCTCCGCTTGAAAGAGAACTCGAGAAAGGACTGGAGTGTCCCTCTCTTGTTCAGAAGTTCCAAGCCTTGCTTGAACACTAATGCCCCTGAGAGGAGGATCAATCCCCGATGCGTCAACCGGCGTGGGATGGAACCCACCGGTAGTATTACCTCTGCGCCTCCTAGGAGAAGGCTCTAAACTTGGTGGTGAAAGACCACGAAGTCTTCGAGACCATCTGGGAGATCAGTTAGCCACTTTGAATTTTTTGTGATGATCTAACTAAAGACTCAAAAAATTGAAAGCTAGGCCAACTAAGAGCAGAGAGCACACACTATAAAGTCCCTAAAGATAACAGCCAGTCAAACAACTTCCAAGTATTTCCGCTCCGGGTGATTAGGACCGGACACCAAAATACAAGAAAGTGAATTAAGGGGCCTTCCGAAGATAGTCTGGGATGATGAGGGCCCAGTCCTATCAGTGAAGGTATCAGAGGAAGTTACGCTGACCTCCTAACAATAGCCTGCGCTGGTGCAAGCCCCCAAGCTTCACAAGGGTGCCCTCCAGTAGTAGTATCGAGAGTGATGCAACGTCGACCTCAGGTGCCACGGGATTCCCCTCCACAGCCACCTGTGTAGATCCCTAGGAGTAGCAACTATGGATACCAACTCGTCGTAGAAGCCAGGCGGAACAGTCGTGAGGTAAGTTCAGACAAGTAGGAGAGGGGGTATCTTTCTTCCCTGTCTTCACAGACCCTCGTGCTTAACTCCCAGATCTGGAGCTTTCTTGGTCTTCCTAATGCTATTGGATTTTCTCTCATTATTCAGACTCCTACGTTTGACATTTATATGGCCTTGGAGAGTTAACTCTCCACTTGCCTAATCCAAGGCCCTAAAATCCTAAACTTGTTGGTGTAACTGACTTAAACAAAAAGTTCTAGTGAATTTTAGTTAGCGCTTGATTTTAAAATAGGTTGTTCTTTAAGTCACAAGGTAATGGAAGTGAAACTAGTGGTGTTTTTTTATGTAAAAGAAATTAATAAAAACTTAACTACATGCACATGCACTTTTTCGTTTTTCGATGAAGAACAATTTCTATAGGGTTCAGGGGAACTTCTAATAAAACAAAATTTTCTTTTCTTTTCATTAATTCACACTTCACACTCACAAAAGCTAACAAATCGATGGATGCCTAAAAAGGTATGCAAATCTATCCTAATGCAACAAATATTTGCCGATGCAAGATTCGAAACTACTCTAACAAAATGAAAGTTGCTTGCTTATCAATCTTTATCTTGCCACTTAAAATGTCTAGATGGAATATGAGATGCTACCATTCATTTCGTCTAAACACTAAAAACAAGTTCTAAGACAAACATAAAGCACTTTCATTCACTAAAAAGGAAACCAAATGAAAACCAAGTTCAAGAAAGCAAAAACTAAGTTTTTCAAAAATATTTTCTTCAAATGCAACAACAAAAAAGTCTTTTCAAAAATGCTCTCAACAACACTGAAACTTGTGATTGAAGAATAGGCAACAAACACTTTTTCAAATTGACACCACTCAATGGATGAAAAATCAACAAAAATAAATGTGTTAAAAAGTGCTCTTAACAATCAAAAGTAGCAATGAAAGCTTTGGCAATGAAAACCAAAAAGATCAAAAAGACAAATTCCAAGAAAGTGTCAATCAACAACTTTCATGAAAAAAAGAAGCGAATGGTCACAAAAGCGGTTTTTTCAAGCACACAAAAGTCACCAAAAGCAAGATTTGACATGAAGATTGAGATCAATCTCCCTACCCTGATGAATCAGAGCAGCCAAGATTCCTAGCAAGAAATCTTGCATGCTTTAGCAAAAAACGATGACGCTTGCAATCAACAAAAAACAAGACCAATACTCCTTATAATCAGAGAGAATTTGGAACAAGATGCTCACTGTAAAAACAAAAACTAATACTGGAAAGTGACTATTTCAGACTGACTCAAACTACCAGACAGACCTTTAGAGACAAAAAGATTTACAAATCTTGAAAATTGCAAGATATACGCGACCGTACTTATGTACAGATTGCGTGTATATGCTACTATAACTAAGGAAACCTGCATATACGTGAGTTCACTTCAAGAAACATGCGTACATACGCTTCTGTAACTAAGAAAAACAACGTATATAAAAGGTTTCAAGAAAAATAAAAAACAAACTGAAGAAACTGGCAAAACTTAAAGTTCAAAAACAGAGCAGACAACAACAGCAAGCAGACAAGGCAGCTGAGCCCTGATTGGCTTGAAAAACACCCAAACTAGAAATAGCAAGAGTGTTGTCCCCAGTGGAGTCGCCAATTCTGTTGGAGGGAAATGTTCCCCTAGGGGATTTTGGGTTGAAACCCTAGCTGACTGAAAGTTATCTATTCAAGAAACAGACATTCACACAGCCATTATGCTATCATAAGCAAATTCTATCGTAAAGGGGTACATACCTTAGGTCCTATGTTTGAGAAGGCCCTTAGGGTCCAAACCCTTCTTGGAGTTCCCTTATTCTCTTTTGTCCTGCAAAACAACCAATTCCAAAGAACACAGCAGTATATGGACAAAACCTTATAAAGAAACCATCTTCATGTTATAAATAAAGGTAGTTAGTTATGAAATCCAAACAACCATCTACATATGAATTCTAAACATGAATATCATTAACATAAAGAGGATTCATTTCGGGAACCAAGACATGTGTTTCTTTTATTATAGATAAATAAAGTACATAAAAAGGAATCATTTCACCTGAGTCACCTTTAGCAGGCTCCAAGCAAAGCTTCCTTCCGGATTCGTTCCAGCCTCAAGCCTTTAACAAACTCCTTCCATGACTCTCTCCATGATGTCATAAATGGTGGATGAACATCAACACACAAGGAAACAAGGGTTTCCTGTACAAATGGGGGAAGTGCAGAAGGAATAAGGGAATTCAGACCTAGTCAAGGGAAAAATCTCAGAATAATAACCTTTCTCTCTCTTCTCTCCTCCCTTAGGCCCTCCCTTTGAGGTCTTTTTATACCTCTCCCAAAGTAGTATTTTAGTTGGGAGTTGGTTGGGAACAGTTGGGCCACGGGCACTAACAGGTAATCAGCGGGTAAAACCCGCAATCTCTGCCCGAAAATAAGGAGTTATATATATATATTTTAAGTGTTTTAATACACATACGTGGGTTGGGTATATGCCTACCCGCGTATACACGCGTTTAACTCAGGGCAATGTCGCGTATAAGGGATAAAACACTATTTTTTAAATTTTAGGACCAGGTCTGGAAGGAGGGGTTGCCCTAGGCCATGAGTGCAGCATCACAAACCATAAGAGTGAGATTTGGAGCTACAACAATATGTCACCTATTAGAGAGGCATGAGAGGATTGTTTTCATTTTGTCAATTTTGAGTTTTTTTGGCTTCAAAACAGATTTTCCTGCCCAACGCATAGCGCCACTTGGCGCGCTCTTATAATTGGGAGATCCTCTGGAGGAAAAATTTGCATTTCTGGATTTTTTATGGAAAGTTATGCATGCTCATGAATTACCTAAGGATTTCATCAAGTTCTGGGTTTCCTAAAGGGTCGAAAACACACAAAAAATGACCTTTCTTCCACCTTTTTCACCCACAGGAAGCAGTGTTGGGAGATTGGATTTTTGGAGGGGAAAATGGAAACTAAATCTAGAAATTCTACTTGAGTTGGAAATTAGACAGGTAGGGCTTTCCAACGAGCTATCATGAGCTCAATTTGGACTTTGGGAAGGCCCTCAAAATCAGCCTCAAATTTGTGCTACGGATATAGATTTCAGGCACAGCGCATAGGAAAATTTGGCCTATTTTTCACTCAGCAGCTCAGAATTTCACCCAGCAGCTCAGAATTTCACCTAGTTTTGACTAGTTTCACTTTTTCATGTAACTCTTGATTTATCTTGATGTAAATTCATGACTTTGATGTAATTTTGGCACATTGTTACTCATCCATGTAGATTCATTCACTAAAAAGTGAAAAGATAATGAATCAATCAGTTTCCTTTCATATAGAGGAAAGTTGTTTCATTGCCTATTTTTCAGTTCCTTGTTTAGATATGGTTGAAATAGCTCCTAGAATGATGAGCTCGACCCCTAGAGGCATGGGAAGGAGTTAGGCTTGTCTATATCATGTAATTTCTCAATCATTTTTAGGGTTGGACACTTGGGATTGCTTGGCACTCCATTGTACATTTGATTTCTGCATTTTTGGCAAAGGAAAGACCAGGGTTTGCAGCACTTTTTGGGATCCTTGTGGCTCTCTATTTTGATGTTGTTCTTCTCTATGTAATTTTTAAGTTCACTGATGTTTATGTGACCATTTCCTTTCTCTTTTGCTTCTAAAATTAAACAAATGAGTGACAAAGGTAGAATTCATTAGCTTGTTGTGCTCTGCCTTTTAGTTTTGTTTAATTTTCAATGTTTTCTTTAGTTTGAAGAGGATTCTTGATACCCTCTTTCCCTCTTCAGCTTCTCACCAGTCTGAACCCTCCATCTTTACAAATCAAAGCATCAAAACGATTGCCTTTCTTGCCCCAATCAGAACACTGCAAAACTGGCTTTCATCCCCGGACCCAAATTTGCCTTTCCCTTGATTCCAACAAAACCCCCAAAAAATCAAATCAAATCCTTGCACTTCATACCTAGCCTAAAATTAGTTTTTATTTGAGTTATCTCAAGCGCCATCGATTATCTTTTGCTGAGATTGACCTAGAGAGATCCCTCTCCTGTCCTCGTAGGGCTAGCTATGAGGTTGAGCGTGGTTTGATGTTACCCTGAATTCTACCTTCTTACAGCCTAAGGTAGATTTAGGCTATAACATAGTGGCGACCATACTGGGGATGAAAAGTTTATTTGTTTGTTAGTGTTATTTGTTTTATCGACTACAGATGGAGCCTGAAGTTATGCTAGGTAGCCTTCGAAATGCTCTTGCTTTGTATTAGCGAAAGTAGATAAACGATGCTTCAGTCAATCTCTGGTCTAGCCTTATAAGTTGAGCATCTAACTTGCAAATTTCCCCAGTAACATGTATCAAGTTCAGATCTGATTGTTGATGGTGGATAGCAGTCAGACAGAGGAAGGTTGAAATCATTCACCTGGCGACTCCAATGTCGAAGAATCCCAAGGTTCAGAATTTTTATGGTGACTCTACCCTTCAAAAAATCAGTAGCCTGAAGAATTTCTTAGTGAATTCATTGTTATCAAAATGGTTTCGCTGGATCGAAGGTATGCTCCCATGAGCCGAGATCACATTCCAGGTTTTCCAAATAAAATTCCTAAGGCTGATTGGCAAAGGAATTTGCCTACGTTTAAAGATGATGATAGGAAGGATGTTGCTTTACATCTGGTTAGATTTCACATGCATATTCGCAAGTTGAAGGTTGATTTTTCTGAAGATTGCTTGATGAAGATATTCATGGCCACTCTGGAAGGTGAAACCCGATCTTGGTATGAAAGTTTGCCACCCACTTGTATTTATTGTTTAAAGGATTTCCATACCATGTTCTTTGAAAGGTATAAAGAATCTTATCCATCATTAAATCTAGTTCAGAACTGTTGCAAACATGCTTATACTTTTATTGAAAATCTTGAGAAAGTTTATGAAGATGTTGACTTCATGGATGATGAGATCATGGAAGACTTGTATGAAAATCCATTTCAGCAACATAAAGAGAGTGATACTTATCAAGATGATCAGGAAACTGTGTAGTAGGATCAAGATCTTAGTACAGTGGAAGATGATGAAAGAGAAGGTTTTATTTCAGATCTGTCCATAGAAGAAGACAGCATGCAAGAAAGTCAAGTTTCAATCTCAAAATGTGATAAATTCAAGTTGGTTAATTCAGATTTAGATTCAGATCATGATGATGAGGAAGATTCAGGTCGTGATGATGAGGAAATCATTGAAACTGGTCACTTTGTTACACAAGATCATAATCAGCATATAGTAGGTTTTTCTTTGCTTGAAGATGAAGGAATTTTGCATCTTGGTAGTCAACAGGAAACACATTGAATGAATTAGAAGTATGAGGAAAATTTGTATACTCCTTTGCTTGAAATTAATGAAGACAATCACTGTCTGAGCAAAAGAAAACAAAAAGTATTATCTCCTCTGTCTGAAGATGAGATAGATCAACTCTTGAAAGGTCATGTTACAACTCAAGTTAACGCAGATCTGCAGTGTGCACATGGTTAAGAAGGTGATGTTGGAACTTCTTCCTCATTTGAAAAAGATGACAGTCTTGTAATTAGCTTTATAGATCAGCAAACAAATAATATTTTCTTTCATGAAGATGATAAGGCTATCATGTTTGATGATCTTGAAGATTGTTTTCTGTTTAAGAATGACCTAGACCATGAAGTTGAGGAATATGAGCTTGAGAGAGACAATATGCCAGAATTTCTCACGGTCAAGGAATTTTTAGCTAACACTGAGATGGTAGAAGCTTATACCTCTCTGTGCCTTCCTATCACTCGGCAACCAGTTGTTCTTTCAAATCAGAATGAAGGGAGTACTTGTATTTTTGCTGCTGGATCTCAAGCCAAGCTAGTGCTTCAGGACTTTCAAGATCCTTTCAACATTCTTTTGCAAGCACTAAATAAGTTGAATGTTTCATAGTTCGTTAGCATAAGCCTTGGTTTCAGTTCTTATTGTGAGTTTCCTACATGTACATCGTTTTGCCTGCTCAAGGAAAGTGAGAGTAGAATTTCAGTATGTAGCCATCTACTAGATTGGTTACATTGGAAGGCTCACTACACATGATTGTACATATTTCATCAGTAGGCAAGTGGTTGTCATCATGATTTGAACCTATCAAATCTCGATGGTCTGCTGCCATTAAAAAGCTTTTTAAGTACTTGTTTCAGTTAAGTCTTGAGTCATATTTTGTGTTCGTCAATTTTGAGTGTCTAGTTTCAATTGTTGAATGTCTAGTTTCAACATTTGAGTATCTTGTTTCAGTTTGAGTTAGTCTTACTCATTTCAATTATGAGTCTTCAGTCTTGAGTTTCGATGTTTTGTTTTCAAGATATTGGTTTTGGTTTGTCGAAGTTATTGACTCCATAGCCCAATGGACGAAGGCACTGCCTGCTTTCCCAGAGATCTGTAGTTCTTGGCACCTCCAAAGAGCTACCATCCCCATTGGAGCCAATGTTAGTGTCGGTATCTTCATCCCTCCGTCAGAGATCAAATTCTCTTGTTGCTTTGCATATTAGGTGTCTCGCCCAGTCATCTGCATTCCATTAGGAGCATGGATCATCTGACGGTAGTGGCTTGTTTCACATTTTCCCTCATGCACTTTACCTGCTAGCCCATTTCCATTCATCAAGATCATCTGCAGGCACTTTTTGTCTTTAAATTTGAAAAAGCCTTTTCTAGGGTTTCAATTTCAGTAGGTCTAGGGTTTCATCAAAAAGGTCTCCAAAATGTCCAATAACAGCAAGCAGGCACATGAGGGAGTTTCAAATAAGATTTCATTGTAAAAATTTCATCGTAATAATGCTCGATCATGACTTTTCTTCAAAACTCTGTTTTGAAGAAAAATCGTCAATTTTGTCTTTTGTAATAAATTCCATGTAATTTCAAAAAAATTCAGTTGTCAAATTCTTCAGGCGCAGCCCTGGTCACCTTTTCCAAATTCCATGTCAGCTATCCCTGCAAAAAATAGACAAGAATTTCGTCATTCAGCTCAAAAAATCAAGTGGAAACAAAATCAGAGTTTGTATTAAAAAGTGAAAGTGCCAAAGTTCTTAAAACATTACAAATTGGGTTATTTGAAATTAAAAATCAAATTCATTGGGCATATAAGATATTTGTGGTGTTTGAACAATCCATTGGTATGCCAAAGACATCATTAAGCCGAGTCAAATTATGGAGGAATGAAAACAGGGTTTTGAAGAACCGACTGTGGGTGAAATTCAGTCGTGGCGCACAGAAAGAAGGTCACGGCGCATTGGCAAGTTGCGGCGCATAGAGCCGCACATCACTGTGTAAATTACAACATGCACGATGCACATACTAGTCGTGGCGCACTGGGTTGTGCGCGCGGCACACAGAGCCAACAAGCAGATTTTGTCATTGCCTTCAAAGAAATTTCAAATCTTTCACTCCCATTTGCCCCGAGTAAGTCCGATTGATCTTGCAATTGTTATTGAATAGTGTTTGGTGTGGTTTCGAAGTTTGATTTGGAGAATTTGAATGTCGAAATTTAAACCCTATCCTCTTATGAAAAATTTCTCTTAGGGTTTGAGTTTGAGTATTAAAATTTGACTTTGGTGCCAAAATAATCCAACTCTTGTTTCCCTTTCCCATCACTATAATCATATCATCATTTTCAATCCCCTATTCCCTTATAATCCCAAGTCACTCATTCCCATTTATCCCTATCCCTAAACCCTACAATTTCCCATCACTATCACTTTTCCATATCATTTGCAAAAAATCCCCAAACCCCAGATTCCTAAATACAGTCAAGTGACTATTATTACATTTCACTGTAATTATATTTTAAATCTCACTTGAAAAAGCTCCACTACACCCACTGTTCATACTTCCCTGTTTTTATTTCCCATAGTCCTTTCCTATTTGGCACACATTTGGAAATCGGAAACAAAGCACCAAATTCTCATTTTCAACAAGTAAAACATTCACTTGGCATAGACTTGTAACACCATGACAGACATTGAGTCATCATATGAACAAGACAGTGATTCTACCATAGAGCTTCATGCATTGAGGAGGCCTCATAAGGGTGGAAAACATGTCAGAGAAGAGCCCACCTCATTGACTCAATTGCAGGCCTACCCACTTGCCATGGCATGTTTCCAACAATAGTCATGCTTTCAGTATTGCGAGATGATTGCTCAGATTCAACATCATCAGGAGTTGGCTCGGTTGTTTGTTTTACATTTGCATGATGGTCAGGTAACTCTTGCTGGTGTAAATTTCACCTTGACACCAGGGACCATTTCTCAAGCAACAGGAATACCGAATGTAGGTGAGGAGTGGAACAAAAGACAATAGGTAGAAAGAGTACTTTATGAACCATACATCAAGCCCAACTATGTGAGACAGCTCAGCAGGGTGTTCCCATTCCGGTTTTTGAAAGAATCCTATGCGCTGTTGATGAGATTCATTATCAGATACTTCAGTTGTGAGGTCTGCTTCTCACACCTCTATGCATACCATATCAGATTATTGATGCATTTCACGAGAGTGAAGATGATGAACATTCCATATTTCATGTGCCAAAACATCGAGAGGATGACTACTCTTGTACAGAAGAAGACTCCTGAACAGCAGTACAACAGCATTTACCACTATGCACTCATCAAGATCATTGTTGTACATCAGCTTGGCCTACAGGGTATCACATGGGGAGACTTCATTTCCCGTGAGTTCTTCACAGCTTCAGCAGCTCATCAGGAGTTTGTCCATGATGCGGGTGAACCTTCACATCGGTATGGAGGCCAGGAGGTGGAGACTACTAGTGTGCCGACATATGTCACCTATCAGAGAGGCATGAGAGGATTGTTTGCATTTTGTCAATTTTGAATTTTTTTGGCTTCAAAACAGATTTTCTTGCCCAACTCGTAGCGCCACTTGGCGCATGCTTATAATTGGGAGATCCTCTGGAGGAAAACTTTGCATTTCTAGATTTGTTATGGAAATTTATGCATGCTCATGAATTACCTAAGGATTTCATCAAGTTCTGGGTTGCCTAAAGGGTCAAAAACACACAAAAAATGACCTTTCTGCCACCTTTTGCACCCACAGGAAGTAGTGTTGGGAGATTGGATTTTTGGAGGGGCAAATGGACACCAAATCCAGAAATTCCACTTGGGTTGGAAATTAGACAGGTAGGGCTTTCCAACGAGCTATCATGAGCTCAATTTGGACTTCGGGAAGGCCCTCAAAATCAGCCTCAAATTTGTGCTACGCATACAGATTTCAGGCACGACGCATAGGGAAATTTGGCCTATTTTTCACTCAGTAGCTCAGAATTTCGCCTAGTTTTGACTAGTTTCACTTTTTCATGTAACTCTTGATTTATATTGATGTAAATTCATGACTTTGATGTAATTTTGGCACATTGTTACTCATCCATGTAGATTCATTCACTAAAAAGTGAAAAGATAGTGAATGAATCAGTTTCCTTTCATATAGAGGCAAGTTGTTTCATTGCCTATTTTTCAGTTCCTTGTTTAGATATGGTTGAAACAGCTCGTAGAATGATGAGCTTGACCCCTAGAGGCATGGGAAGGAGTTAGGCTTGTCTATATCATGTAATTTATTAGTCATTTTCAGGGTTGGACACTTGGGATTGCTTGGCACTCCACTGTACATTTGATTTTTGCATTTTTGGCAAAGGAAAGACCAGGGTTTGCAGCACTTTTTGGGATCCTTGTGGCTCTCTGTTTTGATGGTGTTCTTCTCTATGTAATTTTTAAGTTCACTGATGTTTATGTGTACCATTTCCTTTCTCTTTTGCTTCTGAAATTAAACAAATGAGTGACAAAGGTAGAATTCATTAGCTTGCTGTGCTCTGCCTTTTAGTTTTGTTTAATTTTCAATGTTTTCTTCAGTTTGAAGAGGATTCTTGATACCTGTTTGCCCTTTTCAACTTCTCACCAGTCTGAACCCTCCATCTTTACAAATCAAAGCATCAAAATGATTGCCTTTCTTGTCCCAATCAGAACTCTGCAAAACTGGCTTTCATCCCCGGACCCAAATTTGCCTTCCCCTTGATTCCAACAAAACCCCCAAAAAATCAAATCAAATCCTTGCACTTCATACCTAGCCTAAAATTAGTTTTTATTTCAGTCATCTCAAGCCCCATTGATTATCTTTTGCTGAGATTGACCCAGAGAGAGCCCTCTCCTATCCTCATAGGGCTAGCTACGAGGCTGAGCGTGGTTTGATGTTACCCTGAATTCTGCCTTCTTACAGCCTAAAGTAGATTTAGGCTATAATAGGATCCTTCAATGCTCACTACCTTTCTGGAGACATGCATGAAACTGCTGTGTGACAGCAAGGCTGTAAAAGGACTGCAGGAACTTATCACTAGGTGCGCTGGGTTCGGAGAACCGCACGTAGTCCGGAAACTTGGGAAGCATGCATTGCGAACAGGAAGGGAAATGAGAATGACTGTGCAAATCGGAGAATACGAAATAGATCAAGTAATTTTGGATCTCGAATCGGATGCGAATGTACTACCAAAGCAAACATGGGAACGCATAGGTAGGCCCATGTTACAATAGTCTCCTATTCAATTACGAATGGCGAACCAGTAGAAGATTCTATCGATGGCAGGGGATGACAATGGACATTCAAGGTGCTAGTGCACTGGCAGATTTCGAAGTGATAGAGATTGTCAATGACAACAATCCCTATCCCATGCTATTGGGAATAGATTGGGCCATTGATATGAACGGAGTGATAAATCTAAAGAAGTGCAAAATGATATTTGAGAAAAAGTCACTGCGCGTAGTGGTACCTTTAGACCCTACAGAAGGATTGCGCTACACAGAACTAGTGCGCAATGACAAGAGCGATGACGAGCTAGACTGTATCTACAAGATAACCACTCTGGAACAAGACTAGGTAAATCCTACAGCCAATGGCAGGATTTCGTGGGAGCATGAAAGCTCCTGCACATCAAATTCAGATTAAGAAACAGAATGATGGCAGAACCGGTTACACGAGGTAACCAAGCTCAATTGCAACATGATGGTAAGATCATTGCGCTACATGACAACAGAGGAAAGGGAGCTAGCAATGTATGACGGGTTGACAGTGGTGGATGAATTCCTGAACGAATTTGAAAGCATAGTGCTAGAACAACAGCGGTTTGATGCTTTGAAATGGGCACTGTGCACTATGCTCGCAAGGTGGTGGGGTACGCACCAGTAGAGTTTCTAGGCTTGAGGTGAATGCAGAAGGGGGATGCTTATATGATTTGGAAAACCTCAGCTACGGATGAGAGCCGGTTATGAGGGGTGAAAGATCTTGCACGCCCACCTTTCTATATGGGTACAGACATATGGCATACAGCCTGCACAAACGCACACCACTCCCATGATAGAAAACAGGAACAAAAAGCAGCAGCAGGAAAGACCTAGCTTGCCAAAAATCATACATCGGGAAGCCTTCGACAAGGTGTGCAAAGTGCTGAACAAGGTCCACCGTGTGAAACACACTGAAACTGTGACCTGCACGTACCAACGGTTCGATGGGCCTATAGGACCATGTGCAAAACCTTGACGACGAGAGTAATTCCAAAGCTGCGGGATGAAGCAAGGACTGTAATCTCTGAGGAGCATGCAAAGCCAGATCTACACATAACAACACTCATAGATTCGATAGTGCGTGAAGCCCGGAATAAAGAAATCACGCAGCCACGAGAAACAAAACATATAAGACTTGAGGAAGAAATTCGATGGGGAAACTTTAGACTTTGCGAAATTGAAAAAGACTGGCTACGGCTAAGAGAGAAAAGTGCTTTAATGGACGCAGAGGTCAAGAGGCTGGAAAACGAAATAAAGGAAGCATTTCTCGTCGATAAACCAAGGATGGCAAAGCTAGGTGCATATGATCATATTGATGAATTGGAGGACTCTCGCCGAGAATTGGTTAGTCTGCTACCATGGCTGGGACCACATATCGCCAAACGCAGTAACCAGGGTAGCGCATTGCAAATAGTAGAGTGCGTAGTGCCGATCACTACAATGATTAATGTAAACTTTGAAACGGAAACTATAAACTCAAAACAGGAACTTTGGCCAAAAAACCCGAAAAAACATCAAAAACAGTGCTAAAAACAAAAAGTGTTGATGTTGGAATAACACTTTTTTTTTTTTTTTTTCCAGGGTAAATTTTCAACATGTTTTAAAAATGGCGGTGAAAACCAATTTTTTGTGCAAAAATTGTCCAAAAAACACCCTCAAAACAAAGTGTTGATGTTCGAATAACATTTTTTCTTTTTTCAATGGTAAATTTTGTGCAGAAAAAACCCTCAAAACGAAAAGTGTTGATGTTGGGATAACAAATTTTTTTTCAAGGGTAAAATTTCAACATTTCGAAATAATAGCGTAAAATATTTTATCATGACCTCGAAAAACATTAAAATTTCAAAAAAATAATGAAAACATAAAATTAAAATTAAAAATTAAAAAATTAAAACAATGAAAAAACACAAAAAAATAAAAATAACAAAACATAAATAAAAATTTGTACTAAAAATAAAACATAAAATAAAAATAAAAAACAAAAAAATCAAACATCAAAAGTAAAAATCAATCACAAAATGTAAAAAAAAAAACAAAAAACAAAATTACCTATAAATAATAAGAATTAAAAAACTATAAAAAAAATTACAAATTGTAAACAAATAAATAGTAAAAAAAACATATTTAAAAAAATGGAAAAAAAAAAAAAAACAAATATGTAAACCATAAAAAAATTTGGGAAAAGAAAAAAAACACACATTAAAAAAAGCTATAAAATTAAGTAGGTAAAAATAGAAAATTTTAAAAAACATTAACAAAAAAATTTAAAAAAATTGAAAATTAAAATCAAACTAGATTTAAAAAAAAATGGAAAATTAACAATTTTTTTTTTTAAAAACTAGTGAAATTAAGATTAAAATGATGATTACTTAAAAAAATAAATGTAAAAATATATATATAAAAGACAAAAAAAAAAGGAAAAAATAATTGTTTTAAAAAAAAATTGTTTCATAAACCATAAAAGAATTTGGAAAATAAAATAATAATAAAAATTTATATATATAAAATAAAGTAAGTAAAAATAGAAAGATTAAAAAAATCATTAACGAAAACTAGCAAATAAATAAATAAATAAATAAATAAAAACCAACTAGATTAAACAAAAATAAAAAATTACCCCCAAAAAAATTAAAAACTAGTAAAATCAATATTAAAAACATTAAAAAAAGACTAAAAAGACAAAAATAAGCTCAAATTATTAAAAAAAAAAAACTAGAAAAATATCAAAATTTTAAAAATATACGTCCTTTCCAATAAAAATAAAAATAAAAATAAAAAAACATTTTAAACTTAAAACAAATGTGTTTTTGATTTAAAATAAATAAATAAAATAAAATAAAATATTAAATTTTCATTATTTATTTAAAAACAAACCAAAAAATAAATTTTAAATATAATTTCTTTTTTAAAGGATTTTTTTTTTGAAAAAAATATTCATTAAACAATTTTAATAAAAATTATTAAATTTTAATTTATTAAACAATTTTGATAAAAATTAAATTATTAAAAAAATTATTAAACAATTTTAATAAAAATAAAAATTTAAATTTTTTTTTTAATTTTGTTTTTATATAATAGAAAAAAAATAAATAAAATCGGCCCTCGGCCGTGCCACCACCGGGTTGCGGGTGGGCCATTGGGCGATTCTCGGAATCGCCCAACGGCCTGCCCGCCGCCCATGGTGGCGTGGCCGTGGGCCGAATTTAAAAAAAAAAAAAAATTAATTTTTCTTAAAATTGTTTCATAAATTTTTTTAATAATTTAGTTTTTATTAAAATTGTTTAAAATTTAATTTTCATTAAAATGGTTTAATAAATTAAAATTTAATAATTTTTATTAAAATGGTTTAATAAATTTCTTTTTTCAAATTAAAAAAATAAAATAAAATAAAAAATCGTTTAATAAAAAAAAATTTGTTTAATAATTTTTTTGTAATTATTAATAAATATTTAATAAAAACATTTTTAATAAACATATGTATAGTTAAAAATTAAAACTATTTAATTTTGGGGGAGGGCTACCATTTTTTTTAATTAAAATAAATAAATAAATAAATAAACTTTTAAATTGTTTTTTTTAATAATTTTTTAAATTTTAAATTAAAAAATTAATTTTGTTTTAAGAAAATTAAAATATTTTTTATGATTTGTATTAAAAAATAAAAAATAAAAAAATAAAAATAAAAATTGCTAAAAAAATTATAATTTTTTTTAATAAAAAAAAGATTGTTTAGAAAAGAAAAATGTAAATTTGAATTTGAATTTTTTTTTTTTTAATATAAAATGAAGGTTTAACTTTATTTTATTTAACTTTATTTATTTATTTATTTATTTTTTTTAAATATAAAATGTAGATTTAATAATTTGTATTTTTAAATTAAAAAAAAATTAATAATAATAAAAATTGTTTAAAAAATTAATTTTTTTTAATAAAAAAATATTGTTTTAAAAAATAAAAATTATTTATTTATTTATTTATTTTTAAATAAAATACGTATGTTTAATAAAAAAAAATTACTTTTTTTTCTTTTTTTAATAAAAAATACGCATTTTTTTGGTTTTTTTTTAATAATTTAAATTTATTTTTGTTTTTTTAATATTAATTTTACCAGTTTTTTTATTTTTTTTGTTAATTTTCTATTTTTTTTTTTAAACTAGTTGTTTTTATTTATTTATTTATTTATTTTGCTTAGTTTTTGCTAATGTTTTTTTTTTTTAATTTATCTATTTTTACTTATATATATCTATATATATATATATATAGATATATATATATATATATATATATATATATATATATATATATATATATATCTTAATTTTGTTTTTTTCCCAAATTCTTTTATGGTTTGTGAGATAATTTTTTTTTAATATTAATTTTACTAGTTTATTTAATTTTTTTTTTCTTTTTCCTAGTTTTTGCGAAATTATGTTTTGTTTATAATTTCTCAATTTTTACTTACTTAGTTATATATATATATATATATATATATATATATATATATATAGCAAAGAAAATTAATATAGCAAAGATTAGAACGAATTCTCATGAGCTCCATAGTGAAACAGGTCGTTGGGCAGTTCCTAAAACGCCATGGACGGAAAGGATTTGCCATATATGTGAGAATAGGAACATCGAGGATGAAAACCACTTCCTCTTAGAGTGCCCCGTGTATAACCACATTAGATCTCAGTTTCACAATCTTTGTTACAATACTGACCTTCCTAGCCTTTTATAATGTCAAAATTATAGTGAGCTCGGGAGGCTTCTCTCCAAGCTTTTTGAGCATAGGAATAAAATCTTAAATCAAAATAGATAATTTGTTTCTTTAGGTCCGATAGACCATTATTTGGTCTCAACGGACGTTAATCATCATCATCATCATCATCATCATCATCATCATCATCATATATATATATATATATATATATATATTAATTTTGTTTTTTTTTTTCCAAATTCTTTTATGGTTTATGAGATAAAGTTTTTTTAACATTTTTTATTTTTCATTTTTGTCTTTTTTATATTTTTTTTATATTTGTTTTTTAGAGACAATTATTTCATGTGGATTGAAAATTTAATTAACAATGTATAAATATGTAGAATATCGAAAATGCAAAATATCGACCTTCTTCCTTAAATATGCAAAGCAATAAAAACCCCTCTACAAAAAAAAATAATAAAAATAAAAACAAGAAAATATGAAGAAGAAGACCACTTCCAAAATTATTAAATTTACAAAATAATTATTTACATTTCATACATTAGAAAATTTAAAGTCAAAAAAATAGGTCTTTTAAAAAAAGGGTCCGATGCAGAATAACCACTTTTTTAAAATCAACATGAAAATCACTACCATTCTAAAACACAATGTACATTAAAAAAAATTAAAGTGCCAAAAACTATGCTCTAAAAAAAACATGTGTGTTCTGCATCACCCCTTTTCAAAATCGGGTCACTTTTTGGCTATCTCTACAAAACGGGTAACAGTATCAGTTCCTGTTTCAAAGTTTACGAGATATGGCAGATGGAGATTCTCCGCGAACCACGAAAAAGGATGGGATGGAGCCTCGCATAGGTGGTATGACCACCTGACTAGTCGTAGGAAGGACAGTCTTAGCGCTCTAGGTAGTTGAAAGGGAGTACGTGACTATAAATTATTATGCCTGGGAGTTACACGCTCTAGGAGATGCGCACAGAATTAGAACATCACAGGGTTCGGGACCACGCATGGAGGGCTACACTGCCGCGCGGGTTGGCTGGGAAGTGACCGTTGGTGTCACTATTCATGACGAGATGTTCGATTTGAGGCCAAATGGAGCAGGCGACGGGCATTTAAGACGCGATTTATGGGCAAGATTTAGGAAAATTTACTACCAAGAAAGCATTGATGGCTCGGAATTGGGCGAAACGGCCGAATTTAAATTTGAAAGGGGCTATAAAACTCAAAGGGCTAGCCAGCGAACAACACTTGGTCATTTGAGAACTGAGCGTTTGCGTAGAGCAGAGAGTGTTCAGATCCAAGCGATAAGTAAGCCCCTAAGTTCACGAGAGATATAATACAATATAGAGATGATGATGACCACTGAGAATGGGTTGGGAGATGAAGAGGGAACCAATGGCGAGGCCGCGTAGACCCCCATGGTACAAGATCTTCCCGAGGGCACTGGGGTGGTCACAGAAATCCCCAAATCACCGTGGACACCGCGGCTAAAGAAGGATAAACAGGCAATGGGTCGAGTACGCATGTCCCTAAGGAATCCGCGATATAACAAATTATCAATGGAAGAAAAGGGGAAAGTAGTCACAATTGAAACAGATGAAGAAGAAGAAGATGTGGAGGAGGATATCCAACCGTTGCGTTCTGTAGCAAAATTTCCCACATATATCCCTCCACAGAAAGGGAAGACCAAAGTACCAAAGGATCTGGATGCAACGAAGAGTTCACTCCAGACCCCGCTCCTCCCCGGTGGCATTGAATTTGAGGGGACACACCTAGGCCGCGTGCCCACCATGAAATTTGAATACTAGGATCTTGTTGACAGTGAGAAGTTCCCGCACCTTTAGACGACGAATTTGATGAAGTAGAATACTGAGGGGGCGATGATCATGTTAGAGCCACGAAAATGACTGCGCGATGTGGAAAAGGCTGGGTTGCTACACTTGTTATGGATACCACATTTCCACCGCACACCCATCACCATTTTCGTCATCAGACAGCTGCTCTGCCTGGTGCATGATGGGTATATATGGCTGGAGGAGCCTATTCCCATCACGACAGACATCATCCACCGTATTTCTTGGCTTCCCTATAAGGGAAAGGACCCTACGACTATAGCTGGAAAAAGTATCGATTTGGCTCTTGCAGAAGCCATGAAAGTGAAATATAAGTTGGAGAAAAAGAAGAGGGGCTAGGCCATCTCCAGCAAAAAATGATGTGTTGATGAGGTACCAGTGTCGGTGGTCGCATTGGTTGAGCAGTGCATGGACGGGGTCTAGTTCAACTGGGCCGAATCCCTCTGCGAGAAATTTTTGTTAAACTTTCATGAAACCCAGGAGTAGGGTAAGACCTTCCACTACGCGTGGTTGCTCTTATCCATCTTTCCAGTAGCGAGAGAACTACCGGAGGATAGTCAGTTTCCCAACATTGACCGAGACTTACCAAAGGCCATGATGTATGCTTCGCTCTGGGCCACCAATGATGCAAAACGAATTCACGATACAAATTTTTTTTGGGTGCTCAGGGAGGCAAGTATCTGAATGTGGATCAACAGGAGGCCACGCCTGTCACCTACAATGCACAATAGTCTGTAGAGTTTTGCAGACTTCAAGGTGGATATGCACAACATTTATTTCAAGGTGCGAAAGGACCCAGTGAAGCAGTGGACAAAGCTACCATTTGTAGCCACTGACAACACAATCTTCACTGTATTGGAGACATGGCCTCCCGAGTGGTGCGCCCCAGATTTGGCAGAACTGGAGAAAGCAGCAGCACAAAAAAAGAAGGATGATGCCAAGTTGTGCGTCACCCAACTGGCAGAGAGAAGGTGGAACGAAAAAAGCAGTAGTTGAGGTAAGGACAGTGCATGAAGTGCACAAGAAGCCGCAGAGTAGAAGAAGGCCACAGAAGCAGTAGCAACACAGAGAACAGAGGCAGCAATGGTATAGGCAGAGGAGGGCCAAGCAACGTCCTCAGGGCAGGAGGCAGAGGACACAAAAATAGCATAAGGGTGCGCGGACCCAGGGACTGTGTCCACATAGCTCAAACGGTCGTGCATTGCGGAGAGATCGGGTCCAAGGAAGAATATTAAGGCTTCGAAGCTGAGCATTGACCCAATCACCTTAACCAAAGTTGATCTCCATGACATTGGCGAGACGGTTCGTGATGTCACAAGTGAAGCGCTTCAAGAGTTTATGATGGAGCACCAGACTTTGTTGGGGGCCCTCAGGGTGCAGTTACATGAATTACACATGTGGCCCCCTCAGGAAGGTACCTTGTCTACCCATGTCGCAGTAGGCACTTCAGCAACAGAGCAGATGCTGTGCACACGGATGGCTAACATAATAGTGTTGCTAGAGGGAGTGTTAGTCTCTTCAAATGTGATGGATCGAATGTCACTTAGCATGATGAAAGACTTTGGCCTTAACCTTGCTTCCCTTCCCCAAGAAATGCTATATCAGTTACAGGATGGGATAGCGGCAGAGCTGCGGGCTAGGGAGAGCTGCGCGATCCAGGTTCTTAGCGAGTAGAAAATTAACATAGAATAGCTCAGCTTGTAGCACGACGAGTTGGTGTCGCAGAACAAACATTTGGTGCACACAGTAGATGATGCTTGTTGATGTGTCCTAGTGCTAGCCATCACAGTAGATCTACTGATAGAAGTGCAGATCCACATTTTGGATAGTGGAGTCTGTGACGCGAGAGAAGAGATGACAAGGGTGCAACTAGAGCTGAATCTCCAAATCGCCAAGCTGCAGTTGAAGACACAGCCTTCCACTCCCCTGGAAATCAGAGAACAGTGCGCCAGTGCTATTGCAGTAGGGTTGGAAGATATTGGAGGTGCAGTGCGTGACTGTACGAATATGTTGGAAAAGGCACTGAAGTTCCTCATGACTTTGCAGGAGGATCCCAACATCCAACGACTGGAGACAGAGGCTCGCGAACTCTAGCAGCAGTATGATAGTATCAGAGGGACTGCACAGACAGTAGTCCTCACTCAGCGGCTTGCGAGGATGCAGCAAGCCAAGGCATTAAAGGAGCAGGTGGACGTGGTGAGACATAAGGAAGAAGTTCTCAAAGTGCGCATCCAGCTATGGATTGATGAAGCCTTCACAATCACGGCAGATATTAAAGGAAAGCTCACATAGATTCAGGGGATGCATGCACAGATGCAGGGCAGCACACCGGAAATAGAGATCTCAGAAGAGAGAATATAGCAGGTTCAGCAAGCAGCAGCTCAATGCACTCCAGACATCAAGACTGTTTGGGACCAGCTAGAGGGATTTCATGCCAAGATCACCGTGCCGATAGAGTGACTTGAGGGTGAGTCATGATGTTTGTGTTGGGGGTCTGTTGGGCATGGAATCCCCCCACAACATGTTTTAGGGCTCAAAGCCCATGTTTTGAGTAATATTGTTGTAAAGACTCCGCGAATTGTGGGCGCGAAGTGCGAATTGTATGTTAGAGTCATAGGGTTGTCTACCCTAAATTTTGAATGTAGTGTTAGCCTACCCATGGTCTACCTACCCACGGTTTGCAGACCATGGGATTGTATAATAGAGCAAGGCTCTAAGTTGTAAAGGAATGGATAGAATAAGATAGCGAGCATAGAGCAAGAGTCTAAGTATCTTGTGTAGTAGTAGTAGGAAGAGGCTCTGCAGATGAGTGCACAGAGGCCTAGTAGAGTCCGCTGCTGAGTGTGCGGACCCCTGCAATTGAGTGCACAGGGCGGAGTCGAGTCTGTAACCAAGGAAGAAGAATAATAAAGAGAAGTTTTGTCTGGATTTCGTGTATCTATTCTTGTGTTATTACATGTTTGATATCATTTGCAATTGTACTATTTATTTACTGCACACATTTGTATGAATGGTGAATATTGCTAAGTATAACTGAAAGCTTACAGATAAGCTAAGTTAATCAACTAATATCGGGTTACTAATGATCCAAAAATGGATCCTGGATAAACCTCTAAGTCTAAAAGACTTCATATAAGAGGTAAAATGTGCCAAATGGCACAAATCCTTTGTAAATCAGAGGAAAATGAAAGTCACAGGCTACTCTCAGAAATAGCCCCATTGCAGAGATCATCTCGTTCTGAATCTGCTACAACTTGAATGGGAAAAAATGGACATAGTATGCAGAAGTTATCGTGGAAAGAAGATGACCTTGGTTCTTTAGAAAAAGAGGCAATCTTCAAAAAAATGGCCTAAAAGGCTTTATGAAGAAAATCGCATCGGAGGAGGTCAAAGGCGGATTTAAGCGAAAAAGGGGAAGCACCCCTGATTTCCGATCCCTGACAAATCAGGTCGGAGGAAGGCACATACACATATAACATAAGGACCGGGCCGAGCGATATGCCGATCGCTGATATCAGCGGATTAGCATCGGCAGTGGCATGGGGCTTGAGGCGAGACCCCGTGCCGAGCGATATTGCGATCGCCAATCTTGGCGGATCGCAATTGGCAATGCCATATGCACAGAACCCCGGGCCCATGCGATACGCGATTGCGATATCGCAAAATCGCATCGGAGCTACACAGAGGAGCGAGGATAAATATATATATGCGACAGCCAGACCCGATAGAGTTATAAACGATATTCCATATATTTTGAGTTCTGTAAATGACATTTTTCTATGCATTTTTTCCTTTTACATTAAATAAACGAAAAGCGAAGGGAAAGCGCCAATGTGATGAAATTGGACCTGAAGGGGTTTATAAATGCCACTGCATATTATTTCAAGTCATAAACAAGCGAGATTTCGGGAGGACTAAAGGCGGTAAGAGGTTTTGGCCGGGCTCCGCCCGAGCCCATACATTGGCTATCACGTGTCTAGGCCCTGGAAAGAGAAAACCACTCTTTTTGGGTGGTTAACTCTCGTACACATGGGGTGCCCGAAATGAACCACAACTATTGGATCTAGATATTCTAGATCAATGGTGGAGATGTGATAAGTGACACAAAGGTGGACCCAATGGGAAATAAGGTAGAATTCATAATATTTCAAGTCCAATAAACAATGATTTTGCGGATTTTTCCCATGTTTGAATGTATTTCTCTGTGTAAACAAAGAATGGCCATTTCGGGAATTTCAAAGGCCTGATGATCCATTCCATTATAGAACAGGTGGCTACCATCCCTGAAAGCATTTAGCAATGATTGCTAACGCTCAGAGGGGGATTTGAGCGGACAAAGGCTGAGAGCTGAAGAGCCCAAAGGGGAAAATGTATAGACAATCACCAATTGTCTTAAAAGCCATGAATGTCAAAGACAGAGGTGGTTGTTGTTGAAAGCGAAGCCAAAGCAGGAAGCTAAGGTGTAAGAGAGCAGCACACAAAAAAAGGCAGCAGCAAAACAAGCAGCGCAGAAAGAAAAAGTTGAAGTGCACGTAGCTAAGGGAGTCACTTGGAGTTTAAGTGGAAAGCCAGAGGGTTGCAAACTGACAGAGAGCTGAAGAAACCAGAGCCAAGAGCTAGAGCCAGAGCTAGAGCTAGAGCCAAGAGCCAGAGCCAAGAGCCAAAGCCAAGAGCCAGAGTGAGAGTCGAGAGCCAGAAAGCCAAGAGCTTCAAGAGCCAGAAAGCCAAGAGCTTCAAGAGCCAGGGATAAAGCGGTGTCTAAACCCATTATTTCTATGTAAAATAGTGGAGTTGAGCCAAGAGCTTGTAAAAAGGACTTTGCCATAATCCCAGAGAGCCTAGTCGAGTTGGCTAGAGCTCACAGAGATGTAGTCCAAGAATTTTGGGTGAACTCCTAATTAATATTGTTGTTCTATGTTTGTTATTGCTGCATTGTCTCTGCTACTTTATTTAATGTTATATGTATTTATATATCAGTTTGAGCAAATTAAATTACAACAAATAAACAATTTTAATAAGCAACACTAGCATACACCTTTTGTTCTAGCACATATTTAATTCTGCACTGGTTAATCATAAAGACTTGGGAATAATTAAGCTTAGGAAGTGGGAGATGTTCTTGTAAGTTAGACAAGAAGCCTAAATGCCCCATTTTTAGATCAAGTGGTATCAGAGCTTGAGATTGATTAAACCCACCTTCAAAAAAGGTTATATCAAAATGCTTGATTGACAGAGCAAAGATTGCTTGTCTGAAAGGTGTTTAAACAGTCAGAGGTTGATTGTATGCTTGCTTGCAGACTAATTATTGTTTGAGTTTGCAAAGGTGAAAGGAAAGCTATCGATAGCTTAGTCTAGGAAGGACAAGAAGGAAGAAGGGCTGAAATCATTATTCTATCCCAAAGGATCTCAAAGCAATCCCTGAAGCACAAGAGGTTTGTTGCAAAAGGTTGCTTAAATAAGCTCTTTATTAATCTTGTTTGAAGTTATTTTGTTCATTGGTATAATGAAAACCTCTACAAGTGAATCATAAAATTCCTCCTTCATCACAAGACTCTATGATGGAGACTTGAAGCAAGACTTGTTCATCATGATGGACAAGGTGAGAGAGATGTATGAGGATAGAAGGAAGAGCAACATACCTAGAGAGCAGTTGAATTCCATGAAGGAAGAGAAGTAGTTGCTTTCCAACAAACTGTAGGAAATGGAGAGGCAACTTCATATTGCAAATATTAACCTGAAAAGGATGCATGAGTTGGAGTCACAACTCTTTGTTGCCAAAGAAGCTTTAGTCAAGTATTAGCTTGAAGAATAGGTAAACCATTCCAGTTTGTCTTCAAATTCTTCTAAGAATGATTATATTGGTTCTTTTGAAAAACATACTAGAGGCATAGGTTCCAAGCTAATGTCCAAGATGGGCTATGAAGGAAAGGGCTTGAGAAAGCATGGACAAGGTATTGTTGAACCAATAATGGTTGAGGAAAGGCCTAAGTATTTGGGTCTTGGCTATGGAGAGTCTTATGGAGAAAGTTCCAAAGGTTCCATGAAGGCCATTGAAACAGTCCCAAGAAGGAGTTTCATTTCATGTCCTCCACCTCTAAAGTGTGAAGGTTGTATTCGGGAGGAATGCAATAGCTTGAAACATCATTTGCAGGATGCAGGTGTTCAGAAGCAAACACTTGAACTAGAGAGTTGGGTAGACACTAACAACCTTGAAGAGATTGATGGAGTTCCAAACGGAGCCACTTCTTCATTTGCTTCACCTCCTCATGAAGGCAATAAAGGTGAAAGAGAAAGGTATAAATCTGGTTCTAATCATCTTCCTTTTGATTTTGCAAAGCATGATAAATTTCCACATAAGCATGAGAAAAGAATTGCATGTTCCTTTTTTGGTTTGGATAACCATCATGTTTCTAAATGTTGGGAATGGCCACATACAAGAAAATTTTGAAGGAAAAGAAGCAAAAATCCAAAGGTCCATTAGACAAGGCAAATCATGCTGTCAAGGAGATGCACATGTGTTGCACTCACTGCCATAAGCAAGGGTATCTTGTTGAAAGATGTTGGACTTTGAATCCAGCAATGCTTCCACAAAAGCTGAAGAAAGTGGAAAGAGAAGATGGCATAAATGGAAAGGAATATTCCATGACTGATGTGTCTCTAGATGATTCACATGTTAATGTTGATGTACAGACAAAGGTAGTACCTTTGAAAGGGATTGGTGAGAAATGGCTAGAGTTCTTATCGAATTAACATTGCATGTTTATTGATGCATCTATTTACATTTCTTTGTTAATGAGATGCAAGTTGCAGGTTCTTACCAAAAAGGTGAATGGAAAATTTGAGTAGGAGACTCGCTTTATTGTTGCAACATTATATTTCATTTCAGCTTCCAAAGTACAGTGTACTTAAGTGAAAGTTGAAGGATGAAATGCGTGCATGAGCATGATGTGCATGGACACATGGATGTTGATGTTTTCCTTGTTTTGAACATGTATGTGTAATTAACTTGTAGGGTTGATTGCTTTGACATGCATGTGATGCAATGTTGACTTGGGAGAAGTTAACTTGGTCTCCAAGATGGAGATAATAATGAAGTGTTTCATCTTTTCAAAAAGAGTCCTAATGGTCTTTTTCTACATGCTTGACTTGAAGGGTCACTTGTTTAAAGGCATGTTTTGTGGGCTTGTTATCTAGTCCATCATTTGTATGCAGATGTAAGGCATGGAGGTGTTCACAAGATGTGAAATCTATTTCTTTTGCTAAAGCAGGAGTTTAGATCATCCAGTTGTTTTCTGTGTTCTTGTTGTTGTTAACAGTTGTTGTTGATAGCTTGTCCAACAGGTACAAATGAAAGTTTTGTGGAGCATATGTACTTCACATTTGTTTGAGCCACCTTGGATCAATGATCAAGGCAGAGGAGTTCAAACTACCTTCTATGACCATTTCAGCAGGAGTTCTACAGGAAGGTAAGGAGGAAGACAGTTCTTCCCAGGAAGACCAGCCCATCCAAGAAGGGAAGTGGTCAGAAACTTTGGTGAAAGGCACTATTCAAGACAAGTGTAGGGAGGCTGAAAGAGGAGGGTGAGTCACTCTCATTTATTGTTCAGATTAGTATATCAGTATTTTGGAGACCAAAAGTTCTTTTAGTGGGAAGGCATGATCCAAAAATGGATCCTGGATAAACCTCTAAGTCTAAAAGACTTCATATAAGAGGTAAAAGGTGCCAAATGGCACAAATCCTTTGTAAATCAGAGGAAAATGAAAGTCTCAGGTTGCTCTTAGAAATAGCCCCATTGCGGAGATAGTCTCATTTTGAATCTACTGCAACTTGAATGGGCAAAAATGGACTTAGTATGCAAAAGTTATTGCGGAAAGAAGACGCCCTTGGTTCTTTAGAAAAAGAGCCAAATATTCAAAAAAATGGCCTAAAAGGCTTTATGAAGAAAATCACATCGGAGGAGGTCAAAGGCGGATTTAAGCGAAAAAGGGGAAGCACCCCCGATTACTGATCCTCGTTAAATCAGGTCGGGGGAAGGCACATACACATATAACATAAGGACAGGGTCAAGCGATATGTCGATCACTGATATCGGTAGATCGACATCATCGATGGCATGGGGCTTGAGGTGAGACCCCGCACCGAGCGATATCGCGATCGTCGATCTCGGTGGATTGCAATTGGTGATGCCATATGCACAGAACCTTGGGCCCATGTGATACGCAATTGCGATATCGCAAAATCGCATCAGAGCTACACAGAGGAGTGAGGATATATATATATATATATATATATATGCAATGTGATAGCTGGACTCGATAGAGTTATAAACGATGTTCCATATATTTTGAGTTCTGTAAAATGACATTTTTCTATGTATTTTCGCCTTTTCGTTAAATAAACGAAAAGCGAAGGGAAAGCATCAATGCGATGAAACCGGACTCGAAGGGGTTTATAAATGCCACTGCATATTATTTCAAGTCCGAAACAAGTGGGATTTCGAGAGGATTGAAGGTGGTAAGAGGTTTTGGCTAGGCTTTGTCTGAGCCCATACATTGGCTGCCACGTGTCCAGGCCTTGGAGAGAGAAAACCACTCTTTTCGGGTGGTTAAATCTCGTATGCATGAGCCACCCGAAATGGGCTACAGCCGTTGGATCTATATCTTCCAGATCAATGGTGGAGATGTGATGAGTGACATGAAGGCGGAATCCATAATATTGAAGTCCGATAAACAATGATTTTGCATATTTTTCCCGTGTTTGAATGTATTTCTCTGTGTAAATAGAGAACAACCATTTCGAGAATTTCAAAGGCCCGATGATCCATTCTATTATGGAACAGGTGGCCACCATCCCTGAAAGCATTTAGCAATGATTTCTAACGCTTAGAGGGGCATTTGAGCGGATAGAGGCCGAGAGCTGAAGAGCCCAAAGGGGAAAATGAACAGACAATCACCAATTGGATTAAAACCCACGAATGTCAGAGATAGAGGGTTGTTGTTGGAGTTGTTGCTGAAAGCGAAGCTAAAGCATGAAGATAAGGCATAAGAGAGCAGTGCAAAAAAAATGCAGTAGCAAAACAAGTAGCGTAGAAAGCAAAAGCTGAAGTGCACGTAGCCAAGGGAGTCACTCGGAGTTCAAGTGGAAAGCCAGAGGGCTGTAAAGTGACAGAGAGATAAAGAAGCCAGAGCCAAGAGCCAAAGCCATAGCTAGAGCTAAGAGTTGGAGCCAAGAGCTGGAGCCAAGAGCCAAAACGAGAGTCGAGAGCCAGAAAGCCGAGAACTTCAAGAGCCAGGGATAAAACGGTGTTGTTTCTGTGTAAAATAGTGGAGTTGAGCCAAGAGCTTGTAAAAAGGACTTTGCCATAATCTGAGAGAGCCTAGTTGAGTTGACTAGAGCCCAAGAATTTTGGGTGAACTCCTAATTAATATTGTTGTTCTATGTGTGTTATTGTTGCATTGTCTCTGCTGCTTTATTTATTGTTATATGTATTTATATATCAGTTTGAGCACATTAAATTACAACACATAAACAGTTTTAATAAGCAACACCAGTATACACCTTCTATTCTAACACATATTTAATTATGCACTGGTTAATCATAAAGACTTGGGAATAATTAAGCTTGGGAAGTGGGAGATGTTCTTGTAAGTTAGACAAGAAGCCTAAGTGCCCCATTTTTAGATCAACTAATAAGGACTTGGGTAATAACACTGTTCGGCCCCTCGAGTAGGGCTGCACGAAGGCAATATCTCAGGCTGCGAGGTACAAGAAGGTGCACATAGCATTGAGCACAATCGCGGACCACTTGAAACCATCATACATCTCCAGGGTGTGGAAACCTGGTTCTAGCACCCTCCCATACTACTTTGGGTGAGACCTCAGTCCGCGCTCCATGAACTGTTGCTGAAAGGGCCAGTAGAACAAAGATTTGTTTAGCTAAATCATCGTTGAACTTGGGTCAGGCCCCAACAAGCCAACAAAGAGGGAATAGGACTAACTGCTTGGACATATGCCCATTCTTGATGGTCACATTCCCAGCTCTGCAGCTAATGTAAGCATCGGTAGTGGCCAACCAGGGTCTCCCAAGGATGAGAGGGTAACCAGTAAGCTTAGCATTAGGCTGGAGAACTAGGAAATCTACAAGGTACTCCCAAGAGTCAATGGATACCATCACATCCTCC
This sequence comes from Pinus tabuliformis, assembly GCA_031772625.1. NCBI lineage: Eukaryota > Viridiplantae > Streptophyta > Pinopsida > Pinales > Pinaceae > Pinus > Pinus tabuliformis. Next base: position 145,717,522 of record CM062812.1, read on the forward strand.
AAAATCCCTTAGGGGTCACTGTGGAGCGGTCTACAAGTTGCATAACTGTTGTGGTATTCCTCAATGAACCTTGGACGTTGAGATTGAGTATGGTGTCCTTGGTCATCACATTAATGGCAAGCCCAATATCGATCAAACTGTGTCAAACAATGGTGCCATTGATGTGCACATCTACTACAGGGCTTCGAGGGTCCAAATACTTTGGACAGATTACCTACCCCAACACTAAGTTGGACAACTATCCAATGGCATTAATGGTGGGGGAATCCCTTCTTCACCTCCTTAGATGCTTGAAGCATTTCTCCTTAATCAAATTATTGTAAATAGAAGCATATTTTATTTCTTGGAGAAGTGGAATCTTTACACATGGATTTTTCAATTCTCATAGAAGTTTAGTCTCTTCTGGGGTAGGTTGGAGTGGTTGGGTTAATCTCTCAGGAAAGGGTGGATTCACTTTAAGAATTCTTTCCTCTCTTTCTTCCTTAACCTCCCTAGGTGGAGGTGGGGGTTGGTTATCCGGGAGAACTCTCCCAGATCTTAGGTTAATCTCCTAAGCTTCCACAACATAAGCTGGATATGATGTCTCTCCATTGTATACTTGCTGAGCCTATCTATTGTTCGGGTTTAGATTTGGCTGGGCAGGCATCTAGGGTTGCTTGGGTGGAGAAGAGTGTAGTAGCTGTGATTGGGTAGGTGGTGGAGGTAATAAAGCAGGAGAATTGTTGTATTAGGGCCTCCATCCCTGGGGCGTTACATTCCACTGAGGTTGTGGCAGAGCATATGGTTGAAATGACTGTCTGGCTGGCTCGGAGTGATATTGAGATGCAAAGGACCAAGGGGGGGGTGTAGGCTAGGAAGGATGAGTAGGGGGTCCCCAAGAAGGTATGGTTATGGTTTGGTTGGGGTTGTAATATGCATGGGATGACCCTTGCATGTCCTGCTGGTATGGTCTAGGCCCATGAGGTCTCCTTTGGTTTATGTAGCAAAGCTACTCAGTGACCCCTTTTGCTCCTTGATATAGAGCTTTGAGTCCTGGAAAAGAAGGGAACTTGTCTATGGAGTAGTTTTCTTCAAAGACTGAGAAAATTTCAATAGAATTCAATGGACATTCATTCCTAGGATGCCTCCTGGTGCATCTAGGACAAAAAATGGCTAAGGCTCTCTCTACTTCCTCCTGCTTTCTCTTAATGTGCATAGTGTCCATTTGCAAGGCAAGGGTTTGCAGCATCACTTTTGAAATCTTCCAGTTTGTTTCCAAACCCTTGATGGATGAGTTGGAAGAGGATGTACTGACCATAGGTTGACTACCCCTACCCTTTTTCCTAGCTACCCTAGAATGGTTTCTAAAGATAGTCTTGATATCCTTATAGGGTAATTGGTAGATATCTCCTCCTGCTAACAAGTGTGAGGTATCTAGAAGATATTCCTTTACTCCTCTAAGCAGGGCCAACATTAGTGACTCAGGGTCAAGTGTGCACCTGGTCCTTTTGTAACTAAGCTGGAATCTTTCTTTGTAATCCTCTAGGTTTTCATCATTGCCTATGGTCATCCTAAAAGTTTCCTCTTTAGTATCCTTTGATCGACAGTAGTCTCAATACTTGTTGTTAAAGGCTTGCTACATCTGAGCCCAAGTTGTGATGATATCCCTAGGTAAACCCATGAACTAGCACAATGTTGCATCCTTGAGGGTAGTTGGAAATAGTTTTAACTTCTTTTCGTCATATGTATAGTCATAGGTTCGGAATATAACAACAAACTCAAATAGGAAAGTTTCGGGGTCTTTTTTGGTCAAGCCATGGAAATGAGGTAGGGCAGAGGGGCTTATATTTTTCATCTTAGTGTCCCCATTGGTTTCCCTGATGGGGAAGGCACCCTCAACTCTCTCTCTATTCCCTCTGTCATTTCTATTTTCAGCCATTGGTTCAGTAGGAATGGGTTCTTTTTCTTCTTCTTCTTCCACTATAGGTTCTTCAAATATGTCAGGTTGCTCACCTAAGGGTTCCTCCAATTCACAGCCACCGAAGAAGAGGGAAGGTTGGTTTTTTGATGCAGTGTAGGCATTTGAAATTCTTTTCCCTAAGTTATCCCTATTCCTACGAGGCATGAAAGGAAATGTTTTTGGGTTGGTTTTGTGTTTTTTTCAAACTTGGAAAGTACATTGCAGAATTGAAATTTCTGATTAAATGAAAACTAATGACTAAGTGAAAAACTACTTGCTGAATTGAAATCTTGCTTGAAAAAATGGAAAGGAAAGTAGAAAATGTAGAATGAAAAAGGAAGCAACTAAATTACTTCTGCAAAATAAACTAATGGCAGAATATTAGAGACAATAAATAGAAGTGATGAGCTCTAGTATTGCAGCAAGAATGTTGCAACTCCTAGGCTACCAACTTTACTTTATCAACTCGGGGTTCGTACAAACTTGGACGTGACAATGTTGTATACACAATTAATAGTGATGGTTCTACCTTTTGTCATGGTTCAACTGGAAAGAGACCACTGGGGTTTTTAAGCCAGACTTCTATGGAGTCAGAAGAAGCTTGGTTTCTTGATGGAATAAAGGGAAATCGCCTCTAAGGGAGAGCTACTCTACTGCAATAATGGAAAAGACCAAAATTCAATGCTAAATCACACCATTTCCTAATTAACCACCAAGAAACTATGCTTTGCAATAATGCTAAATTATACAAACCAAATCCTACTATATAAGCATGGAAGTAAGAAGCATCAAACATCACTAGTGTGCAAGTAAAGGGACTGAAATAAATTTGTTTTTGTCTTTTTGTCTTTTCATGCAAAATCAATTATGCAAACTAATTTCTTTTGGTAATATGGAAGGTGAATTAAGGATGTTGGAGGATGGATGGAAGGGTTAGGAGATGGTTGAATGGTGTGGGAGACACTTGGGAAGCTTTTGGTGAATTCCTAGAGGTTTTTCCTCAATTCGGCCTCAAAACAGGCCATTTCACGAAAACCTATAGGATTCCCTATAAACCTGAAGGATACAGCCGAGAGAAAAATGGAAGGTGTTGGAGGTGATAGAAGGCTTATGGAAGGTGGTATATGGGTGGAATGAAGTGAGGAAAGGCATAGGATCAGTCAGAAATCAATAGCAAAGATAGAGGATGGTTGGATTCTCTCAATGTTCTTGGAAGAATTTGTATGAAAAATGATGAAAACTAGTGAAGGTGATGGTGAAGACAATGAATGACTATGGAGGATGGAGTGGAAGGTGGTTGCTGGCTATGAAGTCTTTGTCTCCTCCTAATGCACCTGCTCTACATAAAACATGTATAATTCCCACAAAGCTATGCAAACAAGAAGCATTCTTATAAGCTAGAAGAGCAACATTAATGAACTAACTGCCTACATTATGCATGAGGAAAGTTGCTGAAAGGAATGAAAGCATGGATGAGATCTACTACAAGAGTGAAGATAGAAGAGATGGCAATGAAATCCTACTTTGCAAAATTGATCAAATGCTAACTTAAATACAGTAACCTCTAAAGCTTATGCAAGAAATAGAAATCTATGTTTTTGGGGCTGCATAAGGGTCCCTTCCTCAAATCATGATCCCAAAGGGAGGAAATGAGGCCAAGACACCCACTAACAACCTTTTGGTATTCCTTTTATCCCTGCTAACCTTCTACTGAAGTAAGGTAGAAATGGAAGCAAACTAAGAAACAACCAATCCAATCTACACTACTTGTAATGAAAACACAACTAAAAGAAAATTAACAATGAAGCTATGAGACTAATATAAACATACAAATTCAAGAAAGAGGAGCCTTGGCTACTAGGGTTGGGCCCTAACCCAAGAGCTTCAGCCCTCTGAGTTAACTCAGTGCTGGCTCAAAAAAAAAATCATTATTATTGCCAAAATAGAAAATTACATCAACAAAACTTTCACAAGTCTGGAGCTCAATACAACTGAAGTCCCCAATGACTTCCTTAAAATCAGGGAGGCTCGGCTCCCAAACTCGAGATAAACTAGCCCTTTTTCTCTTACTTGCTCGGTTTCCTTCTAATCCTCATGGCCTAGTTGCTTGCACTCTGAGCTGGTGTGATGGATGGAGGAATATTCGAATGCAGGAGAAGTAAATGAGGAGTATGTACCTCCTACAATCCCTCTCCCTTGTCTCATTCAATTTTTAACCTTAGTATTTGCCAAAATTCCTTGATTTTCTCCTTCAATCCTACATTCAATGCATATTAGTCAACTAGGCATAATATCCAACTCTAACTCATCTCATAAACAAAATATAATAAAAAACATGTAATAAATTGTGAGAAAAGTTGGTTTGACTAAGTAGTACCTTTGTGCATGAAGATACTTTTGAAAAAGACATGAATCGTGGATTTGGAACGCCCTATTTAATTGTGATACTACGAGCTGGGAATGAAGGAATACATGCAGGCAATGGATGCCTAGGTGGTGGGCATCAACCAGTAGGGCTTTGAAGACATCATATTTTGCTTGATTGTTGGTGGTTGACCCGATACATATCTCATTTAAGAGACAAGGTGCTCGGTTAGGAGAGTATATGGCCCATGCTGCAACATCCAGATTTTTCGACCATCGAGATGCTCCGTCAGTGAACCCATGGTGATAAGCTCGAGGAAGATCCATCTGTTTACGAGAGGAGAGAAAGATTTTTAGAATACATCTATGATGAGGTGATCATCATAAATAATAAGTCATTGTACATACATGCCTACTCTAACATTTTATGGGTGAAATTTTTTGAGGTAGAGACCATTGACAGGGTTTTTTAGGCAAGTCCCATCGGGCTCTGATAATATGTATACCTGCTTACAGAGGTAATGTTTGATGATTTATGGACCCTTCCAAAGGGTTTAGAACTTCTATCATACCATGCACATGGTCTCTCTGAACTGGTTTAGTGCTAACTGAATAGATTGTATTAGAGGCGACGCTACTCATGTCATGGGATGTTGATTCCTCTAGGTTATCGTATGACTAGATACCTTGTGGAGGTATCCATCTTTAGGGCGAGTTCTGGTTATTGTGAGATAGGACATCTTGTGGAGGTATCCATCTCTGGGGTGAGGTCTTGTTATGGTGAGACAAGATATCTTGTGGGGGTATCCATCTCTAGGGCGAGGTTTTTGTTACACTAAAAAATGTCACCTTGACTACTTACAGTTAGTATGGCTCAAATCAACAGTCATGCTACCCTTTTTAGGCAAGTCTTATGCCTCTGTTATCCATCTCAAACTCAAAGAAGAGAGAAAGTCTTGTAAAAACTATGTTTATCTCTGGGGTCGCAGGTTCTCTCTAGCCTTACCTGCGGGGACGCTGACCATGTTCACAAAAGCTGCGTCCATGGACGCTCTGTATGTTAAGGGACAGGTGCGTCCTTCTGTAAAAGGCAAAATGCGCGAGTTTCATCTTAAAAAAGTTACTTGTGGTTACTTCTAGAACTTTCTAGAGGTCGGTTTGATGAATTGGATGCGCCTCCAGTTGGTTCATGTATCTCTATTAAGGGGGAACTTATCCCATCAATAAGGGAGCTATCCCACCCAAAGAGGGGGATTATCCCATTGATGGTGGACCTGAATAACCTCTTTACAGCACTATAAATAAAGACATTGAGCCAGAGGGAGGGGAGGTTGGAGCTATACATTTTCTTTGGGTAAATGCTGCAGAAATTAGGACTCCCATTTAGAACCTTGTGAGGAGAGATTGTCTTTGCTTGATTCTACTTGGAAGTGGGTGAGCTTTGTCAAAGTAGAGGAAAACCCTTGATGGACCCTGGGAGGAACTTGCACAACACCAAGGCCAGGTTGTAAGAGTTTCCTTTGTTTCGTTATTAATACAAACTGGTTTATTTTTCTCAATAGCTTGTGTTAATGAGTTATTTCATGTGTTCCTTGGTCTGCATGTTGAATATATGTTTTATTATATGAAATGCAAGTGCTTGGTAATTGTTTGATTGTTTGTGGTTGCAGGAATTGACTTGAAGGAGGAGCTCATCCGGATCGTCAAGAACGGACTTCAACAACAGCGTTTTGGAATAAGGTAAGCCTAAACACTTGTAGTTTTCATGTTGTAAAAGGTGTATTTAGAGAAAGATCACTCCATTTTGTCTTGTTTGTCATTAGAATGTCTTAGACTTCTAGGAAGGTCAGCTGTGTCCGCACCCTTGACCAATTCCGTGTGACAAATTGGCGACTCCACTGGGGAATCCATTAATGAGAAAGTCTTTTCCTTTGTGTGAACTTTGCTCTGAGAAAATCATTTTTATTTTCTGGTTTTTGACTGTGAGAATTAGTATTTGGGTGGCTTAGCTTTAGATTTAGTTAGATTTGGTTTTTCTTAACTTTTCCAGAAGGACGCACCCTCTGAGTACTGCACAGTGCGTCTTTGGACGCGCTGTTGCCGTTTGCACAGAGCGGGCCCGCGCCTGTTCTAACGGGTTGCCTGCGTCTTCCTGTAAAAATTTAGGAAAACTCCATTTTTGCTTTAATTGCTTTTAGATTTTGGTTTTTCTTAGTTTTTTCTGCCCAGATCCTTTAGTACCCTGTCAAAAATTTTCACCTGAACTTGTTTCATTAGCATTCCTGCTTTTAGCTTTCATCAATTGGGTGTTTTGAGTCTCTTTTTTGAGAAATTCTTAATTTGATTTCCTTTGGTCATTACTTGGAGGTTTCTCTCAGTCTTTTCACAATTTTGCATCTTTTTGCTTTTGTTTTTGCAAAAAAATTTCCCCCTCATTCGCCGGGGGGGGCTAAATTGTGTATGAGTGTTAATCGCCTTTGAGTGTTTTTATGTTTTGATCTTTGGAACTCTCACCCAATTTTCTCGACTTGCACTTGATTGGTTCTTAGATTACATTAGAATCATCTTGTGTTTGAGAATTCTCTCGCATAGATCACATTTGCATAATTAGAGTTCTCAGTTTCAGAATATGAATGAAAAATGTGCATAGATTACATTTGCATACTTTTCATGTGAATTGTGCATAGATTACAATTGCATAGTTTACATTCTGAAAAATCAATCGTAGATTTAGATCAGCTTTCTTTGATTTGAATTTACACAAAAATAAAAATAAAAATTGGTTTGGAATTGATTTGCATTAGTTTTTCTTGATGAAATTAGTGCATTAGAGAATTTGTTAAATTTTCTCTTAATGATCAATTTTTTGCATTGTTGGAAGTGAATGGAAACTCTCTCCTTACTCTAGTTAGGATTCATCGAATTGAAAGGATTTCATTATCATATTCGATTGCATTCAGTTGAGTCGGGTCATAACACCATTGGTTTCATCTCCATTTACCCATTTGAGTAATAACAGCCTTAATAACACAGCGCTTAATTAAAATTCATCTAGTAATTTTTACATTTCTAGGGCTCTGAAATGCCAACATAGCTTAGGCTAGGGTCTTGGAGTAGGTGAGTACTTAACTCTCCAAGACTACAAAACCAAACAGATAGTTTATCTTGAGTAGAATAAATCCAATTGTTTCAATTGCACTCTGGGAAAGCTCCTCTTAAAGGAGAAGCACGAGCTCGTGTCCGAACCAGTGAGGGGATCATTCCCCCTCGTTGGGAACGACGCCAGACAGTACGTATTATAAACCTCGGATTAACCATTGTCGAGGAGCCAGGGGTCACTTATCGGTAAACCTTGGATTGTTGTCAAGGAGCCGGTAAGGGGATTGAGCTTGCTACTCTGCCCTTGCGTGCTGTCGGAGTTTAGACTGTTCCCCCAGGTGTATTTGTTACTGTTGGTGACCTTAGTGACCATAATCTTTAGGGTTCTACCGAGGTGACGGTGGAGGGAAGGTCCCACTGTACCTGGAGCAGACGTTGGTTATACTCACTTGGATTTTCCGGGGGGTTCACTTCACTTCGAGACGGTTAAAGTGGAGGAACTTGTGCCGGTCTATTCATTAAGCAGGTTGCCGGGGTAACTGTTCCACCCGCCATTTCTGTACTGAATTCTGCGAGGTTGGGCTTCATCACCAACTAGTGTTTTTGGTCCGGAGAGCTTACTGTTTGTGTGTGGTTTGACTCCTAGATTTGATAGCGCGTGTTAATTTGTTTGTTTTTACTTTTAGAGACCATAGGTGTGAATTGTGAATTTTAGTTGTTAAGTGTGAATTGTGAATTGTTAATTTTAGTTTTAAATTGTTAATAAAATTCACTGAAGTTGAATATAATGGCAAATGTTCCGGAATTTATCAACCTAGGGACCCCTCCTAATGAGAATCCTAGTACTTTTCCTTACTTTGGAAATGTTGGTCCTCCTTATATGGCTACTTTGTCATTACCTGGATTTACAATAGGTTTACCGATATGGTTATTTTCAACTTCGTTGGCCCAAAATACTCCAATTGTTCCACCTCAACCGGATGCTTCACCTCAACAGAGTTCACCATCTCAACATCACCAACCTTCTGTTGACCCTTTACCTTCTTCGCCTAATTTTTCTTCCTCCATTTCTTCCTCTTCACCTGGTAAAAGCCTTGATGCTAGTAACCAGGAGGCTAAGAAGAAGAAGAAAGGGAAGAAGAAGAAGAAGAAGAAGAAGCAAGATAAGAAATAAGTCAACCAACCAACCGTGGCTGTAAGTGTTAGTGGTGTTGAGGAAAATTCCGACATGCACCGTAAACCCAAATACCCTTGCAGGCTTTGTAAGGGTGACCACTTCCTTGTCAATTGTCCTGGTATTCCAAAGGTCTTGGAAGTATGGTCAGAAAGATCCCATCAACTTTCCATTGATCCATCAACCAGTGATAGTCAGGTTCCTTGGAAAAAGGGTAAAGTTAGGTTTCCTTGTAAGTTATGCAAAGGGAGTCATCAAACTCACATTTGCCCTCACATGGATGAAGCCTCAAAATTGTTGGAAAACCTTCCTGTTTCACAGCAAGAATTTCCAACTGGTTACCGTAAACTTTCTCCCAACCTACCGTCAACTGACGGAGTGATTGATCTAACTTCAAGTACAGTCGATCACACTCTTCCATTGAAGAGTGAAACTCATGTCACTCAGGTTGATGATCCATTAGTTGATCAAGTGGTCGATTCAATTTCACATTCGGTCGATCACGCTCTCCCTTTCGAGAGTAAATTTCATACCGCTGATGTTCTTCTTGTTACATCGGATTCTTCTATGCCGGGGGGCATTTCACCTGTTTCTACAGAACCCCCTCCAAGCACTGAGGTCTTTTCCTTTGATTGGAATAGACTGACAGAACCTCGTCTTCCTTCCTCCATCCCTTTCCAAATCATTGTCAAGGCTGGTGGTAGGGACATACATCGTACTCAGGTAGATGAAGGTGCTTCTGTTAGTATTTTATCCTCAACTGTTTGGAAAGCTTTGGGTTCCCCTCAGCTTGCGCCTATTACGCAGAATCTGAAAGCTTTTAACAGAACCATTAGTGAACCTTTAGGGATCCTTCCTAAGTTTTCTATTACCTTGGAAGGTAAAACTGTCTGTATTGATCTTATGGTAGTTCGAGGTCCCTTGGATTTCAATTTACTCCTTGGGCGAGACTATGTTTATGCAATGAAAGCTGTCGTATCGACACTCTTTCGCGTGATGTCTTTCCCTCACAATGGCAGTATTGTGACTGTAGACCAGCTTTCGTTCCCTAGTCTTGTTTCAACTGCTAATAATATGACACCCCTAAATGTACCTGATTCTAAAGTGGTATCTACCCTGCCACGGGTTAATTATGTGGCAACTGATCCCATGTTTTCAGTTACCGATGTAAGTGAGCCTCCCACTGTTTGCTCATCTTCCTTCGATTTAGATCCGGTAATTGACATGGAAAACTCTATGGGATTACTTGAACACGATGTTCTTATCCCTTTTGAGTCCCTTGACATGTGTTCCTTCCAGAGAAGTATTCTTCCTTCTGATGAAGACCTTTTGGAAGCCATGATCAAGGTGTGTCCATTGACATGTCTTTCTTCCATTTGGAAGCCATGATCAGTAGGATTGTGAGGATAGTTTCTTCTAGTCTCAACCTCATTAAAAAATGAAACTAGAAGTCATGAGCATAGTTCCTTGTCTTGTGTCAAGCTCATTAAAAAATGAAACAAGGAGTTCCGAGGAAAGTTCCTTTTACTGTGTCAGCCTCGTTAAAAAATGAATCAGTTAGTTCGAGGATAGTTCCTTGTCTTGTGTCAAGCTCGTTAAAAAATGAAACAAGGATAGGTTATATAGATAGTTAGAAAGTAGGAATGTGAGGAAATTTCTTTTTACTGAGTCAACCTCGTTAAAAAATGAATCAGGTGTGAGGATAGTTCCTTTTACTGTGTCAACCTCGTTAAACAATGAATCAGTGTGTACGAGGATAGTTTGTTCCTCTCTCAACCTCGTTAAAAAATGAAACTGGATGTAACGAGGAAAGTTTTTCCTGTATCAACCTCGTTAAAAAATGAAATAGGCTAGTGTGAGGAAAGTTATTTTTACTGAGTCAACCTCGTTAAAAAATGAATCAGGTGTGAGGATAGTTCCTTTTACTGTGTCAACCTCGTTAAACAATGAATCAGTGTGTACGAGGATAGTTTGTTCCTCTCTCAACCTCGTTAAAAAATGAAACTGGATGTTACGAGGATAGTTTTTCCTGTATCAACCTCATTAACAAATGAAATAGGCTAGCATGAGGATAGTTCTTTTACTGAGTCAACCTCATTAAAAAATAAATCAGCTAGATTTTAGGATATGTAGGTACATTATCTAGAAAGTAGGGTTTTGAGGACAGTTCCTGTTACTGAGTCAACCTCATTAAAAAATGAATCAGGTTTGAGGACAGTTTCTGTTACTGAGTCAACCTCGTTAAAAAATGAATCAGGTATGAGGACAGTTCCTGTTACTGAGTCAACCTCGTTTAAAAATGAATCAGGTATGAGGACAGTTCCTGTTACTGAGTCAACCTCGTTTAAAAATGAATCAGGTATGAGGATAGTTCTTTTCTTGTGTCAACCTCCTTAAAAATGAAACAACTCCCTTTTCAAGTTAAATATTGAAATTAAACCTTCATTTCATCCAGCCGGTTGAATGCAATGAAGCCTGGGGGGCATGTACCTCGCTTTGCATCATTATGATGGGGGCATGCAAACTTTTTGAGCATAGTTCCTTATCTTGTGTCAAGCTCGTTAAAAAATGAAACAAGGGTAGGTTAAGTAGGTAGATTGTAGATAGTAGTCATGAGCATAGTTCCTTGTCTTGTGTTAAGCTCATTAAAAAATGAATCAAGGATTTAAGAGCATAGTTCCTTGTCTTGTGTCAAGCTCGTTAAAAAATGAATCAAGGTTTTTAGAATAAAGTTCTTGTTAGGTAGATTGTAGAGGGTAGTTTTGAGGATAGTTCTTTTCCTGTGTCAACCTCACTAAAAAATGAAACAACTCCCACAAGTCTTTCCAAGATCGTGAAAGTAAAGCTTCATTCCATCCACCTCATTGAATGCAATGAAGCTTGGGGGGCATGTACCTCGTTTTGCGTCATTATGCTGGGGGCATGCAACAAGCATAGTTTTTCGTTTCAAGCTTGCGTAAACATGAAACCGAATCCGAGCATAGTTCTTTTCCTGTGTCAAGCTCGTTAAAAAATGAAACAAATCCTCCTCTACTTGAGTCGAGAGATTGACTAGATCTCGTAAATGTTAAGTTGTATTTTTAGGTTAGTTATTTCAGTTTTTGCATAATTTTCTTACAGTTTTAGGTCGAGTCTTTCAAGTGATCTCGTAACTCAACCTTCATTTCATCCAAATGGTTGAATGAAATGAAGCTAGGGGGGCATGCACTCTAGCAGTTATGCTTAGGGGGCATCAAGCACAGTTTTATCTCTGTTTCAAGCTTGTGTAAAAATGAAACTACTCTGAAGCATAGTTTTTCTCTGTTTCAAGCTTTTGTAAAAATGAAACCTATCTCGAGTCAATTTCAGTTATTTTCAAGACTCGTTAAACTCATGAAAATACCGAGATTATTTTGCTATCTTTCATTCTCGTAAAACAAATGAAAATGCCGAGATCTTTCCGTCTTTTCCTACTCGTAAATTAAATTGAAAGTTGGCCATATGAGTACATTTTTATCATTTTTTCGAACTCGTTAAAACTTACGAAAAAGTGAAAACCATGAGTACATTTTTATCCCTTTTTCGAACTCGTTAAAACTTACGAAAAAGTGAAACCTTGGAGTTCTCTTTTAAGCCCTTTTCAGACTCTTAAAACATGAAAAGATTGCCGAGCGTTTCTTTTACACTCGTTAAAACGGAATTAAAAGACGGTCCCCTTTTAGCTCTTTTCTGACTGCAAAATCAGGAAAAGATTGCCGGGCTTTTGTCGTTTCAAACTCGATAAGGAAATAAAACGACGTGTCCTTGATCGCTTTTTACTTTTCAGGTCAACGACACTATTATGAAAGTACTCCTTGGTCGCAAGATCAAGCGGTTCCCCAAGGTATTATTTTATACTTTTTCGGGCTTGAGGGACACAAATATACGAAAAAGTTCAACGTGGAGTCTCCTTTTGTTTTTTCAGACTCTCTAAAAATGAAAAACGCCGAGTTTCTCCTATACTGGGCTCGTTAAACTTTTACAGTAAAGGACCTGTTCAATTACAAATAGGAACGAACCACTCCTTCCTAGGGTTCGAATTTAAACTAGGTTGGACTCGTCCGAAGGATGAGCTTATAATCAAGCATATGTTATCCTCCTCAAGCTTGTTAAAAATAAAGAGGTACTTGCCAGAAATGGTGGGGGAAAAGAGAGAAGAATGAGCCTGTTTGTTACCTTTTGTCTCAAAAGAAACTTTATTACCACTCTTGAACACGACACTTTTCATTCACCTGGGTTGGGAAATCTTTTACCTCACAGTTGACCAAACCACTTTGAAAGTCTTTAACCAGGTTCCGGGGATTAACTTTGAGTTATTCGTCACCAAGCCATCTGTCGTGTCGTTATGTGTTCAAGAGGTCTGTAAGCAAAAACTTTCATCTGCAAAATACTTGTCATCCATTTGACCATCCCTGAGTCAGTCCTTACAGCAACATTTCTTCAACTTGAACAATGATTTCGTGTTGTGGGCTTGCCTGCAACGGGTCGCTTTCTATCGACATCGACACATTATCTAGAAAGATGACTTAGGAATCGACAGCACCTTGAAGTCTGCATGCATCAATGGCAGGTTTCTCGCCTTTGACGTCAGTTTACATCATTGACTTTCGATCAAAGGATTCCGTGAAGTGTTCGACATCAAAACATCTATTCACATTTCACGGGTTGTGCTTGGTACTTTGAGAACCATTGACATTACTGGTGGTCTCTCTCATGCTTGTTAACAGTTTACATCATCGACTGGTAATCAAGTGGTTTCTAACATGTTCGACATCGAATCATTTAATCACATGGCTAGAATCGTACCAATTCGGGAAGTAGAAGTGAAGACCCTGGATCTAGTTTCTACCATCCAGGCTGCGAGGAGTTTTGTATTCATTATCTATGTAGACTAATCATAAACAGATGGCTGCGTCCATACTGTGTCTATAAAAGTCTATAAAAATGATGTACTGCAAGATCATTCCTGTATCAGAATAGTTAGTCCATTAGTTAAAGTTTTGAATCTGAGTATGGGAATGCCTACCTCAGTGATGATATAATCTTATCCATGTATTTTGTGTTGAAAATTGCAGGTTCCAACCAGGCCATCCACAAGACAATCCTTGAAATGATAAAGCGCTTCACCCTTCCTAGAATTACAAAACCCTAATCTATTCCAGGCTTCGCACTTTAGGGGGCAATCTGTTACACTAAAAAATGTCACCTTGACTACTTACAGTTAGTATGGCTCAAATCAAAAGTCATGCTACCCTTTTTAGGCAAGTCTTATGCCTCTGTTATCCATCTCAAACTCAAAGAAGAGAGAAAGTCTTGTAAAAACTATGTTTATCTCTGGGGTCGCAGGTTCTCTCTAGCCTTACCTGCGGGGACGCTGACCATGTTCACAAAAGCTGCGTCCATGGACGCTCTGTATGTTAAGGGATAGGTGCGTCCTTCTGTAAAAGGCAAAATGCGCGAGTTTCATCTTAAAAAAGTTACTTGTGGTTACTTCTAGAACTTTCTAGAGGTTGGTTTGATGAATTGGATGCGCCTCCAGTTGGTTCATGTATCTCTATTAAGGGGGAACTTATCCCATCAATAAGGGAGCTATCCCACCCAAAGAGGGGGATTATCCCATTGATGGTGGACCTGAATAACCTCTTTACAGCACTATAAATAAAGACATTGAGCCAGAGGGAGGGGAGGTTGGAGCTATACATTTTCTTTGGGTAAATGCTGCAGAAATTAGGACTCCCATTTAGAACCTTGTGAGGAGAGATTGTCTTTGCTTGATTCTACTTGGAAGTGGGTGAGCTTTGTCAAAGTAGAGGAAAACCCTTGATGGACCCTGGGAGGAACTTGCACAACACCAAGGCCAGGTTGTAAGAGTTTCCTTTGTTTCGTTATTAATACAAACTGGTTTATTTTTCTCAATAGCTTGTGTTAATGAGTTATTTCATGTGTTCCTTGGTCTGCATGTTGAATATATGTTTTATTATATGAAATGCAAGTGCTTGGTAATTGTTTGATTGTTTGTGGTTGCAGGAATTGACTTGAAGGAGGAGCTCATCCGGATCGTCAAGAACGGACTTCAACAACAGCGTTTTGGAATAAGGTAAGCCTAAACACTTGTAGTTTTCATGTTGTAAAAGGTGTATTTAGAGAAAGATCACTCCATTTTGTCTTGTTTGTCATTAGAATGTCTTAGACTTCTAGGAAGGTCAGTTGTGTCCGCACCCTTGACCAATTCCGTGTGACAGTTTTGTTATTATGTGGCCTATTTGTGTGGGTTTGTTTTAGTGCTACTCTTGGTGCATGAAATTGTGTAAGGTACTGACAATTCCTTGTGTGGTGGAATTGAGAGAATATGTGACAATAATACCTCATGATTTTTTCTTGGTTTGAGAGGTGCTTATAGGGGATCTAGGCTACTAAACGAAAGATATCATTAAATCTACTCAGTTCGTAGCATTTATTGATCAAATGCTGGGGGCATGCAACAAGCATAGTTTTTCGTTTCAAGCTTGCGTAAACATGAAACCGAATCCGAGCATAGTTCTTTTCCTGTGTCAAGCTCGTTAAAAAATGAAACAAATCCTCCTCTACTTGAGTCGAGAGATTGACTAGATCTCGTAAATGTTAAGTTGTATTTTTAGGTTAGTTATTTCAGTTTTTGCATAATTTTCTTACAGTTTTAGGTCGAGTCTTTCAAGTGATCTCGTAACTCAACCTTCATTTCATCCAAATGGTTGAATGAAATGAAGCTAGGGGGGCATGCACTCTAGCAGTTATGCTTAGGGGGCATCAAGCACAGTTTTATCTCTGTTTCAAGCTTGTGTAAAAATGAAACTACTCTGAAGCATAGTTTTTCTCTGTTTCAAGCTTTTGTAAAAATGAAACCTATCTCGAGTCAATTTCAGTTATTTTCAAGACTCGTTAAACTCATGAAAATACCGAGATTATTTTGCTATCTTTCATTCTCGTAAAACAAATGAAAATGCCGAGATCTTTCCGTCTTTTCCTACTCGTAAATTAAATTGAAAGTTGGCCATATGAGTACATTTTTATCATTTTTTCGAACTCGTTAAAACTTACGAAAAAGTGAAAACCATGAGTAAATTTTTATCCCTTTTTCGAACTCGTTAAAACTTACGAAAAAGTGAAACCTTGGAGTTCTCTTTTAAGCCCTTTTCAGACTCTTAAAACATGAAAAGATTGCCGAGCGTTTCTTTTACACTCGTTAAAACGGAATTAAAAGACGGTCCCCTTTTAGCTCTTTTCTGACTGCAAAATCAGGAAAAGATTGCCGGGCTTTTGTCGTTTCAAACTCGATAAGGAAATAAAACGACGTGTCCTTGATCGCTTTTTACTTTTCAGGTCAACGACACTATTATGAAAGTACTCCTTGGTCGCAAGATCAAGCGGTTCCCCCAGGTATTATTTTATACTTTTTCGGGCTTGAGGTACACAAATATACGAAAAAGTTCAACGTGGAGTCTCCTTTTGTTTTTTCAGACTCTCTAAAAATGAAAAACGCCGAGTTTCTCCTATACTGGGCTCGTTAAACTTTTACAGTAAAGGACCTGTTCAATTACAAACAGGGACGAACCACTCCTTCCTAGGGTTCGAATTTAAACTAGGTTGGACTCGTCTGAAGGATGAGCTTATAATCAAGCATATGTTATCCTCCTCAAGCTTGTTAAAAATAAAGAGGTACTTGCCAGAAATGGTGGGGGAAAAGAGAGAAGAATGAGCCTGTTTGTTACCTTTTGTCTCAAAAGAAACTTTATTACCACTCTTGAACACGACACTTTTCATTCACCTGGGTTGGGAAATCTTTAACCTCACAGTTGACCAAACCACTTTGAAAGTCTTTAACCAGGTTCCGGGGATTAACTTTGAGTTATTCGTCACCAAGCCATCTGTCGTGTCGTTATGTGTTCAAGAGGTCTGTAAGCAAAAACTTTCATCTGCAAAATACTTGTCATCCATTTGACCATCCCTGAGTCAGTCCTTACAGCAACATTTCTTCAACTTGAACAATGATTTCGTGTTGTGGGCTTGCCTGCAACGGGTCGCTTTCTATCGACATCGACACATTATCTAGAAAGATGACTTAGGAATCGACAGCACCTTGAAGTCTGCATGCATCAATGGCAGGTTTCTCGCCTTTGACGTCAGTTTACATCATTGACTTTCGATCAAAGGATTCCGTGAAGTGTTCGACATCAAAACATCTATTCACATTTCACGGGTTGTGCTTGGTACTTTGAGAACCATTGACATTACTGGTGGTCTCTCTCACGCTTGTTAACAGTTTACATCATCGACTGGTAATCAAGTGGTTTCTAACATGTTCGACATCGAATCATTTAATCACATGGCTAGAATCGTACCAATTCGGGAAGTAGAAGTGAAGACCCTGGATCTAGTTTCTACCATCCAGGCTGCGAGGAGTTTTGTATTCATTATCTATGTAGACTAATCATAAACAGATGGCTGCGTCCATACTGTGTCTACAAAAGTCTATAAAAATGATGTACTGCAAGATCATTCCTGTATCAGAATAGTTAGTCCATTAGTTAAAGTTTTGAATCTGAGTATGGGAATGCCTACCTCAGTGATGATATAATCTTATCCATGTATTTTGTGTTGAAAATTGCAGGTTCCAACCAGGCCATCCACAAGACAATCCTTGAAATGATAAAGCGCTTCACCCTTCCTAGAATTACAAAACCCTAATCTATTCCAGGCTTCGCACTTTAGGGGGCAATCTGTTACACTAAAAAATGTCACCTTGACTACTTACAGTTAGTATGGCTCAAATCAACAGTCATGCTACCCTTTTTAGGCAAGTCTTATGCCTCTGTTATCCATCTCAAACTCAAAGAAGAGAGAAAGTCTTGTAAAAACTATGTTTATCTCTGGGGTCGCAGGTTCTCTCTAGCCTTACCTGCGGGGACGCTGACCATGTTCACAAAAGCTGCGTCCATGGACGCTCTGTATGTTAAGGGACAGGTGCGTCCTTCTGTAAAAGGCAAAATGCGCGAGTTTCATCTTAAAAAAGTTACTTGTGGTTACTTCTAGAACTTTCTAGAGGTCGGTTTGATGAATTGGATGCGCCTCCAGTTGGTTCATGTATCTCTATTAAGGGGGAACTTATCCCATCAATAAGGGAGCTATCCCACCCAAAGAGGGGGATTATCCCATTGATGGTGGACCTGAATAACCTCTTTACAGCACTATAAATAAAGACATTGAGCCAGAGGGAGGGGAGGTTGGAGCTATACATTTTCTTTGGGTAAATGCTGCAGAAATTAGGACTCCCATTTAGAACCTTGTGAGGAGAGATTGTCTTTGCTTGATTCTACTTGGAAGTGGGTGAGCTTTGTCAAAGTAGAGGAAAACCCTTGATGGACCCTGGGAGGAACTTGCACAACACCAAGGCCAGGTTGTAAGAGTTTCCTTTGTTTCGTTATTAATACAAACTGGTTTATTTTTCTCAATAGCTTGTGTTAATGAGTTATTTCATGTGTTCCTTGGTCTGCATGTTGAATATATGTTTTATTATATGAAATGCAAGTGCTTGGTAATTGTTTGATTGTTTGTGGTTGCAGGAATTGACTTGAAGGAGGAGCTCATCCGGATCGTCAAGAACGGACTTCAACAACAGCGTTTTGGAATAAGGTAAGCCTAAACACTTGTAGTTTTCATGTTGTAAAAGGTGTATTTAGAGAAAGATCACTCCATTTTGTCTTGTTTGTCATTAGAATGTCTTAGACTTCTAGGAAGGTCAGCTGTGTCCGCACCCTTGACCAATTCCGTGTGACAGTTTTGTTATTATGTGGCCTATTTGTGTGGGTTTGTTTTAGTGCTACTCTTGGTGCATGAAATTGTGTAAGGTACTGACAATTCCTTGTGTGGTGGAATTGAGAGAATATGTGACAATAATACCTCATGATTTTTTCTTGGTTTGAGAGGTGCTTATAGGGGATCTAGGCTACTAAACGAAAGATATCATTAAATCTACTCAGTTCGTAGCATTTATTGATCAAATGATTAGGTTTGTTGCATAATGAAAATGTAGTGGGCGACTTTCTTTTCCAGGTGTTTTTTAATTGATTTTGGCCTAGTCTAGCCTGGTGATGGTGATGGGAGGTGAAATGGCGGGGGCCTAGCCGTCTTTTGTCCTCAAACACACATAGGACATCTAGGGGTCCTTCTTCTCCAGGTGGTGGGGTGGATTCTATGGATTACATATCTGAGTCCAGTAGATCGGGATTTGCCTTTACGAAGTTACGTATGAAATTCCTTGTTTTGTGGAATTGAGGAAGGTGAGGGAACCTGCTTTTATGATGGTTCTCCCCGCATATAGTATAGTGCATACGTGGTATTGCTGCCTAGACCTCTTTTTTAGGTCCTCTAGGGTGTTGGGTGGGACTTGGTAGCGTGTCCATAATTATGGGCACCAATCTACCAGATGGGTAGGGTCATCACATATAACACATGGTAAAGTGGAGGGGTGAAAATATGTCTTATTCCATCCTTGTGTGTTGTATGAAGGTGCAAAGCTAGATGATGCCTCTTCCTGTATGTAGAATATGTTTTGGAAGATTTTGTTCTCTGGAGAGAGGGTTGGTGCTATGGACTCATTGTTCATGGTTTAGATGAGACCTTTTAGTATCTTTTGGAGTTTATCGATATTTGGACAATGGTGAGTGTAGTGTCCATATTTATCGGATATGGTGCACGCATGGTTTGTATGTACTTCCTTGTTACATAAGGGTATGACTTTCGCTTCTTTTGATGGATCTGAGGTTACCACTGTGTTCGAGGAATTCATTATTTTTTTTAGTTCGTATATTTCGGGACATATATGAGTTGGGTGCCCAAAAGCCTCACATAATGTGCATGGTTGTACGGGTTGGGAGGAGTTGGAATTTTATCCTTTTTTATCATTTTGTTTTTCTTTTCTGGTGGCTCCAATCGTGGAAGGTGCCAAATGGTTTTGAGTAGGAGTGCTACTCTACAATGGAGGTATAGGGAAGCTCCATTCCTGCATGTGTGATGACTCAACTGACACAATCATGGGGATTAGGTACCAAATTGGTATTGCAAGAGTCATATTTGGTAATGTGAGGGTTTTCATGGCTTGGTGTAAGACAAACCTGGGTGGGGGGCATAATAAAAGGGTTTTCATGATTGTGGGAGGTAAAGACTTGACTTATTCAGTTGCATGTGTTGAGGTGTCTAGAACTGATTCCAGTGTTTGGGCGGTGTTTGATGAAGTGATCATGCAAGTTGGTGCTCCGATATTTGGGACAATCTCTTGTATTACTGGAGGGTGTCTTGGGAATGTTCCTAGGAGGGTTGATGGCTTAAACTGGCCTAGGTTGAGCTCAATGTAAGTAGTCACCACTTCTTGGGATACTCAGGGCGTCGTGCCATCTGATGTGGGTGAAGTTGTCTTCTCGTAGTATGTGAGTTGATCAATGGTAATGACCTTCCCCTCGTGGGGGAACATCATGATTCTGAACACCGATGAGGTGACTGTGAGAATTTCATACTTATAGCTTCGACCTAGGAGGATGTTGTAATTCAATTGGGTGTCAAGTACTTAAATGTCTATTAACACAGTTTTTCTAGCTAACTTAACTGGAACTCTATGGTATGATGGATGGGGGCGGAAGGGCACCCATCATACCCTCTAAGCATTATGTTAGAAGGCTTAAGTTTAAGGGATCCTAATTTTTTCAAATGGATTTGGACATGATGCATGTGGAAGCCCCTTCATCGATGATGGATATTGGTATTATAGACTGGGACATGGATTTGGAAAGCGATGGTTGAGGGTAGTGATGAGCCTCGTTATTGCAACAAGGATGCTACAACTCCCAAGGCTATTGACTTTAATTATCAACCTGAGGTTCATACAAAATTAATAGGTATTGGCACTATATGTGTAGCATACAATGTGTCCTTCCTTTCTTGTCGTGAGAGAAAATAAATGTTGCCTATTTGCAGGAATGAAAGACTGAATTTAAAAATTCTTGTAAAGTAACATGAAATCCTCTATCTACTTATTAACACACTTTGCTTTCAAAATAACCCTATTTTAACCCTATTTGTCACATGTGATGTTTTAACTAATCAAAGCATGAAATCTGATCTAGAGAGTACTAACTGTTGTGTGCATGTGTAAATATAAAAGAACTCATTTGTTTTTAATCTTTTCGCTTTATAAATGCAAATTCTAATCTTTCCTTTATCTTTAGCAGGGGAGAGAGGTGTGGAGGAAGAGGGGTACAATGATTTTGATGGCTTGGAGGTCAAGTAGGGGCCTAATCCCAGCTTCAATGTTGATTTTTCTCAATTCAGGCTTAAAACAGGCTGCTACAGGATTTCCTATAGTATGTACTAGTTCTCCTACAGGATCCCCTAGTTCTCCTACAGGATCCCCTGTATTACTACAGGATGTTATAGATTTACTATACGAAATTAAAATTCATCGAATGAAAAAGCAAATAAAATCCAAATTGGATGGGACAATTTTTTTTATTGACTAGGATATCTTAGGTCCCCATTCCAAGTTGAATCACTCAAAAGCACCTCCGTTAACCCATGCTAAAAAATAGCAGAAAATTACTAGTCGAAAATACAGAAATTCGAGAACTAGTGAGCTAGTAAATCTATAAAATACCTAACCTAATCAAGTGCAAACGTAATGGCGTAACTTTTGTTAAGAACTAGAATTTTTTTTTATCTAATTCAAGTGGAGCTAACTTGATTGAAGCTCGTTAGAATGCTCTAAAAAATAGCAAAAATTTACTATTCTTGGCCACAAAGGAGTTCCAGAAATATAGATTTCACAATAAGAAAGATAATGCAAGTAGATAAATGATTACTATGACCTTCCAAAGCTTTTCCAAGGATGAAATAATGCTTGTTATCCTACAAAAGAACTTACATCAACCATTTAACCCAATCCTACAATAAGATATCATTAATACTAAATGCAGAAATGGAAAGAAATAAAAATAAGAGATGCATGTGAATAAGAAGTGAAAAGAAGGAAAGAAAATGATACAAAAGGGCTTTGAGGCTCTTGGGATAGCCAAGCCCAAGGAAAATCAGATACTTATGGAGGAGAACAAGATTTAGAAGCTGAACATGACACTAATATTCATTATTTTCATCAATACAATTACATCCCTGCAAGAAAATACAATGGAGCTGAAAAATACGAATTCTCTCCACAATAAGACTAATGCAAATCTATCCCTAGAGGAAAATTCGACTTGGTACTTATAAAAAATGATTAGGAATCATTCCCAATGAATGGAGGAATCTTTCCCCATCAAAATCCCTTGATTAGTGGATCTGGTTCCCAATACTAGGAATCTGCATTAAATGGGAGGGAACACCTTCCCAGATTTTTTCAATCATTGGAGTTTCACAATTTGTGCCATAATTCCATAATATCTTGTTCATTTATTATTTGATAGTGATCCTCCTATAGTAGGGAGAAAGTCCCTAAAATATCTCCTCCTCTGTTACGCAATGGATCCCCCTATAGCGGGTTTTGGGGGCTTGAAGCCTGAGGTTTTGGTCAAATGTAATGTAAGATCCCACAAAATGTGGGCACAGAGCGCGAGAGTCTAGGATAGTCCACCCTAAAATATTGTAATTTAATATAGAATGTGTCAGCCTACCCATGGTCTGTGGACCATGGGAATGTATAAATAGAGCAAGGCTCTAAGGGTAGAAGTCAATTTTTGAGGAGTCTAGATCTTAAGTGATATGGGTTTTTGAATAAGGAATTTGATTTGAGTCTGTAAGTCCGAGTCATGGGTTGTAGTAGTAAGAGGAGGTTCTGCAGCTATGTGCACAGAGGCCTGGAAAATTCTGCAGCTGTGTGTGCGGAACCATGCAGCTGAGTGCGCAGGGCGGAGTTGAGGTTGTAACATAACAGAAGTTTAATAAAAGATATGTTGATTATGAAATATTGTGCATCTACTCGTAGATCTGTGTGGTTATGCTTCTGTTATAATTTTATGCATCTCTTTACAGTTTATGTTTGCACGCACTTGTTATGAATGTTGAATGATTGATAAAGACTCCTGGGCCCACAAAATTTAGTCAGATCTATAATAATAACATAGTAAGGGTAAAGGATTTAGACCCCGCCTCTTGGTGCTCTGTACAGAGCTATGCGAAGGTTCGGCAGCTTTACGGAACAGCGCAAGCGCGCAAGATTGGTTTGAGAACTTCTCGGACCTCATCAAGACATCCCTAGGGTGCAGAAACTTGGTTCCAACACCCTCCCATACTACCTCGGGTGAGACCTCGGTCCGTGCTTAGCGGACTGTTGCCAAAAGGGCCAGTAGTTTTGGGATTTGTTTGGCTAAAATACTTCTAAAGCTGGGTCAGGCCCCAATAAGCCAACATCCTCCAAATCTTCATGGTCTACCCAATATTCTCATAATATTCCACAAAAATAAATAATATTAGGCACAAATATGCAATTATTCATAAAACTTCCTAATGAATATATTAAAGCTAAAAATACATTATCTAATGCAAAAAGAGAGGTTTAATGTGCTGAAGGATGGTCATAGGCCTTAGTTTATGTTTAATTTAAAGGCATGGGCTTTAATTTATGTCTAATTTAGAGGCCCATCAGGTAGCTGAGGAATAGCTTTGTATAAGTCAAAGACCATGAGGAGGGAATTGGATGGGTTGATTGTGCCTAAAGTTGAAAGTAGGGCTTTCCACTGAGTTGGGAATGTCTACATGACTTCAAGTGTTGACATAGTTGATGATAACTGAGCCAAGTCATCAACTATGCTGTAACTGTGGGAAGCTTTTGAATTGGGCCCTACATGCTGTAAAGGTCCTTTAACCATTTTGGGCATGACATCTATGGGAGGTCACGTAATGGTCAATGGTCCAGTAGGTATAGCCTTAGCTGAGGTTAACAGACTAGGCTTTGGGGGAGCCTAATAAGTATGATTCCTCATTTGCAAGAGGATGTCCTCTCTTGTCATGAAGATATCATGGTTAGGAGTATTGTTGAGGTTCCCTGCAAATGGGTTTTGTTGCTAGATATTAACATTTCCTTGATGGGGAAAGGGTTCATGTATGACTGTAGTTAGTTCGAAACTTTTCCCCCCACTATCTTGTATCCTTTTTAAACTGAGAAGCTAGGGACAATGATGGGTATAATGGTCATACTCCTGACAGATGGTGCATGCATGATTAGTCTAGAGAGTAGTGTTCTTGCCCTATATTTGCAAGTTGTTATTGGCAGTACCCTAGTTTTGGTTCTGGTTGGGGTTGTCCCTTCTCGGTGCCCATGGGGGTTGCTTCTGATTGCTACCTCCCCGCTCGGGCTCTGGTTGCTTCTGATTGCTACCTCCCCGCTCGGGCTCTCCCTTTGGCTTATTTTTTGGTTTTTTCCTAGCACCATTAGAAGAATTAATCAAATTTGGTTTTTCTTTTGATTGATGTGATGAAGTCAGAGATGGTTTCACTAGATTTACCTATGCATTTTTTTTCTTTGGTGGGTTGTTCTATTGCGACGTTGGGAAAGGAGAACATTGGTTCTCCTATCCCTGGTTAACGTACTAGTTTGGGGGAGCAGACATTTTACTTGTACTCTAGGAGAAGTATCGATTTCCCTGTGGGGGATGATATGAGCCTCCTTGGAGGGGTTGGTGTTAGTTAACCTTGTTACCTCTATTCTACATAGGTGCAAGCTGACCATTATAATACCTAATATTTTGTAATGGTGGTGTAGCATCGTAAGATGGGCCATTCATTTGATACGGGGGGTATTATTTGCTATTGTTGTGATGTCTTTTGGATAGGGCCCCAATTAATCCGTCAACAGTATTGGATGCACATGTTATTTCTTGTTAGTATTTGTTGGGGTCAACAACCATGAGAGAAGACAGATCCGTGAAAGAAGACAAAGGCATCAAAGGCTTCTTTCTACCCAATCACCCTCACTAAGGGGGATTTGCATGATATCAGCGAAACGGTGAGGGATGTCACCACGAAGGCCCTCTAGCAGTTTGAGGAACAACAACAGTTGGTATTGGGGGCTCTTAGGACATAGTTGCAAGAGTTGCATGTACACACTCCACAGGCTGCCATAGTGTCCACCAACCTCGCGATTGGCACTTCGACTGTCGAGGAAATGTTGCACACAAGGGTGACCAACATGATAGTGCTACCAGATGGGGAACTTACTACAAAGAAGGAGGCCGACAGGGCCACGATCAGTAATTTGAAAGGGGTTGGATTAAATATGGCCACACTCCCTTGGGAGACACTCTATCTGTTGTAGGATGGGGTCACCACAGAACTTCGAGCCAGGGAGAGTCGCGCACTGCAGGTGATGAGCAAGAAGAACATCAACATTGAATAGTTGGGCCTACGTCGCAATGAGGTAGTCAAGCAGAATCAAAAGATTATGTAGGTGATAGAGGAAGCCTGCCGAATGGTCCCAAAGTTGGACATTCAGGGAGAAGAACCAGTGGAGGCACATGTCCATAAATTGGCCACAAGGGTGTGTGATGCTAGAGAAGAGATGGCTAGGGTTCAGCTGGAGCTAAACTTGCAAATCGCAGAACTGCAGTTGAAGGCTCAGCCTTCAACTCCGCCAAAAATCAGGGAACAACAAACCACTATTGTTACAGTAGCAACAACGACGGTTGACAGTGTAGTGGCAGACTGCATGTAGTTGTTCGAGCAGTCATTCGAGGTCCTAACTACCCTATAGGAGGACCCGAATGTAGAGTGCCTAGAGACAAAGGCGCATGAGCTACAACAGAAGTATGATGAAGTAAAAGGGACCACGCAGACAATTTCCCTTACATAGAGGCTTGCAAGGATGTAGGAGGCAAAGGTGCTCAAGGAACAGGTGGATGCCGCTCGGCATAAGGAAGTAGTCTTAAAAGCGCACCTACAGCCATGGATCGATGAGGCTTATACAATTACAGCCTCCATTGAAGAAAAGCTCGCACAACTACAAGCAACTCAACAGAGGATTCAGGGCAGCAGTTCAACAACAGTAGTCACCGAACAACACGTGGAGGAAGTTCAGCAAGCAGCCGCTTAGTGCGTTGTTGAAGTTGTAGGGATCCAAACAACGCTGGGAGGTCTTTGCGCTAAGATCTCTGCACCTACAGAGAGACTCAAGGGTGAGTCACGATGTTTGTGTTGGGGGTCTATTGGGTGCAGGATACCCCAAGGGAAGTGTTAGGACATAAAGCCCAGATTTTGGTTCGATTTTGTAATTCCAATGTAAAGACTCTGCATTTTGTGGGTGTGGAGAGCATAGTTGTTAAAGAGTCATAAGGTTGTCTACCATTATTTTGATAATGTAATGTCGATTGTAGAATATCTACCCATGGTCAGCGGACCATGGGATTGTATAAATAGAGCTAAGCTCTAATTATTCAAAGGCATCTAATATCTAATACAATATGGAAAATCAATGATGAAGATGTTAGAGAGATAGCTCTAAAGTGTAAGTCTAAGTTTTGGGTTGTAGCATAAGTAGAGGCTCTATAGCTGAGTGCGTGGACCCCTGCAACTGAGTGCGTAGGGCGAGTCGAAGATGTAATCATATGGAAGTATTAATAAAGAGAAGTTGCCTATAAATTTTGCATCTTATTTCCTATTTATGCATCTATTATATTGGGTATGAATTTCACTTCTAATGCTTATATGATGCACGGATGTGTATAGTTGTATTGGTTAAGTGAACGCAAGTAACAACATATGTTTATGCGAAGCTAACTAAGATATGATAATAAGATAATTAAGATACTTATCCTAGTTTGGGAAATATCGCAGTTCACTGCCCTAGTAGTGCGAAAGAATTTCAGCCCCTGGTTAGGGCTGCACGAAAGCAGATTGTAACACTTCGCAAAGGTACTAAAGGGTAGAATAGAGCGTGAAGCAACCTGTGTGAAGGCAGGTATAGTTGGAATAAACCGACATCACAACCATCTCAAGGGTGCGGAAACTTGGTTCCAGCATCCCCCCATAGTGCTTCGGGTGAGACTTCAATCCACGTTCCACGAGCTGATACCGAAAGGGCCAGTAGTGTAGGGATTTGTTTGGCTAACTAACGCTGAACCTGGGTCAGGCCCCCTCAAGCCAACAAGATTTCATGTGTAGGGCATCTAGGAGTACATGGTAAATGTACCTTGACTGGTTGTGTTATCTAACCAGCTCAAAAAATAGAAGAAAAAATAGATCAATGCCTTCAAAATCAGCGTCTTCGAGGGGGAAACCTCCTTTACATTACACAAATGAACAATCCTTGGATGATACAAATGAAAAAACCTCCTTTCTATATATAGGAGTCTAACGGGTCACAATATAATCAAAGCCAACCTAACAATAATAATATAAGGGCACAACAATAACAATAGTGGGCTTCTATGGGGCACAATAATAACAATATGGGGACAATAGGGGCACAACAATAACAATAAGGGCTACAATGACAATAGTAATGGGGGAATCACTAGTATTATAGGGACCTAACATGCCCCTTTCCTTCAAAAAAGTGTTGTCCTCAATGTTTGAGTAGTTCTAGATGCTTTTGTATAAAATTATCACCCTACCATGTGGAATCTTCAGTGAGTAAGTTCTTCCACTTGATGAGATAACCCAAAATTGATCGATTTCATAGCTGTCAAGTTCTTGCTTCTGTGACTGCTTCAGGCGCAAATATGATTTTTCCTTCCTCGTCAAGTTCTGGAAATATTGTTTGAACTGGGATTTTGTCACCTATAACCTTCTTTAACCATGAAACATGGAAAACTGGGTGCACTTGGGAAGCTGCAGGAAGCTCTAATTTGTATGCCACAGTACCAATTTTTTGCAACACCTTGTATGGACCATAATACTTTGGTGATAATTTATTATCCTTCTTAGCTTGCTCGAGGGACATTTTTTTTATGGTTGTAGCTATAGGAATACCCAGTCACCTACATTGAAACTTCTTTCACTGCAATGTTGATCTTCCTGTTGTTTCATTCTATTCTGTGCCAAAGTGAGGTTATCCTTTAAGAGTTGGATAACCTATTGTTGATGCTCAATGTGATCTTCCACTTCTTGAACCTTAGAATTTTCTCTTAAATATGATGTGATGGAAGGTGGATGATATCCATAAAGTGCCATATATGGGGTCATTTGTGCTGCAGTATGGAAGGAAGTGTCAGCCAGAGGTAACCATTTGACCCATTGTGTCTGTTTATCATATATAAAATAACGAAGATATCATTCCAAACATTTGTTTACTATATCAATTTTCCCATCAGATTGAGGATGATAAGATGAGTTATGAGCTAACTAAGTACCAAGAAAAGAAAATAATTATGTCCAAAAATTTCTAGTGAAAATGGGATCTTTATCACTTACAATAATATTTGGGTTTCCATGTAGCTTTTGAATTGTTTTCATAAATGTAGTAGAAACTGTACTTTCTTTAAATGGATGCGATAATGCACAAATGTGTGCATAGTTGGTAAGTCTGTTAACTACCACCATGATGACACTCTTTCCTTTGGAGTTTGGTAAACTTGTGATAAAATCCATTGAAATGTCCTCCAAATGTTGGCTTGGAATGGATAAAGGCTGTAATAGACCTAGTATCTTAATTTTATCAACTTTACTTTGTTGGCAAACCAAACATTCCACCACAAAATTTTGAATATCCAATTTAAGGACATCGAAGAAAAAAAATCTTCTTAACCCTGTGGTAATTTTTTAAAAATCCCAAGTGCCCTCCTAAGGGAGAGGTGTGCAATTCCATAAGAATATTTTGTTTGAGTTGGGAATTCTTACATAGGTATAAGCGATCTTTGTACCATAACGAATCATTTTTCCAACTAAATGTATCATATGTATTGGGATTGTTAGAGTCGGTCTGGTCAGTCCTCCGTCAGAGATCAAAACTCTTTATGCATTTCATTTTTAGGAGTCCCGCTCCATTCACCCAGCTGAATTCTGCTAGGAGCATGCCATAATCTAATGGAAAAGGTCATGCTAGTCATTTCCCCTCATGTCTGGCTCTTGATGGCTTAGGTCTTTTGTCAATGATCACTAAAGTCCATGACAGTCAAGGTTTGGTCCTTTAATGGACAAAAGTCATTTTCGATAATTAGGTCTAGGGATTAATCAATTTGGTCTTCAACCATGTCCAATAAAGCCATGCAGGCCAGAGTGAGGCCCTTACAAAGTTATGATTCAGAGAGTTTCATCGTCATGTGGAAAAATTTCGACTATTCTTCAAAACTCTGTTTTGAAGAAAAGTCAAACAGTGTCATGTTGGTTCTAGGTACTATTTCTAAATATGGAGGACTGGGACCTGGGGGATCATGCAAAGTTCCCACAGTTGGAAACCAACAAATATTTGAAGAAGGTCTACTATGAGGAGTCGGTTGTTACAAGGCTTGAGCCAATGAAGTGGGCGACCAAAATGGAGTGCTCAAAATTGCTTAACATGTTGTGGGTGCCACACTTTAGCCACAACATCATTAATACTATCTGTGAGTGCCAATTCCTGGTGTTGGTTCATGATGGGTTCCTCTGGCTGGGAGGGTCCATTCCAATTGACATAGTGTTGATCCATTGAATAACCTTGTTGCCTTATGAGGGTGAGAACCCTGCAGATGCTTTTGCGAGGAAATCGCAGGAGAAGAATCTAGTCGATCGGATGAAGAGCGACTTTGGGTTGGTGAAGAAGTCATGCAGTTATGCCATTAGCTCCATATTGGATGGAGTTATGCAGTTTGTTGTACAAATTTTTGCTTGTAAAATAATGCGGAAGTGTCACGTTGATGAAGTGTCGGCACCAGTAGTATGTCTGGCTACGTAGTGTAGTAAAGGGGTCCACTACAATTGGGCCAAGTATCTTTGTCACGAGTTCCTGGAGGATTTTCGTGAAGCCCAGGAGGATGGAAAGGCATTCCACTATGCATGGTTACTTCTGTTGATCACACTGGTGGCATGGAGAACACCTAAGGAGAGCCAGTTCCCAACACAGGATCTAGATTTGTGCAAGGCTGCGAAGTTTGCTTCACTGTGGGTGATGAAGGATCATGAATGCATCATGGAAACCAATATCTTCTGGGTCTTTTTTGAGACAGAGTTGTGGATGGTTATCAACCAACGACTGTGAATATCGCCAAGTTTACATGTGCAGTATACTAATATTTCATATTTCAAGGCAGATTTCCATAATCTATCCATCCGCACAAATAAGGATGCCATAAGAACATGGAATATGTTACCATATCTGGCCACAAAAGAAGAAATTATGGGGGTCATGAGAAAATGGCCAAGCAAATCGCTCATCCCATTTGATGAAGGCACATGAAAAAGTAAGGCTGCAGAAGGCAAATTCCATTTTTAAAGCCTTCCTTAGAAAATTTCTATTTGTATTTTTTGATGATATACTAATCTACAAAAAGTCTTGGAAGGATCATGTTCAACATGTTGACAGGGTTCTCAAACTATTGAAGGAGAAGCAATTATATGCAAAAATCTCCAAATTTTTCTTTGGAGTACAAGAGGTGGAATATCTGGGTAATATTGTATCTCATGAAGGTGTTAAGGTAGACCCTAGCAAAATTAAAGCCATTAAGGAATGGAAAATCCCCACATCCATAAATAATTTATGAGGATTTCGTGGGTTGACATGGTATTATCGCAAGTTTGCTAAGAATTATGGGAGAGAAGCAACACCGCTAACAACATTATTGAGGAAATATGAATTTTCATGGACTCTAGAAGAAACGAAAGCCTTTGAACATCTTAAAGAGGCAATGTGCCAAGCACCAATCTTAGCTACACCGGACTTCACAAAAACCTTTAGTGTGGAATGTGATGCCTCAGGAAATAGAATTGGTGTTTTTTTTAATGCAAGAAGAAAGACCCAATTTTTTTGAAAGTCATCTAATCAAAGGAAAGTATTTACACAAAGCTATTTATGAGAATGAAGTGTTTGCAATACTACATGCACTTAAGAAATGGTGACCCAACCTAATGGGAAGACACTTCAAGGTAAAAATGGATCATGATAGTCTTATATGCTTTTTAGAACAAAGATTATCTTCAGAAGAGCATCAAAAATGGGTCACAAATATGTTGGGTTATGACTTTGAAATCATCTACAAAAAGGGGAAGAAAAATGTTGTGGTAGATTCACTCTCAAGAAAGGATGAGGATGTGGAAGCATTTCTTTGCGCCATTTCTATTATCCAATCAGATCAGATAGACAAAGCAAGGGATGAATGGAAGAATGACAAAGAAGTGTGGGAGCTTATTCAAAATTTATAAGAAGATCCCTATTAGCACATAAATCTACCTTAGGCTAAAGGAAGGCAAAATTCAATGTAACCACAAACCACGCTTAGTCTGGTAGCTAGCCCTACCAGAACAGGAGAGGGCTCTCTCCGAGTCACGCTCAGCGAATAAGTAAACGGAATGGTCTGAGATGACTAACAGTGAAATATTGATCTTAGGCTAGTAAGTAAATATGGATACAAGAAGCAATTTTTTATGAATGACTGAGTTTCTGGGATGGTATGGGACCAACGAACAACAATGAGCAGAGAATTTAATATAAAGGCACAGATTACTTCGTGAGGCAAGACAAGCGGAAAGTCTATCAATTTAGTTTGAGATAATGCGGAATGGAGGAATTTCTTAGGAGGGTGAAAAGGGCATAAGTACATCAATCCTTTTCAACAGAAGAATAACACTGAACATGAAATTTTCCCACAGGCAGAGCAATAAAAATGAATTCTACCTTATCTAACTTAGAAAATTTCACTGGAAATGAATATGAAATTAACTGGAAACATTACGAAATGCATATGAAACATAAGAGACACATTTTCTACACTCACAACCACATGAATCTCATGAAACAGAGCCGCTGCCTTTCATTAATCCTTTGTCAAAATATACAATGAAGAACTGAGTTTCTCTCCCACAGTCTCCCAAAAATTACAAGCCAACCCTTTGCAAATGGTTTGCATACAATAAATAAACTATGCCATGAGGAAATAGAACGACCAAGAGTTGGGGAGTTTTTTGAATCATTACAAAGTGGAAGTGGAAAGCCAACCATTAGTTACAGGTGTAGCGTTACAAAAATGACAAATGGCTTGGGTGAATGCTCGCCTTCCTTTGCCACTTGGATAGAAGCCAACCTTTAGTGGAAATACTTTAAATTTTGCCTTAGGTGTCGAAAAAAGTGTAGTGTAGATGAGCGGGCCCACTTGGAGAAATTCGCAAATCGAAATGTCGCGAAACGGAGGTGATTTGGCCCTTTTCTCTATATGCGCCTGTTCGGAGCAGAGGTTCACCCCCGCTTATTAGAGATGGTATCCACGATTCAAGGGTTGCCCAGGGAGGTCAAATCTGTAACGCTAATACTTATTTACAACCGGTCCTGAAACACCTGTAAAAGTCTGCTGGGAATGTCGAAGTATATTTTCTTATTTATGTATGAAGTCTCCTACTGGCTTGCTTGGCATCCTGCCTTGCCATCTCTCTTGGTCCTGCCGAGGGGAAGAGAAGAGATTGGGCGGTAGCAGGCTGGTCCGGGATGGGGACCGGAAATCGACGTGAAAGGGGGAAGCCAGAGACGATATTCATTAGTTGTGCCTACTGCCTCCCGGGGCTAGGCGTAGCAACGAACGAACGAATAGGGGTAAGAGGGCGGGGGCCGGGCAAAGAGAATTAAGTTCGTCTAATTACTTTACTTTATTTCTAGGCACTAAAATGCTAGGCTTCATACGTTCTACTACGCCCGGCTGCTGCTCCCACTACTGCTTCGGCAGCGTCAGAAGCTCGAACATCTGGAGCAAATAATGGATAGGAATAATATGTTTCGGACGTTCTAGATGGTGCCTCCACGTTCTGAGTGAGGGAATGCACGATCACCTTTGACTTGACTTGATCAACCGGAATCTAAATAATTGAAATTCCAATTGGTAACTTGCTTTTCGGGGGCTGCCTTCTGGGATTTAGCCAAGCTGGGCGACCGTCTACTCTCGTTTAGAGAGCGTCTTCTTGTCGTCCGAAACACCTATGACGAGATGTTCGAGCTCAATAAGATTCTATGCTGCCTTCGCGGATCAATTAAATGCTAAAGTGAGATGTCCCACCTTCCTTAGCTGCTTGCCAACAGAACTGCTTTTCTTGCTTAGAGCCCGATTCCCTCCTTGTCTGAGCGCTAGTTACGAGTTCTGGATCTCGAACAGAAAGATCGGTCTGAAAGGAAACAACAAATGAGAATTAAGACTCAGCTGGGCTTTAAAGAAAAATCTAACAGAGTCAAAAAGAAATCATTACCGCCCCGTTTCGAGCTTCTCTTGCTCGTGAGGTGCACTTTCCCTCTATAAGAGTATTCCGCTGATGTGACACCAAGGAAAGAAGGATCGGAGTCAGACCTATATATAAAGGCAAGCGCAATAAGATCACCGAAAGCTAGATGCGACTGAGGGTCCCGCAGTGGCGAAGAAAGATAGATAGGATTTAGCACCGGGTTTAACACATCAAAAGGAAATAGCGTATCGTATAAGGGGTGAAAAGAGCCTATTCACCCAGTTCAATAGCGCCAGTTCAGTTAGGATAGCTGGCAGCCGGCAAGCTCGAAGATCTAAGAATGGCAAGAAATCGAGATAGGATCATGAAGGTAGCGTGTCCATCTCGTGTAGGCTCACCAGTTCCAAATGGGAGAAAGCAAGCAAGAACGAAAGATAGCGCCCATAGCTAATAAGAATAAGGGCGAGAAGAAAGTACGAAAGAAGCATTCACATCCAAATCCGAATCCGAAGCCAGCAGATACATCAGCGTACCGCCATTCATTCCTATCCCGGGTGGTAGAGCTTTCTCGTTGATCGTTTGTTGATCGTCGTTCTTTTTCATTAATGAAATTCGAATCCTCTTTTCGGATATGTTGTTTTAGTTGATGGAGTTGCACACACATCGCATCCTTCTTGCTTTCATCTTTTGTTAGTGAATCGGGAAGGTCAGGCGAAGCCGTAAGAGTTTCCCCCCGTCCTAGTCTTAGGGCTATCAAAGATGGCGTATAGACAGATCGGTCCTATAGTACGAAATAGAATGAATAAATGGCTTGGGCAGCATCACTTGGTCGGCCTTTCGCTCCTTATCTCTCTCAATCTGAACTTTAATGAAGCTTGTTCGGGGTCGCTAGACTGAGCTAGGTAGCTAGGCGAACTGCTTCTTTTAGGTAACCTAGTTCATGTGGAAACTAGATGACTTACCTAATATGACCTAGTGAGACCTCTGATTCTATCGAATCCCCGGATTAACAACTAGGCTACCTCCTTGCAGTTTGATCTAAATTCTATAAACTTAGATGTTGAGCTGACTGTCTCACCCATATATGACTTGCCTTAGTTAGCCGGCTTTCATATGTCTCTTTGCTACAAAGCAAAGGATAGACCCCCTCAAACCCCCGCGATAGAACTCCTATTCGTAGATCACTCCTTCAGCTACACTTCAGTCTGACTTCACCGGGAAAGAAGACTTCAACTCTCGCGTCGGGTCTTATAAAGAGCGGAAAGCTCGCAAAAGGAGCCGTCACAGAAGTGTTTTATAATATAATATAATTATAATTGGTGGTTTACTCGGAGCGCGGGGAAGCGTTTAGCAGAAGCGCAGATAGATAGAGCCCCGACCCTTATGGAAGCACGCACTCCATTCCAACAAGGAAGTTGAAAGCACCCTCCTTTCCTTGTCCAGCTCCTTATAAACTATGATGGAACGGCAACGAACGAAACCTTATTCAGCTCTTTGTTCGTCTTGCTTTGATCGCTTTGATCATTCGCTCCGCTCTCTTCTGTACCCGAACGTGAGGCATCCTTGGCCCCTGTTACATTGCCACTTTCTGTCTTATTAGTTGTGAGATGGACCTTGCCCTAATCAGGTGGGTGTTTCAAGCGTTCTGAAAGAAAAATGCCTTCCAGAATCAAACATGTTTCATAGGGGTCGGTAACTAGAGTAGAGAGAAAAAGCGTAATTACATATATAATAGTGGAATTTTCTGGTGTAATTACTGCCCTTGATTGCTTATTGGGTGGGGCGTTGGTTGAGCCTGCTTGCGCATCCTCTCACTCTCCCCGGTCATCGAGCAAGAATGTCCTTTCCCGTTGGTCATTCTTTATATATGTCATTATTGACCGATAAGATGGCGGAGGTTTGAACATCTTTCTCTCCTCTCCCTCTTGGGTTTACTTATTGGGTGGGGGGCTTATGGTCGAGCACCTAAAGGTTCAATTTACTTATTGGGTGGGGGGGCTATGGTCGAGCCTGCTTACGCATCCTTAACAGTCGAGCACCTAAAGGTCCTTATGGTCGAGCACCTAAAGGTCCTATTCTTACGCATCCTCAATTGTCCTTTGTCAGATGCGGGTCCATTTGTGTGGTAGGGGCCACCTCCATATAGGGGAGGTTTCTATGTGGGCAGCCCGAGAGAGCTGCGAGCACGCATAATCAATCGAGTGGAGGCCGTATCCTTTTGGGTACCAATGAAATAAGGTTATTCGATCCATTGAGTAGCATTCATTCCATGCAGACCTGTTAACTACAACACGGACACCCTATTCTCACTGAAAGCGGTAAGAGAATACCTAATGTGATTGATAAGTAAATGATTCTCACCCCTGCTATGGAAGGCCAACCACGCCTGGCCATGGCGCCTAGCCCTCGGTGATTCCGTCCACCCCACCTTCATTTCTTCAATCATTTACTCAAGTTGGTCATGACCAATTAGGTCATTCCCTCAGCAAGCAATACGATCGGGGAAAGCCAATAATGGGGAATAAAGTGAGATGAGGGCCAAATTGATCCAATCGATCTGTAGTATGAAGTAGAGACTGAGGGGCAAGGCTTAAATCACATTTAAGTCAAAGCCACAAGTTGCTATCGCCTGTCCCGAAGCTCGAGAGGTCCTCCGAGGATCGGACGGGGCCCGGCTCAAAGCAAGCAGCAAAGTCAATCCATCCATCCAGAAAGCATTCAATCAAGGAGGCAAGGAAGGCGGGGTGCCAAGAATAAGGACCTACTTCAAATATGGATGGGGAAGTGATTCCAAACGACTCCCCTATTCCTATAGATAGAGGCAGCCATTCTTTGCATTCTCTCCCCTCTGGTGGGGAAAGGTAGCGGGGAAAGAGAGGCACCCCCCATATATCTTGCCTCTCTGGGGCCGTGGGAAAAGAGAAGGAATGAGAGGAATCAATATCCTGGGTGGGTGATATGCCTACCAGGGGACGCATCCTGCGTGGGTTAGGGGTAGGTTATAGGCCTACCTGAGCTATGCATCTGTATAGTGAGCCTACCTGGGTATGCTTTTGGTGGGCCTACCTAGGTATGCATTAGGGGGACAAAATCTTCACCAAGTCTTCCCAAGAACCTATAGGGGTGGATTCTATCAATCGAATCAATCAATCAGTCTCCGGTGCGACTTCTGGCGATGTGTGCTGTTGTGCCCGTCAGATATAGAGACAGACATGTGCTTCGGCTACGCTACGAAGCTTTCTCTTTTCAATTTGACTTATTGGGTCTCAAATAAGTAACTAAAAGGCGTTGGTCGAGTCACTAACGTACCTCTCCTTATCAGTCGAGTCACTAACGTACCTCTCCCGTTAGTCGAGAGTTCGGCAAGCTCACCCTCACCATATGAATAGTGAGCCCCCTAACGGGTCCTACCGGGCCTCGTGAAAAGAAAGGTGGAAAGCGAGTAAACTGATTGTTGAGCTTGCTACCCCGGCCATCCATCGCTGGTAAGAGGAATTCGACATAAAGATCGATTGCCCAATGATCCGCAGGTCCATCCATCGCTACCCCACGCTCTCCTCCTTCTGCCCTTCCGTTGGTTGGTTCGTTATGCCATGACCTGCTACCCGGCAAAGAAATATATTAAGAATCAGTGAAACCAGCCGGGAGGAAAAGAACTGGATCCAGTAGTAAAAGAACATGTAGTGATGGAGGAATTCGATCGTTAGGCGGGTGGCGAGTAATCCCGTTAAGTGGTTAGGTGGATCATAAACCGTGCAAGTTATGGAGGGGGTGGCAAACCAATACGATCAAGTAATGGTCCAGCAACAGAAATAGAAGTTGGTTGTAATTCTCAGTCCGATGGAAGAAGAGGGAAATAGATGATTCGATCCTCTGCTGCCCGATGTGATCGTCCAGTCGTTAATTCGGTCCCAAAAGCCTCCCGGGCGAGCTAAAGAATATCCCACCTGCGATTTCCTCGTTCCATGTTCCATGCCCTACCTTCTAAGGAAGAGACACCCCTACCTCTGCTCTTGGACTCATCCCGGAATGAATAGCCATAATTCCTTCGCCCCATTGGAGGAAATATCCACCGCCCAACCCTCCGAGGAATAGGAGTTATCGGTCCATCAACCCTGCGCCCAATTCTTTATGCGCCATGCCACTTTGGAGGCTGTTTTGAGGCACTTGTAGGAGTCCAAAATTTTCCCACGTGTGCTTCTTGGAAAGCCTGGCCTGTCTAGTTCCCAACCCAAGTGGAATTTCTGAATTTGGTGATCATTTTCCCCTCCAAATCTTCATTCTCCCAAGATTACTTCCTGTGTGTCAAAATAGGGGCAGAGAGGTCATTTTTTGAGTGTTTTTGACCTCCTAGAGACTCAAATCATGCCCAAATTTCTTTTCCAAGCACCAGTAGTCGTGATTTTGCATGCTGAATCCAAAAATGTAAACCATTTGTGATTTGGAGCTCCCAATCCTAAGCGCTGCACCAATGGCGCGGCGCACAGGGAGAAAACCCCTGTTTTGTGCCCAAAAATTTGTCATGTGACCAAAATTGCCCCAAATTTTTTGAAAATTGGGATGGAGGTTCTCTATGAAGTGCTATGTTGGGCCACAGAGGCTTCAGCCAATATATGAAGTTGATCAAGCTCCCTTTGCCTCTTTTGCTTCTTGATTGCCTTCCTCAATTTCGCCTTCAAATTCCTGATTCGGGCCTTGCACACTTTGTTTCGCGCCATGTAGTGGAAAGCCATGTGTCTCAGCAATGCATGGTCCTTGTCAGCCTTGTCCAGTAGCCTCTCTAAGTGCATGTTAACTCTCTCGAGTTTGGCCTCCCGATCCTCATTAATCTCTTGCTCCAATGACGTGAGCTCAACTCTTCGCCCTTGTGCAGCTTGGCGAAGCTCACGAATGTTTTGTAGCTCCATGATCGCTTGCTGATCCTCAAGCTATTTGTTCCTCTGCTCTAGATATTTCATGTTCCACTTAGCCCTCTCCAATTCAAGGGATAAGGCTTTGATCTTTGATTGCTGCTCTTGGATGATCTCTCTAAGTTGTGCACTTAGTGGATCTGTATCTGTATCATCATCATGAAGGAGAACGAATTCGATCTCTCGTTCACCTAATGGCTCACCTGAAGGCACCTCATCTTACATTGGCTCCTTGCCTTTGTCCTATTCCTGTGATGCTGATGGAGGAAGCGAGGCCCCTTCCACCCTGGGTGGAGATAACACTCGCTTTGCTGCTGCAAACAAACGTCTGGTGCCTTTCTGATATGTGATGAAAACCAGCACACTAGCAGTCTCATGGCGCTCATACTGATGAGAAGGTTCACCCTCATGCTTAACCTCTGATAATACCTGTGAAGTGCTGAAGAGGTCACGGGAGATGAAATCATCCCAAGTAATGCCCTGCAATCCCAGCTGATGAACCACCAAAATCTTAATAAGAGAAAAGTGATAAACACTTTTAAGTTGCTGCTGAGGGGTCTTGTGCTGCATGAAGGTGTTCATCCTCTCTATGTTCCTGCAAATGAAATATGGGATGTTCATCATCCATACCCTGGTAAAGTGCATGAGAAACCTGATGTGATAGGCATATAGATGAGAGAACCTCCCCTCACAATGGAAGTACTTCATGATCAACTTCATGAGTGGAGCATATTCATCTTTCAAATATCGGAATGGAAAGACTCTTGTGAGCCACCTCAAGAAACTGGCCTTAATGTAAGGCTCATAATGCTGCTGATCAACCTTCTGTTTCTTGTGCCATGGTTCTCCAACATTTGGTATGCCGGTTGCTAATGAGACAGTTTCAGGTGTCAGTGTGAAGGTGACACCGACCAAGATAGAGTGATCTCCATGTAGGTGAAGCACAAAAAGACGGGCCAACTCATGATGAACTCGAAAATTAGCCACCCTTTGACAAAATTCAAAACATGATAGATGCTGGAAGCATGACATGGCAAGAGGGCAGGCCTGCAATTCAGTGAGGGTGGTTGGCTCATCCCTAACATGTTTTCCACTCTTGTGATGTCTCCTGGGAGCCTGTTCTTCCGAGGATGAATCACTTTGTGTCTCCATCTCATACTCTGATGAATGCTCATATGCCATGACTGTTGTGTGTACTCTACTTGGGCTACCCTTTGATGATGGTGTGAAACTAGGTGTTGTTGTGATATCTGCCACCAAGGGGAACAATGAAAAAAATAGGAGTATTAGGAGGGGAATAAGGAATAGGGGTTATGGGGAGAGGTTTTGTTTAGGGATATATAGGAGGGTTTGGGAATTTGATAGGGTAGGGTTTTGGGGTTTTGATAAGGTAGGGTTTTGGGGTTTATATTGACCAAAGAGTGGAGGGACAAGGAATAGGGGTTTGGTAATATTTTAGGGTAGGGAGAATAGGAAAAAATGGGACAAGGGGGATAGGGAAAAATGGTAAGAAAGGGAAAATGAGGGGTGATAATGGAACCTTGGCATCAACACCCCAATTATGCAACCCTAGCAACAATGGCTTTTGGTGTTTTCTTGTGGTTGGTTTTATGAGTTTTTTTGCAATTAAACATAGCCATGAACCACCATAACATTCACAAAATTTGATGAGCAAGCCATGATATAGAGCCTACCTGTTGATTTGAGGGGTTTCACAGGCAACTTGAGGCAATTTGGCACGGTTTCGGGCCTTTGTGGGTGTGTGTCGTGCACCAAACCTAGTGCGCCACACCCGTAGAAATTTTGCACTATGGGGTGGCTCTGTGTGTGCGCCGCGCCCCTCTTTGTGTGCACCACGCTTTGGAAAGTGACTCCCACTCACTCTTAAACATGCAATTTTCTCTCCTAATCACTTTTCAACGTTTCTCTATGACCTTGATTTGCACAATGACCTTGTTTGCTTGTGGAAACCTCTATTTAAAGGATCTGAAGTCATGGGTTTAATTTTTTCTTCTCCAAAAACCCACTTTGCTAATGTTTCATTTTGGCTTTTTTCACTGACTTAAAGCAAAACTTGAATTTCTCTTTTCCCTTTGGAATTTTAGGTTAAATGATGAAGTTTTTGGCACTCTTTGCAGGGATTGCATGACAGGGAATTTGGCCACGGAAACCATGACTGCACTTGAAGAAATCAACTGACGACTTTTTGAAAATTTTATCACAAAAATCATCGTCCACAGGTATGTCCTCCAGCAACAATGGTGTGAAGACCTTATATTTCGATGAGTCTGGGTCCTTAGTCACTTTGGCGGTGGATTTTCTAAGGGGTACATAAGGTGGTAGCCAAGTAATCAACACTGATTCCTCTGCATCAATATCTTCAAACCCCATATTGAGTTCTTCCTCATCCAAATCTAAGGGTTTTGCCAATTTCTGGCTTCTATCCATCCAACCCTTATGTCTAACCTCTGTTGGATTTTTGCGTGGTGATTTCTACACCGGTGCTTGTTGTGGTTTCTTTTGCTTCTTCTCTCCTACCGTGGAGGCAGTGGATTTAGGCCTCGATGACCTAGGCATTGTGCTAGGTACAGGTTGTGTTGCAGTCATTCTCTCCTAGAATATTTCCTTCTTCCACTCAGGTAAATCAACCTCCCACCCAAGTCCTTGATGTGAAATTTTTTCTCATATCTCTTTCTAATCCCATCAAGGCATGCAGTAATTGTCTTGGTGCAAACTAAAGAACAAAAGCTCAAGGAAATTTATCTAGAAGAAAAGTGTTCACATGTGGAGCATGATACTATATTTATAGCCCATTTTTAATTCAAATCCATCCTTTCCCTCTAGATCTCCTTCATTAATGCTCTTTTAGTAGTAGATTTCCAAAGATATTCTCCTTAAATGCTCCCCCCTCACCCCCCACTCCCTTTAACGGAAAATTAGCCATCCATTCATCTATAGTGTTTCCAATAGTTACTTTTTGGCCAGGATGTGTGGGACTCACTGTGCTAGCACAACTCCTTGGATGCATCTCCACTCTGTGCCTTTCTTCTGATCATCGTGCAGCCCCGTCGCTTCACCAAACTGTCCTTCTAGTAGTGTCGTTTATAGTCCCGCACTTCCTTGTAACTGCCTAAAGTAATAAGATTGTCCTACATCCATACAGTCATTGCGCAGGGGCGGGATCACCGTTGTACAACCTCAATTGGCTTCCATTAATTTTTCTTGGAAATAGCTCCTCGTTTAGCTTCGCAAGCTTGACTGCACCCCCATCCATAATTGCCCTAATGATGTATGGTCCCAACCAATGCATCTAGTAATTTCCTGGAAACTTCGTAAACTTGTTATCATACATCAGTACTAAATCTCCATTTTTAAATGTGCACTGCTTAATGTGGTGATCATGCCATGCCTTTTCCCTAGCCTTCTACACCTACTAATGAAAACTTGCCAAGAAGAGATATTCTTCCAACTCAACTATCTGTGTGAGGCACTCCTCCATGATATCGTGATCAACCATCTTTGTGACTGTAGAAATCTGCAAACTGGGCATGACATACTCCATTGGCATCACTACCTCCTATCCATAAACAAGCCTAAATGGTGTCTGTCCAGTCAACTTCTTACAGGTAGTTCTATATGCCTAAAGAACAGCTGGTATGCACACATCCCAATCATTCTTATTTGCATTATAGATCTTTTTCAAAGCATTCTCCAGGATTTTATTAAATCCTTCAACTATGCCATTTTCTTGAGGATAATACGGTGTTAATTTCTGATGATACATCTAGAATTCTTCAAGCAAAGTAGCTATTGTTTCATTCAGTAAATGAGAACCCCTATCACTCATCAAAATCTCAGGATAGCCAAACCTAGATAAAATGTGTTCAAATATAAACTTCACAGTTGTAGTCACACTGCAATCCTTCACAGGTTGCGCCTCAGCCCACCTGGTACAATATTTTGTCATTGTGATGATGTATTGTGCTCCTGTCTTCTTTCCTGGTGGCTAAATAGGTCCCACAAAATCTATTTGCCATTTATCAAAGGCCTGTAACGAAACTTAGTGGTTCAGAGGCAATTCATCCATTCGCAACAACCTCAAAGTCCTCTGACATACATCGCATGCCTTACAATATTCTTTGGGATCTTTGTACACAATTGGCCACCATAGGCCAACTTGTAGGATCTTATGCAGGTTTCTCTTCTATCATAAGGTCCTCCAGCAACTCCTCCATGTTCTTCAGTGAGGATACTTTATCTTTCATAATCTAGTACATACCTAGGCAAAACTTCATCTGATCCAATTTTATATAAGTGCCCTATAGTAATAGAAAAATCTGCAACCTTAACCACCAATTCTTTCTTTTGCTACATTGTATATCCTTCAGGAGCTGTACCTGTATACATGAATTGGATTATATTTTCAAAGTGTTCATGTACAAAGTGCATAGAAAAGAGCTGCGCATCAGGCAATCCTTCCTCAAGACTTGTAGGCTCATCGTCATTCTCAATCCGTGAAAGGTGATTTGGTCCAGCATTTAATCTCCCTGGCTTCACAACTACCCCAAATTCGTACTCCTGGAATAGAAGTATCCATCTACAAATTCCCCCCCCCCCCCCCAACACAGGCTTGTTGACTAGGTACTTCAAAGCAGAATGATCTGTGTACATTTTGAAGTGTGCACCCAAAAAATAATGCCTAAACTTTTGGAGCACATATACCATCTCCAATCCTTTGCGCTCTGTGGTTGAATAATTCTTCTCTGCCTTAGACAAATTTCTGTTCAGAAATGACATTGGATGGTCAATATCTCCTGTGCCTGGTTGGGTTAACACTACTCCTAGTGCTATGCAGAATGCATCTACATGTAAATGGAATTATTTCTTCCAATCAGAGAACACTAGAATAGGTGCTATAACCATTTTTTCCCTCAATACATATAATATTTTATGGCAATCATCATCCCAACAAAACATCACATCCTTCTTCAATAATTTTTCCATGGGCGCAGTGATCTACGCATACGCCTTGATGAACTTTCTATAGTATCCTATATTGCCCAATGTCATGTGCAACCGTTTTACATTCCTTGCAGGCTCTAGATTGATAATCCTTGCAATCTTAGCAGCGTCCACCATCAACCCTTTATTACAAATAATGTGGCCCAAAAGTATCCCATATGGTACGCAAAATATGCACTTCTTCAGATTAAGGGATATCTGATACCTCCTACAAGTATCCAACATTAGGCGAAGACTTGCAACATGCTTTTTCACTAATCTGAACACCATCCAATCATCAAAGTAAACCTCCAAAAACTTATGAATAAATTCTTTAAAGGCTGCGACTACCACCCTAGAAAAAATTGCAGGGGCATTCTTAAGTCCAAAGGGCATAAATGTATACTGAAAACAACCCCATTTTGTAGTGAAGGTAGTCTTACCTCGATCTTTTGGCGTGATCTTGATTTGGTAATACCCAGAGAACCCATCTATAAATGAGTAGGATTCTTGACCACCAACATTCTCCAATACTTCATTTGTGAACGACATAGGGAATGGATCATGTACACAAGCATTGTTCAACTTTCTTAGATCTACACATATTCGGATTTCACCCTTTGTCTTTAAGACTAACCTAGTCCAATTCTTCTACAGACTCAATAATTCCTATTGTAAGCATCTTATCCAGTTCTTCACGTAATTTTTCCTTGTACTTAGGATTCAACCAGTACAAGGGTTCTTTTATCGGCTTCACATCTAGCCTCAAATTGATCTTCATAACACCCAGATCACCTATTATTCCCTTAAAATCAGAAAACTTTGTTGGAAACAAGTCTAGATATTCCCATAATAGCTCCACAACTTTGTTAATTGTGTCCTCATCCTAGTAATCGCCTATATTTTCGAACTTCAGTTGTGCTTCCAACCCAATGTTCACTTGTTTGGTTTTCAATGGTTTTGAGATGTCAAGAACTTCTACCTTAGGCCCAACGACTTCACGCTATCCCTCTGACTCAGGGATACTGATATTCCTGGGGTATTCCTCGCCTTCTTTTGTGGTAACATTGTAGCACTCCAGAGCATGGCACAGTTGTGTACTCCAGTCTGGTTGTACCCATGTGACAGGCTCTACAGGAGTTCTAAATATTGCAGCCTTGATTTCATGTAATGCTTCATCAATACATTTGAATCCATCCTCAAAACTAAATGTTAACATAAATCTTTCCTTTAGAACCTCCCACTCCACACTTCCATGTCGCATCTCTATTTCTAAATAACATTTCATTGGAATAGTATCCAGAGTCTTGTAGAACATGTGCACCCATTCAGGCTGCAGTTCCTCTCCCCATGCTTTCACCCAATGAGCCAGATGCTCGCGTGAAACATCCTTACCTGTATATTTTTCAGTAATGTGGGTATTGGCATATCCAAACCATAGCTTAATCATCCATCAGTACTCCTTCCAGTCTACAAAATGTTTCTTATGTGTACCCCACCATATGGAAGGCGTAGCTCTCAGCGTGATGTCTAATGCCTGGAATTGATGCTCCTTGGGTAAATCTCTTTCAAATTTATCTAGAAACAAATTTACATCCTATAAGTCATCATAATATGGTAAAACGCGTACCTCAGTGGATATACACTGGAGTGACTTAGTAATTCTATTTCATCGCAAGGTTGACACTTCATGCAATCTATTATGCCAATGATCGATCTCCTCATCTGAATCTAAGTTGCAGGAATTGTTCATTTCCCAAGTAATTCACCCATCCATCGCAGGGTTGATCCAGTCCTCATCCCATGCAGTAAGCTTATATA
The DNA here is from genome assembly GCA_031772625.1 of Pinus tabuliformis. Taxonomy (NCBI): domain Eukaryota; kingdom Viridiplantae; phylum Streptophyta; class Pinopsida; order Pinales; family Pinaceae; genus Pinus; species Pinus tabuliformis. Next base: position 145,762,193 of record CM062812.1, read on the forward strand.
TCTTCTCAATATCATCCTCCTCATATTAATCCCAGACTAGTTCAGTATATCATGCACTCTTAGCTGAATCTAATGGAGCAAAGACTCTTAGTTCCTTCTTCTCAAACATCATGTTGCGCTTCTTCAAGTTGATAACCACATTCATATCAAACACCCAATCAATTCCAAGAAACACTGGGTAGGGATTACTATCATCCACTATTTCAATTACCTCAAAATTATATATAGCGTGTGCCCCTTCAATGTCTATAGTTACTCCATGTAAGCGCCCCATAGGAATAATCTTCTGTTGGTTTGGTAATCACAGCTGAATTGGGGACCACTGTAGCGCTAACTTTCCCATTCTTTCCCAAGTTTGTTTTGGAAAAACATTCACATCAGATCCCAAATGAAGGATCACCTCATCCATTTCAAATTCCTCGATTTGTGCAGTCAATCCCATCTCTCAACCAGTCATTTTCTTACCTTTGTCTACTTTATGCACTTTACGTTATTCAGGAAGTGGTTTACCCTTGCTAGTGTAGTTGTCTATCAACTCTTCCAGTCCATCTACTGCTTTTTGGTCCCTTAGGAGCTTCATGCAAGTCTATAAGAAGGATGTTAACACTGAAGGATCTGTTTCCTACGCACCAATGACTTCTTCAGGCTTCTTCGTTCATACACTCTAAGTTTTTGATGTGGAAGCTCCTGAATCCACAAAGCTCTTTTCTGCCTCCATAAAAGTTTCCTTTGCCTTATGCAAATCAAATCCAGCATCTTTATCAACAACCTTGGGCACCTATATATTTTCTTTTGGTTGTTTCCCTACAGCTTTATACACCTCGGTAGTTATACCACTTTGTGTAACAATATTAACATTGTGCCCATCTTCACGCAGTTCTGATCTCATCATTTAGATGTTGTGAGTGGGCGGTTGGTTCTTTTTTTCTTGCATCTTTGGGATGAGCACTGGAGAATCTTCTACAACATGGTCAAACTATTGGAAATATTGACAAGAGGGGTGTGTCCAGTTATGAAAATCTTGCATAAAGTGGCCTGGTTCCACACAATTGTAACAAATAATTTGTTCGCGAACTCTTCTAGCTCCTCCCTGCCGTCCTCTTCCTCGTCCTTGGAATCCTCTATGTGCTTTAGTTGCACCTTGATCCTACTGAGGACGTGTCTCAGCCTGTACTCTATATGTCGGGGTTCTATCCATCATTAACTCGTATCTTTGACAATTTCGCTCGTCATGGCCCACAGACTTACAAAAATTGCAAAATAGTTTTTGGGGAGTCTGAACAAACTTCTGCAACAAATGGAAATTTCTTGTTGAATTTTTTCTTGTTATCTGGTAGATAGTGTACCATGGCACTACACCAATACTCAATCCACCAGTACTTTTCAGAAGTAGGGGGACAGGACCTCCCCCAATTAGATAGTTCTAATACACCGGGCAATGATCCTTGTCGTGACCATGGCCTTTGAACTTTAAGCACCATACTTCCGCGTAGGTCTCATTTTGAACCTCTTTCCCCTTTTTAAGATCCTGGAACTCCATATGTAGGCTGCCTAACTGCGACTGAATCTGCTACGCTCCCAGATTCGTATCCTGAATAGGTGAAGCCTCCAACTTCATAGCAATTTCCAGTGCTTCAGCCTACAATCCAACATTCTGTTGTGACAATGTTAATCTCAAATGAGGTAACAGTGAAGCAATATACCAATCCTTATGTTTCTCATCTAAGATCTACAGATTAGCCTATTGTATCAAACACTTTAGGCTTTGATCAAAATCCCATGTAGATTCATTCACCTTCTGCTTAATTTCTTTTACCTTAGTCACAAACTGGGCTTAACACTTAGGCCTTCTAAATTCATTCTTCAGTGCATCTTTTATGTCTTTCAATGTTGCAGCTAGATGGGTTATATTGTACTTAATATACCAACTCAACGCCATATATTGCAATGTTGTGACCGACTGTTCTTTCTTCGGATCGCCATTTGTTATCTTCTATGACTTCCACACAAAATCTGCTACAAACCAGAATTGATTAGGGTCCTTTGTCCCTAGAACCTTGAATATAGGAATCTTCATAACATTTTCCATACTGAATAATGGAGGTGGAGGTAGAGGTGAAGGTGTAGGTGTGTGAGGTGGAGGTGATGGTGGAGGTGGAGTGAATGGATGTGGCATTCCTGTAATACCCTAATCTATTATCTTCGGTGCACCTTGAGGCTTCTTTAGGCTATTACTTTCTTCGTCACTATCAGATGATCCCAATAAAGGACTGTACTCATCACTTGAGTCTAGATCTCTTCTGAATGGTCTCCCACTTCACGTAGCTCCCGCCGAGTCTCGTCTAAACATCAATTTAATGGCATAACCTATTTCTCACACACTAGAATTTTAATCCAAGTTTTCAGAGACTTCAGATACTTACCTCTTAGTGCTTTGAAAAACCGTCATTCAATTTTCCTGTAACTGACAGACGTGTCAATCGTGAACTTAGTAATAAATCCACCCAAAATACTATCGATCTAATAATCAATAGCCTTCACGACCTTGTTTTCTGATCCTTCCAGGTGCTTCACTAACTTTGGATTCCACACAATAGGGTTATCGAACTTCCAAGTACCTTGACCATACACCAATTTAGCCAACCATTCATATAATTCACATGGAAAAGAGCAGAGGAAAACTTTGTGTTCCTTTGTATATAGGTATCTCTGCAACCACTCTTCTTTTGATAGGCACGAATTCTTGTTTTCTTGGGCTGAAAACTCATGCAGCTTCCAATCTATCCACTTTTCAATCTCCTTTTTAGTCGGTATCCACTTATGCCACATCACACTTTCCTCAAATAGATCTTGGCCCCAACAACATAGCCATTTGTTGGCTTGTGGGGGCTTGAACCTAGGTTCAGAGTTAGTTGCGCTAACCAACAAAACCTTACACTACCGTCCCTTTTGGAAACATCCCGTGTAGCACACGTTGCAGTCTCACCTGAGGTAGTATTAGGGGATGCTAGAACCATGTTTATGCATCCAAAGGACTATGTGATGTGTTTCCATCAACTTAGGGCTTATCCCGACATTCGCGAACCCTAACCCTTAAAACTCGGAAATTGTAGCAATTAACAGTTAGCAAATTTATTTCATTCGCTGATTATGCTAAACATTCATAAAATCATATAAATACACATATCTAAGTATTCACTAATCTATTAAGTACTTTTCATGATTAATTTCACTCAACAAATCAAAACATACAGTAAATTCAAAGATAAGTAATGATACACAGATAATTCTTCAAAATAGCCTTTATTATTCTTAGATCTTCAATTATAGTCCTTTCCAACCTCGCACACACAGTTGTAGGCACATGCGCACTCAGATGTGGACTTACCAAGGTCTCCACGTACATAGTTGCAGGAGCCTTCCCCTTTGCCCAAGTACAGAATAGACAAAACAGACCCAAAAATTCCCCTTATATGTTATTCCTTCTATATCTTCTCTATATCCTCATATGAATCCTTTTTATATGATTCTTCATTACAATACCATGGTCCGCGAACCATGGGAAAATCACAAAATAGCTTGACTCTTAACAAAATAAGGTGCTTTAACTTTCTAAAAATCCCCTTTGACTCCTATCAGCCTGTGCTACTTGTGCTCCAATCCTTAAAATGCAGAGACTTTACAATATTTAACAAATATTTACAAAATTTGACGCGAGGGGACCCCATCCCAAAATCAAGGTTAGATCCTACCATGAACACATTAATTTATAGTTTGTTCCAACCTAGTCAGGGTCAATCCCATAGCTTACCTACCTGGTCTGACAGTTGTTCAGATGTGAAGGGATATCAACAGTGCGTGTTAGATCACATTAGGCTAACATGCTCGACTGTTATTATGGCAATGGGGCAACACAATTATAGGTTTTGGCTCATGGTTCTAGTGCCTCCATTGGATGGCCCCCATCATCTCCACTCATCCGATGAAAGATATTCATTGTGCCACCCTCTTAATCTTTCTGTTGACTCCCCAAAGGGCATCGCAATTCATCACCTTCGTCCAATCTCAGATGATCTCCATCATTCATCATCACAGTGTTCCCCAAGCCACGTGCACTTCCTTGGCTCCAATATATAATTACCATCGTGGTTTAGCCATCGCACAGGTCCTGGGTGGATCTCCACACCTCAATGGTGATGCCATTGCACAAGGTTTCTGGTGGTTCAGTTGACACACCAGTTAAAATGGGTGCCACGTCATCTCCATGATTTCCCTTCTGGGTTCTTTGTTGTTGCACCATTCTACATTCATAGGGTCTCTACAGTGGGATCACCTGTTAGGTGGGATCGTCTTCCCACCAGTGGGTCATCTACATGAGTGCAGACCCTTCCACACACCCACCTTACATCATCCTGCATAGCCCTTCCTGACACATTCGTTTCGTCCACCCTAGCATTCCTTCATGGGGAGACTTTCAAGGTGACATTAGGTTATGTCATCCCACTCCTTCCATCCTAGTGATTTCCTAAGAGTGCTCCTTTTTTAACCATTAAGGCATCACTACCAGGCTTACTTGTGTAGTGGGGTCACACTGTTGGAAACAATGTTAATGTTGGGAGGGGGTTGAATCAATATTAAGGCTAATTTTTAACTTTGTATGCCAATTTACTTATCTTATTCAAACTTGGAAACCATCCATATAACCAACAACAACATATCATGTGGCAGCAATATGAAATTGACATACAAGCGCACACCATGAGCATCATACACATGAGACACAAGGTTTTACAAGGAAACCCTTTTGGGAAAAAAACCGCCAAAGCTTGTTGCTGTGATTGATGTAAAATATGAGCACCTACTCAATTACATCTCTATTTGTGAGCCACCACTCACGAGAAGCACCAACTCCCTTTGATTTTTTGCTAGCACCCACTAGTAGGAAGCGCCAACTCCCTCCATTTGTAGACACTTGTTTAGCTTACTAGAAGCACCATATGTTGCACCAACTTCATGGATTTGTTGCAAGCGCCAACTTGGAGCTCCTTGGATTTATGGAAGCACCAACTTCCTATATGCATACTCCAACCCACACTTAAATGGGAGCTCAATGTTTGTTGTAATTGGCAGCCAGACTACCTAATATCAACTGAGTACTCTACTCACTATGCAGAAGCCCACTCATATGCTCAATAGTAGTCACTCATCATAGCATATCGTAGCACTCTATCCTCTGCTCTTCAACAACATGAACTTCATCTCTCAGCCTTCAATTTTAAAGACTCTCTTTGCCTCTTACATCGCAACACATGATCTCTCAACAATGCTACATACCACCCCAAATTTCTCAATGGAAATCCTAATTTTTGTTCCTCTGCTGAGCTAAAATCGATGATGCATGTTTCCACAATGCTCGAGTGTACCTTTGCATGGCTCTCTATTCTACTGTTGCATCTCACTTGGCCACTATTGTTGCAATAACCACTAAGAATGGGTACCTGAGTGTCTCTCCATACTGAGAATTAGTTCTCATTCCACCTACATAGTTCAACCAGGCATTGTCCTCTCTATGAAAAAATCTTCTATCTTTGATGCTCTCCATGCTTATTCATGGCTTCACAGAGCTTGATTGTACTTCGACATCCCTTCTCTATTATTCATTTGATTTATGAGACGTGCACAGGAAGACCAAAGGTAGCTTTCTCAGCTCAAGGCAAGCCCAACACTCTTCTCTTTAAAATCATGGTCCTTTCTATCTTGAACAAATGATCTCTACAGTCGCCACTACTCCTCCAACCAACTCTCCTTCACTCATTTATTCAGTTGTCAACTCATCCATCTGCATAAACTCAGTGCTACATTATCAGACCTCCACTCATCGTAATTTTTATTAAAAATAACATTACGAAATCTCATAATTTCATTTCCATAGCCCCTTAGTGCTTAGCCTCCTTATAGTTTTCTTTCTCATATGACCATTTCCTATGACCTTTGGTATAGCGCTTAGGTGCTGCATTATCGGAGACCTCATATCTTGTAACTTTTATTCAAATGATGTTATGGGGTCATAAGGTTCCGAGCTCCTTTTTGTTGGGTCCCTATAATACTAGTGATTACCCCGTTACTATTGTAGTTGTATCCCTTATTAATATTGTTGTGTCCCTATTGTCCCCATATTGTTATTACTGTGCCCCATAGAATTCCTCTATTGTTATTTTTGTGGCTTTATATTATTATTGTTAGGTCGGCTGGGTTATATTGTGACTCCTTAGACTCCTATATATAGAAAGGAGGTTTTGTCATTTGAATCATCCAAGAATTGCTCATTTATGTAATGTAAAGGAGGTTTCCCCCTCGAAGAGGCTGAATTCTAAGGTGTGGATCTCTCTTTTCTATCTTTTTTTGAGCTGGTTTCATAACATTTGGTATCAGAGCTTTGGATTCTAGGGTTTCGCTGCTCCAAACAGGTCATCGTGGAATTTTCTCTATAACTTTTTTTCTACGATGTTTCAGAAGCTAAAAAAAACCCATTTGAGAAGAAATTGCGCTGAATCGCGGGTCCGAATTTTAGAGCTTTTCGCACTATATTGGTGGAGATATGATCTGAGGAAGTTGGTCTTTTTTGTAGACTCCAGAATTACATTCCAAATAGGTGACCTGGGGAAAATTGTCATAACTTTCTCTCTGAGCATCGGATTGAAATTTCATAAGAAGGTACAGAAAAAGGATAGACTGTAGTTTCTTTTATATCTTTTTCAGATCCAAAGGTCAAAACAGTGACTCGTGGCATGTCATACAAGTTCGCTCTACTGAACTAGTCTATAATCAGGTCATCTTGGGAGATTGTGCATAACTCTTCCTTGGAGAATCCAACTTGGATCAGATTAGTGGCATTGGAAATAGGACACAGAGGGCTACTATAGATCACAATTTCAGAACTGGATGATCCGAAATTGCAGAGATACATGAGATTCAATATCAAGCTTCTACAAAGTGAAAAAAAAGGTGTGTAGTTTTTTTTAAATTTTTGCATAAGCTTGGTTTGAAAAATTAGTTTGAATAGATAATTGATGCCCCGAGGAAAGAAAATGCAAACACCTAGTAATGAACCTGAAAGCTCTAGCATGACTTATGAAGAAGAGGAAGAAATGCAACATGATATATCAAAATTACGAGACCAAGTGCAACATGTGTCACTTGCACAAAAAGCAACAGAATCTAAAATGGATGGTTTAAGGAAAGATGTAGAAGCTAAGATGGATGGTTTAAAGAAAGGTGTAGAAGCTAAGATGGATTGTTTAATGAAAGGCGTAGAAGCTAAGATGGATGGAATGGAAGCTAAGATGAATGGCATGGATGCTAAAATTGATGGCATGGATGATAAGATGGAAGAATTGAAGATAAATATGAATAAGTTGCTACAAGAAATGGTCACTAATGGTGAAAGGGTCGTAAAGGAAACTCGTGATGAGAACAAAAGAAATGTTAATCATGATTCCATAGACTCTAATGTTGGATCAAAGACCCACCATATTCCAAAAATCAATATGAGGAAGTTTGATGGCAAGGATCCCGCAACATGGATATTACAGATGGAGCAATTTTTCGATCTCAATAATGTGCAAAACACACAAAAGGTACATATTGCAACTTTATCTTTGGAACCAAATCAGTTTGTATGGTATAAATGGCTTTGCTCTCGTAAACAAATTATCACTTGGGCAATTTTTACGGAAGAATTGACAACACATTATGAGGATACAAAAAGAAACACTTTTTTTAGCCAATTGATAAGTCTCAAACAAAAGGGTTCAATAATGGAGCACATTGAGGAGTTCCAAAAATTGAACATAAGGGTAAAAAATATTCCAGAGGAGCATAGGATTGATGTGTTCATAGGGACTTTAAAGGAAAATATCCAACATGATGTTCGCCTTTGGGAAGCTGATTCATTAGAGAAGGCATTCAGGTTAGCAAGAAATATGGAAAGAAAAATTATGGCAACCAGGAAGCATACCACTCACAACTATAAAGAAGGAAGTGTTGTTGCCCCTAGTCTTCCACAACCTATAAGGTTGACACCAAAACAATTGGAATAAAAAAGAGAAAAAGGGCTTTGTTACAGTTGTGATAGAAAATACACTAAAGGTCATAAGTGTGCTGAGAAGAAATTGTTCTACATAGATTGTGAAGAGGAAGAAGAAAAGGAGCAAGAAAGGTCAAAAGAAGAGGATATACTCCAGGAAAAAAGCCTAGATAAAGAAGAAATGAATCTGACCATATCTTGTAATGCATTGGCGGGAATTACCACTCCTCAAACCATCAAGATAGAAGGACAAATCAAGAAGAAAAAGGTAATAATGTTGATTGATTTAGGAAGTACCCACAATTTTATTCATTGTAAGGTAGCAAAAGAATTGAATTTCTTCTTATATCCAGCACCAGAGTGTCAAGTGATGGTTGCAAATGGAGGAACAATAAATTGCTCTGGAAAGTGCCATAATATCAAGCTATCAATGGGAGAATATGTATTGAATAGCCCAATGCTTTCCATTCCAATGGGAGGTGATGACGTTGTACTAGGAGTCTAATGGCTACAATCCTTGGGTACAATAGCTTTTAATTTTCAAGAACTTTTCATGAAATTTTCTGTGGAAGGAAAGGAAGTCGAATTAAGGGGTATTGCAGGGAAACCGAGAAAGATAATCAGCTCTAACAGTATGACAAAGCCTCTAAATATGGAACAAAGAGGTGTAATTGCACAATTATGTTCGCTAGATGTTTCCATATTGGAATCATCTATTTCTCTAGATCTCCAAAAAGTCTTGGACAATCATTCTAAGGTATTTGAGACTCCCAAAGGTCTCCCACCTATTCGTGATCATGATCGTGCTATTCATCTGATTCCATGAAGTGTTCCTCCAAACATCAGGCCGTACAGATATCCCTATGCCCAAAAGAGTGAAATTGAACGTATGGTTGCAGAAATGCTAGAGGCTGGTATAATTCAACCGAGTCAAAGTTCTTTCTCTGCTCCAATAGTATTGGTGCACAAGAAGGATGGATCATGGCACATGTGTCCGGATTATAGGGAGCTCAACAAGCTCACTATTAAAGATAAGTTTCCCATTCCTGTCATTGATGAATTACTGGATGAATTGCATGGATCAATTTACTTCACCAAGTTGGATCTTCATTCAGGATATCATCAAATCAAAATGAAGACTGAAGACATTCCAAAAACAGCATTTAGAACTCATGAGGGTCATTATGAATTTTTGGTCATGCCTTTTGGCCTTACCAATGCACCTTCAACATTTTAAGGTTTGATGAATTCCATTTTCAAACCATTCCTTAGAAAATTTGTGTTAGTATTTTTTGATGATATACTAATCTACAACAAGTCTTGGAAGGATCATGTTGAACATGTTGACAGGGTGCTACAACTATTGGAGGAGAAACAATTATATGCAAAAAGATCCAAATGTTTCTTTGGAGTACAAGAGGTGGAATATCTGGGTCATATTGTATCTCATGAAGGAGTTAAGGTAGACCCTAGCAAAATTAAAGCCATTAAGGAATGGAAAATCCCCGCATCCATAAAGCATCTACGAGGATTTCTCGGGTTGACAGGGTATTATTGCAAGTTTTTTAAGAATTATGGGAGAATAGCAGCACCTATAACAACATTATTTAAGAAAGATGCATTTTCATGGACTCCAGAAGCAAAAAAGGCCTTCGAGCATCTTAAAGAGGCAATGTGCCAAGCACCGGTCTTAGCTACACTAGACTTCACAAAAACCTTTATTGTGGAATGTGATGCTTCAGGAAATGGAATTGGTGCTGTTTTAATGCAAGATGAAAGACCCATTTCTTTTGAAAGTTGTCCAATCAAGGGAAAGTTTTTACACAAAGCTATTTATGAGAAGGAAATGTTGGCAATACTCCATGCACTTAAGAAATGGCGACCTTACCTAATGGGAAGACACTTTAAGGTAAAAATGGATCATAATAGCCTTAAATACTTTTTAGAACAAAGATCATCCTCTAAAGAGCAACAAAAGTGTGTCACAAAGATGTTGGGTTATGACTTTGAAATCATCTATAAAAAAGGGAAGCAAAATGTGGTGGCAGATGCACTCTCAAGAAAGGATGAGGATGTGGAAGCATTGATGTGCGCCATTTTTATTATCCAACCAGATTGGATAAATGAAGCAAGGAAGGAATGGAAGAATGAAGAAGAAGTGTGGGCACTTATTCGAAAGTTACAACAAGACTACAGTACATCTGATGCATTTAGCTGGAAAAATGATTCGTTATGGTACAAAGATCGCTTATACCTCTGTAAGAATTCCCAGCTAAAACAAAAGATTCTTATGGAATTGCACACTTCTCCCTTAGAAGGGCACTCAGGATTTTTAAAAACTTACCATAGGGTTAAGAAGGAATTTTTTTGGGAGGGCCTTAAATTAGATATTCAAAAGTTTGTGGCGGAATTTTTGGTTTGCGAACAAAATAAAGTTGAAACAATTAAGACACCGGGTCTATTACAACCTTTATCCATTCCAAGCCAACGTTGGGAGGAGGTTTCAATGGATTTTATCACAGGTTTACCCAAGTCTGAGGAAAAGAGTGTCATCATGGTGGTAGTTGACAGACTTACCAAGTATGCACAATTTGTGCATTATCACATCCATTTAAAGCCAATACAATTTCTACTGCATTTATGGAAATAATTCAAAAGCTACATGGAAACCCAAAGATTATTGTAAGTGATAGAGATCTTATTTTCACTGGAAATTTTTGGACAGAATTATTTTCTTGTCTTGGTACTCAATTAGCTCATAGCTCATCTTATCATCCTCAATCTGATGGGCAAACTGAGATAGTAAACAAACGTTTGGAAGGATATCTTCGTTACTTTGTATCTGATAAACAGACACAATGGGTCAAATGGTTGCCTCTGGCTGAATGGTGGTACAACACTTCCTTCCATACAGCAACAAAAATGACCCCATTTATGGCACTTTATGGATATCAGCCACCATCCATCACATCATATGTTGGCATTATGATTCAGGTTTGGCGCTATGTCACAGGTGTTGTACTTGATGGCAACTCACTCAAGTGGCAGATCTCTGTTCAGGCTCTCAAAATCATAGAAAATGAGATACCCGCAGGTGATCCTAAGAGAAGCTGCGAACCCCCAGGTACGCCGACCAAGAAGTGCAGACATATCCGCAGGTGCTCCATTCAGAATGTGCGGACCCCAGTTCACTCACTCCAATGCAGAGAAGCGCTTACACGTGGGGTTTCTTATGTTTGGCCCTTGGTATTTAGCCCGTCGATCATGATCTTATGGTTTTGGTCCATGGTATAGGATCTAAAGTATTGAACCCCGGTTTGGATCCCTTGTATTGGTTTTCGATGGTTTTGTCCCATGGTGTGAATAAGGGCTTGCCTATAAAAAGGAAAGGAGATCACTTGGCTAGACACTTGTGAAAATTGAATATCTTAAGATCTGAAATTTTGGGTGATTGGTTTTAAAAGCTAGATCCAAATCAAGGTGAATTTTAAGTCGAATCTATTGATAGGTCATGATCTCTCGGGCGCATGATCAGATCTATGGATCTGACTGTCTATGGCACATTGGAGGACTGTTAATTTAGCTCTATTCAGAGGTCCGCAGGCGATCCACAGCGCAGGTGCAGGGGTCCGCAGTGCAGCAGAAGGCGCAGGTGCGGGGATCCATAGCATAGCAGAAGGCGCAGGTACAAGGTACGCAGTGCAGAAGAAGGCACAGTGCGGAGGTACGCAGGGGGATAGAAGGACCAGGTGCGAAGGTACGCTGTCAGGCAGACAGTGCAGGTGCAGATCTAAGCAGAGGTACGCAGGGCAGCAGAAGGAGTAGGTTGGTGGGCTCCAATATTGTAGCAATAATGCTACAACTCCTGGAGCTTCCTTCTTTAATTTTATCAACCCGGTAGTTCGTAACAAACTTGGAAGTGACGGTGCTGTATGCACAAGTACTAGCTCTTGCCGCAGCTGTCACCTGGTCAGCTGGCACAAGTCCGCTAGGGGCTCAAGCCAACTTCTATGAGCTCTTAGAAGAATCTTTTTAACTGATGGACGAAAGCTAACTCAAAGGAAGCTAATCTATTTTCAGAAAGGAACTGAAAGCCAACAAGAAACGCAAACCCTAGCAAACCCTAATTCTACCAACTAGTCTTACTGATGCAGAGATGGAATGCAAACTACTGAAGGAGATGCCATTACTTCTATGAAGGTAAAATGCATGTGTCTAGACTACCTCTATCTGAAGAAAACATCTTTTGTATTTTTGTTTCAATTATTAGAATTATCATGCATGTGCTTTTAACTAGCTTTTTACTGTGCAGAGGTGGATCAAGGAGGAGAAAGGCTTGAAAAAGGTTGGGAAAGTTCAGAGAGGGTCTAAGGGGTCCCTAACACCCTTCCAGAGAGTTTCACAAAGTTTGGCTACCAAGAGACCGCGTTTATGAGCTTCTACAGGAAGTCTGCAGGGGTTCTACAGGATGTTTCAGAATTTCTACAGGATGTTCAGTAATTCCTACAGGATGTTCTACAATCGGATTTTGGGTGATGGGTGAGTGGAAGAGGCTGCATGGGTGGATAGGGAGGTAGGAGAGGGGTTTGTAATGACTTAGTGACAGAGAGTTGAGATGATGAGGGGGTGTGCTAAGCTAGTTTTTCTGAAGGAGGGTAGAGGGAATGGAAGGCCGAAAAGGGAGGATAACGTGGGAAGTAGAGTAGCTGAGAGACAAGGGGTCTAATTGGGAGATGAGCAGTTGGCCTAGGTAAGGCTTAGAAGGATGAGAGGGTGAGGGAGTAGCACTGCACAGTCTAAACTGAATCAAATCATCCACGTCTTGCACATAATCAAAACATTCCTAATCTGTCCTAACTTTTTAATGGAACCAATGATCAGCACGTTACTTCTAAAGAAAACCATGTATTGGTACTGAAGCAATGAATCATTCCAAGAGCTCTGAGTGCATGGACAACTTCTACAAATGAAAATATTGCACCAAAGATTGCATGAGTACGTAAACCAATGTTTTTGGTGGGTAGCACTGTCTGTAATTCCAGCCCCTAGAAAGAGGTGAAAATGAGTGTGCAGGCAACCCTTTTCTGGAACTTTTATCAACTCCAATCTCTTCATTTTATTCTAAATAGCTGAAGCAACTCTATCTTCTAACAATGACCTACTTAACCACACCAAGAAATCTAACTCAACAAACTGCGTTTCAAATGCATGTAAAGAAAACCATAATGCTGAAAGAAAAGATAACAATACAGAAGAAGGAGGCCTTAGGCTCTCAAGTTGGGCCCAACCCCGAGAGCTATGGCTCCTTTAAAAGCTCAAAACTGAGATCAAATCTAACTGCTTTCCATTAAAAAATAATAATCATAGGTCAAATAGCATGCCAATAATGGCTACAAAAGAGCAAAACCAAGCTAGCAGCTCGAAGTGCAGAATGTGAAACAATGTTTCAAAAGTCCTTTTCGAAGGCTAAGGCCTTATCATTTATACATCACGAGGCCCCAAGCTGGCCTCCTAAATCAGTTGGACTTGGCTGACCAAACTAGGAGTGAACTGCTGCTTCCTCAAAATTCGTTTGGCTGCCTTCTAAATCCGGTTGTGGTGGCTATTGGAGCTCGGAGTTGGGGGTGAAGATCCTGAGGAAGGCCATTTAATGCTGTGGACAACCCTCCTATGAATCCTCAACCCCATCTTGGCTGTCTCCTGGTCCTTATCTACCCGGTTTTGTTCCAATCATGTGTCAAAAACCTGAAATGAGCACGTGTTAGCCACCTAGGAATAGTGACTGCCCTTATTTGTACAAATGACATAAACATACTAAAAAATGATGCATAAGTTATGAAAAATGAAGGATTGAGCAAAGGTAGTTAGGCCAAATGAGCCCAAAATGTTACCAAATTTGGGGCTCATCATAGGTGCGGAGGTACGCAGAGCAGAAGAAGGACTTGGTGCGGATCTGCGCAATTTAGACATAGAAGAGCTGCCGATATTCGCAGGCTTCTATTAGTGAAGTTGCGGACCTTTCTTGAAACATTTGTTGGCTGTCTTTTGTCTATTGCTGAAGAGTTCTGGGTTTAGATTACTGGTATTACTGATCTGGTTACTGCATTCTGAGAAGTTATTGGTTTATTCATTGGTTGATTGAATTGATTGGGTGATTCACATGTACTTGATGATTATTTGATGTTCTTGGATCCAGTTTGAAAATTTATGAAATGTGGTCCTTGGACGAAAAGAAGTAGGGGGTTGTAGCTCCCTTCTAGGAGAGACTGGAAAACGAGAGAGGGTTGTAGCTCTCTGCAGGTTGCAGCCTGCATATTGGTAAAGGACTGCACCAGTACAAAATCATTGTAAAAGAAGTTTCTAATTGAAAGAAGATAGAGACATATTGGAGCAGATGGTTTTCACCCACATTGGGTTTCCACCTTATATCTGGTGTTCCTTGGCGTGATTATCTGTTTTTCCGGTTCTTGCTCATTATTATATGGTACTGACATACAAACTAATGATCAATATCTGAAGAATAACTTAAAGTATAAATCTGGAAGATATATTGAAAGGAATTGGATAATACTGATTCACCCCCCCTCTCAGTATTATTTCCAAGAATTGGAATCAGCGCAGGTCCTTCTGAAGAAGCTTGATTGCTTGGAGCAAGATCCATCATCATGAGCAACTACGAGAGAGAAGCATCTATCAGGCCATCGATTTTTGATGGGACAAACTTTGTATATTGGAAGCTAAGAGTTATTGCCTATCTTCAATCACTTGGTACAGAAGTCTGGGATATCATAGATACAGGGTACACTTTTCCTTCAGCAACTCCTACAGATCCGGCTGAGAAGAAGAAATATGAAACAAATGCAAAAGTAGTCAATACTCTATTAGGATGCCTATCTCAATCAGAATTTGTCAAGGTAATGCAGTATAAATCCGCAAAAGAAATATGGGACAAGATTGTTCTGAGCTATGAAGGAGATGAATAGGTAAAACGAGCAAAACTTCAAACCCTCAGGATTCAGTATGAAAATCTCAGAATGCACAATGATGAAAGTGTGGCTAACTATTTCCTTCGTGTAGATGAGATTGTTAATTGTATGAAAATTTTGGGTGAAGAAATAAAAGAGGCTGTTGTGGTTGAAAAGGTTCTAAGATCTTTGTCCCCTAGGTTTGAATCTAAAGTTTCTGAAATAGAAGAAAAGGAGAATCTAAGAAACCTTACCATGTCACAGCTACACGGGATTCTAACTGCTTATGAAATGAGGAAGGGAGGACCATCAGACAGGAGAGAAGCAGCTTTCAAGGCTTCAGGCAAAGGAGACTACTATGAGTTAGGACATGCGTCAGAAGAGGAAGAAGAATAAAATTTTGTCAAAAACCTTCAACGGGGTACTGGAAGATTCAGAGGTAAGTTACCTTTCAAATGTTTTGCTTGTGGGAGAGTCAGTCACTATGCTGCCAAATGTCCTCATAAGGATAAAACTGACAAAGGGAAGGAACTTGTTAGATGGAACAAGAAACAGAATGTAACTAAGAAAGGTTACTATACTCATGAAGATAGTGATGGTTTTTCAAATAGTGATGAAGATGAACGAGGTAATAACTATAAACTTTTAATGGCTTTTGAAGATGATGATTACATGGATGCTATAGATGTGGATGGCTTTTATGAAGAGATTTCTAGACTCAAAACATGTTTAGAAGAAAATAATGTGATCATTGATACTCTGCAATTCCAAATTGATGAAAAAGAAAAATTTCTTGAGAAGTTAGAATGTGAAATTGTTGGCCTTAGAAAAGAAATTGAGAAAACAAAGGCTCTTAATCTTAAATTTGTTAAAGGATCTGAAACTTTGGATGAGATTATCAATGTACAACGTTCTCCACTAATCAAGACAGGTCTAGGGTATAATGGAGAAGCATCTCAAGCATCCACCTCAAAGAGTTATCTCAATACAGCAAGGAGAGATGAGCAAAAGCCCAATGGAGATCACTAGGTAAAACAGGGACGAATTACATCAAGAATAAACAAGGACTACCAGGTAAATCAGGGGCAATCCACCTTAAGGATGAACAAAAGCTACAACCAACCACAGGTTAAATCTTCTCAATTTGCCTCAAGAATGGATGACAATAGAAACTAAAATCATTTGGCAGGTAGATTTGATAATCGCAGAAGTTTCTTCAATGGCCAATGTTTCTCTTGCCATAACTTTGGCCACAAAGCAGCTCAATGTGTTTCCTATAAAACAATCATGACTAGACAAGCTCAAAAACAAAGAAGTATGATTGGGATCACGAAAAGGACCTATAACAACTTTTCGGCCCTTGAAAATGAAATTGAATGTTCTATTTGTAATAACTTTGGTCATGAAGATTCTGAATGCAGGAGCAGGTTTTGGCAGACAAAGGAACAAGCCTCAAGTACGAGAACATGGAGAATAAAGGAACCACAACCAGAAAGATGTGGGATAGCCTTTTATGCAGAAGGACAGGAAAATCAATGGTACATCGACAGTGGATGTTCGAAACATATGACAGGTGATAAAGAAAAAATTGAATCATATAGTGTTCTAGAAAAGGGAAAGAAAGTTTCTTTTGGAAATGATACCCCTGCAGTCATAAAAGGAAGAGGCACTGCTCAGTTGAAAGAAAAGGTCAAAGCTGGAAATGTTTTGTATGTTGATGGCTTGAAGCATAATCTTCTGAGTGTCATTCAGATGTGCGATCAAGGAACCGAGGTAATATTTCGATGAAATGGATGTAGTGTTCGTGATCTCGATACAGGAAAAACAGTGATCAAAGGCAGAAGAACTCCAAATAACTTATACATATTTGAAGAAGGACAACAACAATGATATTTGAGCAAGGATGATGAACACTGGTTATGGCACCAGAGGTTGGGGCATCTAAGATTTTCACAAATAAGGAAAGCATGCAAGTACCAGGCAGTTTGTGGTCTTCCAGATATCAAAATTCCAGACAACACCATAAGCAAATCATGTCAGTTTGGTAAGAAAACCAGAACTAACTTCCCTGAGAAGGAAGGATCAGCTAGCAGGCCTCTTGAACTAGTCCATACAGATGTATGTGGTCCATTTAGGACAAGGTCACCTCGAGGAGAAGAATACTTTATATTATTCATTGACGACTTCTCCATGATGGTTTGGTTAGGACTTATGAAACACAAGGACGAAGCATTCGAAAAATTCAAATCTTTCAAAGCCTTGGCTGAAAACGAATCAGATCACAAAATTAAGTGCCTCAGGTCTGATAGAGGTGGGGAGTTTACCTCAAATGAATTTTTCGATTTCTGTGAAGAACATGGAATAAGAAGGGAATTCTCTACAGCTAGGACTCCTCAGCAAAATGGAGTGGTGGAAAGGATGAACAAAACGGTTCAACAAATGGCTCGTGCTATGCTTGATGAGTCTGGAACTCCCGCAACCTTCTGGGGTGAAGCTGCATTTGCTACAGTTGTTATTCTCAACAAAACAAATGTCCGAGTGAACAACACTCAAACTCCTCATGAGCTCTAGTATGGTGAGACTCCTTCGGTAAAGCATTTCAAAAATTTTGGAAGAAAATGATATATTAAGAATAATGATGAATAGCTTGGCAAACTTGAACCTAGAGAAAATGAAGGCATTCTCCTTGGTTATTCTCCTCACAGCAAAGCATATAAGTGTTACAATAAAAGACTTGGAAGAATTGTTGACAGCATTGATGTGGTGGTTGATGAAAAAGGAAACATTCCTAGGCAAGTAAATCATGAAAATATCGAAGAGGATGAAGACTACCCTCCAAATCAAACTGAAGATGAAGAAGAACCTCAAGAGGCACCAGAGGAACAGACAAGGATAGAAGAGAAGACTTCATCCAGGTATGTTCAAAAGAATCATCCAGAATCTCAAATCTTGGGGCAAAAGGAGGCAGGCATACAAACAAGAAGAACAATTGCAGAATCTTCAAGCTATTTGGTATTACTCTCCTCCACTGAACCACAAAATGTAAGAGAGGCATGCAAAGATGAATGCTGGGTCAAGGAAATGGATGAAGAACTTGAGCAGATCAAAAAGAACAATACTTGGGATTTGGTTCCTAGACCAAAAGATAAGAATGTCATAGGGACAAAATGGGTCTTCAAAAATAAGTTGAATGAAAATGGGGAAGTAATTAGAAACAAGGCCAGACTTGTTTGTAAAGGGTATTCTCAACAACAAGGAATAGACTTTGAAGAAACTTTTTCTCTTGTTGCAAGACTTGAGGCCATCCGAATGTTCCTTGCTCTCTCAAGCTTTCAGAAGTTCAAAGTATTTCAAATGGACGTGAAATCAGCCTTTCTGAATGGAGACTTAGAAGAAGAAGTATGCATTGAGCAGCCAGATGGTTTCATTCTTGGGAATGATCCAAATCTTGTATACAGACTGAAAAGGGCTCTCTATGGTCTTAAACAGGCTCCAAGGTCTTGGTACTATCGTTTGGACAAATATCTTCATCAACAAGGCTTTTCAAAGGGATCAGCAGATAGCAATCTTTATGTAAAAATTGAAAATGACAAATTGCTAATACTTGTTGTGTATGTAGATGATATTATCTTTGGCAGCAATGAAGAAACTATGAGTCAAAACTTTGCCTTGGTGATGCAAAAAGAATTCGAAATGTCACTACTTGGAGAGCTAACATATTTTCTTGGTCTACAAATCCAACAAAATGAAGGCGGTATCTTTTTGTCTCAAACCAAGTACCTCAAGCAGATTTTGAAGAAGTATGGCATGGAAGATTCAAATCCAGTATGTACCCCCATGGTTATAGGATGCAACCTCAGTGCAAATGATGAATCATCAGCAATGCATCAACCAACCTATAGACATATGATTGGAAGTCTACTTTATTTGACAGGTACCCGACCAGACATTATGCATGCAGTGGGAATAGTTGGAAGATTTCAGGCAAACCCAAAGGAAACTCATCTTCAGGCAGTGAAGAGAATTTTCAAGTACCTTCAAGGAACTCAAAACTATGGCTTATGGTATCCTAGAAATACAGATCTCACTCTTCATGCTTATACAGATGCAAATTGGGCTGGAAGCGTGGATGACAGAAAGAGCACAAGTGGTGGTGCATTCTTTATGGGTTCCAGATTAGTATCTTGGTTTAGCAAGAAACAAAGTTTGATTGCTTTATCTACAGCTGAAGCGGAATATGTGGCTGCTGCATCTTGCTGCACTCAACTCCTTTGGATGATGCAGACCTTGCAGGATTTTCAAATCACTTGTACACCACCTATCTCCATCCTATGTGATAATAAAAGTGCTATCAACATTTCAAAGAACCCAGTCATGCATTCAAAGACCAAGCATATACCTATCAAATATCATTTTCTTCGGGAACAAGTGCTTGAAAAAAAGGTCAAGTTGGAGTATGTTCCTTCTAAGGAACAAGTTGCTGATATACTCACCAAACCATTGCCCAGGGAGACCTTTGAATACCTCAGGCAAAAGCTGGGGGTAGTTGATGCATCATCTTGTTGTTGAATCTCATCTGTTTCAGAGATTGTTGGTTGTACGCGAGTTTCATATGGGGTATACGCATACATTTCCTGGGTTATGGATTGGTCAAAGATCGAATTGCACAGGTTCAGGGGGAGCATATATTCTTCTAATAATGCATTGTTGGCATTATGGTAGAAGATCTTGGAGGAGAAAGTACAAAAGGAGAACATGGATGCTGATCTGAATATTGCTGCTAATATGTCTCTATCTCTTTTGTCAAAGTCATGTATGGTGTATGGTAGATTATGGTTCTTCTTGAAGAATTTTTCTTTTGCAAATCTGGTCTATAGTCAGGGGGAGCTCATTCAGAAATTTCAGCAGGCACTCAGGGGGATTATGGACAGCAAAGGAAGAGAATATCTTGGTCCGCCCTTTGCCCTTGATGTCAAAGGGAGAGAATGACTTTGAGGATCTTGGGGTTGCCATCAAGTCCAAAGGGGGAGATTTTTGGCATTATGATTCAGGTTTGGCGCTATGTCACAGATGTTATACTTGATGGAAACTCACTCAAGTGGCAGATCTCTGTTCAGGCTCTCAACATCATAGAAAATGAGATACCCGCAGGTGATCGTAAGAGAAGCTGCGGACCCGCAGGTACGCTGACCAAGAAGTGCGGACATATCCGCAGGTGCTCTGTTCAGAAGGTGCGGACCCCAGTTCACTCACTCCAATTCAGAGAAGCACACACACGTGGGGTTTCTTATGTTTGGCCCTTGGTATTTAGCCCGTCGATCATGATCCATTTTTTTTGGTCTGTGGTATAGGATCTAAAGTATTGAACCCCGGTTTGGATCCCTTGTATTTGTTTTCGATGGTTTTGTCCCATGGTGTGAATAAGGGCTTGCCTATAAAAAGGAAAGGAGATCACTTGGCTAGACACTTGTGAAAATTGAATATCTTAAGATCTGAAATTTTGGGTGATCGGTTTTAAAAGCTAGATCAAAATCAAAGTGAATTTTAAGTCGAATCTATTGATAGGTCGTGATCTCTCAGGCACAAGATCAGATCTATGGATTTGACTGTCTGTGGCACATTGGAGGACTATTAATTTAGCTCTATTCAGAGGTCCGCAGGCGATCCACAGCGCAGGTGCGGGGGTCCGCAGTGCAGCAAAAGGCACAGGTGCGGGGATCCACAGCGCAAGTGCGAGGTACGCAACGCAGAAGAAGGCACAATGCGGAGGTACGCAGGGGGACAGAAGGACCAGGTGCAGAGGTACGTTGTCAGGCAGACAGTGCAGGTGCGGATCTGAGCAGAGGTATGCAGGGCAGCAGAAGGAGTAGGTGCGGAGGTACGCAGAGCAGAAGAAGGACCCAGTGCGGATCTACACAGTTTAGGCACAAAAGAGCTGCAGATATTCGCAGGCTTCTATTGGTGAAGTTGCAGACCTTTCTTGAAACATTTGTTGGCTGTCTTTTATCTATTGCTGAAGAGTTCTGGGTTTAGATTACTGGTATTACTGATCTGGTTACTGCATTCTGAGAAGTTATTAGTTTATTCATTGGTTGATTGAATTGATTGGGTGATTCACATGTACTTGATGATTATTTGATGTTCTTGGATCCAATTTGAAAATTTATGAAAAGTGGTCCTTGGACAAAAAGAAGTAGGGGGTTGTAGCTCCCTTCCAGGAGAGACTGGAAAACAAGAGAGGGTTGTAGCTCTCTGCAGGTTGCAGCCTGCGTACTGGTAAAGGACTGCACCAGTACAAAATCATTGTAAAAGAAGTTTCTAATTGAAAGAATATAGAGACATATTGCAGCAGATGGTTTTCACCCACATTGGGTTTCCACCTTATATCTGGTGTTCCTTGGTGTGATTATCTGTTTTTCCGGTTCTTGCTCATTATTATATGTTACTGACATATAAACTAATGATCAATATCTGAAGAATAACTTAAAGTATAAATCTAGAAGATATATTGAAAAGAATTTGATAATACTGATTCACCCCCCCTCTCAGTATTATTTCCAACATCATATTTAAGAGAAAATTCTAAGGTTCAAGCAGTGGAACATCACATCGAACATCAACAACATGTCCTCCAACTCTTAAAGGATAACCTCGTGTTGGCACAGAATAGAATGAAACAATAGGTAGATCAACATCGCAGCAAAAGAAGTTTTGATGTAGGTGATTGGGTATTCCTACAGCTACAACCATATAAGAAAATGTCCCTCAAGCAAGTTAAGAAGGATAATAAATTATCACCAAAGTATTATGGTCCATACAAGGTGTCGCAAAAGATTGGTACTATGGCATACAAATTGGAGCTTCCTGCAGCTTCTCTATTACACCCAGTTTTCCCTGTTTCATGTTTAAAGAAGGTTATAGGCGACAAGCTCCCAGTTCAAACAATATTGCTAGAACATGACGAGGAAGGAAAAATTATATTGGAACCAGAATCACTCACAGAAACAAGAACTCGACAGTTATGAAATCGATCAATTTCAGAGTATCTTATCAAGTGGAAGAACTTATCTGTTGAAGATTCCACATGGGAGGATGAGAATTTTATACAGAAGCATCCATAACTATTGAAGCGTTGAGGACAACACTTTTTTGAAGGAGAGGGGCATGTTGGGTCGCTATAATACTAGTGATTACCCCATTACTATTGTAGTCGTATCCCTTATTAATATTGTTGTGCCCCTATTGTCCCCATATTGTTATTACTGTGCCCCATAGAATCCCTCTATTGTTATTTTTGTGACTTTATATTATTATTGTTAGGTCGGCTGGGTTATATTGTGACTCCTTAGACTCCTATATATAGAAAGGAGGTTTTTCCATTTGAATCATCCAAGAATTGCTCATTTATGTAATGTAAAGGAGGTTGCCCCCTCGAAGAGGCTGAATTCTAAGGCATGGATCTCTCTTTTCTATCTTTTTGTGAGCTAGTTTCATAACACTTTTGCTTGGCCCTTTCCTATTTCCCCTCCATGGGACTGGTGTTGTGACCAATATGTTAGCTTTTAGGTGCTAAGGCCTTCAGATCCTACTGAGGGCCTATCTCCCTTTGTATTTTCTCTGTCGCCCTTGATTCTTTGCGTTTCTCACAACCATTTTCCTATGATACATCAGAGCTCCCTCCATCATAACTTTCTTCAAAGTTTATTTAAAGGGAAGTTATAAAATCCTCGACCTCTGATCTTCTCCATAGCACTTAGGTACCAACCTTGCTCTACACCCTTGGTTTTTTAAGTCTCCCATGACCAATCGCAAGTCCACATCAAATCTCCTTTATCGGATCATGAATTTTTCATAGGGAACTTACACAGGAGTTATGAAACTCTGAGCTCTAAAATTATTAATAGCACTTAGGTGCTAACCCAGCTCTACACCCTTAGCCCTTTGGGTCTCCCACGACCATGTGTCAGTCACATCATAGCCCCTTCCATCATAAATTTTCCAAAAATATTCTATAACGGAGTTACAATGTCTCCTTCCTCCAAAATGCCAACGTCTGAGATGACTTCGTGTTGTCTCATCATCTCCACGTGGTGTCTCCATAGTGGTGACACATGTCACCCAGATTTTCCCTATTAGGCCATGTAAAATGTGGAATCAAACTGCCACATGTACACCGTACAACCACGTCATCTTCTACGTCAGCTCCTTAGGGCAAATCACATGCTACCATGTTTCCAAATGGAGGAGAGAGAAAAGGTCCATCTGTCCTTTGATTTTCAACGAATTCCTTTGTATTTCTTCTCCTTTGCAAACCTCGACGCTTTCAAAGAGTTTCAATTTATAATGACTTATGAGGTTTTGAGGTTCCAATGGCTTCAACCTTCCAATATTCCAATATGCCCCCTACTTCAAGGTTTCGATATGACCTGCTATGATATTCAACCTTCTAAGCTTCCTAGGTGCCGACCTCCAATACGTTGCCTACTCTCTGCTTCCGATATCGGGTCCCTAAAGTTAGTCCTGCTCCTTTCGAGTCTCTTTCAAATAAACATCCGAGGAAATAAAATTTCGAGGACCGATATTCCTACCTCTTCAATATCATGTTCCAGGAATCGTCTCCCAAAACTCCAACCCTCCGAAAGTCTGACCTCCCAAGGTCTTTATATGTCAGCTTGCTTCAATATTTCGACCTTATTAGGACTAAGTTAGGCAGTCAATAACTTTTGATCCCGATGGCCATTCATGGACTTCCACATACCGTTGGAAATATATTTCAAACAAATTTCCAATCGACAAGGTTCGATGTAGACTTTGATCCCATTTTCTTCCTAAAAAATGGCTGCAACCCCTCTACCATTATTTCCACCTTGGCTTTTCCTCTTCTAGTTAGAACTTGCTCTTTGGAGGCATTTTGTATGGTTCCCCATACCATTTGAGAAATATTTCATAGCACTAACTAATTGTTCCATCTCCAAGAGTATCTAAGCTAGTCTCTTGACGTAGAGCCTCCTCCACATTTTTGGATTCCCAACCATCATAGTCTTATTTTTATGGCTTCTCCAATAAGCCTGCTACAGTGATTATTCTCTATAGAGCACTGCAACAACCATGGGACTCCCCCTGAGATTGAAACATATGTTTCCATAAGCCTCCATGCTAATCTGGTTGACATCAATTCCAACACTCTTGCCAACAATTAGACAATGCCAACTTCCCAACACATCTCCCAGAATGACTGTTGAAATCAATACCAACACACTTGCAGCCACTAGCCATCCAAAAAATTCCAACTGTCCAACACACACAACCTCATTTCCATTGGTACTTTACTCCCACCTCACCTTCCACCACAGCCTATTCCACATCACCCCAATCCTTATGTCCTGACGCTCTCCCTTATGCACCACTTGACACCTCTAGGGTGAGACCTCGAAGCCACATGGAAGCTACTCCATTATTCCACTACTTAATTCTTCTCGGGGCCATCCTTTGAGACACGTGGCTTGTGGGCCACACCATTTCATGTCCCTCGCTCTCGACTAAGACATGTTGTGTCACTGCCACATCATCCCATGCTTCTTACCCCACTCCCTTCCACCTACACCCTTACAAATGCTCCAGGGTGAATCCAACAAGATGACCTGTCAAGTGGTTATGCCCCAGTCCAATATCGTAGTTGTTGAGGTTACATGGAGGCCAACCTAGCCCGACCCCACATCGTCTTGTGCCTTGGTATAGTTCCCTTTATAAGTTTTACGATACCTTGGACCTACGGGATGAGTTGGATAGTGGGCTCTACTCTAACCAATGGGAATACCACCAAGATCGTGTGTCAGTCAACTCATCCTAGCTGACTTTATCCCAGTTGATTCCACTATTATCCAAATCAACCTCCAGGGTTCTAGTTCTGGTTCACATCATTTTCCCCTCGTCTTATCACAAAAGGGGGATATTTGGTCATGCTAATGACAACTTCCCATGGATAGGGCTTCACCTGGTTAATAGATAAGGTTTCTAGATTCATTATAGAGCTAAGTCTTGACCCTCTTCAACCAAAACACTACTCATATTTGACCTCTTCCATGAACATGGATTCCTTTACAACTTGGTTTGGGTGGTTATTCGATCAACGAGACCTGTTCCATCTCCCCTCCATGGCCACCATGCCCTTTTAAGTGCCCACTGGTGCTATCCTCCTAAGCTTATGATGAAGCTAATTGTCCCCACTACATGGGATTAATGAGGCTCCAAAAGGGCCACACAAAGATTTGCATTCAGAAAAGGGATTCCAGGCATGTTTGCATTAGTGATCCTTTGACCACCCTCTCCTAAAAGCTTGTGGACTCCTGAAGGGCATCCAACTCTCCTCCTACTCACCAAGGTACCTCATATAGGTTACAGAGACCCTACAATCAATGTTGTGGTTCTTACTAAGGGTTTCAGGGGAATTAGGCTACTAATAGGGATGTTCTCATTATCCTTTATGGATGAGTTACTAACACTTCAAATTCCCTGAATGTTACCAACGTTTCAAGTAGGGAGTGGGCATGAAATATCGAAATCAGATTACTACATAGAGTCTGGCTTCAATCCTAAAAGGGTTCAACCATTATCTAATGTAAATCAATTCCTCCCATGAGGAAACTCCCTACTAGAAAATGCACACAAATATTTTTAGACCAATTTGGTGAAGTGAACATTGCAAACCCAACACTAGGGCACTCATCATGGCATGCTAAGGATCCCCTTATGTAAACTTACAAATTCATTTACTTTAAGGTTGAATAGGGTTAAGACAATGCACACAAAACTACCAACATAGGTTATCTTCCATGTAGCCATTATGCTTGGAATAAATCAATTTCTTATGATAGATGTTGACATGAGTTAAGTCCTTAAAGATATTTTTCAATGCTTTTGAGTTTGCATACTATATTATTTTTTGTATGCTATCAAAAATACAATCAACCATTTATACAGGACAGAGTTCCATGTCAAGTGGTGGGCTCCAGTATTGTAGCAATAATGCTACAACTCCTAGAGCTTCCTTCTTTAATTTTATCAACCCGGTAGTTCGTAACAAACTTGGAAGCGACGGTGCTGTATGCACAAGTACTAGCTCTTGCCGCAGCTGTCACTTAGTTAGCTGGCACAAGTCTGCTAGGGGCTCAATCCAACTTCTAAGAGCTCTTAGAAGAAGCTTTTTAACTGATGGACGAAAGCTAACTCAAAGGAAGCTGATCTACTTGCAGAAAGGAACTGAAAGCCAACAAGAAACGCAAACCCTAGCAAACCCTAATTCTACCAGCTAGTCTTATTGATGCAAAGATGGGAATGCAAACTACTGAAAGAGATGCCATTACTTCTATGAAGGTAAAATGCATGTGTCTAGACTACCTGTATCTGAAGAAAACATTGTTTGTATTTTTGTTTCAGTTATTAGAATTATCATGCATGTGCTTTTAACTAGCTTTTTACTGTGCAGAGGTGGATCAAGGAGGAGAAGGGCTTGGAGAAGGTTGGGAAGGTTCAGAGAGGGTCTAAGGGGTTCCTAACACCCTTCCAGAGAGTTTCACAAAGTTTGGCTGCCAGAAACCGAGTTTATGAGATTCTACAGGAAGTCTGCAGGGGTTCTACAGGATGTTTCAGAATTTCTACAGGATGTTCAGTAATTCCTACAGGATGTTCTACGATTGGATTTTGGATGATGGGTGAGTGGAAAAGGTTGCATGGATGGATATGGAGATAGGAGAGGGGTTTGTAATGACTTAGTGACAGGGAGGTGAGGTGATGAGAGGATGTGGAAAACTAGTTTGTCTTAAAGAGGGTAGAGGGAGTGGAAGGCCGAGAAGAGAGGTAGGATGTTGTGGGCAGTAGAGTAATTGAGAGACAAGGGGTCGAATTTGGAGATGAGCAGTTGGCTTGGGCAAGGCTTAAAAGGACGAGAGAGGGATGGAGTTGCATTGCACAATATAAACTAAACCAAATCATCCACGTCCTGCACATAATCAAAATATTCCTAATCTGTCCTAACTGTTTAATGGAACCAATGAACAACAACGTTATTTCTAAAGAAAACCATGTATGGTACTGAAGCAAAGAAACATGCCAAGAGGTCTGAGCGCATGGATAACTACTACAAACGAAAATATTGCACCAAAGATTGCATGAGTACGTAAACCAATGTTTTTGGTGGGGAACACTGTCTGCAATTCCAACCCCTAGAAAGAGGTGAAAATGAGAGTACAGTCAACCCTTTTTTGGAAATTTTATCAATTCTAATCTCTTTACTCTATTCTAAACATATGGAGCAACTCTATCTTCTAACAATAACCTACTTAACCATACCACGAAATCTAACTCAACAAACCGCGTTTCAAATGCATGTAAAGAGAACCATAATGCTGAAAGAAAAAATAACAATACAGAAGAAGGAGGCCTTAGGCTCTCAGGTTGGGCCCAACCCCGAGAGCTATGGCTCCTTTTAAAAACTCAGAACTGAGATCAAATCTGATTGCTTCCCATTAAGAAATAATAATCATAAGTCAAAAAGTATGCCAATAATGGCTACAAAAGAGCAAAACCAAGCTAGCAGCTCGTAGTGCAGAATGTGCAACAATGTTTCAAAAGTCCTTTAGCCTTATCATTTATACATCATGAGGCCCCAAGCTGGCCTCCTAAATCAGTGGGACTTGGCTGACCAAACTAGGAGTGAACAGCTGCTTCCTCAAAATCCGTTTGGCTGCCTTCTAGATCCGGTTGTGATGGCTGTTGGAGCTCGGAGTTGGGGGTGAAGATCCCGAGGAAGGCCATTTAATGCTGTGGACAACCCTCCTACGAATCCTCAACCCCATCTTGGCTATCTCCTGGCCCTTATCTGCTCGGTTTTGTTCCAATCATGTGTCAAAAAACCTGAAATGAGCACGTGTTATCCACCTAGGAATAGTGACTGCCCTTATTCGTACAAATGACATAAACATACTAAAAAATGATGCATAAGTTATGAAAAATGAAGGATTGAGCAAAGGTAGTTAGGCCAAATGAGCCCAAAATGTTACCAAATTTGGGCCTCATCATCACCCCCCAGCTAAAATGATTGCTCATCCCTGAGAAACTAATCCAGCTCCTCGTCCTTCATCGCTTTCACCGCCATCCTCACATCCCAGGCTTCTGAAGTAGTCTCCTCCTCACTGGCATGGAACCCAACCTTCCTTTCCACCTCTTCCCACTGCTTATGTTCTTCTTTTTCTGTGCTGCCTTCCATCAATCCTAACAGCAAAGATGGGCTTAGCTTGAGGCCAATCCAGCTGGCTTGGAGGTTCTGTATGGACTTCTTGTAGAGGGGCACCCGTGCTAGAGCTTCCCTCATTCGAGTTGGAGTGTGATATTCTTTGATTTTAAGGCTGTGGGACAATGTGTTCCATCAGCGGGTGCAAGCATGAACACAGTTGTCCCCTAATAGTCACTCCATATCCTCGAAATGTGCTATGGCCTGAGCCTGCTGATCCATGTATTTCAATAAAGTTTGAGGGTTGGTGGCTAAGTGTTGGTGGGCCGATATCAATGCAGTGGGATCCCATGGCTCTTCTCTAATCAGCAGTGGCTCATGTAATTCTCGGTCCATGACCTCTTTGACCTCTACTGCCCTCTTTTCTTCATGGTTCAACCATGAGGCAAATGCCATCAACTGCATATCCCCTACAACTGTGTTGGGATCCCATGAAGTCACATTAGAAAGGGCCAAATTATGGAGATAGAACTCCGACAGTTTGGCCTTGTCTTCTGATGAACTGCTATTGCATAACTCTGTGAATTGCTGGGGGTCTTGGAGTTGGGAGATACCCCTCTGTGCCAATGCATTAATTTGAAATTGCAGCCACTAGTCTCGTAGGTACAGGCCATAAGATTTGGTCGGTTGTCTACATTGTAGAGCATCCATGGCCCAACTGGCCATGCAAGCCAGTTGTGCCTCTTTTTGCTGCAACTGCTGTTTGAGAGCTTGTAACTCAATTTGTGCTTTCAGTTCCCTTTCCTGTAGATGCAAGGTTGGCTCCCCAAGACCAACTTGCAGTCCTTCCTTGCCTTGATGTTCTGCTGTAGTGTCCCCTGATGATGTGCCCTTTTCCTTCTTCAGTTCCTGTAGCTGCAGTTTAAGTTTCTCATTCTCTTCCTGTAGGAACACCCGCTGGCAGTTTGCCACGTGTTTGGCCATAGCTAATTCTTTTCGTGCCTCCTTGAGTTGTTCCTCCAAGGGGCCTATATCTGCCACTCCCTTTGATTTAGCTATTTTCATCCATGTGTGAGTTCTCACTCTTTCTTCCTCCAACGCAAAGAAAAGTGGCACAGTGAATTTCTGTGGGATAATTTTTCCAGCCTCTAAGAAGTTATAATACGAGCTCAAGCTTAGCTGGGGACTAGGTTCCGGAATATGCTCTTTCTCTTCCTCCCTCGGTGGCTCTACTTCGACTTCCCTCAGTGGTGATGTGGGTGCCTCTCCCTCCATCCTCTCTGTCTCCTTAAGCCGGGCCAATGTTTCCTGTAGAACAGCCTCAGTATCCTGTAGCCGGGCTTTTGAAGCCAACCTGTCCATTCTCTCCTTCTAAGCAGTTGTCTTTGGGCTCCCCCGCTCATAAGTGACTGATATTTTTGAGGGGGACCTCTCCCTTGGTGAGGTAGGGGTGTCTTCTATAGCAATTGGGCTGCTGGATGGAGGTTGGGGCCTGCCTGTTTTGATTCTCACACTTATCCTGGCTTTGAAATACAGAGGGATCTCCCTCTTTCATTTTTCCTTCGGCTTAGGAGGGGTACTAAGGGTGGCCAGCACGGCTGCTGCCTCCCTTGCAAGAATTTCAACTGTCTTCTCCTTTGGCTTTCCTTCCTCAGGGCTTCCTGTAGAAGGCCCTGTAGTTGCTGATTTCTGGCTTCCTGTAGAAGCCGTTTTTGGTTATCTTGTAGAAACAGGTGGCACCATTTTAGCCTGTTTGGCTGAGGGTGCTTTGCCTTTTGACTTGGTTGAGGCTGCTTTCGAGGTGCCTTTACTGACGTGGACTTGTTCAGTCCTTTCCATCCTACTCTGTAACCTTTTCTCCCTGGGTGTCAATGTGGATTTGTCATCCTCCTTTTCGGCAACCTGGTGTTTTTCTCGTTTCCCTTTTTGTTCTTTCTTTGGTGCTTTGGCCGCGTTTCTTGGCCTTTCCCTTTCTTCTTTGTGTGTATTGGCTCCTTCTCCTCGCTGCTGGAGGAAGTGAGTTCCTCAGTCAACATTTTGATATTGCCATCCTTAGTCAGATTTCGGAAGGCTTCCCATGAGAGAGGGACGGTGTATGTGTGGAGTGCATCCTCCACGAGGAGCTTAATGAGCCCATGATGGGCTACCTGGTCTGGCGTGCCCTCTCGTAATTTGGTGGCACATTCAGTCATGGACTGCAGGAGGAAGTAAGGAATACTTAGCTTGTTTTCTGAAGGTAGGTCCATTTGGTGCCTCAGTTCTGTGAGCAGTCGGAAATGGTACCCATATACGATGTTGAATCGTCCTTTGCACGTGATATATTTCATAATTTGGAGGCTGACCTCACTCCAAAGTGGCTGTAGGCTAGCTCTGCGAACCCCATTCTTATCCTCTGAGAATTGCTCCTACGGCAGAAAAAACTCCTTTTTAGCCTTCTGGCCTAATTTCCTCTCCTCCTTATCCCATGGTACCCCCATTGGGAGATCAGTGACTGTGCTGATGAACTGTGGGGTGAGTCTGAGATTCAAACCCCTGAAATTTACAACGGCCAGCGTTTTTGATTTTGGCTTCAAAGCTCGCAGGAATTCCTCTGCCACCTCATCATCATACCCTTGAAGGTTGTCGCAGAACGACATCCATCGTGCACGAGAGAACAGTTCTACCACCTCAGGGTTTTCCCTTAGCTTCTTTGAGTCTGTCGGTTCCTTCCTAATGAATCCACCCGGCATGGTGAAAGCTTGCTATGTTAGCCGGAGGTGGCTGGTGCGTATCAAAAGATGGGCCTTTCGGATTTCTTGAGATAGAGCGTAGAATTACGCCTCTGTCAAGCACACAATTCGTGACTTCTCGGCTATCTACAGGTGAGCCTTGATAGGGGCTCAATTACGAACCACATCCTGTAGAAAACCCCGCATATACTACGACGACAATTTTCATGCAAAAGGAAGACGACGCTTGCAATTTTATGCCCAGACTGTAGTTTTACTTTTTTGAGGACGTCGACTTCGCCACCCTTCAAACCAATTGCATGGGAGGAATAGGTTCAGGATTACCTTTCCAAATTCGCCACCTTTGACGTGAACAGATCGAGTTCCTCCGTAGCGGCGAGCATCCTGTAGCGCAGCTTCCTGTAGAAGTCACGCACAGGTTCCGGAGAGAACGTCAGTGGTTCTGTGCCTTCTGTGCAACCACCAGACGTTTGAACAAGCCGAAGACTTGGAGTAACGAGCTTCAGAGAAATTCGGATGCTTACTCGACTGCAAAACGGCTGATGATAAATGAGTGGAGTGACGATCTAGCCGGTAGATTTGAATCCCTGCGGAATTCGTGGCGCGGGGGTGAGCTCTCCCTGCCGGACCATTGGACGACGTCACCTATTCATTTCACTGCAATTCTGCCTGACCGCCGCATCATTCCCTGCATATCTACCGCCGCCATTTCTGTTAAAATGCCGCTTCTCCCCGACTGGACGCTTCCCACGTGTCCATTTCTCGTTTTTCTTGACATGACCAACACTTTCCGAATCTGACGAGGCCATCGGACAGGTCGTGGTGGCCAGTTGAATGGCTACCCGACTACTCAACCCATTCATTTCAACACTCGCAAACATTTTAGAGTATTATTCATGTAATTTGACGAAAAAAGGGTGAGGCACTTACCTGTGCGGCCACGACGTTATTTTCAGGTTTCAGGATGAGGGTGATGGATTAGTTTGCTGCTGCTTCATGCACAGGCACGGGGGTTCCTCCTTGCAGACTGCTGCTGATTACAAAGCTTGTTACCTGGCTGCGGATCGTGCATGTGCCCGCTCTATGTGTTGTAGGCGCCTTGATGGTGTACACTTTAGCTGGATGAACTGCTACGGGATTCCTGTAGGATGTCCTGTAGCAGTTTGTCCTCCTTGGGTGCATGCCAAAACGGTGGAGACGGTGGCATCATGGTCGCGGTCGCAGGGTCCTCGGATGGCTTTGGTAAGTAGTGCATGGGGTCTCTGCATCCTTTATTCCATTTGAGAATCACTTCCTCTGATAATTCAATGTCCTGATTTGACTGTGCAGGTATTTCCATTGCATGGCAACTGGGGTGGTAGAAGGAGGCGACAACAGTGCGTGATGGAGAAAACATTAGCTTGCATGCCTCCGTGTCGGACCTCGGGCGTTAGATCTCCCCACATAGTCGGTTCTGGGCCGTCCAAAGATTCTACAGGAAGTTTCCTGTAGAAATACAGAACTTCCTGTAGAAAGTCCTGTAGCTTCCTGTAGAAGGCTAAACTGTGATCAAATCATGCCCAGACCTTGGAAGAGATGAGTGTTTCTGGAGGGAGTGCTGGTGAGGTCACCTGGTAGCATAGTAGGGACACTTGTCTTTGAGTTGAGGGACCTCTTTTCCTGCATGGAACACCTGCAACCTGCATGAATTATCAAATCTTGAACCTGTTTTCCTTGTTTCTTTGCTTGTTTTTTTCTTTTTTTCTTTTTTTTTTTTGAAAGACAGCAGGGGCGCCTCCATGAGGTTTTCACCCTTACCATCTGCCTTGAGCGCCTCAGAGAGGTTTTCACCCAAGGGTCTTTTTTCACACATTTTCAGAAGACAACAGGGACGCCTCAATGAGGTTTTCACCCCTACCATCTGCCTTGGGAGCCTCAGAATGATTTTCAGCCAAGGATCTTTATTTATTTATTTATTTTTATTTTTTTTTGAGATGTTCAGGGTATACCCAAAACAGAGGCAGAACCCTTCTCTATGACCAGCACTGATTTTTCCACAGTTTTGATGAATTCTTGCCTTGAAAGAGGTTTCCTGTAGATCTTTAGTCGATGCCCATTGACAAGCATGGGGATGGCCTCCTCATCAATGGTCCGAATAAGAACAGACCCATTGTCATTACATTTTTCCACTGCATATGGTCCCAGCCATCTGGTTCTCAGCTTCCCCTTGAAATCCTTATGCCTGGAATCATACAACAGCGCCCAATCTCCCGGCTGAAATTGCTTGTCATTGAGGTGTTGGTCATGCCACACCTTCCTTTGAAGTTGAACCACTTCGGAGTGGAGAAGGGCCTGCATTCGATGCTCGTCCAATCCATTCAGCTGCAATAACCTTTCTTGTTGGGCATGGCTGAGATCCAAGTCCAGCTGAGCTGCCATCCTCAAGGTGTTATACTCGAACTCAATTGACAGCAAAGCTCTCTTCCCATAGACCAGCTCATAAGGTGTGAAGCCGGTTGTGGTCTTCCAAGTGGTGTTGTAAGCCCACGTGGCCTCAACCAGGCGATCTGCCCAATCTTTTCTACTGCTGCTCACCACCTTAGTCAAGATCCCTTCCAATGCTCTATTGGTGACTTCCACCTGCCCATTTGCTTGAGGATGATAGGGGGTGGAAGTCCTATGCTTGATCTTGTGATGAGCGAGTAGGTCTTCAATTAAGTTGGAGGTGAACTGGCTTCCTTGATCAGTGACTAACTCTCTTGGGTAGCCAAATTTGTAGAAGATGTTCTCTCTTAAGAACTCGGCCACCTTTTCTTCTGTCGCTGCTTTGATTGCCTTGGTTTCTGCCCACTTTGTCAGGTAGTCTGTGCACACAATGATGTAGGACCTTTGCCTCGAAGGAGGATTGATTGGACCCACAAAATCCATATCCCACTTCTCAAATGGCTCAAGAGTCACTTGAGGTTGGAGAGGCATTTCGTCCCTTGGAGTCGATTTCCCCATCCTTTGGCATCGGTCACATTGGCCGATATACCTTCTGACATCTTGATGAAGCGTGGGCCAATAGTAGCCTGCCTGCAGGATTTTGAAGGCAGTCCTTTTGGCTGCAAAATGTCCTCCTCAAGGTTCGTCATGACAGGTTAGGAGGATATCAAAGACTTCCTCCTCCCTTACACAACGCCTTAAGATCTAATCAGGGCCAAGCTTGAACAGGTTGCCCCCGATCCAAGTGAACGAGGCACTCTTCCTGATGATCTTGCTCTTCTCTCTTGAGGATAGGTGCAGAGGGAACTGTGCTGAGATAAGGTAGTTTGCTATATCAGCAAACCATGGAGAGAGTACTGAGATAGCAAACAGATGTTCATCTGGCATCTGGTCATCCACTGTTCCATCCTCATCTGCAGGTAAATCCAATCTAGACAAAAAGTCAGCAACAACATTTTCTTTACCTGGCTTGTCAACAATAATCAAATCAAACTGTTGCAACAAAAGTAACCATCTAATAATACGAGCATTCACATCCGGTTTATTCATTAAATATCTAATTGCAGCATGATCAATATGTACAAATGTTTGATATCCAGTGATATAATGTCGGAATTTGTTCAGTGCATGGACCACGACCAATAATTCTTTCTCAGTTACAGTGTAATTCAGTTCTGCCTTGGATAAGTTTTTGCTGACAAAGTATATGGCGTATGGAAGTTTTTGTTCAACTTGTCCTAAGGCTGCCCCTATGGCTTTGTTCGAGGCATCAGTGTGGATGTGGAAAGGTAGGGCCCAGTTTGGACCTCTCAAGATTGGGGCAGACACCAACTTGTCCTTTAATTCATTCAGAGCCTTCTGACAATCGTCAATCCATTTAAACTCAACATCTTTTGCCAAGAGGCTAAACAATGGCGAGGCTAGCTTCCTGAAGTCTTTAATGAATCTCCTATAATACCCTGCTAAACCTAAGAAACATCGAACATCTCTTACCTTCTGAGGAGGTGGAACCTTCTTGATGAGAGCAATTTTGTTAGGATCCACCTGTAACCCTTGGCAAGAAATGGTATGGCCTAGCATGGTCCCTTCGGTCATTAAGAATTCACACTTTTCAGGACTAAGGGACAGGTTCATCTCAATGCACTTGGTTAGGACTTTTCCCAGATTGGACAATGCTTCCTGGAAGTTGGACCCATAAGGAGTGAAGTCATCCATATATATTTCCACCGAATCATGGACCAGCTCAGAAAAGATGCTCAAGACTGCTCTCTGGAAGGTGGCAGGAGCATTGCATAGTCCAGTCCATCCAACACTTGATCTATGAAGGGTAGAGGAAAATGGTCTTTCTTGGTGGCCTTGTTCAGCTCTCGATAGTCCACACAGATTCTCCACTTCCCGTTTTTCTTGGGAACCAACACCAGAGGGGACACCCATTCGCTATCCGAGACAGGGTAAATGAATCCAGCATCCAACAGTTTTTGCAATTCCTCCTTGACGATGTCCTTAAGGGCTGGATTCATTCTCCTTTGGGGTTGCCTAACCGGTTTACAATCTTCTTTGATGTAGATGTGATGGGTACAGACCGAAGGATGGATTCCTTTCATCTCCTTATAGCTCCAAGAAAAAGCATCTAGATGACTGGCCAACAGACTACACAGCTCCTTTTCCTGGGAAGGAGATAGGGAGGAGCTGATCTTTAACGTTCTCTCAGGGCCGAACTCCACATTTTTGACTCTGGGAGCGACAGGGTTGGTCACACAAAGGTCCACTAAGGTGCTGGCTTGGGCATCCTCCACCAATTCCTTTAAGGACAATGCACTGGGAGGTGGATTCTGGATCAAGGTCTCAATCAAATCATCCTCGGTTGGGGGCCTCCCCTAGTGGTGTCTAAGGTGCACAAAGGTGCTGAGTACACCTCATCCTCTTCTCCTTCCTCCAACCAAAGTGGTAAGTCATGCTCTAATAGGGGTTGCGCAGGAGGGTACAGGACTAGCTGCTTGGACATAGGACCATTTTTGATGGTCATGTTTCCTGCACGGCAGTTTATGTAAGCATCTGCAGTGGCTAACCAGGGCCTTCCCAAAATAAGAGGGTATCCAGTAAGCTTTTCCTTTGGTTGCAGAACCAAGAAGTCTGTAGGGTACTCCCAAGAGTCAACAGAGACCAAGACATCCTCTACAATCCCTTCAGGAGTCACGGTGGAGCGATCTGCTAGTTGCAGGACTGTCGAGGTCTTTCTCAAGGAACCCTAAAGGTTGAGTTTGAGCATGGTATCCCTGGTCATCACATTAATGGCAGCCCCCAGATCAATCAAGGTGTGAGGTATGATGGTGCCATTGATGTGGACATCGACTACAGGACTCCAAGGATCTAGATACTTTGGGCAGATGGCCTGCCCCAACATAAGATCAGACAGTTGTCCTATGACATTGATGGTTGAAGCATCTCTTTTTCGCCTGCCTGGGTGTCTGAAACACTTTTCCTTAACCAGTTTATTGTATATCGGTACATCTTTGATGGCTTGGAGAAGTGGTATTCTCACACACAACTGTTTGAGTTCTCCCAGAAGCTCATCCTCCTCTGGGTGGGTTATGTGGTGGCCGTTAGTCTCTCAGGAAAGGGTGGAATGGCCTTTGGTTCACTTTCCTATTTATCTTCCTCGTCCTCCAGGGGAGGAGGTTGGCGATCCGGAAGAGTCTTTCCAGATCGCAGGTTGATCTCCTGGATCTCCACAACATAGGTAGGGCATGATGTTTCCCTAGTATATACCTGCTGGGCCTGTCGGTTGTTGGGGTTCGGGTTCGGTTGAGCAGGCATTTGGGGTTGCCTTGGAGGAGCAGGAGGTAATGGTTGTGGTTGAGCTGGTGGTGGAGGCAAAATGGCAGGAGGAGTGTTGTACTGGGGCCTCCACCCCGATTGAGGTGCATTCCACTGAGGCTGTGACTGGGCATGTGAGTGAAACGAGTGAGTAGTGGGCTAAGTATGGTACTGAGGTGGGTAAGACCATGGAGGAGGCATAGACCAGGAAGGATGAGCAGGGGGACCCCAGGAAGGCATAGGAGCAGATTGGTTGGGGCTGTAATAAGCTTGGGGCGTCCCTTGCATCCCCTGTTGGTAAGGTCTAGGTCCATGTGGCCTCCTTTGGTTGAGCAAATAGAGAGGTTCAGTGGGCGATTCTGTCCCTTGATACATGGCTTTAAGCCCAGGTAAGGTTGGACATTGGTTTGTGGGGTGGTCCTCCTCACAAACAAAACATACCTCAACTGAATGTAATGGGCACTCGTTCTTAGGGTGTTTCCTTTTACACCTAGGGCAGAAGATAGCCAAAGCCCTCTCAGCTTCCTCTTTCTTCTGTTGGATTCGGAATGTATCAAGTTGCATGGCGATGGTCTATCTCACCTCACTCTTGAGGTCCTCTAATTGATTTGCAAACTCATGTTTGGAGAAAGGAATACTAGCTGAGAGGAGGTTTCCTCTACCTCTTTTCCGGGCTGCCCTAGAGTGGTTTCTAAACACAGTCTTTATGTCCTCATAAGGTAGTTGGTAAATATCTCCTCCAGCTAGCATGTGAAGGGTATCTAAGAGGTCTTCAGGGACTCCTCGGAGCAGGACCAACTTGAGGGATTCAGGGTCAAGTGTGCACCTGGCCCGTTTATAGCTAAGTTGGAACCTTTCCTCGTAATCTTCTAAAGACTCATCATTCCCCATGGTCATCCGAAAGATTTCTCCCTTGGCTTCCTTGGACCTACAGTAGTCTCGGTATTTGGTATTGAAAGCTTGCTGCATCTGGGCCCAAGTGGTGATATTGTTCCCAGGTAAGCCCATGAACCAGCGTAATGCTGCATCCTTAAGGGTAGAGGGGAAGAGTTTCAGTTTTTGCTCATCTTCGGTATAGTCATAGGTTCGACAAAGGACGGCAAACTCAAACAGGAAGGTATCAGGGTCTTCAGTAGTCAGTCCATGGAAGTGAGGTAAAGCGGAGGGGCCGATTTTCTTCATTTTCATGTCCCCATTGGTCTCTCAGATGGGGAAGGCACCTTTAATTCTCTCATCTTCTCCCCTATTGTCACCCATAGCTTCAGATGGAGTGTTCTCTAACTCTTCTTCTGCTATAGGATCTTCGTATATCTCAGGAGGTTCACCTATAGGTTCTTCTGGATCACTGTCACCAAAGAAGAGAGAAGGGTGACTCAGTGATGTGGTGGGGGTGTTGGGTAGGAATTTTCCTGTTTTATCCCGATTTCTACGAGGCATGAAATGGAAAGACTTTTGATTGCTTTTGTTTTTTCTGGTACCTGCAAAACTAAAACAAATTGAACTGCAACTAACTATCTTACTGAAATGGGAATGCAGAATTGAAATGAAAGCATAAAAGAACTAATCTATTTTGCTCAAATGAAATTGCAGGAATGAAATGCTAGGCTACGCTTGCGGAATTGAAATGCTAATCTACGCTTGCAAAAATGAAATTGCGGAATTGAAATGTTAATCTATGAAAGCAGGAAATGTCTATGCTACTTTTGCAGAATGGAAATGAAATAAACTACTTAGCAGAAGGCGAGAGTAGGAAAATAGAAGAAAAGCAACAATCACTAATACTCTGACGCTTCCCCAACAACGGCGCCAAAAAGATGGTGGGCTCCAGTATTGTAGCAATAATGCTACAACTCCTGGAGCTTCCTTCTTTAATTTTATCAACCCGGTAGTTCGTAACAAACTTGGAAGCGACGGTGTTGTATGCACAAGTACTAGCTCTTGCCGCAGCTGTCACTTGGTCAGCTGGCACAAGTCCGCTAGGGGCTCAAGCCAACTTCTATGAGCTCTTAGAAGAAGCTTTTTAACTGATGGACGAAAGCTAACTCAAAGGAAGCTGATCTACTTGCAGAAAGGAACTGAAAGCCAATAAGAAACGCAAACCCTAGCAAACCCTAATTCTACCAGCTAGTCTTACTGATGCAAAGATGGGAATGCAAACTACTGAAAGAGATGTCATTACTTCTATGAAGGTAAAATGCATGTGTCTAGACTACCTCTATCTGAAGAAAACATTGTTTGTATTTTTGTTTCAGTTATTAGAATTATCATGCATGTGCTTTTAACTAGCTTTTTACTGTGCAGAGGTGGATCAAGGAGGAGAAGGGCTTGGAGAAGGTTGGGAAGGTTCAGAGAGGGTCTAAGGGGTTCCTAACACCCTTCCAGAGAGTTTCACAAAGTTTTGCTGCCGGAAACCGAGTTTATGAGCTTCTACAGGAAGTCTGCAGGGGTTCTACAAGATGTTTCAGAATTTCTACAGGATGTTCAGTAATTCCTACAGGATGTTCTACGATTGGATTTTGGATGATGGGTGAGTGGAAAAGGCTACATGGATGGATAGGGAGATAGGAGAGGGGTTTGTAATGACTTAGTGACAGGGAGGTGAGGTGATGAGAGGATGTGGAAAACTAGTTTGTCTTAAAGAGGGTAGAGGGAGTGGAAGGCCGAGAAGAGAGGTAGGATGTTGTGGGCAGTAGAGTAATTGAGAGACAAGGGGTTGAATTTGGAGATGAGCAGTTGGCCTGGGCAAGGCTTAGAAGGACGAGAGAGGGATGGAGTTGCACTGCACAATATAAACTAAACCAAATCATCCACGTCTTGCACATAATCAAAACATTCCTAATCTATCCTAACTGTTTAATGGAACCAATGAACAACAACGTTATTTCTAAAGAAAACCATGTATGGTACTGAAGCAAAGAAACATTCCAAGAGGTCTGAGCACATGGACAACTACTACAAACGAAAATATTGCACCAAAGATTGCATGAGTATGTAAACCAATGTTTTTGGTGGGGAACACTGTCTGCAATTCCAGCCCCTAGAAAGAGATGAAAATGAGAGTACAGTCAACCCTTTTTTGGAGATTTTATCAATTCTAATCTCTTTACTCTATTCTAAACATCTGGAGCAACTATATCTTCTAACAATAACCTACTTAACCATACCACGAAATCTAACTCAACAAACTGCGTTTCAAATGCATGTAAAGAGAACCATAATGCTGAAAGAAAAAATAACAATACAGAAGAAGGAGGCCTTAAGCTCTCAGGTTGGGCCCAACCCCGAGAGCTATGGCTCCTTTTAAAAACTCAGAACTGAGATCAAATCTGACTGCTTCCCATTAAGAAATAATAATCATAAGTCAAAAAGTATGCCAATAATGGCTACAAAAGAGCAAAACCAAGCTCGCAGCTCGTAGTGCAGAATGTGAAACAATGTTTCAAAAGTCCTTTTCGAAGGCTAAAGCCTTATCATTTATACATCACGAGGCCCCAATCTGGCCTCCTAAATCAGTGGGACTTGGCTGACCAAACTAGGAGTGAACAGTTGCTTCCTCAAAATCCGTTTGGCTGCCTTCTAGATCCGGTTGTGATGGCTGTTGGAGCTCGGAGTTGGGGGTGAAGATCCCGAGGAAGGCCATTTAATGCTGTGGACAACCCTCCTACGAATCCTCAACCCCATCTTGGCTGTCTCCTGGCCCTTATCTGCTCGGTTTTGTTCCAATCATGTGTCAAAAAACCTGAAAGGAGCACGTGTTAGCCACCTAGGAATAGTGACTGCCCTTATTCGTACAAATGACATAAACATACTAAAAAATGATGCATAAGTTATGAAAAATGAGGGATTGAGCAAAGGTAGTTAGGCCAAATGAGCCCAAAATGTTACCAAATTTTGGGCTCATCATCAAGGTTGTAACATAACCTTTTTTTCATGTAAAGCATTACGCATTCTGTCTTGAGTATATGTGTTAGGAATATCACTAGCAGGGATTTCATAGAACAATTCATTTTCGATCTAGAGGCACACATTTGATCAAATGGTTTATAAATCATTCATTTTAGAGATGCAATATAAATATATATATATATATAGATATTATTCCATTGTAGTTATAAGTGGTATTTCCACACAAAGATGCAACCATGTTCTCCCGAATTAATAGCACGGTTGTAGTCTAGAAATTTTGTATCCATTTCAAACCAGAAATGCATCATAAATTAATTAAAGTTTAAACAAGTAAAAAAGGAGACTTATCTTTAAATTTTTAGGGAAACTGAGTTTGGGAAAAGGCTCTCCACCTAACCTTAGATGGTCGCAACCAAAGATCAATTGCAGTTTTCACCCCCAAGCTAGATTCCACAGTCTATGGGGTTCTACTTGGGACTCAAACACTGCCAATCGATGAACCAAGAGCCAGACATATTGTTGTATCTCTTTCCACAAAAAAATTGTAGCATAACCAGTGCACTGAGGCAC
This sequence comes from Pinus tabuliformis, assembly GCA_031772625.1. Lineage (NCBI taxonomy): Eukaryota > Viridiplantae > Streptophyta > Pinopsida > Pinales > Pinaceae > Pinus > Pinus tabuliformis. The sequence goes on from CM062812.1 coordinate 145,803,458, forward strand.
TATGGTTCCACCCAAATTAAAGGGATTCTAGAATAAAATCCAAGACAATAAACCACAAATAGTTTTTCAAAACTTTCAGGAATCTTTCTAGGAGTAATTTTTCCACTCCTAAATGGATGTCTCAATGTCTCTGTGTTTCTCATTCAAGGAAAAATCTCCCTAAATGAATGTTTAAATCCCCCCCTTCATCAGCGCATTTTCCCATAGATGAAAGTATGCCTGGTAGACATTGTTTGCAGAGTCCCCTAGCCTCACTAATTCATGTCCTTTTTGGCCTTGCAAGTCTCTCTCAAATCACATGGGCTTGCATACTTTTCTTGCAACCCAATTTAATTTAGGAGGATCGCTTTACTAAAGGCACCCTAACCATCCTTTAATGACTATCACCATAGTTCTGATTTTTCTACACAGGAAAACCTTAACTATCCCAATCAAGAAACCTCCTCAAGTCTAGAATTTGTGTCCCTTTGACTCAGCTCATTTTTAATTTTCTTGTAAAAATATTTACATTTATTTTTCATGAGGAGGCTGAGATTGGGGCTATCACAAAAAATGATATTACTTATTATAGCATTTAAAATATACTAAGTCCATCATGGTCATATATGAGTTAAATAAACCAAACTTTTTCTACTAGAATAAGTTTAACGTAACTCTATCTATTCATAACTAAAATTGATTTTTAGATGAAGTTTGGCAAATGAAACAAACCCTTCAAGAAATCATTTATATGTGGAATTGTGTCAAGTTAATATAGACCTTATTATTTGTGCACTTTAATTTTGGGGTAGAATTAACTCTACCAATACTATATGAATGTAAATAATGATAGAGGTGAAATAATAAGTAACCTCCTTAAAATATCTTAAAAGAAACATGGATATAAGGTAACAAACAATTTAAATAAGCATTACATTCATCTTTAACCAAAAAAAAAAACAAAAAACAAAAAATTGTATTCTCTTGTGAGTATTTGTCCGATGATCTAATGTCTTTGATATTATGTGTGTTACAAGTTATCTATGTTGTATATAATAAGGTGTTACAATTATCCCATATTGCATACACATATAATGATTTTATGGAAGATGCATAAGAAGGTAAAATATTATTATTTATAGGTTTCTGTGGGTAGAATGTGAAGAAGAGAAATCTAGAATATGCTCCACACTTTGATTTTTAAGTCCACGTTTCAAGTCCAAACGAGGACCCATCATCAAGACAAAAATGTTTGATGGGCCCTATTCTAGACTTGAAATTCCGACATAAAAATAAAATTGTGGAGCATATTCCATATTTCTCTTCTTCAAAGTTGAAAGATGTCTTATGTCTCAAGCACTAATAAGAATGGCATGGAAGTCTTTCAAAAATGTTAACAATGGTGGACATATAGATATCATAAATGCTAATGAGAGTGGCGCAGCAGAATGTGACATCTTATGTTTTTCAATCGATTTCTCGATTCTTGGGTTTCTAAAAAAAATGATATATGAAAATACTCTGACTCTTACCCTATTTCCCCCTCCTCAGTAGAACATCTTTAATAGATGTCCTTTATTTTTGTCACTTTTTCCTTAGCTTTGGATTTATGAATATAAAAAAATTTAACTGGAATCTTCGCCCATGTGTTTCCTAAATTTTTCTCTTGGATGAATATTGGTTAGGGGTCAGGATTTTTTCATCTTCCCAGGTTGCACGCTTGGGAAATTTATGCTTGACCTACCAATTATTGCTAGTTGGGGGTCGAGGTTGACCTACCAATTTTCATGCCTAGCCAATCCAATCATCAACCATATTGAGCACTAAGCTAATGCTTCCATGAGCTTGAAATTTCTCATATGTTTTCCCTGCTTCTTTCAACTTCCTGGAGTGGAGCTTAAAAAGTCATTTTTTCTTACATGTTTTCCTTTCTTCATGATCCAATATGATTTTGATACTAGCATTACCCAAGATCTTTTCTTTGGTTGATGTTAGCAGAATTGCATGAAAGAGCATGTAAAAACCATATGTACAAACACTTAAAGAAGAATCAACATAAAGGAGAGCATAAATACAATGCACACAAAAGTTTTATAACGGAATTCATCTAGTGTGGACTACATCTCCATGCCCTACTTCAATATTAGGGAGGCTTCTTCATTCATCACTTCAAACGAAAAGTCAAGTACATTGAAAATACATCATTATACCTCCATTCCTGGAAGTGACTTGAAATTCGACAGCTCAAAACACAGTAGTCACAGCTTCAATAGGTCTGTCTTGTCCTCCTACAACTTTTGACTATAAACATGACCTACTTTTGAAAGGTGTTTTTTGTCTTCAACTTTGTGCCCAACAATTAATGAATAAAGCGAGTCTCTGCCATGACCCTTAAAATCCAATGGTTAGATGCAAAAACATAGTGTACCATCACGATCATTGTGAAATTTTGGTTAAAATGAGTATAAAATCAACCCCATTTTGACACTGTCAATTCTCTCCCCTTAGGGAAGCTTTCAGATTCCTACATATATTTTGCATAAGAATATTCCTAGAATATTCTAAGGAATATTCCCTAGGAATAGTTTTCCTTTGGAACTACGCCCTCCTGGTTCCAATTCATTCTGTAGAAATTTGAATAATATAACACTTATTCACAAAGATTATCCTGATTATACACTATTTGCGGAATGCATGCATAATACATAACCTCCTCTACCATTGATCATCAATTTACGGAATTAAAAACAATCGCATGCGCACATTGAAACATCAATCACACATATCAACACAGTATGTAATGGGGAAAGCATACAGCTGAAAACCCCCAACTATCTGTATATTATAATGATAGAGAACATGTAACAATACATAGTACAATACTCCTCACAAGTACTCAGTACTATCTCCACATGCTACACACAAACTAGCTCAGATCTGAACAAGTCACGGGTTCAAATCTCCTCCATTGTTTGCCTGCCTCTACTGCGCAATCCAAGTTGAGAATAGATCAAATCCAAGCTCGAATTCCCTTGGCTTGTACTACACAATCCTCATTGGCAATCTCAATCAATGATTATGCAAATCTCATGCACAGCTATAGTCACAACTGATAGTAGTCTCACCCTTTCACCCACCTCTAACACTTGTCTCCACTGAACTGTCCATGCACTGAGTTAACTGATGTATTCTTTAGTTGATTCATGAGTTAATAATTAGTGAATTAATTAATAATTAATTCACATCACTCATCACTAGTGTATTTGGCAGTTAGACTAAATACAACTAGTTCAACTAAGTCAAACTGAACACAACTCCATCAACTCCTCAATCAACTCCACCAAACTCAATCACTTGACTTCTAACTGAAGTCCATCATGCAATAGCTCAACTAACCCATAGGAAAAGCATATTTCCTTCTGGCAGTTTCATGTGCCACATCCATAGCTCGAACTGAAGTGTTGCAAGAGGATAAGATAATGTTTATAGTCCAAATATTATTAAGAGCTAATAATATTCGACTCTTCTATTTTTTCACTGGCAGTATAAAAATAAACTCCGCCCATATGTCTAAAAATAGAGGTCCATCTATTTTTACCAACATGACCAATCATCCATAAATAGCATCCTGCAACTCATAGACCATGATCCATATGTCTAAAAATAGACAGTCTAAAAATAAACTTTGCGCCAAAAATAGCCTGCGGGCCCACTTAGTGAAGGCGACTTCTTTTCACTGAGCTCCATCATCTTGTTGCATTTTCAACACTCCCTCTCAATAAGATATGGATTATCTGCAACCCCTATCCTGCCTCTATGGTATTCGAATTTTCTCCTGGTGAGCGCCTTCATCAAGATATCAGCATCCTGATCCTCCGTGGGAATGTATGAAAGTAAATTGATTCTCCGCTACACACAATCTCTGATATGATGGTACCTGATGTCAATGTGCTTGGATCTATCATGAAATACTGGATTATCCGAGAGTTTAATGCAACTCTGGTTATCACAATAAATCACAGTATGCTCGAAGTGTGACCCGAACAACCCAACTAGGATCTTCCTCATCCATATAGCCTCGCATGCAGCTAAACTTGGTGCCATATACTCGGCCTCTGCTGAACTGAGTGCCACAGATCTCTACTTCTTGCTGTACCAAGAAACTGCTGCCGACCTGATACTGAAGATCCCTCCAGTTGTTCTCTTTCTATCTGTTGGGCTCCCTGCCCAATCTGCATCCGTGAAGCCACATAGCTTCACCTCATCCTCCTGTCTGTACCACAATCCATATCCCGATGTGCCTCTGAGATAACGCAATACATGCTTTCCTGCCTTCCAGAAGAGCTTGGTTGGCTTAACCATAGCTTGTGAAAGCTGGTTAATAGCATAGCATATATCGGGTCATGTATTGACCAGGTACATAAGCGACCCCACCAACTATCGATAAACAGTGGCATCCACTACCTCCGTTGAAGTAGCATCCACCTTCCTCCAACCTCCAGGAAGAGGAGTATCAACAGGCTTGCAGCCATGCATGTTGAACTTCTCTAGTATCTCCAGGGCATACTTACCCTGAGAAACAAATAGTCCATCACTGCACTGCCAAATTTCCAATCCTAGGAAATAATGAAGGAGGCCCAAGTCCTTCATCTCAAAATCTCTAGCAAGATCCTCCTTGCATGAAAGTATCAACAACTCATCTCCCATCAAAATCAAATCATCTACATAAAGTACAATGATCAACAACTTACCCTCCACCACAATCTGGTATAGGTTAGGATCCGCCTCACTCTTGGAGAATCCAAATCTGGTGAAATAATTGTCTATACGTGTGTACCAAGCACGAGGTGCTTGTTTCAATCCATACAACGCTCTCTTGATCCTACATACATGTGACTTGCTGCTGAAGATATCGAAACCTTCGGGCTGCTCTATGTACACCTCCTCCTCAATGACTCCATTGAGGAATGCAGTCTTCAAATCCATCTGATGGATGTGCCACCCCATCTGCACTAAGAGAGCAAGAATCGTCCGTATGGAAGAATACCTTACGACAAGTGCAAAGGTATCCTCATAATCGATCCCCTCTATCTATGAGAAGCCTCGGGCAACAAATATTTCCTTGTACTTCTCCACACTCCCGTCAGCTGCCAGCTTCACTTTGTAGTTCCATCTCAAACCCACCACTGATTTCCCCTCCGGTCTTGGGACAATCTCCCATTCACTGTTTCTGACAATCGAATCATACTCTTCCACCATGGCATCTACCCATGTGGGATCCTCCACAGCTTCCTCAAAAGAGGATGGCTCAGTCATGACACATTTGCTCACAAGAGCCATGTATCCAATGTACCGATCAGGTGACCGTCTCTATCTACGCTGTGCTGTAGGTGGTCCTACAACCTTCTCTGCATCTTGAGCCAGTCGCTCAGCTTCTGTAGTGCGCTTTCGCCCTCTGATGGTTGGCGCTGCATGAGTGGTCTCTTCCACTCCATGAACTTCATCTTGTGGCTGATCCACATCCTGAAGTTCATCCTTAGGAACTAATAGCTCCTCATCTGCATGCAAGTGTGGCTCCCTCTCAAGCGAACACTTCATGGCTTTCTCCTCCTGAAATTTGATATCCCATCGCACAACAGTCTTGTGACTATCTGGAAAATACACATGATAGTTTTGGGGTGTATCACTGTACCCCACAAATATCCCAACCTCTGCGGTCAGCTCCAGCTTCTTCTTGGCATCCTTCGTCACATGCATGTAAATAGGAGAACCAAAAATCCTCAAATGGGAAATATCAGGCCTCTTACCAGAATAATCCTCCTCGGGTGTACTCATGCCAAGTATCTTGTGAGGACAATGGTTCTGCACATATACTGCAGTATTGTATGCCTCCGCCCAAAAGTGAAGGGGTAGGCCCTGATCATGCAACATTGCTCGTGCAGCACCCACGATCGTTCTGTTCTTCCGCTCAGCAACCCCGTTCTGCTATGGGTTATGGGGAGCTATGAGATCTCTTCGAATCCATTCTGCGCTGCAGAAGTCCTTGAACTCGCCAGAGATGAATTCACCACCATTGTCACTCCTAAAAGCCTTCACCTTCTTCCCCGATTCCTTCTCGACCAGTGCTTTGAACTCACAGAACTTTGAGTATGTCTAGCTCTTCTTCTGTATGAAGAAGATCCAGCACTTTCGAGAGAAATCATCAACAAAGATCACATAGTACTTGTGCTTTGCTGTCGAAGCTACTGAGAAAGGTCCACACACGTCTATGTGAATTCTGTCAAGGATCGTCATGGCGTGACTATCCTTCTCATGAAAGGTGGCTTTCACAAATTTTCCCAAAGTACACCCCTTGCACTGATCTGACTACTCAAGAGTGCCTTTAGGAAGCCTAGTAGAAATCTGCTGCAGTATCTTCAAGGCTCCATGGTGAAGGTGGCCCAATCTCCAGTGCCATAGCTCGCCATCATCCTGGCTCACCAATCCTTCTACCTTGCATGCCATTGTTGTGCAGCCATCTACATGCAATTGATAAAGGTTCTTGACTTGAACCCCTATCTTTTGGGTTTCTCCATTTGTCTTGCTATGTAGGAAAGCCTTTCCCTCGCTGAAGACAACATCATATCCCTTGTCTTCTAACATCGCCTCAGAGATAAGATTCTTCTTCAATCCTGGAACATGCATCACTTCCTTCAATACGAAGGGTTTACCAGACTCCCTCTCAAAGGAAATGGTACCGATACCTGTCGCACTGTATCTACCATCAACCCCCATCTCGATGTGCACTCCAAGATCTTTCTCATTCAGATCAGAAAACAAATATCGATCTCCTGTCATGTGAAAAGATGCACCACTGTCCAAAAACCATACCAATCCCATCACACTTGATGCCAAGCATGTGATCAGCAAAAAATCCAGCTCAAACTGCGAGGCTAAGGCCTCTCCCGCTGCAGATCCAGCAACTTGCTTATTTTTCTTCTTCTGTGGACAATTGTGGCATAATGTCCGTGCTAGTTATAGTGAAAGTACTTCACCTTGGACATGTCCTGCTTCTTACCTTTTGCACTAGAATGAGAAGCTTTCTTGTTCTTCCCCTTCTTTGCTTTGGCAGCCAAAGCACAATTTTCTTCATCAGATGCCTTTGATGAAGATCCTTCCCTAGTATTCCGCCTGATCTCCTCTTGCACAAGATCAGACCAAAGTCTCTCCCATTCTGGCAATTTCTCCTGACCATTGACAGAGTCCTAATAGGAATGCCAACTCTTTGGAAGACTGTTGTAGGGAAAAGTATCCGACTCGGATGACCCTATCCCACTCTAAGGGTGATAGTACCTCAGCAACAACTGTAAAGAAAACTACTTAAGGTTTACTTCTTTATGAAAGCAAGAGAGAATGAAGAAATGCACTAACCGTTGCCTTGCGCTTAATGTCGAATCCAAACTCTTCTCTTTGCTTGCTTGCTCCCAACTCCTTGCTCTTTTGCTAGCCCAGCTACAATGAGAACCTGCAAAATAACAAAGAAGGAAACTACAAGAAGCATGCAATCATAACTGATTCAAGGATTAGCATAAATCAAATATACAATTATCACAATACATCATTGAAACAAGTGCATATAGAAGAACCTCAATAGCTTTTATTAATGGAAGAAGTAAAGTTCTGAGAGTGTTACAACCATTGAAGGCCCCAATCCAGCAACACCTCCCAACAGAAAGAATTTCTCCTCTTCACCTCCTTCAAGCAATCACCCAATAGTTCTATAGTGAAACCAACAGCATATCATTACTTTGCACAAAATTCCAGCCTCCTGAGCTCATAGGAGAGAGCTCAATATATAGATGAATTGAGAAAGGATGAGTCAGCTTGCAACTGATGTGTAGCTGCCTTGTGTCCTCTCTCTCTTCAGTTGATCTTCAGTTCTTGAGTCCACTTGGAGAACCTTGCTTCCACTTGGAGAAACAGAGCCTCTGACTCATCACAAGGCGAAATCCCTGATCCAAGTGTCATTTTTGGAAGATTCCAGAGCAATGACTCAGTGTGCCACTTGTCCCATCTCGCTCAGCGTAGGTGGCCTTTGTTCTACCTGCTTTGCAACGCAGGTACACCATGGAGGAGTTGAGTTTCAGCGCAGAAGCCTAGTGGAGCACCTGCTTTGATTTCAGGATTGCTTGTTTTTTAGTGTCTTCAGGTGGAGAACTGATCTAAGAGCTGTTGGTTTGCTGACCTTGTTCCTCTAGGGGTAGGAACATCATGTTTAGGGACTTTGGATCCCTTGGATTATTGACAATTCATGCTTGATGCTGCAAGGCACAAAATTGTCTATAACAGATGCCCCCTAAAGTATGAGGTCGTTTATCGGGTGAAATGCTTTATTAGGAGGATCCGAAGTTCATTCAATCTGCTGAGAAGTGTCCTGTAATAAGATACAATACAATACTTTATTTTTCATACTTTTTTCATGATCTAGCTGAGGCGGGCATTCCCATGCTCAGCTTTATAAATTCATTTTGGTACATAGCACAGACGATCGTCTGATGGTAGACTGATAATTCTCTGCTGAAATTATCATCCTTTGAGAAGGATGATCATCTGCTGCAATGCTGTACATATCAAATGTCTTTATATCCCGAATATATATCGCAGCCCGAATGGATGAAACTAGATCCGGGGTCTTCAATCTCTTCCGATCTTCACTCGATGTACAAGTCGATCCATGTGAGAATTTCTTGAAGTCGAACATTGAAAGACATCGCTTGATTACCGGTCAATGATGTAAACCGTTAACAAGCGCGAGAGGAATCACCGATAAGGATGATGACCCTCACGGTACGGCAGTACAATTCACATGGTGGGAATAAAGGACTTGGCGTCGACCACCATGCAAAATCTTCTGGTCGAAGGTCATTGATGTATACCTGTCGTCGGAAGTGAGAAACTTGCCATTGAGGCATGCAAGCTTCAAAGTACTGAAGGGGTTGTTCCTAGATCAACTCCTCGGATAATGAGCTGATGTCGACAAGGAGCGATCCGTCAAAGGAGGGCCTTAATGAATCCCACATCAGTGACACGGAACGGAGCTAGTGATTGTGATGAGGTGAAAACAAACTGTGATGTATGATTCAGGGTGGCGGTCATGAAATGGATGAAGGACAATGTATGGTAGTGGATGGGACACGGTTGACTCTTTGCAGAACAACATCTCTTGAACATATAACGACACTGATGTGATGGATTGGTAGCATTACCCCAAATGTGGATGGTGTGGCGAGGACCATGGTGATGAGACCGGTGAATGAAACAACCCAACCCGATGTGATACGGAGGACAAAGTGTCATGTTCAAGAGCGACTTGCTACCATTAAAGCTGTGAGGTTCTCCCAATTTTTCCCCAGTCATTGCTGACCAGTACCTCTTTATTTTTATCAAGCTTGAGGAGGATAACATATGCTTGTTCTATAACCTGCCCTTCGGGCAAGCCCATCGCTATGTTTTAACGAGCCTAGCGATAGGGAAACTCGTTCTCGTCTAAAGACAAGTTTGTCGCTATTTAATAAATTTAACGAGTCTAACGACAAGGATAACTCGGTCCTTTTCATTTTTAGAGAGTCTGAAAAGGTACATAAAGTCAACTCCAGAATTCCTTTTTCGTCATCTAATCCCTTAAGTCCGAAAAAGTATAAAACAATACAGAAGGGATGAATTTTCGATTGCTTTAACGAGCTGAACAAAACAAGCGCTCGATCTTTTTGTGCAATAATCCCTCAGGTCCAAAAAGATTAAAATCTAGAGGAGGGATAGCTCTTCCGGTCGTTTAACGAGCTGGAAGGCCAAAACTCGGCAAACTTTTCATATTTTACGAGTCAGTGAAAAGAGCTCAAAGAAGACTCGTCTTTTGAGGAACGAGTGATGAACAGGGCAGCAGCAGATTCCAGGTACAGGTTGGAATATTCCAATCACGACAGTGTCACAAGGATGGCTTAGTGAAATCACTCTTCGCAGCTGTTCCTCAAAATGGGTAAACAAACATATGGAGATGAACGATTGGCCAAATGAACGGATGGAGGTGATGGCATATAAACACGACCAATGGCTTTTAATATGGCAGTCAAAGGTTACATTTCTCAAGGTTATTTACCGGTTCATTTTTTCTGGGTGAGCTTGAACTCTAGGGGAAGATTGCTCACAACTTATGTTTATTTTTTAACGAGCATGAACTATGTGCTAAAACTGCTCGGATCTTGCGTTTATTTTTTAACGAGCATGAACATTGCTAAAACTGCTCGATTATACCAGTCTTAATACAAGGAACGCCTCAGGTGAGGTAGTCATATTTAAGGAGCTATACCTCACTAGTTACTCCAATTTGGCAAGTTTTAACTTTTGCCCCACATCCTTTCTTTATGCAAGCTGGAAACGGCTAATCTTACGAGTTTAACGGGTTAGACCTACAGGTTTAAAGGGAGGACCTAAAAATTTAAAAAAAATAAATAGTCGTCTCGTGCTTGCACTCAAAAAGGTTCGCATGCCCCCAGGTATAAAGTATAATTTCTAGGTTCTTCCTCTTACTTATTATCCAAAAAATGGTTATGTTCGCTGCCGCAAACTAAACTCTTTTTCCCGGCAATGTCTATTACTAGGTTGCTAAGGATGGTGACTACTTGTTGCAGCAATTTCATCTCTTTCTTTGGAGGCTGCCCCTACTTATCCTTCAAAACATATGTTTTAATGGGTGAGGCTTGCCTTCAAAGATGGTGGCTACTTGCCGCCACAAATGGATCTCCTTCCTCAGGAGAGCCTATTTTTTAGACAAAGGGAGCCAATTATTTCGCTCACATAACTTTGACAAAAGAACTTTATCCTAGAACAACCCTCTCTTCGTTCCTTCGGACGGGGTACGGACTAGTCCCATTCTTCTGCGGAAATTAACTTTATACCCAAGGTTTCCTCTGCCCAAGGCAGGCCAGGGTGCATGCCCCTTGGGTCCCAGTTCTTTCTTCCGAATCACTCGCATTCATCGGGAAGTAGAACCGGGGGTGGAGGCATTCCTTGAGTGAATAAACCGTTAAGGGATGGTATTTGACTATTTGCGATGCGTGATCCTGGAAATGAAAGTTGGTCTACGAGCTTGACCATTCTTCCTTCGTGCGGAAAACACATAACTCTGAAGAGTGAGGACACTATCGCCTCCATGCAATATATATAGCCTCGTCCAAGGAGTAAGTTATACACCAAGGGTCCTTGGACGGCCATGACGTTCATATGAACTGTCTTCCCCTTCAATGTAACAGGAACATTGGGGAGAATCCCTAACGGGCGACTGGTTCCTTTATCAAAACCTGATAGATTTCTCATCTCAGGTAAAAACGCCGGGGAAGCCAGTGCTTTCCAAGCAATAGAGGAAAGGATACTCACAGAAGCCCCTTCATCAATGATGGTTCCAGCCATTACCATTCTATAGATTTGGACAATGATTCTGAATGGTATACTGGCTGGTAACCGGGGTCTGCCTAGTTGATTCCAATCAAAGGATACAACTAGGTTGCTTGGTGGTGGGACCGAATACACGGCCGGATATGACCCTGACGATGTTCCTTCCTGCAATAAAGGAATGGGCGCATTGCCCTGACGCTCATCAGAGTCTGTGTTGATGAAAAGAATCTGGATGGTGTCATCCTTATTCTCTTCAGTGAGGGTGTCATTTGAAGATGAATCTTCAACGACGGTGTCATTTGAGGATGAAACCTCTGAAGGAAGAACTGGGTCAACTGTCGTTTCGACCTTTGGACTTTCGCCTAGTCTGGATTCAGCAGGTTCATTCTCAATGACGGACACTTCAGCTGACCACTTGAGCGGGCCAGCTGGATTTTCAACTATCGAGGGATTAGGCACGAGTTTTTGGTATCCAGGAGGAAGTCGTAACGGTGATACCGGACGATCTTCCAAAACTCTCTTCGCCTCATCTAAGAATGGACATCTGTGGATGGCGTGATCGCCTTCACACAACATACAGGGTGATCTTGGTCTCCCTTTTCGTCCTTCACTCTCGCTAGTTGATGGACTGCAATCAACATGACTACCAGAGGTTGATGCTACCGGATTGTGCAACCTGGGGGACCAGTCCCTTAGTATCCGGGGAATACAAGGACAATCACGATGGAAGTGGGTCCCTTTGCAAATGACACATGGCGATTTAGGCCCGGTCGGTGCAGTGTGTGGATTTTTGTCAGATGTCTTTTGCTTGCCCCCAGTTGCCTTCGCCATAGGCCCCTTCTGCTTCTTTTCTCTCTTCTTCTTTTCCTTCTTCTCCATGGGAGGCTGACTTTTGCCGGCTCTACCCTGCGAAGATGAAGGATCAGAGGAAGAATTGTAAGAGGTGGAAGGCTGGTGGGTAGCTCTAGACTGGTCTGACTATTGATTCGACTGCTCAGGATTTGTGGTGGTCTGAACTACATTAGTTGAAAAGAGCCATACAGGTAGGCCAATTGTCAATCCTGGAAGTGACAATGTGGCCATATGGGGCACGCCAACATCTCCCCAAGAGGAGAAGGGACTGGGACTTCCACCAAGGTGACTTCCTTGGTTGGTGGGCTCCATACTTTTCAACTGAAAGATCAACGTGGGAATAACAGGTGATTATGTTCCGATTAAAATAAATTTTATTAACGACGCTTTAGACACAACTTTGCTTTTTCATGTTTTAAGAGTCGAGAAAAAGCTAAAGATGACTCTAGTCTCCTTCGATGTTTTAACGAGCCCGAAGTGACAAATGCTCGGATGGACTTTTTCAGTTATAGAGTTTGAAAAAGGCCAAAAGAAACTACTCTGGAGTTCTAGGCGGAGGGTGTGCCAAACGTTTCGCGAAACCACAGAATACGTTTTACGGTACGGGTGGTCGATCTTCGTGAATGCTGTGTTCACTGCATCACGATCAGTAGGGCGGCCGACACGGCTTCCTATGGATAAAGGCTTTGTTCCTATAGGGGTCTCCCAATATATACGCGACGGTACGTGGGAGCACAAGTCCGTATTAGTGCCACCGACTCTCAGGAGGAATCACCCACCTTCGTAGAGATCGACAGTCACTACGTTTAACGACGCCGGAACACGTCTCTACCTAGACCTCTATGTGTTTGCGTTATGTTTCAAAGCGTTGTTATGTAGATTGAATTTATTTTAATGTTGATCTTGCTTAGCGGTTTGCCTTTAAGGATCACCACGAGATGTATATGACAAATTCCTGATGCAGTCTAAGATGAGAAGCAAACTTTTCAATCTTTCAGCTTTGAAAATCTTAACTACTGAGGGAGAAGAAAGGCAAATCTTTTCACACAGATCATAGAGCACACACTAATGCAAAATTTCCTAAATCAGCATGCAAACAGTCAAATGCAAAATGCACAATGCATGTATTTTCTTTTCCCTTTCTTAATGTTGATGTATTACAAAAAGAAAGTTGTTATATAACTTTGATTTCGATTTAAAGCGAAAACAAACAAGCTTGTCCAAAATCAAAAGACACCTTAAGATTTACTTGTTTAATCACTAGAAATACATGAAATCAAACCATAATGACGAAAGTAAAAAGACTAATCAGCTATGGACAACAAACAAGCTAACTCTTTAGACCAGCAAAATGCCTAACACAGGTTCAGATCTAAGAGGCCAAAGCAAGACTAGTTCACTTTCGTTATGGGAAATTGTAAATGATGTAAGAAATACAAAAGAACAAGTACAATTTCGTTATATAACAGAGGCGGAATGATGGCAAGTAAGGTTGGTTTCAGAATAGGTGCAAGACTGGTAACTGGCTGCAAAATCTATAATGAAAATAGGCAAGAAAAAGGGAGGAAACCCCAACTGCACAAGGCAAAATTGGGCCAACGCAGGTGCTGCACAGCCAGTCTGGCTCTCAGCGCAGGTAGCCCCTTCGGGACCTGCGTTGCAAAGCAGGTAGCCTGTGTACTACCTGCTTTGGAAAACGAAAGTTGCGTTTTCACAGTTTCCGGGTCACAATTTTCTCAAAAATTCACAGTTTTTGCTCAAATCAGAAGCTATCAGTCAAGCACACACTAAGGGATGACAAGGAAGATGAAAAGCTATCACTAAGAGCTTACAAGGATCCTTGTAGATCAGCTCTTCAAATCATGAACATGCTCAGAAATGAGCTAGAGTAACTGCCCTCTACTTCGCTTTTGATATAGTCAAAAGCTTTTCGATTTGGTACTCTTTTGTTCAGGAAATGAATAGCAAAATACTACAAACAATCAAACAGATACGATCCCCAGTGGAGTCGCCAGTTTGTTGTAGGGAAAAGTATCCGACTCGGATGACCCTATCCCACTCTAAGGGTGATAGTACCTCAGCAACAACTGTAAAGAAAACTACTTAAGGTTTACTTCTTTATGAAATCAAGAGAGAATGAAGAAATGCACTAACCGTTGCCTTGCGCTTAATGTCGAATCCAAACTCTTCTCTTTGCTTGCTTGCTCCCAACTCCTTGCTCTTTTGCTGGCCCAGCTACAATGAGATCCTGCAAAATAACAAAGAAGGAAACTACAAGAAGCATGCAATCATAACTGATTCAAAGATTAGCATCAATCAAATATACAATTATCACAATACATCATTGAAACAAGTGCATATAGAAGAACCTCAATAGCTTTTATTAATGAAGAAGTAAAGTTCTGAGAGTGTTACAACCATTGAAGGCCCCAATCCAGCAACACCTCCCAGCAGAAAGAATTTCTCCTCTTCACCTCCTTCAAGCAATCACCCAATAGTTCTATAGTGAAACCAACAGCATATCATTACTTTGCACAAAATTCCAGCCTCCTGAGCTCATAGGAGAGAGCTCAATATATAGATGAATTGAGAAAGGATGAGTCAGCTTGCCACTGATGTGTAGCTGCCTTGTGTCCTCTCTCTCTTCAGTTGATCTTCAGTTCTTGAGTCCACTTGGAGAACCTTGCTTCCACTTGGAGAAACAGAGCCTCTGACTCATCATAAGGTGAAATCCCTGATCCAAGTGTCATTTTTGGAAGATTCCAGAGCAATGACTCAGTGTGCCACTTGTCCCATCTCGCTCAGCGCAGGTGGCCTTTGTTCTACCTGCTTTGCAACGCAGGTACACCATGGAGGAGTTGAGTTTCAGCGCAGAAGCCTAGTGGAGCACCTTCTTTGATTTCAGGATTGCTTGTTTTTGAGTGTCTTCAGGTGGAGAACTGATTTGAGAGCTGTTGGTTTGCTGACCTTGTTCCTCTAGGGGTAGGAACATCATGTTTAGGGACTTTGGATCCCTTGGATTATTGACAATTCATGCTTGATGCTGCAAGGCACAAAATTGTCTATAACAAAGACAAAGGAGATCCAAGCTCACCAAGTCCTCATCATCGACAATCACCCCCACACTTCCCAGCTCATCTCGGAATTGGGTGAACTTCGTGAGATACTTGGGCATATTGTCTCCTTTCTCACACTTAATGTTTCTAAGTTTATCCTTGAGCGCCAACTTCCTCTGGTCGCTCTTGCTTTGGAATAAATATGTCAACGCTTTCCACATCAAGTATGGAGAAGCCTTTCCATGCAGGCTGGATACAATGTGATCCTTCACGCCCTCCAACAGAATCCTTCGACACTTTGCTGTCTTCTTTTGCCAAGCCTCAACTTGAGCAGCATCAGTAGGCTTTGGGACCTCAGCCTCTATGAACTCCTTCAACCCATTATCATCTAACACCCCCTCCATCTTGTCTTTCCATGCAATATAATTCGAGCTGCCTTCAAGGGCATACTCCAATCGCAATCCGTTGAAAGATATTTCAACTTTGACACCAAGAAAACACTGCTGCAAATTCGAATTCCACCAGCTCAAAACTCAACCGCTTCTGATCTAAAATTCATGAAGACAAAATATTTCTCGTACAGAGATTGACTGTATGGGCATTTACCAGATATCTCACTTTCCAAAAGAAGGATAAATCCAAAGGCTACCTGGCCCGATTACAGACTCTGCCTGAAGAAATAAAATGTAATCACTTTCTGAATAATAGATTTGATGATCAACTTCCCTCTGATACCATGTAGAAATTTGAATAATATAACACTTATTCATAGAGATTATCCTGATTATACACTATTTGCGAAATGCATGCATAATACATAACCTCCTCTACCATTGATCATCAATTTGCGGAATTAAAAACAATCGCATGTGCACATTGAAACATCAATCACACATATCAACACAGTATGTAATGGGAAAAGCATACAGATGAAAACCCCCAAGTATCTGTCTATTATAATGATAGAGAACATGTAACAATACATAGTACAATACTCCTCACAAGTACTCAGTACTATCTCCACATGCTACACACAAACTAGCTCAAATCTGAACAAGTCACGGGTTCAAATCTCCTCCACTGTTTGCCTGCCTCTACTACGCAATCCAAGTTGAGAATAGATCAGATCCAAGCTCTAATTCCCTTGGCTTGTACTGCTCAATCCTCAATTGCAATCTCAATCAATGATTGTGCAAATCTCATGCACAACTATAGTCACAACTGATAGTAGTCTCACCCTTTCACCCACCTCTAACACTTGTCTCCACTGAACTGTCCATGCACTGAGTTAACTGATGTATTCTTTTGTTGATTTATGAGTTAATAATTAGTGAATTAATTAATAATTAATTCACATCACTCATCACTAGTGTATTTGGCAGTTAGACTAAATACAACTAGTTCAACTAAGTCAAACTGAACACAACTCCATCAACTCCACCAAACTCAATCACTTAAGTTCTAACTGAGGTCCATCATGCAATAGCTCAACTAACCAATAGGAAAAGCGCATTTCCTTCTGGCAGTTGCATGTGCCACATCCGTAGCTCGAACTGAAGTCCTGCAAGAGGATAAGATAATGTTTATAGTCCAAATATTATTAAGAGCTAATAATATTCGACTATTCTATTTTTTGACTGGCAGTCTAAAAATAGACTCCGCCCATATGTCTAAAAATAGAGGTCCATCTATTTTTACCAACATGACCAATCATCCATAAATAGCATCCTGCAACTCATAGACCATGATCCATATGTCTAAAAATAGACATAATCTAAAAATATACTTTGCACCAAAAATAGACTTTGCGCCAAAAATAGCCTGCGGGCCCACTTAGTGAAGGCGACTTCTTTTCACTGAGCTCCATCATCTTGTTGCATTTTCAACACATTCAAGTTTTTTCGGACCCACACCTGCTCGTTCATGGCTCCACTCGGTCCTCCCTTCCAAACGCAAAGTGTGCACTTAAATATCTATGGCCTAGTGAACTATTGAAAGCCCAACCATTGGGAAACTTGGTTGGCAGAGTGTTATTAAGGTATTTGGTTGGGTAGAGGTCCCGTGGTCAAACCTGCAAGCCTCCCCAATTGGTTGTTGTTTTTTGTTAACATATAGTTAGGTTATATATTATAATTGTCACTACCTGTTGGTTAACAATGTCCACCCATCTTGTTTGACTATCGATTTATGTTTAAATACCATAACCTTCGGAGTTACATTCCTTATTGTCGTTCTAACCCGTTTCTGGTTTTAATAACCATTTTTTGTTCAATGGTAATTGTCGCCATATAAATCTATCGTCAGTTATCTGTTATGAAACGAGCTCACAAAAAGATAGAAAAGATAGATCAACGCCTTAGAATTCAGCCTCTTCGAGGGGGAAACCTCCTTTACATTACACAAATGAACAATTCTTGGATGATAAAATTGAGAATATCTCCTTTCTATATATAGGAGTCTAAGGGGTCATAATGTAATCAGAGCCAACATAACAATAATAATGTAAGGGCGCAAAAATAACAATAGTGGGCTTCTATGGGGTACAATAATAACAATATGGGGACTACATGGGCACAACAATATAATAAGGGGGTTGTACTAATAACAATAAAGGGTTACACTAGTAGTATAGGGACCTAACCTGCCCCTCTCCTTAAAAAAGTGTTGTTCTCAATGCTTGAGTAGTTCTTGATGCTTCTATATAAAATTCTTGTCCTCCCATGTGGAATCTTCAGTGGGTAAGTTCTTCCACTTGATGAGATACTCTGAAATTGATCGATTTTGTCGCTGTTGGGTTCTTGTTTCTGTGACTGCTCTAGGCTCCAATATGATTTTTCCTTCCTCGTCAAGTTCTGGCAATATTGTTTGAACTGGGATCTTCTGCAACTCTTGAATGAGTGGCCACATTTCTTCGTCCTTCTTCCATTCATCCCTCACTTCGTTTACCCAATCTGGATGGATAATAGAAATAGCAGAAAATAATGCTTCCACATCCTCATCCTTTCTTGAGACTGCATCTACAACAACATTTTTCTTCCCTTTTTTGTAGATGATTTCAAAGTCATAACCCAACATATTTGTGACCCATTTTTTTGTTCTTCTAAAGATAATCTTTGTTCTAAAAATCATTTAAGACTATCATGATCCATTTTTACCTTGATGTGTCTTCCCATTAGGTAAGGTCACCATTTCTTAAGTGCATGTAGTATTGCCAACATTTCCTTCTCATAAATAGCTTGCTTGAGATGTAGCCGTAAAAATACCCAATCACCTACATCAAAACTTCTTTCACTACGATATTGATCTGCTTGTTGTTTCATTCGATTCTGCCCCAAAGTGGTGTTATCCTTTAAAATTTGGAGAACTTTTTGTTGATGCTTGATGTGATCTTTCACTGCTTGAATCTTTTTCTTCTTGATTTGTCCTTCTATCTTGAGAGTTTGAGGAGTAGTATTTTCTTCCAATTCATTACAAGATATGGTCAAATTCATTTCTTGATGCTCGATGTGATCTTTCACTTCTTGAACATTTTTACTCTTGATATGTCCTTCTATCTTGATAGTTTGAGGAGTGGTAATTCTTGCCAATGCATTACAAGGTATGGTCGTATTCCTTTCTTCTTTCTCTGGGGTTGGTTCCTAGTGTATATCCTCTTCTTTTGATGTTTCTTGATCCTTTTCTTCCTCCACTTCACAATCAATGTAAAATAATTTCTTCTTAGCACAATTATGACCTTTAATGTATTTGTTATCACAATTGTAACAAAGTCCTTTTGCTCTTTTTTCTTCCAATTGTTGTGGTGTCAGCCTTGTAGGTCTTGGAAGGCTAGGAGAAACAACAATTCCATCTTTATAGTTGTGAGGTGTAGAATTCCTTGTTGCCATAATTTTGCTTTCCACTTTTCTTGCCAACCTGAATGTCTTCTCCAATGAATTAGGTTCCCAAAGACGAACCTCATGTTGAATGTTATCCTTTAAAGTCCCTATGGAGACACCAATCCTCTGCTTCTCTAGAATATCATTTTCCCTTATATTCAATACTTGAGTCCTCAATGTGCTCTGCCATTGGACACTTTTGTTTGAGATTTATCAATTGGCTAAAGAAGGTGTTTCTCTTTGTATCCTCATAATGTGCTATCATTTCCTCCATGAAAATTGACCATGTAACAAGTGGCTTAAGAGAGAAAGCCCTTTATACCATAAAAATTGATCTGGTTCTAATAATTAGATGCAATACGTACCTTTTGTAATAGTGGTAGACCATGTAGATCAAAGTATTTCTCCATATGTAGTATCCAATTTACCGGATCCTTGCCATCAAACTTCCTCATATCGCCTTTTCTTGATTTTAGGAGCTCGATCCTGAAACGACTATAACTCTGTAATTTTAGATCTTCCATTTCTGAAATCATGACCTATAGTAGCCCTCTTTGTCCTATTTCCAATGGCACCAGTCTGATTGAAATTGGATTCTTCGAGAAAGAGTTATGCACAATCTCCCAAGATGACCTGATTATATACCTTTTCAGAAGAGAAAACTTGTATGAAATACCATGTGTCACTATTTTGACCTCTAGATCTGAACAATATACACAAAAAAATAACGTCCATCCTCTTTCTGTAACTTCTTACGGAATTTCAATCTGATGCTCAAAGAGAAAGTTATGATGATTTTCCCAATGTCACCTGTTTAAGATGTAATTTGGGAGTCTGCAAAAATCCTAACTTCCTCAGATCATATATCCTAAAATATAGCGATAAAAGATTTGAAATTCAGACCTGTGGTTCATACCGCTTTCTTATCAAATGGTTTTTTTTTTAGCTTCTGAAACTTTGTAGCAAACACGTTATAGCGAAACTTCCACAATTACCTATTTTATATGAAATTATGGAGCTTGAAAAAACTATAACTTCCTCAAATCATATCTTTGAAAATATAGCGAGACAAGATATAAAATTCGGATTTGAAGTTTACCGAGATTTTTTCTCAAATGGGTTTTTTATTTATCTTTTGAAACATTGCAGAAAAAAAGTTATAGCGAAAATCCACAATGACCTGTTTGGAGTAGCGAAACCCTAGAATCCAAAGCTCTGATACCAAATGTTATGAAACCAACTCATAAAAATATAGAAAAGATAGATCAATGCTTTAGAATTCAGCCTCTTCGAGGGGGTAGCCTCCTTTATATTACACAAATGAACAATTCTTCGATGATACAAATGACAATACCTCCTTTCTATATATAGGAGTCTAAGGGGTCATAATATAATCAGATTCGACATAACAATAATAATGTAAGGGCACAATAATAACAACACTGGGCTTTTATGGGGCACAATAATAACAATATGGGGACTACATGGGCACAACGATATTATAAGGGGTTTGTACTAATAACAATAAGGGGTTAAACTAGTAGTATAGGGACCTAACATTTTCGTTGGCTGTTAAATAGAATGGTCCATTGTAATGTTATGGCTAGCGGGTTAGCTACATGTCTTGGTTCATAACCATATACAATTTAACAATCAAACCACCAAATCGTTGTTGGAATCTGCTGCTATTTTTAGGTTTGACTTCTTGGCTACCATATTTAAACAACAATAAATTGTCAGTTTGTTATAACAAATATGTCATTCCATTAGTAATATAACCATTGCTAAACCAAATTGTTTGTTGATTTGGTCTGACTCGACCAATTTGGCCACTTGTTGGGTTCCGCATGGCACCATTTGATAGGGCCATGTGGCCCTATGTTATTGGACCATGTCAACTACCTCTAAACTTAGCGAGCTACCACCAGATTTGGAGGTTCCACTAAATTTGGCCATGAATAAAGCCTCTGCCATTTTTATCCGAGGTCCTCCAAATTTAGTTGATTTGAGAGGACTGCCAAACTGGCACAACTCCAAATTTAACTTGCGACCTGCTAAATTTGTCATTTTTGTTGAGTTTGACTAGAAATTTTATTGGGCATAACTTCCACATACATACTTAGATTGATGTTCCATTTATGCTATTGGAATCCTAGAAACGAGCTATTCGATCTTACGTTGGTTTTGCTAAGATTTTAAGACTTCAAGTTTTGGGCCACTATGAATCCCCCTAGATTATTCCTCCCCATTGAAGGACATTTTGCCCTCCTAAAGTATAAATAGGTACTGCAATCTTAATTTGTATAACAAATGTCTTTGATAGGCCACACTTTATTCTCCTTCACCTTTGTACTTCAAAGCCATAAGTGATGAAACTGACACCTATTTCCATATACAAATTTGTAGCTGCCAATACATGTCAAACTTACAATATTCCAAGAAAGACCTTTCTTGTCAAGAGTTTATAAAATTCTCATGGTCAATTTTTACAATACAAACCATACCCATGCTGTCCAACTAAAATCCAAAGTATCACTATGTTGCATTCATAAATGATGTTATACACTTCATCACTTTTACAAATATTTTCATAACATGTGATTTACAATGGTGCCCTTACCAAACTACTTAGAAAAGCTACCCCTTTCTTACCTAACCAACCTAATGGGACTTCTTACTATAGTTGGCTTCCTTGTTGAATTTTGTCATTGGTCGGTTCCTTCACAAGTGCTTTCATACACTCCCTATCCTTCTTTGGTCGTTGCTCTAGATGGAGCTCCCAACATGTGGCTTTCTGATGTCCAATCTTGTTTTAATGGTTGTGATGGTTCTTATTCCTCCAAACTTTATTGACCTTCTTTCTTGAATGGTTTTCTTTGGTGTGAGCATGGCGACAAGAAATTGCCTCAGCTCTTCCTTTGAAATCCTCACTATCACTGAAATGGTGTGATGCGCTTTTCACTTTCTTAAATTGGTTTCTTAAACACTCTCATGTCTCTTCCTTCCTAACATATGCCAATCCTGCATATCGAGGTAGTTCCACCACTCATAATTCCTTGTCCATTAACACCTAGGCCCTTTCCTTGATACCCAATCTTCTTCATTAGATTCAAACCAATGCCTATAGTGTGTTTTTTAAAAGCACAAAAATCATCATCATCATGAGAATAGGAAACTAAAGAAATAATGACATTGTTTACCTCATTTGTCATTTCGGAAGTGGGCAATGATGGCTTTACTATGCCTTCGCTTCTCTTCAAATTTTCGAAGGAATCTTCATGGCTTGTAGTTGAAGCCGCAACCACTGCTTCTCCTCTTTTTCTACTTGTAGAAGTCTTCTTAGTTCAACATTCTCTACTTGAATATTGTAGTTGATCTCCTCAAGTTCTTAGAGCCATGTGGTCTTTGATGCTCTTCTCATCTTTGGGGTAACACATGATGCAATATTTTCCTCATCACCTGAATCAGAACCCAATCCAATTGGTTCATCACCTGTAATCCGAACAGTTTTGATCTTCACCTCATCGCCTAAATGAGAACCCAGGTCAATTGATCCAACACCTGTAATCTGATTATTTGAGACCTCCATCTCATCATCTAAATTAGATCCAAGGTCTTTTTGCACTGTAACAACAATGTTTTGCTTCTCTTTTATTTCATTCCTCTTTGTCTTCATTTATGGATGTAGTTTCTAGTAATGCCCCTTTTAATGCCCTTCTTTCTCGCAATGTGTGAAATAGGGCTTTGCTTCCTTTTTCTTTGTTGTCACTTCCTTCTTTTCATGGTTGTGTTGGTGCCCAAGTGTGAATAAAACTATTCAACCCTTTCCCACATTAATCATCAATCCGAGATCTACTGGGTATTTCAAGGCTAATGAGCAAAGTATATGCAGGTAACAATTTCACAACCCAGAATTGATCGAGAATTCATCAACAAATAATAAATGAATGTAACAACAAATGGAAATGATGGCGATAAAAAATCTGTAGCAGCAATGAAAATAATGGAAATAATTAACTGTAATAGCAATACGATTCACAACATTTACATTAAACCATCACAGCAAGGAAAGGAAATACATACATGAAAAGGAAACTAGCACACACTAATTTAGCAGCACCTGATCAGGAGAGTGGGACCAACTCCCTGATCAGGGCTGTGATGAACTCACAAACTCAATGAAAGATCAAAAAAATAGAAATTTCATTAATGTAAATAAGTCTCTATTACAAAGCTCAATTCTCTTCTCTCCAACCCCCTGTTTCAATCTCTCTATCCTTTCTTATACAAAAAATCTCTTGAGATCAAGGTAACTGTTGCCTGTGATTTACATGAAGGTTGTAATAAGCCTAAAACTGAATACAAAATATAGAAAGAGGAAGTCTGGATTGGCTATGCCGTTATAGCTACAGTTTGATAATAGCTCTGCCAGCTTGATATGTAAAGTTAGCTGTTTGACTTGGAAATCTACACACAAAACGAAGTTTAGCAAGCGCTTTGGTAATAATCCCCTAGACTATTCTTCAATGATTAAATAATTCATAAAGACATGATTACAGGTGTACCTTCATGATTTAGGATATGAAATGACTTAGTTAGGAGTGAAAATGTGAAGAAAAATAAGATAAAAAGGTAAGTAAAAACATGCAAGTTTAGCTCCCAACATCTCCCCCAACTGGTCTTTCTACATGTCCTCATGTAGCCCATCGCCTTCACAAGTCTGGTTTAAATGGACTGTGATTAGCATGTAGTTGAGAGAGACCATATTTCTTAGCCATATATATCGCCTGGGGGTTTGTATCCATCTGTCAGTAAAATATCTTTCCACCAATCGATGTTCACATTGTAGGTAGGCATGCATGCATCCGCTGGAAACCAAAGGATGGGGAACTGAAACCTCAAGCCCATCCAATGAACCCCTCGAGTATGGACATAAGAAATATACTGTGGCAATCTTTCCATTGCTCTGGCATAGTTAGGGGCCCCAAAAGGTTCCCGCACTCTGATAGCTAATTATGACAACATCCATCTTCTCTGACAACTATCCAGAGCTTCTTCCTGACAAGCAACCACCTGTGTCATGCATAACTTGGTGCACCATCTCTGAGTTCCCAATATCATTTTTGGATTCCCCTCAGTCCTCAATAAGGTAGCATGCCTATTATAAATAGTGTTATACTGCCAATGCTCTCTTCAGATAAGAAGAGGCCTAGTAGATTGATTTGCTTCAAATGTATGAATGGCCTTCGTCCACTTGACTTGATTGATGGTGTAGGATGTAAAAGCTCTTAGTTGAATATCCCCTACACAGGGGATTGGGTTGAATTCTTGATTATCTCCCAAGAAATAATCATGCATATACAGTTCACACATTAAGTGTTGTTTCAAGACATCATGAAGCCTTATGATGTGGAGAAACTATATAGGGTCCTCAATTTCATGGCTGATATCGAGGTGAATACTTTCTAGGAAAAGGAGAAGGTATTTTTCATGGAGAAACAAAGCATGGGTGTGAGCAGGGGGGCGACAAGCCATTACCTGCTGCGCTACGGTAAACATTTCCTCCTTATCGACTTTCATCACTCGCACCTGCTCTTTTAACTATTTGATCTTCTTATGCTATTTTTATTGTTTCTGCTTCTCCCAATCCATCTGGTCCACATAATCAGTGATGATTTCTGTAGCCTGGCTGCAAACTCTATCTACCTTTTCCTGATGATATTTCATAGCAATTGTCCCCTTTTGAAGACGAATAGTTGTAGTCTGCCATTTTTGAATCTCGGCAGTCAAAACAAATTCCCAAGCCTCCCATAAATGGTCTACAGGTTCTGTTTGCAGAATAGCAGAAATAGTGGGATTGTCCTTGGTATGATCTGCTAAGGGAGAAACTTTAGTCTTAAGTATTGCAATTTTTCTCCTACACCTTCTTGCTCACCTTTGCAAGCGCAACACCTTTTTCCTCAATCTCATAATATCTATTTTTAATTTCATAAGTTCATTAAAACGAGATTGATACCTTTCCTTAAGGGGACATCTCCTTCGTGCACACTATTCAATGAATTCTTTCTTGACATTGACCTCCTCCATTGGTCTCGTAGCTGGTGTGGGGCCTGATGGGTCATCGGCACAGGTGGTGACCGACTCCACCTTCACCCTCACTTCTTCTGTTTTCTTATCACCTTGAGTGGTGTCTCCTTCATTTCCTTCCGGAATTACCACGTTTAGGGGCTCATCATTCTCCACTTCTTTTTCTCCCACCTATTCTCCCATGTGTTCCAGAACTGCCTTTGGCTCTGATGGGTCAGTTTCAGCAGGCATTGCATCCTTCGGTAATTCCTGAATTTTCTTGGCATCCTGCCGAATACCATCCTCAACATGTTTCTCTTGTGCTTGCTCTTCCACCCGGTCATCCATTCTCTATACAAAAGTTGACTCGAACCCTTGTGGGGTAGCATCAACATGAATGTATTCCCTTGGTGGTTCCACAGGGCTAGCATCCATCACCACTTCTTCAACTGATTCCTCGGTCAGCACTGGTTCTTGTGTAGCAGTGCTAATGCCCATGTTTTCAATTTGTTCCATCTGTGCAATGAAAGGCATCGTCACTTGAGAGGCCACCTCAACCAATGCGTCAAATATTGTACCAGCAAATTTTAAAATTGGGGGAGTGACTCTTCTCTTTTTCAAGCATCAAGGAGTTCGAGACTTCCTCACTCCTCTTGGAAAAGTTGCAGGAAGGGAGGAATGCAGAACATCTTCTCCCATTTCCGTCTGGATTGTACTCCCTAAATCATGCCCCCCAACTTCTGCATTTGTTGTTTGGGTTCCTGAAGACCCCTGTGGTTCCTGAAGAACTGTGTGAGATATAGGTTCTTTTTCTTTTACCAATTCCAGTGTTTCTTCTATCAGTGGTGTTATTTCTTGTGTAACAACACTACTTACAGTTTCTACTTCGGACCCCAAGTTTTCTTGGATGGGTGGTGCTGGTTCTTGTGTAACAAAACCACCTATACTCTCTTCTTCAGACCTCAAATTTTCTTGGATGGGTGGTGTTGGTTCTTGTGGAGCAGCACCACCTGCACTCTCTTCTTCAGGCCTCAAGTTCATTTATTCCAGTGATGATGGTGGTAGTTCTCCCCAAAGATTATCAACTAATGTTGAAGCAGCATCAACCATGTCCTTAATTTCCATCCTTTCCTCTTCAACCTAGCTGACTGGCAATGCTAGTTCTTGTGGAGCAGCATCAGCTGTAACATCTTCCATCTCGACTGAGCCAATAGGCGATGCTAGTTCTTGTGGGACAACATCAACTGTGGCATCTTCCATCTCAATTGATCCAATAGGCGATGCTGGTTCTTGTGGAGTAGCATCAGCTGTGGCGTCTTCCATTTTGATCAAGCCAATAGGCGATGCTGGTTCTTGTGGGGCAGCATTGGCTGTGGCATCTCCCATTTCAGCTGAGTCTTCATCATCCTCCCCTTCTATAGGTATAATTCCCTCTAGTTCTTCTAACAATTCAATGAATTGTGGCCAAGATATAGGAGTTCGAGCCAGCACTTGAATTACTAGTAGCCAGACCAACCCATGATTTGTGAAGACTTCTAATACTTGTCGAGATTGATAGGCAGATTACACCATCAATTGAAGAATTTTCTAGAGGAATAAAGGAATATTCAATGAATGAGCTTGTGCATGCCAAAACCGAAGGGATGCTAATAGTTTGAAATGATACTTGAACAACATTGTAAAGCACCCTTCGCAGGTAATGTTTCTCCGACCTATAAAAAGATTTCTGTAACTCCAACAAGGGAGCCTTCCATGAAAACCACTTCTTCCCTTCCTGTGGCAATCCACTGAGGGCCAAGATGGCTTCTTCTATAATATGGATATTGAGACCCCGAACTCTGGAATGATCTTCTTCCAAGTTCAATGCAAATTTCACTGTCACAGTCTTGTCAAACCCTTGCAATCTGTCAAAATATCTATCCCAACCTGCATCTACAAAGACCTGCCAAACATTTGCATTAGTGCGGATGAAAAATGTGCTCTCTAGTTCATGTCTCACAGCCACTCCACCCATTCTGCTATAGCTCAGTAGCAACACTTCGGAGTAGCAGAAAATCCGTTAGGAGAGAGTATCGGTAGGTAATTTTTTCCGTGAAAGGCATAGGAAATAATGATAGCAAGGTGTACAAATGGCTATTTTTAGAAAGATGGGAAAAAACCACGGCGTGTTATGGAAATAATGGTGAGAAATTATGGTAATTACTCTATAGACTTCGGAGGACAAGTTCATTAAATCTAGTATCAATTCATAAATTTGCAGAGTAAGGTAAGAATCATGGAGTGGATGTATTGGTACGATATTTTTATGATGACGTCGATGAATCATTATTGAAATTGATTATGCCATTGTTTTTAAATATAGTTGTACCTCCCCCCAACTGAAAAATGATCGTCTGCAGTCACCTCAAGTCATGTCAAAAGAATTACGAATAAAAGCCGCAAAGTCTATTTAGGGACATACCTAGCACTTACCTGGCAGAGTGACAATGCAAAGGAGTAACCGCATTGATGGTGTAACAACATTCAGGGAGTAACAACATCGAAGGAGTAACAACATCGGGTACTTAGAAAAAATTTCACCATGGAGTAGCAGCACCGAAGGAGTAATAGCACCGGGTACTTAGAAAAAAATTTCTTACCTCCATAGGATATAAACACCAGTGGTAGTACCTGCAAAAAAAAAAATTGAGTGGTAACAATCTATCTATCTATCTATCTATATCTATATATATATATATATATATATATATATATATATATATATATATATATATATATATATATATATATATATAGATATATATATATGTATATATAGATATATATATATATATATATATATATATATATATATATATATAGATATATATATATGTATATATAGATATATATATATATATATATATATATATATATATATATATATATATATATAGTTAATTAGAGGATGCAGAGGAGGAATAATCTGCACTGATGACCTTCAAACCATATTTATCAGAGAGATGTTTGATGAAGGCATCTTTAGAGACCGACCAATGATACAGTCTGAGACGATGTCCATTTACAATAAAAGAAGCATGTGTATCATCAATCGTGACAAGTCTGACAATTCCATTATCAAATACCTCATCAATCTCATAAGGCCCCATCCAATGAGAGCAAAGCTTTCCCTTAAAGTCCTTAAAATGAGAATCATATAGTAATGCCCAATCCCCTTTATGAAACACCTTATTCTTAATAAATTTATCATGCCATTTTGTTCTTTGTTGCTGAATCGTAGTAGTTCTTTGAACAACCATTAAATGAATTTCATCTAGTTCATTTAGTTGTTCTATTTGGTGTTTTTGGGCTTCTGAAAGGTCCAATCCTACTTCGAGAGCTATTATAAGCATATTGATCTCAAATTCTATTGGAAACAACAGAGATTTACCATAGACAAGCTCAAACGGTGAAAACCCTGTTGTATCCTGCCATGATGTTCTATATGCCCAAAGAGCTTTAGGAAGTTTTTCAGCCCAATCTTGGCGATGATTTTCCACAGTCTTTGTGAGAATGTTTTCTAATACCTTGTTAGTGCTTTCCACTTGATCGTTTTCCAGTGGATGGTATGGGGATGTTATTCTATTCTTGGTCCCATATTTGTTCATAATCCTTGCTATCATATGTGATGTAAATTGCGTTCCCCCATATGAAACTATCTCTCTCGGGGTGCCATATCGAGCAAAAATCTCTTCAAATAAAAATTCTAAGACAACCTGTACTGTGGCTCTCGCCACAGCCCTAGCCTCAACCCACTTTGTCAGATAATCTGTGCAGAATAAAATATAAAATTTCTAATGTGAAGACGGATTAAATGGGCCAATGAAATCAATAGCTCATTTCTCAAAAGGTTCAAGGACCACTTGAGGTTGTAACGAAATTTCATTTGATCGACCAAGCTAACCCATCCACTGAAAACTGTCACATCTTCAGACATAATCTCTCGCATCCTAAAAGATGGAGGGCAAATAATATCCCATCTATAACACCTTATGTCTAGTCCGTTTGTCTACAAAATGTCCCCTGTAGGGACCATCATGAGCAGCCTTCAAGACATCATAGATGTCATCTTCTACTACACAACATTAGATCTACTGGTCGATTCCTGTATAAAATAGATATCTTGCTATCCATGAATAATAAGTACTATGACGAATGATCTTCCATTGTTCCCTGTAATACAAATGCTTGGTTACCTGCCCTGTAGCAAGATAATTAGCAATATCTACATACCATGGAGTGTGAGTAGAAATTGAAAAAATATATTCATATGGAAAATTATCTTGTACAGGTGTACCTTCATCATTATATCTAATCTAGATAGGAAATCAACAACTACATCATCCTTGCTTGGTTTATCTATGGCCGTAATGTCAAATTATTGAAGTAATAATAATGACCTTGTGACACGCCTAGGAGTTACAGGTTTATTCATCAAGTACCTAATTGATGCATGGTCAGTATGCACAAAAGTAGGATATCCAGTAATATAATGCCAAAATTTATTAACATCATAAATAACAACCAAGAATTCCTTTTCTGTTACTGTATAATTTAATTCAACAGGTGTTAAATTCTTGTTGACATAGTATACCGCATACAACGTCTTATCCTCTTATTGTCCCAAAAATTCCCCTATTGTTGTTTGAGAGGCATCAGTGTGGATGTGAAACGGGAGTTCCCAATTAGGACCTTGCAAGATCGGAGCTTGGTAGATTAGTTCCTTGATTTTTACAAAAGCCTCTTCACACTTATCTGTCCACAAAAATTATGCATCTTTAGTTAACAGCTGAAAAAGTGGGAATTCTATTCCAGAAAAATTCTCTATAAAGAATCTATAATATCCAATGCAACCAATAAAACTACATACCTACATTGGTGTCTTAGGTACAGGAAAATGCAAAATTACCTCTACCTTGGCTGAATCAACTTGAATTCCAGCAGCTGAAAGCAAGTTTCCAAGCACTATACCCTCTTCTCTCATCATATGACAATTAACTGTACTTAGAGAAACATGCATTTGTATACATATTTTAAGAACCTTCTCCAAGTTTTCCAACCCTTCTTCAAATGATCCCCCATATGGTGTAAAATCATCCATATAAATATCGACACTGTCATCGACTAGATTAGAGAAAATCCCTAATATTTCCCTTTGGAAGGTAGTAGGGGCGTTACAAAGACCAAATGGAAGGACCCGGTATGCGAAAGTCCACAAAGGGCATGTAAAACTGGTTTTATCCTGATCCTCGGGAGCTATTTGGATTTGATTATACCCACTAAACCCATCCAAGAAGGAGAAAAACTTCTTCCCAGCTATGGTATCCAGGACTTGGTCAATGAAGGGTAAGGGAAAATGATCCTTCAAGGTTTCTTTTTTCAACTCCATATAGTCCACACAAATCCGCCACTTAACATTATTTTTAGGAACGATAACTAGCAGAGACACCTATTGACTATCCGAGATAGGGTAAATAAATCCTACATCTAACAAATTCTGAAGTTAATCCTTGAAAAAAAAAATGAGAGCGGGGTTCATTCTTCTCTAGGGCTGTCTCACAGGCTGACAATATTCCTTGATGTATATATGATGAGTGGACAAATTAGCATGGATACCCTTCATATCTGTATAATCCCATGTGAATGCTTCCTTATGTTAACGAAGAACTTTTAGGAGTTTTTCGGTCCGAGATGGTGAAAGGTTCGGGTTAATATTCAATGTCTTCCCTACCTCAATTTCTATAGGGATATTGTCATTGGATGTAATTACAGGAATATATTCATCTTCAATCCCTGATTCAATAGTTTCCTACATCTCACAACTCATAACAGATTCTAGAAATCGACGAGTTGTATCATAAACAGCATGGGGTCTATTGATAAAGTATTAATAGTATCATCTTTCATCTCATTTTTAAAACAAATGGCTTGACTAATAGTAAGTACTGGTTTGGTTTCCTCGCTTTCGGCTTCAGGTCCTTCTAAAGGTAGGGAATTTTGTTTAAATGTTGTTTTACCTGATGAACTTGGTTCCATGGGGGGGTAAAGAATAAGGTTCTTTGTATTTTCCCCATTAGATATTACCATGTTTCCTGACTAGCAACTGATATAGGCATCTACAGTTTCTAGCCAAGGTCTTCCTAAAATCAGAGGTAGCCACCAGCTGGGGATTGTGTTTGTAACACCAAAAGATCAATGAGATAATACCATGAGTCCACTAAAATTGTTATGTCTTCCAAATTTCCTATCTGCCTTACTATAGATCTATCTGCTAATTTAAAGAGAGCAGGAGTTGGTTTTAGATTTTGTAGACCTAATGTGAGCATAGTTTCAGATGTGATAACATTAATTGCAGCTTCCAAATCTTCTAGTACATTCGAGATGTCAACCCCATTAACCTGCACTATTAGAATTGATTTCCCTGGATCTCCATATTTCATAGGTATATATTTTCCCAACATAATGTTTGATAGCTTCCCCATAACATGAATGGTAAGCAGATCCCTTGTTTTCTTTTTAGGTTTCTTGGACATTACTCTCTAATTGTCTTAGCATAAATAGGCACATTCTTCAAAGCTTAGAGTAAGGGAATTTTGACAAACAGGTTTTGCAGTTCCCCTAAAAGGTCAAATTATGGCTGAGGATTATGTTTACTCAAGGCTAATCTCTCAAGATAAGGCAGATCAGTTGGGAAACCCTTAGTAGCACCCTAACGAGGAGGGGGGTGTTTGACATAATTCTAATTTTCCTCATTCTCCGCTACTTGGGATTCTAGTTCTCAATCTTTTTCAATGATAACTAGTGAAGTCTGAGCATTCACCACCTGACCATATCGCAGATTTATCTCATTGCATTCTGTGGTTGAAATGTTATATGAAGGAAGGTTAAGCGTGTCAGTCTGTTGAGCACCCTTATTATTAGGATTTGGATTAGTTTGGATAGGGAGTTGAGGACAAGGAGGAGTACTATAGGGAATGTTGGACGATAGTAGTAACTACTATTGTTTCATAGTTTGAGGAAATTGACCAAGAGAAGGGGAAGGCCCTTGCCAATTATGAGACCATGAAGGGTTTGAACTAGACTATGGGAACCAAGATTGCCAGGGAAGATATTGCTAAAACTGAGGCCATGATTCAGGAAAAGGTACTGAATGAGGACTTGTTAGAGCCTAGATTTACCTCAGGCTAAGGAAGGTAGGTGTCATGCGGAAAGAGTCATTTTTGCGGACAAAACCGACCTCCCTAGAAGCTAAGGCTTTCTAGTGACAAACAAGACAATCAAGCACTATCTTTCCCTAAATATGCATTTAAAATACAAGCAACCAGGTGTTTAAAGCATACCTTTAGTCCAACGCTGTTTGTAGTAGTCCAGTCTCTCCGATCCAGATGAGCTCCTCCTTCTCTTTGAAACCTGCATTCACTAACAAGAAAACGATTACATAGCGCCTGAATAACTCATATAATAAAACATATTCATCATAAAGACCAAGGAGTTTATGAAACAAATTATATATAACAACTTGTTGAGAAAAATGAACTTAATTGTATTAATTGGAAACAAAAGAAACCATTACAACCAGTGCCTTGGTGTTGTGCAGGTCCCTCCCAGGGTCCAGCAAGAGTTCTCCTTTACTTTGATCAGCTCACCCACTTCCAAATGAAGCTAAGAAAGGATGGGAATCTCTCCTCTCAAGCTCTATAAGGGAGTCCTAATTTCAGCAGCATCTACCCTTAGGAATGTTCAGCTTTCAACCTCCCCTCCCTCTGGCCCAATGCCTGTATTTATAATGCTTTGGAGGAAGTTAATCAGGTCCACCATCAATGGGATAAGCCCCTCTTTCAATGGGATAGCTCCCCTCTTGATGGGATAAGTTCCTCTTTCTTTGGGATGCATGAACCATCTGGAGGCGCTCAATACACGTCAAACCATCTTCTAGAATGCTCTAGAATCGACCACAAGTAACTTTTTTGGAGTAAAACTTGCGCCTTTTGACCTTTACAGGAGTACACACCCACCCCTTTATAGACAGAGCGTACAAGTACGCAGGTATTGTGAACTTGAGGTGCGTACACGCAGGTAAGGGTAAGAGAAACTGCGTAACCAGAGTTAATTGACTTTTTAAGGACTTTCTCTCTTTCTTGGAGTTTGACATGAGGAGCAGAGGTATAAGACTTGCCAAGGAGGATAGTATGACAGTTGATGGAGCCATACTGACTGCAAATAGTCATGGTGACAAATTTTAGTGTAACAGTAGGATTCAGGGCCAACATCAAACCACGCTTAACTTGGTAGCTAGCCCTACCAGGTCAGGAGAGGGCTCTCTCCAGGTCAATCTCAACAAATTATGATCGATGAGGCTTGAGAGGACTGATATAACTACTGATCTTAGGCTAGGTATGTGTGCAAAAGAGTTTGATTGAATAAAATGATGTTTTTGTTGGCTCTAATGGAAAGGCAGATTTTGGGTGAGGGGAATGAGGCTCAGCTTTGCAGAGATATCAATGGGGCAAGGTAGGCAACTGATTTTGGCACTTCAAATCGAATGAGGTGGAAGGATTAGATAGGTGAGGAGTTGAATAGGGCAAGTGAAACCATGTTTCCTCTCCAAACCGCTGAAAACATCAAGAAACTAAAGCAAACCTCAAGTAGAGCACTGCAATTTCAATGGATTCTACTTACACTCTTGTTTGATTTAGCTGAGAAGAAATAAGAGAGATAATGTCGTACAATCACATAAATAAATTCACAATTACAAAGAAAAGCACTGTACCAAAAAAAAATTCCACAAGGATCCCAAAGAGTGCTGCAAATCCTGGTCTCAATTCCTTAGCCAAAATGCTAATATGAGTGTATAATGAAGCTCAAGGCTTTCTCAAAAGTCCAACCATGCTAATGACTGAAAAACTACATAATATAGACAAACCATAGCTCATCCTAGCCTCTAGGGTCGAGCTCACATGTTTAGGAGCTGTTTCAACTAATTCTAAACTGAGAACTAGAAATCAGGCAATAGAACAGCATGCCTCTAGAAACAAGGGAACTAATTCATTTAGTTTCAAACAACTTTTTAATAGATGAATCTACCTACATAAGTGAAAATTTGACATATTTACATCATGATCCATCCATGTACATTGAATTACATCACAAATTTGACATTAAGAAGGTGAAAAAGTCAAACTAGCAAAAGATAGGTGAAAAACAGAGCATTCTTGGTCAAACTGGGCCAAATTTCCTCTATGCGCCGCGCCTAATTCTCTATGTGTAGTGCCTGTTTGGAGCCACTTTTGAAGGCCTTCCTAGTGTCCAAATTCACTCCAAGTGTGCTTGTTGGAAATATATACATGTCTACTTTCCAACCCAAGTGGAATTTTCCAATTTGGCTTCCATTTGCCCCTCTAAAATTCAGTTCTCCCAACACTACTTCCTGTGTCTCAAAATAGGGGCAGTGAGGTCATTTTTTGAGTGTTTTTGACCTTTTTGAGGGCTCAAAACCTGTCTAAATTTCTTGGCCATTGGTAGGAAAGCATATTTTTTCATGCCAAATCCAAGAATTCTAAGTTTTTGTCATTTGGAGGCTCCTACCAAAAGCAAGCGCCAGGTGGCGTGGCGCATAAAGCAGAAAATCCTATTTTTTGTGCCAAAAATTCCAAAAATGCAAAAAGTGCCCCAAATTTTTTGAAATTTGGGCTAAGTATTCTTCATCAAGCATTATGTTGGGCCAAGGAATCCTTAGCCAATATTTTAAGTCCTTCATGCTCCTTTTGCCTCCTTGATGCTCTCTTCAATTTTGCCTTCAAGCTCCTAATTCTAGCTTGGCACACAATGTTCCTTGTCAAATAATGATATGGCATGTTTCTCAACATATTCTTCTCATTGATAGCCTTTTATAACCTCCTATCCAAGTGGATATTGGCTCTTTCAAGCCATGACTCCCGATCGGCATTAACCTCTTGCTCAAGTGAAGTGAGCTCCACCCCCCTCCTTTGGGCAGCTTGGCGATTCTCCCAAATGTTTTGCAACTCCATAATCACTTGTTGATCTTCAAGCTGCTTATTTCTTTGCTCCAAGTACTATATTTTCCATTTAGCCCTTTCCAGGTTGAGGGACAAGGCATTGATGTCCATCTGCTGCTCTTGAATGACTTCTTTGAGATTTGTGCTCTGCGGGCCCATATCCATATCATCACCCTCAATGAGAATGAAATCAGTCTCCAGCTCACCTGATGGCCCTTCATCCTATAGCAGCCTCTTGCCTTTGTCTTGAACCTGTTGTGCTGATGACGGAAGCAAGACCCCTTCCACCCCGGGTGGAGATAATACTCGCTTAGCTGCTACGAACAACTATTTAGTGCCCTTCTGATAAGTGATAAACATCAACATATTAGCGGTCTATGTCTCATGACCCTCATGCTCATATGAAGGTCCACTTGTCTCATGTATAGTCTTTGAAGGTCCCTGAGGAGCTCTGAGAAACTCACGAGAAATGAAGTCCTTCCAAGTGATGCCCTATAAGCCAAGCTGATGGATGACCACAATTTTAATGAGAGCAAAATGATATATACTATTGAACTGCTGCTGAAGAGTCTTGTGTTGTACTAGGGTGGTCATCTTTTCAATATTTCGGCACATGAAGTAGGGGAGCTTCATCATCCTCACCCTGGTAAAATGCATCAATAGTCTGATATGATAAGCATATAAACGGGAAAACCGACCCTCACAGCTGAAATACTTCATGATCAATTTCATCAAAGGAGCATAAGAATCTTTGAGGTACCAGAAAAGAAACACTCTACTGAGTTGTCTCAAATAGCTGGGCTTGATGTATCATTCATAATGCTTCCTGTCAATTTGCTGCCTCTTGTTCCATTGTTCTCCAATGTTAGGAATACCAGTTTCTAGTGAAATAGATTCCGGTGTTAATGTGAAAGTGACACTAGCTAGAGTGGCTTGACCATCATGTAAATGAAGCACAAACAAACAAGCCAACTCATGATGAAACTGAATGCTAGCAACCTTCTCACAAAATTCATAGCAGGACTGGTGCTGAAAACAAGTGATGGCAAGAGGGTAAACCTGTAACTCAGAAAGAGTGGTTGGTTCTTCTCGAATATGTTTGCCACCTCTATGAGGCCTCCTAGGTGCATATACCTCTATAGGTGAGTCACTGTGTTTCTCCTCTTCATAATCATATGAGGGATCAGATGCCATCTCTACTAGTGGATGAACTGTCTTAATGAGAAGTAGGTGATTTATGATGTGTTTTGACTTTTGCCACCAAGGGAAAAAGTGATATGAGGGACTGTGGAGGGATGAAACAATGACGAATTTAGGGACTGTTGGGGCAGTTTTCAGTTAAGGGAACATGGAATTAGAGAGTAATTTGGGAGCTTTTGGTATAGGACTAGGGTTTGGGAATTTGTATTTGGGATTTTGGGAAATGGGAATTGGGGTAGGAATAGATGATGTTTTAGGAATGTGTGAATTTAGGGAATAGGGAAATCAGGGAAAATGAGTGAGGGAGTGGAAAGGTGAGGGAATAACAAGATTGACTTGGCAGCCAAAACAACAGTTCAAACCCTAGGCAGCAGTTTCCTTTGAGAGATTTCAAGAGATAGGGTTTGATTTCTTTTTAAACAATCACCATAAGACAACCACCATAAACTTTATAGAAAAATCTTTCACTAGCCAAGAGGAGGACTGTACTTACTTATACACTAGAAGATTTGGGTGATTTTGGCGTTTTGGAGAAGTTGCTGAAGATTTTGGGCTTGCCGGCTCTATGCGCCGCGCATCAAACCCAACGCGTCGCGCCCTGTGTATGCACCGCGCCCGTGTAAATTTGAACTAGAGATCGCGGCCCTATGCGCCGCGCCTGTTATGTGTGCTGCGCCAGTTGCCCAATGCATCGCGCCTCTGTCTTGGGGCGATTTTTCACCAACTTTGTCTTACTTGCTCACCAACATGACTTTGCTTTGCCCAACTTTGTCTTTGAGTGCAAATGAGCTTTTCAAATTGGAGAAATGACTTATATACAAGGAGCCTTTAAATTTTTGGTTTGAAAAACTCACTTTTACAATGTTTTGAAAATGACTTTATTTTAACTTTGTTTTAAGCTTTTTCACTTTATTAGAATTTGTGATGAACTGAATGACTTATGTTTTGTTTGTTTTGTAGGGGGTTGGAGCTATTGAGGCTAGGAAAAGTGACCAGGGTTGCAAGTGAAGTAATTTACATATGAAGGGAATAAAATTACATGAATTTGTACAATAAAATCTAAAAATACCATGTTTTTCCTCAAAATACCCTGTTTTTCCTCAAAACAGAGTTTTGAGGAAAAACACATCTCTGAACACTTGATCATGAAATTTATTGATGTTGGAACCTCCTCATGTGCCTGCTGGTTATTATTGGACTTTTTAAAACCCTTTTTGATGAAACCCTAATGAAACCCTAGACCTAAATGACGATGAAACCCTAGGAAAGACTTTTGCAATTTTTAAGACAAAAAGGTGACTGTATACAATTTTTGATGAATAAACATGAGCCAGTAGGTAAATGACATGAGGGAAAATGTAGGAGAAGCCACTACCGTCAGATGATCCATGCTCCTAATAGAATGTAGCTGACTGGGCGAGACACTTAATATGCAATGCAACAAGAGGATTTGATCTCTGACAGAGGGATGAAGATACCGACACTAACAGGACCCATATTTAAATTACTAAAATACTGAGAAAGGTCTTGAGACATACCTTTATTTGAGCTTGATGGCCATGGTTGCCATGGTTTCTTGGAACCCATAAAGCATAGTTGTTCTAATCCTTCACTTGTTCCTCGGAATACTTCCATTAGCCCAGGAAGGGATGGACATGAACTGGTGGAGTGAGTCTATTCACATATTGCACATGTCTCCAATGTAATTATTTGACATTCCTTTAATGGATGTTTCTTCCTACACTAAGGGAATAAGATGGTCATGGTCCTTTCTAACTCCATTTTCTTTTGTTTTACTTTTAATGTGTCCATCTAAGAGGAAAGTGTACTCAGGATGTCAGTTTTCAAATTATCCAGCAAGTTCCCAATTTCTGCCTTTGTAATTCCTCTGCTGGATGTTTTGGAAGTTCGAATCCCTTGCTTATTCCTTTTAGCCCCTTGTGAACATTGAATGAATAATTCTCAAATAGAGTCAAATTCCTCCTTAGATATATCTCCCTTTCCTACTATGTTCAAGAGGTCCAGAGAGTCCTCCCTTAGGGCTCGGAGAAAAATAATTTTTAGGATATCCTTGTCCAGGTCGCTATGGCCAGATCTCTGTAGAGTATATTTAAAACGTTCCACACAATCCTCCATATTCTCATCCTCCTTCTACATAAACTTAAAAAATTCTTCCTTTATGTCCCGAGATTTACAATAATCTTGGTACTTCTCCAGAAAAGCTTTCTTCGTAGATTTTCCACCCAGATCCATAAACCATCACAGAGTTGTACCTTTCAGAGTAGCAGGAAATATTTTCAATTTCTGAGCATTAGAAACATAGTCATATACCCTACAGAGAATATCAAATTCAAACAAAAATGTGTCTCGATATTCTGAGGAAAGCCCATGGAAAAGCAGTTAGTGGAATGGGCTTCATTAGTGCATCACCTATAATGTCTCCCACTGGAAGTTCAATTGAAGAGGCTGGACGTTCCATGAATACCCTCCAATGGTCACTTGGAATTTCAACAGGTTCCTGTTGTATAACAACTAATGATTGAGGTCGCTTAACAACACTTCCCTAATCACGCGGTGAATCAAATTCGACCAAATTTCTTGTTGCAGGTATACTTGGATTGATTTCTTTCTCTGACCCTCTTCTTGTCACTTCCTCTTCTTCTGCTATTGAAAGGGGTACTTCTATTTTCCTTGATTCTTTGCTCTCTAATTATTCTCCTTTCGCTATTGAAAGGGGTATCCCCACTCCTGAGGGTGATATTGGTTTTTCAATAGACTGTCCCTCAGACTGTGTGTGAGTCTTTACCCTAACAATGGCTAGTGAAGATGCTTCAACTTCAGCATGTGCAATGATTTTCTGGATGTAGGTGTTCCTACTTAACTCCTTCCTTCCTTTCT
Source organism: Pinus tabuliformis (assembly GCA_031772625.1). Lineage (NCBI taxonomy): Eukaryota > Viridiplantae > Streptophyta > Pinopsida > Pinales > Pinaceae > Pinus > Pinus tabuliformis. Next base: position 145,842,869 of record CM062812.1, read on the forward strand.
TTGGGGGTCCTCCTCTGCCCATTTTATTTGGATATTTATTCATGTAATTAGAGCATTAAAAATTCTCATAGCTCAGCACTTGGAATAGGGTAAGAGACCTTCCCTCGCTAGGGTGAGAGAATGATTTGGAACAGAAAAGAAAACAAAGGAAAAATTAAAACAAACCGTAAGCTCAGGGCCTAGAGCAAGGTAAGAAAACTTCCTTCCCCAGTGTGAGAGAGTGATTTTAAGAGAAAAAAGAAAAACAAAATAAACAAATAAATCTAATCTCAGGGCTTGGAGTAAGGTAAGAAAACTTCCTTCCCCAAGGCAAGAGAGTGATTTTAAGAATCAAGAAGAGAAAAAAAATAAGCAAAAAAATCTTAAGCTCAAGGCCTGGAGTAAGGTAAGAAAACTTCCTTCCCCAGGGCGAGAGAGTGGCCCCTATGCAATTAATCAAAATAAAAATAGAAAATCCCAAAAAATAATAAAGCTCGGAACCTGGAGTAGAGTAAGAAAACTTCTCTCCCCAGGACGCGGGATTGATCCAGCGAGCAACATCAGTTGTGTTCTTACAGCTTGATAGCCTCCCCGAAAATGGTGCCAAAATGTTCGTGTCCAAGTGTGAATAAAATTGTTCAACCCTTTCCCACATTAATCATCAATCCAGGATCTACTCGTTATTTCAAGGCTAATGCCTAAAGTATATGCAGGTAACAATTGTACAACCGAGAATTCATCAACAAATAATAAATGACTATAATAGCAAATGGAAATGACAACAATAAACAATCTATAAAAACAACGAAAATAATGGCAATAATTAACTGTAACATCAATACGATTCACAACATTTACATTAAACCATCACAACAAGGAAAGGGAATACATACATGAAAAGGAAACTAGCACACACTAATTCAACAACACCTGATCATGAGAGTGGGTCCAACTCCCTGATCAGGGCTGTGATGGACTCACGAACTCAAAGAAAGATTAGAAAACTAGAAATTTCATTAATGTAAACAGATCTCTGTTACAAAGCTCAATTCTCTTCTCTCCAACCCCCTGTTTTAAATCTCTCTATCTTTTCTTACACAAAAGCAATTCTTGAGATCAAGGTAACTATTGCCTGTGATTTACATGAAGGCTGTAATAAGCCTAAATTTGAATACAAAAGATAGAAAGAGGAACTCTGGATTGGCTCTGCCATTACAGCTGCAATTCGATAATAGCTATGCTAGCTCGATATGTAAACTTATCCGTTTGTCTTGGAAATTTGCATGTAAAACGAAGTTTAGTAAGCTCTTTGATCATAATCCCCTAGATTATGATTCAATTATTAAATAATTCATAAAGACATGATTAGAGGTGTACCTGCATGATTTAGGAGATGAAATGACTTAGTTAGGAGTGCAAATGTGAAGGAAAATAGGATAAAATGGTAAGTAAAAACATGCAAGTTTAGCTCCCAACAGGTTGTCTTATTCATACTTCCCCTAGTTTCATGGTGAATGGATTTCACACTATCCACATCAAGAGTATTGGGTTTAAACAAAAACAAATAATGTCGGAGACAATTATGTAAAGAACTAATATATTTCATCAAAGTGTCAGGTGCATCTTGTTACACAGCATTTTGTCACTATCCCTATACTCCCCGTTCCAAGATCCTATAGGACCTCTACAGTGACCCTCATGTGTTTTCCAATCATGAAGAAACTCCCATTATGTCCCTCTTCATGAGCAGAACATTTCCCTTTTGCATCATTTCCCAAGAATCTTCCTTTTACCCCAGTTTACATGACCGATGCTAATTACCAGTGCATTCCCCACACCGATCTGCAGAGTTTAACACTAGGACTAGCGCCGATCAATGCTACTGAGCCTTGTCTCAATCACGTCTATCCTCTTTTGGAAAGTTTTTTAAATATGGAGTTGAAGCTTCCAAGTCTAGAAGCTTCGTAATGAAAGTCCGGTAAATGGTTGGGCTGGATGGAGCCGAGGAAGTTAGTTTGGGTTCCTTTCCCCTATTAGGATGGAAAAATCCCAAGAGATAAGGCCTCTCCCATTATAAGAGGAACCATCTCCCCTCCGTCAAAGCTATATAAGCCCCTCCTTTCCCAAGATGAACTAGTTTTTGGATGTAGTTTAAGTCTTAGTATTTTTGGAGCTTGAATAATGAGCAAGACATCTATAGTTTGTAGCTCTCTAGTTTATGTTTAAGGGAGAAGTGTGTTTGGTTTCGTTGAGACTAAAGGGAAGAAGCCTTAAAAATTCCATTGTTGGGGTTATCCATGAGATGGTAGCAGAAGTGTGGGAAACCAGATAAGTCGAAGGAGACCAGAAACATCAAGGAATTGGTTGTAATCTCTTTCTAAACTTCTATGAATACAACTATTGATTGATTTCCTACATTAAAGTGTTATCTTACATTTGATGGCTTAATGTTCCTTGACCTTTTAAGTAGGCTGAATGCAATTTGTATGCTATCACGTTTGTTGTTGTTGTTTGTTTACTTGTTTCAGGTATTCGAAGGAAGGAAACGAAAAGTAGCTGGAATAAGGAATTAGGATCATCACCAAGTGGAATAGCATTCTAAGAGGTAGGCCCTCCTATTTGATTCTATCTTAAGGAAGTCTTCCATAGATTGTTTTTTTTTTGCTAGACCCGCTACCTCGGGCTAGAGGAATTGTCTTTGTCCACATCAAGAATTTACCTACACCACACATCTAAAGGAATTCCTAATTCTAAATATTGCTTCTTAAATTCCTTGTTAAAGCTTTGAATATCTTGACCTTTTCCTTGTCTCAAATGTTTCTATTCTATCATGGATTTTTTTTGGTATCCCAATGGGTAAATTTTTCCTTTTAAAGTAGAAACAAATTCAAACCAAGAAGAAGGGATTTTACCCACATGCTTTCTACCTTTCTGAAGTTTTCTCTCCCACCATACGAGAGCGGTGCCTCCCAGTCAAAGAGATGCTAATTGGATATTGGCCTCATCTTGTTCGACTTGATGAACCCAGAAATACACTTCAATCTATTTGATCCAATTATTTAGCTTTTTTGCATTAGATTCTCCATTAAACATGGGAAAATCAAAATTTACATCCAACTTTAAAAAAGGCATTTTAGAATCATTTCTATGATATATGTTAGAATGATGAGAATCAGATGATGAAGAAGGAGAACATTCACTTGAAGATGGAGATGGAGGTTTAGTAGGTTCTCCTCCATTTTCTTGATTTACCGAAGCATTGTCCTCTACTTTATCTTCCTTCTTATTTTCCTTCTTTGCCAATTTTTTCTCATAATCTACAAACAATTTATCTACCTTATTAGCCATGATGTAGAGATATTTATGGAAATCTTGCTCATTCTCAGTATGAACATCATTATATATCATTTTCCTTCTTCGTGTGGCACGTCCAATCTACGGATCAAAGGAATTAAGTTTACCTTCAGCCCTTTTGAGCTTGGATCTAGTTATCATTCATACTCACAATTCACATCAGCAAGAAGACTGCTTTGGTACCAAACTTGATCTAGCATGCCTCTAATACCAGCATAATCCAAGTTCTTTTATTCAGGTGATGATAGTAGAATTGCATGAAAGAGCATGTAAAAACCATATGTGAAAACGCTTAAATAACAAGCAACATAAAGGAAACCATAAAGACAATGTACATAAAATTTTGATAATGGAGGTCATCTAGTGTGGACTACGTCTCTGGACCCTGCTTCAATAGTGGGGAGGCCACTTTATTCATCGCTTCAAAAAAAAGTAAAGTACATGGAAAATACATAATTATACTTCCATTCCTGGGAGTGACATGAAAATTGACTACTCAAAACACAATAACCGCGAAACCACCAAGTTTGTCTCATCCTCCTGATACTTTTGACTATAAACATGACCTAATTATAAAAGGTGCATTATTGTCTCAAACTTTGTGCCCAACAGTTAATGGAGAAAGTATATTTATTCCATGACCCTTGAAATTTTCTTCTCGAATACAAAAATAGACTGGATCATCATGATCCTTGTGAAATTTTGGTTAAAATAAGTATAAACTTGGCCCCATTCTAACATTCTCAATTCTGGCACCTCATGGAATCTTTCAGAGTCCTACACATATTTTGCATAGGAATATTCCCATAATATTCTAGGGAATATTCTTCCTCTAGAACCAAGCCCTCCTGGTTCTACACACAAGGTTCCACTAAGCCCTACTTCCAACGTGTCCAAGTTCTGTCGACCCTCATGCCCACTCGTTCATGGCTCTAATTAGTCCTCCCTTCTGAATGCAAAGTGTGCACTTACATATATGTGGCCTAGTAGACTATTCAAAGCCCGATGGTCAAGAATGTTGGCTGGCAGAGTGTGAATAAGTTATTTGGTTGGGCAGAGGTCTTGGGGGAAAACCCATGGGCCTCCCTTGTTGGTTGTCATTTTTTGTTAACATACCATCAGGTTATATATTATAATTGTCACCACCCATTGGTTAACTATTTTCACCCACTGTGTTTGACTGTAGGTTTGTGTTTAAAGACCATAACCATCAGTGTTACATTTATTACCATCATTCAATCCATCTCTATTTTTAATAATTATTTGTTGTTCAGTGGTATTTGTCGCCATATAACAAATCGTTGGTTTTCATTGGTTGTTAAATAGAATGGTTTGTTGTAATGTTTCGGCTGCGGCTGGAAGGTTGGTCGGGTGTTGTTGGTTCAACTCTAGCCGGTCAAATGTGTGCGTATATATATATATATATGTATATATATATATATATATATATATATATATATATATATATATATATATATATAGATATATATATATATATATATATATATATATATATATATATATATATAGATATATATATATATATATATATATATATATATATATATATAGATTAACCATCAAAATATGTGCATTTTGATGTCTTTGATTCATAATTGTTTCCATATACGGTTTAACAATCAAGCCAATAAAATGTTGTTGGAATCTAACGATAAGTTAGGGTTTGACCACCCAACTACCATATTTAAACAATTATAAACCGTTAGTTTGTTATAACCAATATGTTGGCATTATGGCTAATGTGTTTTCCTTGATGGAAACCTACTTGATAGAGATGTCAACATGATGGTTATGAAGATGCTATAGGTGATATGAACAAAGGAATATCAGTTCAGAGATAGATGGATGGAAAATAAAAAGTGTGAGAAAATAGATGCAGGTCCTGTGAAGAAAGATCACATACATATACAAGTATGGTGAAGAGAAGTCACGTACAGAATCCACACCATGGTATTATGAATACCAGGGGTCTTTACCATGGTATTGACCCATAGTATTTGGAAGCGACAACAGATATTTTATCCCATCAAGGAATACTTACAACAAAACCAAGGTATATACTTGAGGTATTGGCTAAGGCAACCACTATATAAAGAGATGGAGATTAATGTGGAAGGTGTGCAAGTTTTGAATTGTTTAGGAATGATTTGGTCTGAAACAGGTATGCACCAGGGAACTTAGAGATGAATTAGATTTGATAGATTTGAAATGAATACATATTGTTTAATCTATTTATGATTTTATAGATCTATGATGATGATGGTATAATGATGTGTGACTATAATGGTGTGTATGCCAAGATTTGGGTTTGATAGATTTTTGGTTGTAGCAAATGTATGATTCAGTGATTTCAAATTTCTATGTTGGTTTTCCTTTGACAAGCCACGTACATACGTGCATTTTATTCTAAGTAGTCATGTATATATTTTATGAAAGTTTAGAATCTTTACGTAGGTGTTAATTATTGTAAGCGCGTATATACATTATGTGCTTTGTAAAATTGTTATACATGTTAGGGTTTTGTAGTATGGGTTGTTGATGATATTTGATCAGTTGTTTTTATGTTTGTTGTTGTCTATCAATGATGTCTCTCTCATAATAAGTGATTGACAGTACTATTTGGGTTGATTTGGTTATGGAATGAAATGTTGATTAGTGATGATGTTACTGTATGGTTATCTATATTTGGTTTAGTGATATTGTTGGGTGTGTGTTATATTATTTCTTCTTCATTGCATTTGGCATAACAGGGGGGTGCAACACCCCTTGTTAGGGGGTTTCAAGGGGGTGGTAGTCTCCCTATATAAGATCCAGGGAAGTGCCCCGGAAAGCAATTTTGGATCCTATATTAGGTGGGTGGACCTACCTATGGTTTTGTGCATGGGTTTCACACATAGTTTTGGGCATGATGGGTTTCTGCCAACGGTATTTTCTAGATATGGTCAAGGGAACTATGGTTATGTTCTAATATATGGTTAATGGATTAGGGTTTATAAATGATTCGGCATGTACATATATATATACGTACATACATATATATATATATATATATATATATATATATATATATATATATATATATATATATATATATATATATATATATATATATATTTTGTAACATTGAAAGGAACATAATGAAAAATCAATCTGGTAGTCCCAGTTTTGGGATCGAGGAGAAAACTTTTGTGTATTTGTTTTGTGTTTCTCTCTATTGTATATTTTTTGTTTTTAAGAATTCATTTGCAGGTAATTGTTATACAAGGTTAAAACCTACATTTTGTATCAGAGTTGTTTAGGCTTCAAGGGGATGCGTCTACTGCTGAGGGGTTTTTCTTGGCCCTATGGTAGACCCTTCTTAGTGGGAGATCTGCGAGATCGATTCTTGCAGTGAAAGAAGATGGTGAGAAATGGAAAGTTAGAGATCAAGAAATTTAATGGTCAGATTTTTGAGTTGTGGAAATTCAAGATGGAGGATCTGCCAGTGGATTAAGATCGGTGGATCACATTAGATCTAGGAACTAAACCAATGACAATGTCAACTGAAGACTAGACAAAGTTGGATTGGAAAGTAAAGAGTACAAAATGGTTGTGTATCTCAGATTCAATATTGTTGAATGTATCAGGGGAAGCTATGGTGAAGGCCTTGTGGGAAAATTTAGGGACTTTGTACCAATCTAAGTCTTAGTGAACAAATTGTTCCTATAGAAAAGGTTGTATAACCTGAGGATGAAGGATGGAGACTCGATGACAAAGCATCTGAACACCTTTAATACTGTGGTAAGCCAGTTTTTATCTATTAATATTAAAATTTCATATGAAGATAAGTGCATCAGTTTTTTGTGTTCTCTACTCGATTCGTGGGATGGTCTGGTTGTTGCAATAGGTAGCAGTACAACTACCTCGAAGTTTGATGAAATAGTCTCATCCTTATTATCAGAGGAGATGAGACAGAAAAATATGCAGGGACAGAATGGATATGCCTTGTCTGTATGAGGACGGTCCTAGAATAGAAACAAAAATAAGTCTTCAAGTGGGAGATATAAATCTCCAGGAAAACCTATAAAGGTGTGTTGGAAATGTGAAAATGAAGGGCACTTCAAAAAGGACTATAGTCTAAAGCTCATAAGAAAGGAAAGGGATATGATGATGCTCCTTATGCAGAAGAAAAAACCACCTCATATGAAGGTGGAAATGTGTACTTGGCTTCTTCTTCAAGTACACATGTAGATTATGAGGCATGGTTGATTGACTCAAGTGCATCCTTTCACTTCACTCCCCATAGGGAATGGTTCTGTGAGTATGAGAAATACGATGGTGGTGATGTCTTCTTAGGGGATGAAAAGAAGGATAGAATCACTAGTGCGGAAAAGTCAAGATGAAGTTTCAAGGTTGAAGGATTAGAACACTTCTGTGTGTTCTGCATATTCTTGCATTAGCCAGAAATATGATTTCTATAAGCAGGATGGATGATGCGGGTGTAAAAACAATGTTCAAGAAATATACCTGCAAGATGGTTCGAGAAGCACTGGTATTGATGCGAGGAGTTTGGATTGGAACTCTGTATAAGCTTCTGGGTAGTGTATTTATTGATGGGAGAAACAGTTTTGTGGTTCCTGAAAGTCGAGCAGAAAATCCAGTGGTCTCTAGAGAAAAGACCATGCTATGGCATCAAAGGATTGGAAATATTGGAGAGAAGGGCCTTCAAATACTTCATGGTAATGTTATGGTAGAAGATATGTCTAATTTCTCTCTAGATTTCGATTTCTATGAACATTGTGTATATGGAAGGCAGAATCGGGTGAGTTCCCCTCTGGTGCTAAGAGGGCGAAAGGGATATTAGAGCTTGTGCGATGTGTTTGGACATGTGTTCATTCCATCACTCGGTAATTATTTGTACTATGTATCATTTATAGATGAATTCTCAAGGAATACATGGATATATTTTCTTAGGATGAAATATAAAGTCTTTGACAGGTTTAATGAATTTAAGGCTCTGGTGGAAAACCAAACAAAGAAGAAGATAAAGGTGTTGAGGACAGATAATGGTGGAGAGTTCTGCAAGAAGGAATTTGAAGAGTTCTGTAAGAAGTGTGGTATATCATGGCAGAAAACTATTCCATACACACCTCAACAAAATGCAGTTGTAGAAATAATGAACAGGACGTTGAAGGAAAAGGAAAGAAGCATGCTCAGTGGTGCCAGGTTAGGATAGGAATTCTGGGAAGAGGTGGTGGAGATTGCATGTTACCTAGTCAATAGATCACCCTCATCATCATTGGAGGATAAGACTCCACATGAGGTATGGACTGGTAAGAAACCCTCTATTTCACATTTGAGGGTATTTGGCTATGATGCATATGTACATGTTCCAAAGGAGGAAAGAACCAAGTTGGATAGTAAATTTGAAAGGTGCATCTTTATTGGGTATAAGGATGGTTTAAAAGGTTATAAGCTTTGGAACCCAGAAACAAGGAAGGTTATGTATAGTCGAGAGGTAGCATTTATAGAGGTGAAATATATTATTAAACATGAATTCATACAAAAGGAACCTGAGAAGATAGAGTTTGAGCTAAAGGAGGAAGAATCAGACTCTACAGCAATACAGGAATCAGAAGATGAAGAGCCACAAACTCTAATTGTGAGAAGATCAGTTTGAGAAAGAAGGAAGCCATAAAGATATATTCCATCTACTTTCCATTCAAAATTTTCTTTATCTATTACTAATGATGATCCTAGAACTCTTAGGGAGTGATCCAGGGATGTTTTGCTTATAGATGTATGAAAAGAATCACATGTAGAAATTGCAGCTTAACAGAGAAATTTAATGTGCACACATAAAAGAAGAAGGAACAAATAAAGGCACGACAAGAAGACAACAAGACTTGATAACGGAGTTCATCCAACTCGGACTATGTCTCCGGGCCCTTATCGATCAATGGGGAGGCCTTCATTCATTAAATGGCATGAAAAGAAGAGAATTATAATCATCAGTTACATAAAAGGAGTCTTATACCTCCATTTTGAAAAATGGCTGAGAAAAGGAGAACTCAGAAGGAGAATTGGATAGCATCATTGCGTCTGTGGCATTGAGAGGGGCAAAAACCATATAAAATTTGCCCAATTCAGACAAAATGATCAATCGCTCCTCCTGCAAGCTGCTACCTCGAATTGTGTGCCAGAAAATCCTTTCCCCTATACTTTTTCTAATCATTGGGCTTTTATAATTTCATATTTTTACAAGCGTGCTTAAATCAGGGGTCGAATTTGTTTATAATAGAAGTCGTTCAATAAAAACCCCGAAATAGTTCTTTTTCGCTCAAAAGCGATAATGCATAGAAAACACTGGAAAAACCGAAATCCCAGACTTCAAATTCCGTTAAATCGAGCTTATAGACCCATCGGGTCCAGTCCTCATATCGCAATCGGCATATCACTATCGCATTGTCCAATGATCCTATTAGCAAGGGATTACCGACCGCCAATCACCGATCACCGATATCGCCGATCATCGATATCGCCAATATTGGCATATCGCATCGGCCCTATCACATCAACATATCAAATCACTACTTGCAGGGGTCCTGGTCCAATCCTTTGGGTTTCGCCGACCCAATCCGTCGATCCGATCATCCCGATATCGCTGATTGCTTACCCCCGACTCCGATTAATCAGAGATCGCTGATCGAGGGTTCTGTTGCGCCTGCCTTAAGCCCGCCTTTTGACTTCTCCGATTGTGATTTTTCCTTTTAAAGGCGTAAAACCATTTTTTAGGGAAAAAGCCTCATTTTTTAAAGGAACAAGGCAACCTTCTTTCTTCCATAACTTCATCATCCAGACTCGGATTGAAGTTTCATTTGCACCATTGGAATCAGGGTGAAGATCACTTTGATCTAATGTTAGGATACTTGGTTTTCTGCCACTTTGAATTTGGAGTTTTTCCATGCCATTGTATCTGAAGATCCACCTGGATCAATCCTCCCCATTGAGGAGCTTTTGGACTGCCAAAATCTTTCATTAGTCAATTGGAAAGTGAGGGAATTGTTCCCTCACTCTTTCCTTCTCTAGCCATTTTGCCTTGTTGGGGTGCATTCCCTTGAAACCAACTCGAAGGTATTCCACATCTCCTTGCTGTGAAATCCTGGTTCTTCTATCAAGGATGATGTCTTGAGGTAACTCATCGAGATATTCTGGTGCAAAATCATCAACTGTAGGAACTGTGCCCAACTCATCGGTTTCCATGATAAATGGTGGTTCATACAACTTTAAGTTCTCCACATTCACTACTGAGTACATCTGCATATATATCAAGAAATCAAGATGAAAGGAGTCCTGGTTCTTCTCCATAATGGTGAATGGACCATACTAGATTGGCGCAACTTCTTCCCTTCTCCCTTCATCCCGTCCTTGTTGATGTGGAACCACACTTTGTTGCCCACATGGAATTGATGGTTGACTTGGTTTTTGTCATGTCAAGCCTTGTAACGGGCTTAACTCTTCTCCAACTTCTCTTGTACTGCCTGGTGAATCAATTGGATTCGCTGAATGAACTACTGAGCTTTGTCCCTATCATTACGTCAACTGGAGCCATCTTCCCTTCCAAAGACCATATCAAAAGGGTCTTTTGGCAGATAACCAAAACATGTCTCAAATGGTGGATGCTGCCTATATGAATGCACTGCTCGGTTATAGGAATGTTGTACATATGGGAGACGCTCACCCCACAACTTGGGATGTTTCCCACAATAGCCTCGTAGCAAGTGTACCAATGTAAGGTTGACAACCTCTGTCTGTCCGTCAGTCTATGGATGAAATGTCGTGCTACTTTTCAATTTGGTGTCCATCATCTTCCACAAGTTGGTCCAAAACTCTCCAAGAAAGCGAAAGTCCCGATCTAACACAATCGATGTGGGTAATCCAAAATGGACCCAAACGTGCTGAAAGAAAAGAGAAGCAGTTTGATCTGTAGTGATCTACTTTTTACAAGGCATAAGAATACACATCTTGCTAAAACGGTCAATTATGACATACAAATAGTCGTGACTCTTTTTAGACAAAGGAAACCTCCAACAAATTCCATTGACACACTTTCCCATGGGCGACTCAGAATAGGGAGTGGTGTGTAGAGCCCGAGTTTTCTATTAGAGGGCTTTGAAACAGAACACATCACACAACCCTTTACATAGTGAGTCACAATGTTTTTCATATGAGGCCAAAAATAAATCTTTGTACATGACATAAAGTCTTTTCGACACCAAAGTGTCCAAACACAAGAGCGGTGTGGGCCTCTCGAATTACATGTACTCTTTTCCCTGTGGGGATACACAATTTACCAAGGTGATACAACAGTTTCCCCTGCATCCAGGGATCGTTTGCTTATAGATGTATGAAAAGAATCACATGTAGAAATTGCAACTTAACAGAGAAATTTAATGTGCACACATAAAAGAAGAAGGAACAAATAAAGGCATGAAAAGAAGACAACAAGACTTGGTAACAGTGTTCGTCCAACTCGGACTACGTCTCCTCCTGCAAGTGATAGCTATCCACTTGTGAACCATGGGTTAGTTTTGCATAAATCTCCTTAAAGTCATCATCGTTAGCATATTGTTCAGCATAACTCTCAAAAGACAATGAAGCATTATGAAAAATAACAGAAGTAGAAATAGGAGGGTGAGATAGCATATCAACCACTTTATTGCTAGTGCCCTTCTTATACTTTATTACGAGATTAAACTGTTGAAGAAAACCCATCCACCTAAAATGACGAGATTGCTGCAACTTGTTCTATGACTGAAGGTACTGCAAGGGCTGATGATCTGTATGGATGATGGTCTCCTTGCCGATTAGGTAGTGTTTCCACTTTTTCACACTCTGCACCAAGGCATAAAGCTCCTTGTAATAAGTGGGATAATTTATCACAGCTTAAGAAAACTTCTCAGAATGGTAACAAATCAGCTTCTTTTGTTGCATCAGTACAGCTCCCATGGCATAACTACTTGCATCTATTTCGATCTCGAATGGCTGTTGGAGATATGGCAAGGCTAAGAATGATGCGGTGCTGATCTTTTCCTTCAATGTTTTGAAGGACTTTTTCTATCTTCCTCCCCATTGGAAGACCTATTTCACACTTGTCAATGTGTGAAGAGGTGCTGCAATAACAGAGAAATTAGCATTAAATCTCCTCCAATACTGGACTGCACCTAAAAAGCTATGGACCTCGATTACACTAGTAGGCTTAGGCCAATTTACAATTGCTTCAACTTTAGAAGGATCAATCTTTAATTGACCATGACCAACAATATGACCTAGGCAACCCAAAGAGGTTCTCCCAAACTCACACTTTGACAAATTTACATAGAGTTTTTCTTTTTTCAATACATCAAGCACTTTCTTTACATGACACACATGTTTAACCCAACTTTTACTAAAGACAAGTATATCATCTAAATATACAAGAACAAATTCATCAATGAAATATCGAAAGAGATCATTCATGAGCCTCATGAAAGTGGCTAGAGTGTTGCAAAGTCCGAATGGCATCACCATCCAATTGAACAGTCCCTGTTTGGTCTTGAAAGCGGTTTTCCACACATCCTGTTCTGTAATTCGAACCTGGTGATACCCACTGCATAAATCCAATTTGGAGAAATAAACAACATTCTTTAACTGATCTAATAAATCATCTATGTGTGTAAGAGGGTAACGATTTTTCACCGTGATCTTGTTTAGTGTGCGGTAATCCACACACATCCTCCATGTGCCATCTTTCTTTGGGATTGAGACAATCGATGATCCACACAGAGAAGTGCTCGGCCTAATGACCCCTTGGTACAAAAATTCCTGCACCTGTTTCTTGATTTCCTCCATCTCAATGGTCGACATCCTGTACATGCCAATATTCGGTAAAGGAGCATCATGCTACAAATGGATTTCATGTTGGATTTCCCTCTTCGGAGGTAATCCCTTCGATTCCTAAAATAGCTCATCATAATTAGAAATTAATTCAGATAATTAATGTTTATGTTCTTGATGACAACCCTGGAAAGCATCAGTTAATTTTGCCTCTTTTCCCCTTACAACCATCAGCATGCAACCCTTACTGGAATTCACCGACCTTTTCATCTGTCCAGCACTTACAAGGCTGGCATTGATTTTGATTTTGATGAGCCCTTACTATATATTCTACCCCATCTTTTGTGATTTTGTATTTGTTTTCATGAAAGAAAAAGACTGCCTTTCTATCATATAGATATGGACTCCCTAACACCATGCCACAGATATCCAATGGGATCACATCCATTTCTACTTCATCCACTATGTTACAGGGAAAAGTGTCTATATAGAACTGCTCTATCCCACTAAGGTGTGACAGCTTCCTTAGAAACAAACAGAGAAAAACTACTTTTGTTTTTCCTTTATGAATTATAGATAGAGAGGAACAGAAAGACCAACCTCTGTCTTGTGCTAATCCTTCGATTCGATCCCTCTCTTCTTTGATAGTCCTCAACTACCTGCTCCCTTGCATGCCCAGCTTCACAAAGTACCTGTAAGATCATAGAAGCATAGCACTATACAAAGACATGGATCTATATTCATAAACAATCTAGGATCAGATGTAAATTGACGATACAAATGTAACAAGCATCAATGATACAAAAGCATGGAGGAAAACTCAAATAGTTTTTATTGATAAACAAGAAAATATCCCGGAGGAGTTACAACCAGTTGTTCCGACCTAGCATCAACCTCCCAGCAAAGAAGCCCCTCTTCACCTCAAACAAAGCTTAGATCACCCAACAATCTGATGTTTGTCTCTAGAAACCAACAGCAATTCCTTACAATATGCAAAATTCCAGCCTCTGGATCTCTGGGATGAGGGATCCATATATAGATATCTGTAAGGGGGATGAGTCAGCTTGTGATTTGATTAGTGTCTTCTCTCTGATAGTTCTTGCTTCCACTTGGAGACTGAAGGCCTATTACTCATCCTTGGTCGAATTCAGTGAGGCAAGTGTCACAGGAGAAGATTCTGGAAGCTTCCATTATCTTTCCACCTTGCGAAATGACACTACCATTTGTCATTTCTCGCCCATCACACCCCACAGAAGGGACTTTTGAAATGCAATGCACCCTCAAAGTGTATTTAGGTGAGATGCAACACACTTAGCCAGTGGAGCAGCTGCAATGATCCTGTTTTGACCAATTCTGAGCAGTTTCTCATGGAGAACTTCTGGGAGAAGCTGTAATCTGTTGACCTTGTTCCTTTAGGGGTTAGAACAACACTTTTAGGGACTTAGGAGCCCTTGGTTTATGGACATTTCATGCTCGGGGTTGTAGGGCACAAAAATGTCTATAACAGTTGCCCCCTAAAGTATGAGGCCGTTAACCTTTTGGTGTCGGGTGAAATGCTTTATTATGAGGATTCGAAGTTCTTTCAATGCTGGGAGGAGACCTGTAATAAGATACAATACAATACATTATCTTCATACTATTTTCATGATCTAGTTGAGGCGGGCATTCCCATGCTCAGCTTTATAAATTCATTTTCATGTACATAGGACAGACAATCATCTGAGTGTAGACTGATGATTCTGATAGAGCCATCATCATTTTGAGTGGATGATTATCTGTGCAGCAATGATGTACATTTAATGTCTTTATTTTCCCTAAATATATATCGCAGCCCGGATGGATGAAACTAGATCCGGGGTCTTCAATCTCGTCCGATCTTCACTTGAAGTACAAGTCGATCCATGTGAGAAATGTTCTGAAGTCAAACATGGAAAGACATCGCTTGATTACCAGTCGATGATGTAAACTGTTAACAAGGGTGAGAGGAATCACCGATAATGATAATGACCCTCAAGGTACTGCAGTACAATTCACGTGGTGTGAATAAAGGAATTGGCGTCGAACACCACGCAAAATCTTTCGGTCGAAGGCCATTGATGTAAACCTGTCGCCGAAAGTGAGAAACTTGCCATTGAGGCATGCAAGCTTCAAAGTACTGAATGGGGTGTTCCTAGATCAAATTCTTGGATAATGAGCTGATGTCGACAAGAAGTGATCCGTCACAGGAGGGCCTTAATGAATCCCACATCAATGACACGGAAGGGAGCAAATGATTTTAATGGAGGTGAAAACGATCTGGTGATATAAGGTTCAGGGTGGCGGTCATGAAAGAATGGAGTATAATGTATGGTAGTGGGTGAGACACAGGTGAATTGTCTGAATGACTTCTCTTGAACATATCGGCGACACTGATGTGATGGATTGGTAGCATTAACCCCAAATGTGGATGGTATGGCGTGACCATGGTGATGTGACTGGTGAATGAAATAACCCAACCCGACTCGGACACGGAGTGGAAGTGTCATGTTCAAGAGAAACTTGCTACCAATAAAGTTTCTTTGAGTTTTCTTCCCAATTTTCCCCAGTCATTGCTGACCAGTACCTCTTTATTTTTGTCAAGCTTGAGGAGGATAACATATGCTTGTTCTATAATTTTCCCTGCAGGCAAACCCATCGCTATGTTTTAACTAGCCTAGCGATAGTGAAACTCGTTCTCGTCTATAGACAAGTTTTTCGCTATTAATCTTCTTAACGAGTTTAACGACAAAGATAACTCGGTCCTTTTCAATTTTAGAGAGTCTGAAAAGGAACGTAAAGGTAACTCCAAAATTCCTTTTTCGTCATCTAATCCCTTAAGTCAGAAAAAGTATAAAACAATACAGAAGGGATGAATTTTCGATACTTTTAACGAGCCGAACAAAACAAGCGCTCGATATTTTTGTGTAATAATCCCTCAGGTCTAAAAAGATTAAAAACTATAGGAGGGATAGCACTTCCTGTCCCTTTAACGAGCTGGAGAGGCCAATGGCTCGGAAATCTTTTCATATTTTACGAGTCAGTTGAAAAGAGCTTAAAGGAGACTCGTCTTTTGAGGAATGAGTGATAAAATGGGTAGCAGTTGATTCCAGGTAAGGTTTGGAATTTTCCAATCACGGCAGTGTCACAAGGATGGCTAATGAAATCACTCTTCGCAGTTGTTCCTCAAAATGGGTAAACAGTCAAATGGAGGTGAATGATTGGCCAATGAAAAAGTGGAGGTGACGGTGCAAACACGACCAAGGCTTTAATGGCTGAAGTACTACATTCACGATGGTTATTTACCGGGGAATAGTTCATTTTTTAACGAGCTTAAACGCGGGTGGAAACATTTGCTCATGTCTTATGTTTATTTTTTAACGAGCTTGAACTATGTGCTAAAACTGCTCGATTAAATGGTCCCTTTTTTATTTTACCATAGATAGCTCTGTTTCTTTCAAAGATTGTACTGTATTTTCAACTGCTTCATCAAACTAGTCAGAAATGAACAATATATGCTTGAAAACGAGTTAGAACACCAATATTTTACTTTGAACTACGTAAAAAGTAATGAAAAAGTGTTTTTTACCTCTCATTTTACCATTTCATTTGAACTTTGGTTTGTTGGAGCTTTGGAGGTGCTTTTCCCCCTTGATTTTCATCAGCTGATTTCGGGAGATTCTGTGGATGATTCTCGGCGCCGTCTGGACCAGGTAGGAGCTAAACCTGAGCTCTTTCATTTCATGGTTTCCATTTTGTATTTTGAGCTTGATTCCTAGCTTTTCTGAGCCCCTGGGGTTTGAAAAACTCGTTCTGCCTTCAGCGCACCCTCTGTGTATCGAAAGGTGCGTTGAATGTTGGCCAGTCTAAAGGCCATCTGACATGCAACGCACCTAGAGTACTGCTGCAGGTGCGATGGGCGCAGAGAAGGAATTCTGTGCACAATTTTTGATGGAAGTTTTGCCTATTTCTTACCAAAATCAGGATCTAACTCTTCTCTTGTTTGTTTTTCAGAGATCTTTGGAGTAAGATGACCATTACATGGCGAGAACGTGAGCATGAAGAAGAGGACATGCTTGCCCTACATGATCCAGTTACAATAAACGCATTGCGGAACTATGGCTTGCTGAAGTTTTTCCGCATTTCTAGCATGAGACAACAGATCAACTTACTGCAGTATTTGCTCGATGCTTGGGATCCTACCAACCTGGTTTTCTAGATCAGGGGCAAATCTATCCCCTTGACTGTAGTAGACATCTATTTCTTGACTGGCTTGTCGAGGCGGGGTGCCCCCATCTCTTTGTTAGGTTCGGCCTGAGGAGGTGACTCGGTGAGAGATTATGTTCACCGGTACTGCAGAGAAGGATATCAGCCGAGTAAAGATGGAAAGATCATCATCTGTGATGTCACTGAAAGGTCCCTTAGGACTATTCTGTTTACTTTTGGTAGGATGGCTGGTGGTGCGACTCTTCATGTAGCCAACCGATCTTATATGTAGTATGCCTTGGAATACCTCCAACCGAAGGTGTTCAACTGGTGTGACGCAGTACTTCTTGTGATGAAAGAACATTTAACCAAGATAAAGAGCGGAAGGTTGAAGAACTTTGGGTATGGTTCTATTTTGACCGCCTTTGCCTTGGAGAAGATACCACTGATGCAGCCGCAGTACATTGCACTCGATTTACCTTCTCCTACTTAACCACGTATGCAGAGATAGGTTGACCATATGTCTAGGCATGCTGGCCAGTCTCAGATTTCATTTTCTGATACCTTCTTCAGGTGGTTTGATCGTCAGGAGATGGTTTATTCCGAGTATCCATACGCTGGCATGGACTTCCGGGGTGATCCAGATTTGGTACTGCCGGATGGCGAACAGTGGGGCGCCATTGGTAAAATTTTTGACCATATTCCTGTTTATCGTTTTTTGTTTATAATGTCCTTGTGCTTTATTCTATCAAGACTTTAATCAAACTCATGTGTACATGCAGATGTTGGTCCTATTCATCCAGCAGTTCGCCTGAGAGTACCAGCTGCTGCCCCAGCAGGAGAGGCCGTCGGAAGGGCTATCCTTCGTGACCTCGACGTGGCCAAGACTCTCACAGCATTACAGGAGCAGGTTGAGGGCCTCACTCTTGGTATTCCAGATGTGAGGACTGACGAGCTACCTTTGAGGTTACAACGGCATACTACTGGTGTGCCCAGATGATGGACTCGTCTCTTACGCATGATCGCACAGGTTATGACTTGCTATCACGAGCATCATTAGACTAGGGTGCCCCCTAGCATTTTGAGTTTTTTGGTCATTTGACCGATTTTGTCTTGGTTACAGAACATTATGTGTAAACCATAAACAGTTATATATATTTTTGATTTTCGGAGTTTTATTTTGGTTAAGTTACATGATCCAAATGTAAACATTGATGGTATGTTTCTTTTTATAAATGTTGCAAATGTCTATCTAACACATAATTTGCTAATGAGTCCGTTAATGTGTTTAAGTTTCTGGAAATGTGTTGATATTGAATAAAATCAAATTGTCTTTCCAAAATCTTAACCCTTAGGAACATGCGATAAATAGCTGGGTTTCAGACGGAATAGATACTAGTGAGTTGTAATATTACGAGTTGTGAGTCTAGCCTGACAATTAGTCGGCATATACCATGTGTGATGGCATCAGAGAGAAGTTCTATCAACGTGCTATATTCAGCGATGTTATTTGTTGATCGACCAATACATACCCCTCTGAAACTTACTAACTCGCCGCTTGGATCAAAAATAGCCCAGGCTGCGGAAGATAGGTTCCGCGAACTACGACTCGCTCCGTTGGCATATCCAACACATCACTCCAATAGGTTTGACATCTGCAAAAAATGTAAAAAGTGGATTACTTGACCAAAATAAACACTTTAGCGAAAACAAAAACATAACAAAAGCATACAGGTTACCATTATGCATAGTAACGTTTGAGGTACAACCCATTACGAGGTTGTGCCAATGGAATTCCGTCATAATCCATTAACTCGTAGGCTCCTTTTGCTAACACTCGTTTAACAATATAGGGGCCCATCCATAAAGACTTAAATTTACCTGCTCCCAATTTGTCGGATTCTTGGTCGTAAAGTAAGACCAAGTCACCTTCTGAGAAGACACGGGGTTTGACATTTTTGTCGAACTGCGCCTTGACTCGCTTCTTATGGGCTTCGTTAGCCAAAGCGGCATCACGACGGGTTTCATCCAATTGGATTAATTCCAAGAAACGAGCTTCTTCTTCTGAAGTTCTAGGGAGGAGATCAATTGCGAGTTTAAGAGACGAGATTTCACACTGGATTGGTAAGACTGCTTCCAGGCCATATACCAGTTGGAAAGGTGTAAACCCAATTGCATTCCTTACCAATGTTCGGTAAGCCCACAAAGCTGAGTACAGGATTAGGTGCCATATTCTTTTGTGAACTCCAATCATCCTTTGCAGCATGCGTTTCAGGACCTTGTTGATTGCTTCAACTTGTCCGTTGGCTTGCGGATAATATGGAGTAGAGCTGTCGTGAGACAACCCTAGCTTGGCAGCTAATTCGACCATCATGTGATTGCGAAAATGCAATCCATGATCTGTGACTATAGCCTGTGGCACACCGAATATGATGACTACATGATTGAAAAAGAAGAGGGCAGCTATTTCACCAGTATTATCTAATGTAGGCATCGCCTCGGCCCATTTGGTAAAATAGTCAACTGCGACTATGATATACCCATGCCCCCCAGTCGAGGTGGGGTTACATGTCATGAAATCGATGCCCCATTTGGCGAATGGCCCAACAACAACTATTGGCTGCAGAGGTGCGGGTGGTCTTCTGGTTTTGCTATCGAAAATTTGACAAGCATGGCATCTTTTGACTGTGGTTATGCAATCTTTGAACATTGTTGGCCAGAAGTATCCTACTCGTAAGATTTTTTGTGCTGTAGCATATCCAGATTGATGCCCCCCACACGCGCCTGAATGACAATCATTCAGGACTTTTTCGGCCTCCTCATGGGTGAGGCACCTTCTCAGAACTGTATTGATACCATGACGGTAAAGTGTATCACCGACGATCATGTAGTCTTTTGCTTGGTATCGAATACATTTTTGTTCGGAGTGGGAGGTGTTTGGCCTATATTTTTGGGTTTGGAGATAAATGATTATATCCCCATACCACTCATTGCTTGTAGATATCAGAAACAAATTTTCGTCCATGATTGTTTCTTCGGATGTTTCATCGTTGGATGACGATGGGAGATCGCACAATAATTCTGCGAAAACTAGAGCTTTCTTCGACTTGGATTTTACAAATTCCAGATCAAACTCTTGTAGGATTGCTATCCATTTTGAATATTTGCCCCCCAGCAACTGTCGCGACAATATATAAGTCATGGGGTTGCAATCTGACAGAATGGTAGTTTTCCGAAAGAGGACATAGTGTCGAAATCTCTGTATCGCTTGAACAACTGCAAGTGCTAGCTTTTCAACGTAAGAATATTTGCTTTCTGTATCATTTAAGTTTTTACTTAAATAATATATAGGATGTTCAATTCCATCGACTTCTTGAACTAAAACCATTGCGATGGTCATATCTGCTGCAGCCAGATACAGGTTAAAATCTTTTTGATAATCAGGAGCGTACCTTAATGATGCTTTCATTAGGGATTCTTTTAAAGCATCAAAGGAAGCTTGCGTAGCCTGATCCCAGACAAAGGGTACTTCTTTTTTCAAAAGACGTGTATAACCTTTAGCAAGTTTGGCGTAATTTGGAATGAACCTCCTCAGAAAGTTTGCTTTCCCTTGGAGTTTCTGAATCTGAAGCAAATTCGAAGGTGGAGGCAAATTTATGATTGCCTTGACCTTACATGGGTCGAGACGAATCCCGTCCTTGGAGACTACAAAGCCAAGTAAACGACCAGAACTGATGCAAAGTACACATTTGTGTGGATTGAGTTGTATCTTGTAGTGTCGGCAACGTAGAAATATCGCTCTTAAATGCTGCGGATGATCAGTCCGCTTTCGCGAATGAGCCGGAAGGTCGTCGAGGTACGGTTGAACGATGTTTTTGATGTCATGGAAGGCATAATTCATTGCCCTATGAAACGTTGCCCCTGCGTTCTTTAAACCAAAGGGTAATTTTCGATATGCGAATGTGCCCCATGGACAAATAAATGCAGTCTTTGACTGGTCCTGTGGGCGGATATTTATTTGATTATACCCGAAGAATCCATCCATGAATGAAAAGATTTCACATCCGGCGCATTCATCAATTATCTGGTCAATGAAGGGTGTAGGGTAGTTTTTGGACAAGATTGATTTACATCCCTATAATCAACGCACACTCTAATTGTTCCTTGTTTTTTCATAACAGGGACAATATTCGATACCAAATCGGTTAGAGGAACCAAGTAGATGAAACCAACATGGAGAAGTTTTTCAACTTCTGCCTTAATGGTAGCGGCTTTCTTAGGGTGCACCTGCCTTAGCCGTTGTCTTACTGGTTTGACATTTGGATACATCTTAATTTCGTGTTCAAAGATACTCGAGTCAATGCCTGGCATTTCACTGTATGACCAGGCAAAGACATCTATGAATTCGCGAAAAAGAGCGTTATATATTTCCAGTTCTGAAGGAGAACAACATTTGCCAACATAAATATTCTCTACAACATCTGTTTTGGTCGAGATATTTATGGCGATAGTCTCTTCAATATTGTACAAGTTTTGCTCAGAATCCACCATGTTTACAGTATTTGATAGGAAATCAAAGACTGAGGGATGATAAAGGTCATCTTGAGTATCTTCTCCACAATCCGGGAGAAGGGAACGATGGTGGGAATCATTCCATGGTGCCCCTTCAATTACCATTGATTGGACAATTCCTTCGTCGGTGACATGCACTCGCGACCAAGGATCTAAAGGGGTACCATATTCTTTAGACCTATCTATCCAAACGCTTGATGAGCGTTGATTTGGATTTGCCCCCCATGCTAGGAACATTGATTGCTACAATATTTCCATTGGGCTTGGGGGCAAAACCATTGCATGATCCATGTCGATATCGTTTTCTGAGATCTTTTTAGAAGATATCATGTTGCAGGTTCCTATCGACGCTACTTCCGCCAGGTTGATTGGAGGTGGAAGGGCGAAAGTTCCCATTAGTATAGGATCTTTTAATAGGCCTACTCCGATATTTTGAAGCGAATGGGGGCTTCCATGGATCATGGGAATGCTTCCTGTAACTTGAGAACCATTGGGGAGGAAGTTTTGTTGATCGACGATTGTAATCCCTCCTTGAAAGGGAAATGCAATTTTCCTAAAATAGGTCGACACAACAGCCGCCATAGCATATATCCATGGCCTTCCTAGTAGGATGTTGTAATCAATATTTCCATCGATTACTTCAACATCTATTTCTACCGTTTTCCCTCCTAGTTCAACTTTCAAGTTACTTAGAATACCATATGGGGTATATGTCCTTCCGTCGAATGCTTTTAATGTCGTCGAAGATCGCGACAAGGTTGGAGATCCTAAAGTTTTCCAGCAACTCATCGACATAATGCATGTAGATGCTCCCTCATCAATAATTGTTCGATGAACAGTTTTGTTGAGGGCTTTCACTTGAACAAGGAAAGCTAGTTGAGCTGGTAATTGAGGATCGTATCCTTTATGGTCGAAGGATACAAGATTGGAATCCTTTGGGTCTATCCCACCAATGGCTGATAATAAAGCCTGCCTTTGGGATGGGCAATTCTGTAGTACTTCAAGAGTCGACATAGCGGATGGCGATTGTGCCAAATCTTCCACTATATTATAATGCTGTGCCACTCTAGCGCGGGGATTAAACGTCGACTTGTGTACTACTCCCTTTGGCGGTTTTATTGTCAATTCAAGAATGATGGGTGGCGCAACTTCTGTCGAAGTTGTTGTCGAACTACTAGGTTGATCTTTATCCTTGTTGTTTGACAGCTATGGATTCCCATAATCTTTGTTCCTTGTCGATATCAAAGCATCATTTTGCTGTTTTGAAACCGACAACATCAGCACTTGAGACGGGGAAGCATTTTCACTTTCAACCATATTTGTTCCTGGATTTGAAAACGGATCAGTTAACACTGCGGAGGTTTTCAAATTCTTGAAGAATTTTTTAACCTCAGCTCTGTGTGGACAATTTGCGGTCCAATGATCCTCATCGCATATAAGGCATGGATTTTTTGGTTTCCTATATCCAGGAGGGTTTGAAGAAGATTTTTCAGGTGATGATTCCTCCTGTTTCTTCTTCTTCCCTTTGTCTTTCTTCTTGCTCCCTCGTTGTTTGGTTTCTTTGCCTTTATCTGTCGATACGACATTTACTTCCGAAGCAAGAAGTTCATCTTTTGCATTTTGACTTGAAATCTTACGGGCATTTTTGGATGTAGCCTTTGTCGATTTTGTGTCTGTTGTGCCAATCATGCCATCGTCGGCATGAGAGTCATTGTTCGATTTAGGAGGAGGAGGAATTGAGAATTCCAGTCTAGGGGTGTCAGGTATTTTATCGTAGAGTGTGCCAGACTGAGTCTAAATCAAGTCCAAATATTCTGCACGAGCGATAACTTGCTCTTCTGTTACAACTCCCCCCTTTGCCACATCTTCCGTGATGGAAGGCAGTAATGACTTGATAAACCATTCAGCTAAGAGATGATCGGGGACATACGTTTTTACCATCCTACGACGACGTCGCCACTCATGTATATGATCAGATATGTGAGTGGCCATTGTCTGCTTGAAGTTGGTAAGAAGTTCTGTTCCCGTTCCGTACCTTATTGGTAACTGAAAATGGGTTAAAAAGGTTGTGGCTAAGGTACTGAAGTTGTCGAACGAAGCTCTAGGCAATTTGATGTACCATTTTGCTGTCGAACCCGTTAACGTCCTCTCAAAGAGGCGAAGTCTTATCGAATCATCATTTAGGGTGTTTGATGAACACCATAGATGAAAGGTCATCACGTGATTCAATGGATCTTCACCCATATTTCCATTAAATTTAGGAATATCTGATGGAAGTTTATGCAGAATCGCTGGCCACCAAGGGGCATAAGCGATTGGATCGTTTGTTAACCGATTTAAATCAGGTAACTCTAAAGTTGCCACAAAGGGTAACTGCTAATTCAGGTTAGGTGAAGCATACCCAGGATAAGATGGGATTGCCTGAGCAGTTGGTCTTTGCATACCGGCATAATGCATTTGATGCTAGTATGTTTGGTAAGGTTGGTGGGCATGACCATTGTAAAATGGTTGATTTTGACCGTTTTGAATGTACGGCTGTCCACTATTAGCAAAGATTTGTTGCTCAGAACCTTGGTATACTTGCTGGAATTGCGGTTGTTGGTATTGTACTAGCCATGGTTGTGAAGCCATGTGCTGTTGACCGATACTAACAGTTTGACCAAGATGAGGGGTAATTGTACCCGTCTGAACCTGTGTCATTCCACCAGTCGGCGATTGTGGTTGAGTCGCAGGGTCAAGGGGCTGTTGCATTACAACCTGAGAAACCTGAGGTTGGCATACAACAGGCATCGCTTGGACTTGCGACACCATCACAATAGCTGGCGTAGTTGGGATATTTGACATAGGTAAGCATTGTTGCATCGAGTATACAACTCTTGGTTGTTGAGGTAGTATAGGTACCCAACCGCTTGACGTAATTCCAGTATAACCGGAATGTGGTTGTGAACTCCCGTATGGATATCCTCCCGGAGGGGATAATGAAAGGGTATACTGCCCCCCATACGGTGGTAATCCAGAACTCAAGGGAATTGTTTGCCCTTGGGGGCCGGACTGCCCAAATTGACCTCCAAATGGATCAACTTGTTGAGACTCAACATAAGAGTTTCCGGATATTATTCCGGATGAACAAACAGGAACAGACCATACTGTCGAAATAGCCCCTGAGTGGACTCCTTCTAGCGGTTGAGAGCTAGTTGGGACAGATGGTATACTGACGAACATTGTCGGAGTGATAGCAGGGAGTTCTGTCGTCGCTGTGTCAGACGACACAGTCCTAGATGTTGACGGTTGTTCAGACATTTGTAGTCTATCCAAAAGATTACCTAGCGATTCTACAGGAGCTTCCGCTGGTGGTAGACTAACTTCTGATGAAGAAGGATATAGAGTGACCCCGACTCCAAATTGTGTTGGAGTACTTGTTTGAGGATCTTCTACAATTTCTTCTATAGCAATCAGACCAGGTGGAAGGGGAAGACCTTCAGGTCCGTAGAATATTTCTGGTGCCAAAGAAGGTGTGAAATCGGCAGCGACATATGTTTGAAGAGCAAGACTCTCCGAACCGGTTGTAGATGGAACTGGTTCGATAACACAAGTGTTTACTCTCAGACTAGGATCAGTATCACTGCCCTTCTGTGGCTGCTGAACTTCTTCTGTAGAGGCAGGGATTCCAGAAATGTTTGGAATAACCGGAGTCTCTGATGTCGTTGGAACACTTGTTCTAACTTTAATAGGAGATTTGGAACCGGTTAAACGAGTTCGCTTTGTCCGTACTGGCTTCGATTCCAGAGACAAAGACGGTTGACTCGTAAGCCTCTGCGAACGACGGGGTTTCAATTGACTTTCTTCCACGATTGTGGATTACTCGATCAACTAAAATAAAGGGGAAGTATGTTTCCGAATTAAATGAATTTTAGACGCTTTGACACAACTTGTTTTTTCAGTTTTTAAGAGTCGAGAAAAAACAAAAGATGACTCTAGTCTCCTTCGATTTTTAATGAGCCTGAAGTGACAAGTGCTCAGATGGACCTTTTCCGTTAAGGAGTCTGAAAAGGAACGAAAGCGACTGCTCTGGAAGTCTAGGTAGAGGGAGTACCAAACCAATTGCAAAACTGCAGAATACTTTTTATGGTACAACAGTCAATCTTCCCGAATGTTGTGTTCAGTGCATTGTGATCGATAGGGTGACAGACACGGCTTCATATGGATAAAGGATTTAAGCCTATAGGGGTCTCCCAAAATATACTCGACGGTACGTGGGAGCACATGTCCGTACTGGCACTTATCATCTCAAAGTGGAGGAATCACCCAACCATCAATGAGAACAACAGTTACCAGGCTTTACGACGCCGGAATACGTCTCTAGCCTAGACCTCTAAATGTTGTGCGTTAAGTTCCAAAGCATTGTTAGATTCATTGAATTTATTTTAGGTTGATCTTGCTTATGAAGTTTTCCTTTCGGGTTCACCACGAGATGTAGATGTAATTCCTAAAATGCAATCTAAAGATGATAAACAAAATCTTTATCTCTTTTATGCAATGAAAATCCTAGCTACTAGGGAAAAGAAAGACAGAACCTTTTCACAAAGAGCAAAGAGCACATTGTAAATGCACTTTCCTAAATCAAGCCAAACAGACTGTCTATATGCAAATGCACATGCATGTATTTGTTTTCGACTTTCTTAGTATATGGATGCTAAAAATAAAGTTGATGTACAAATCTGAAATTCTTTTCAAGCGACAAATATAAAAAAGCTTCTTTTCGAAATCAAAAATAGAGATGATTACGACACCTTAGGATTTTGAAATGAATACTTGTTTTTGACACTAGAAAATTACAAATTCAGACCAAAGGCAATAGTAACAGGATAATTGACCATCAACAGCAATCAAACTTCCTCCTACGACCGAAACCGACACTTGCGACAGATTCAAATCAAAGGACGACAGTACAACTATGCTACTTTTGCAAAGGAGAACTGTAAATGACTCAACAAACACACAAAAACATCTACAGTTCTTTCGTACAAAGGAGGCGGAATAACAGTAAGGAAAAGGAGTTTCAAACAGACATACACTGATCACAGGTAGCAAAATACAGGAATAGAACTGGAAAGAATGAAGCACAGAAGCCACAGCTGCACAGAGCTAGTCTGATCAGCGCACTTGTAACACAGAGAATCTGAAATGCAGCGCAGGTTGTCCACTCGGGAAGTGTGCTGAAATTCAGAATCTCTGAACAGTACCTGCGCTGGGCCAGAAACGAGACTCTGTTTGGGTTCCGGGTCACAGTTTGCAGTTCAGTTCTTGGTTTTTGGCCGAGTAAAAAGCAATCAGTAATGCAACAATCAGGGGTAGATCTAAGGAGGATCTAAGAGCTATCACAAGGGAAATCAGATAGTTTGTGAATCAATTGTTTAAATCATAAACAGATCCAGTAGATGGATTGAAGTAGCAGTTATCTACTTTGCATTTGTTATGGCAAATGCAGTTCGAATGCTACTTGTAAGTTTATGAAACAAACAACAAAGAATGATAAACAAACAAACTAGTTAGATCCCCAGCGGAGTCGCCATTTTGTTACAGGGAAAAGTGTCTATATAGAACTGCTCTATCCCACTAAGGTGTGACAGCTGCCTTAGAAACAAACAGAGAAAAACTACTTTTGTTTTTCCTTTATGAATTATATATAGAGAGGAACAGAAAGACAAACCTCTGTCTTGCGCTAATCCTTTGATTCGATCCCTCTCTTCTTTGATAGTCCTCAGCTACCTGCTCCCTTGCACGCCTAGCTTCACAAAGTACCTGTAAGATCACAGAAGCATAGAACTATACAAAGACATGGATCTATATTCATAAACAATCTAGGATCAGATGTAAATTGACCATACAAATGTAACAAGCATCAATGATACAAAAGCATGGAGGAAAACTCAAATAGTTTTTATTGATAAACAAGAAAAAATCCAGGAGGAGTTACAACCAGTTGTTCTGACCCAGCATCAACCTCCCAGCAAAGAAGCCCCTCTTCACCTCAAACAAAGATTAGATCACCCAACAATCTGATGTTTGTCTCTAGAAACCAACATCAATTCCTTACAATATGAAAAATTCCAGCCTCTGGATCTCTGGGATGAGGGATCCATATATAGATATCTGTAAGGGGGATGAGTCAGCTTGTGATTTGATTAGTGTCTTCTCTCTGATAGTTCTTGCTTCCACTTGGAGACTGAAGGCCTCTTACTCATCCTTGGTCGAATTCAGTGAGGCAAGTGTCACAGGAGAAGATTCTGGAAGCTTCCATTGTCTTTCCACCTCGCGGAATGACACTGCCATTTGTCATTTCTCACCCATCGCACCCCACAGAAGGGACTTTTGAAATGCAACGCACCCTCACAGTGTATTTAGGTGAGATGCAACGCACTTAGCCAGTGGAGCAGCTGCAATGATCCTGTTTTGACCAATTCTAAGCAGTTTCTCATGGAGAACTTCTGGGAGAAGCTGTAATCTGTTGACCTTGTTCCTTTAGGGGTTAGAACAACACTTTTAGGGACTTAGGAGCCCTTGGTTTATGGACATTTCATGCTTGGGGTTGTAGGGCACAAAAATGTCTATAACACACTAGCTTAAAAATGATTACAAATTTTACTTTACACAACTTGGTTACATTTAGTTTTTCTTTATTATGTATCCATCCAAGCGGGTAAGGTTTCGGATGTGGTTTTGTTTCTAATCTGAGTTTCTTTACCAAGGATTCTTCAATTAAGTTTACTTGGGATCTAGTATCAAATAGAATTTCAACTTTAGTATGATTTACAACAACTCTGATATGAAACAGTTCAATTCTCTTTCGATCATTAGGAAGGGACTCATTCATAGAACTAGTGCCTTCATGTGATTCAGAATTAACATGAGGTGTAAGAGTACCTTTTTTCCCGCCTCTATGATTAATGCTTCATCTCTGGAATCGGATCCAAAGTCTTGCTGCGCAGTTTCCACTGTCTTCTGCTTCCCTTTTCCTCCATACTTGTTTGGACGCTTTTCTGGGTGTTGTTTCCAATAGTGATCATCATCGTGGCCTTCCTTTTTGCAGTGACTGCAATACAACCTTTCTCCTTCTTTGGCTGCTATTGTTTCCTTCTCCTTTCCTTTCCATTTCACTTTAGATTTGCCATTGGGAGGTTTGGACAATGGTTTTCTGGAATGATCATCTCTTTCATTTTTGCCCCTGTTCTCAATATGAATTTCCTTTACACTATCTGAGTCAATAATGGTTGGTTCAAACAACAACAAGGAATGCCTAATGTAGCTATGTAATGAGCCAATATGCTTAGTTACAACTTCAGGTGTATCAAGTGCAATACCCAAATTCAGTGCTTGCTTTCTAAACTCCTCTATAAAACTCTAAAAATCCTGACCTTTGCCTTGCCTTAAATGCTGCTAATTCATTAATGCTTTTTGCTTGTATCCCAAGTGATAAAATTGTTCCTTTAACACATAAATAAAATCAGGCCATGAGGAAAAGAGGTTACCCACATTATTACTTCTCTGGAATTTTCTCTCCCACCAAATGAGAGCAGTGCTACTTAGCAGTAGAGAGGCCAGCTGAATCTTTGCCTCATCCTCCACGATCTACTGAATCTTGCAGTAGAACTCAATCTACCTAATCCAATTATTAAGCTTCTCTACATTACTTTCACCATTAAACATGGGAAGATCAAATTTAACAGCTAATTTAAAGAAAGGTTTCTTAGATGCATCCTTTGAATTTATATGATTATGGTGGTGAGAGGAAGGAGAACCTTCACTCGTGGAAGGAGAAGGAGGGGGTTCTTCTCCACCATTTCCATGTGTTGAACCTTGTTCTTCTGGGTTTCTCTCTTATGCTTTCTCTAGCCTTAAAACCAACTGACTGATATTTTTTGCCATTGAATAGAAGGTCTTGTGGAAATTGCGCTCCTCTTCAAGATGAGCTTCATATTCTGCCATGTCTCTCCTTCGATGTGCACACCCTACTTCAGGATTGAAAGGCTCTAATTCCCATTTGCCTCTTCGGATTCTGTCTCTTGTTATCATACAAACATGCAATTCACATCTAGAAAGACTTGCTCTGATACCACTTGATCCAGGGATCTTTTGCTTATAGATGTATGAAAAAAATCACATGTAGAAATTGTAGCTTAACAGAGAAATTTAATGTGCACACATAAAAGAAGAAGGAACACATAAAGGCAACACAAGAAGACAACAAGACTTGATAATGGAGTTTGTCCAACTCGGACTACGTCTCCAAGCCCTGCTCGATCAATGGGGAGGCCTTACAAGCGCACTTAAATCGGGGGTCGACTTTGTTTATAATAGAAGCCGTTCAACAAAAACCCCGAAATAGTTCTTTTCCGCTCAAAAGCGATAATGCATAGAAAACACTGGAAAAACCAAAACCCGGGACTTCAAATTCCATTAAATCGGGCTTATAGACCCATCGGGTCCGGTCCTCATTTCACAATCGACATATCGCTATCGCATTGTTCAATGGCCATATTAGCAGGGGATTGCCAACCACCGATCACCGATTGCTGATATAGCGTATTGCCGATCGCTGATATCACCAATATCAGCATATCGCATCGGCCCTATTGCATCGGCATATTGCATCACTACTTGCAGGGGTTCTGGTCCGATCCTTTGGGTTTCACCAACCCGATTCGCCGATCTGATCATCCCGATATCGCCGATTGCTTTCCCCCGACTCCGATTAATCAGAGATCACTGATCGGGGGTTCCGTTGTGCCTACCTTAAGCCCGCCTTTTGACTTCTTCAATTGCGATTTTTCCTTTTAAAGGCTTAAAGCCATTTTTTATGGAAAAAGCCTCATTTTCCGAAGGAACAAGGCAATCTTCTTTCTGCCATAACTTCATCATCTGGTCTTAGATTGGAGTGTCATTTGTACCGTTGGAATTAGGGTGATGAGCACTTTGATCTGATGTCAGGATACTTTCTTTTCTGCCACTTTGAATTTGGAGATTTTCCATGCCATTGTATCTGAAGATCCACCTGGATCAGGGAGGCAGTAGATTTAGAGGATGGAAAACTCTAGAAAGAGGCCATGGTTGATGAAATGGAATCATTGGACAAAAATGAGGCTTGGGATCTGGTGGAGTTGTTGACTAGAAGGAAACCCATTGGAAGAAAATGGGTGTTTAAGAAGAACATGAATACAGAAGGAAAGGTGGATAAATACAAATCTCTAATGGTAGCAAAAGGTTATTCCCAAGTGTCAGGAATTGATTTTGGTGATATTGTTTCTCTTGTTTCCAAGGTAGATTCTATTAGATTACTATTATTTGTTGTTGTTGCTTTTGATTTTGAGGTAGAATAGATGGATGTGAAGACATCATTTCTTCATGGGGATCTAGAAGAGGACATCTACATGAAGCATCCTGAGGTTTTGTGGTGAAGGGAAAGAAATAATTGGTATGCGGGTTAAAAAAGACTTTGTATGGGTTAAAACAGTCACCAAGGATATGGTATCAAAACCTTGATACATTTATACGGGGACTTGGCTTCACCAGAAGCAATGCGGATCAATGTGTGTATTTTAAGTTAATTGGTGACTGCGTTATTTACCTGGTCTTATATGTGGATGATATGTTGCTGATTGGAAATGACAAAAAAATTATCTAGGATTTGAAGACCCAATTTTCCTCCAAATTCGAAATGAAGGATCTTGGTGTTGCGAACTATATTTTGGGCATTGAAATTAAATGAGATCAGGCAAGGAGGAAGCTCTAGTTAAACCAGAGGAAGTATGTCGAGACAATACTACATAGGTTTAATATGCATGATACTAAATTAGTGAAGGCTCCTATTCATGTAGGTGTAAATTCATCTATTGAACAGTGTCTCGAGACACGAGAAGAGGAAGAGGACATGTCCCGTGTTCCATACGCAAGTGTAGTTGATATCCTATATGCAATGGTTTGTACTAGACCAGACATTGCAAATTTAGTGGGAGTATTGAGCAGGTTTATATAAAAACCAGGGAAGGAGCATTGGACAACAGTGAAGCAGGTTTTTAGGTACTTGCGTGGCACCAATGATTATCGTTTGTGCTACCAAGGAAGACTAGGATTGGCCAATGTTTTGGAAATCCATGGATTTTTTGATGCAGACTAGGTTGGGGATCTGCATTATAGAATATCTACAAGTGGGTATTTGTTTAACCTATTTGGAGGTGAAATCAATTGGATGAGCAAGAGAGAGTCTATAGTGGCACTTTCAACTACAGAGGCAGAATAAATGGAAGCTGTAGAGTCCAAAGATTGTCTTACCATGGCATCCCTTTTTACCTAATATTCCTCTCTTTTCCTATATATTTACCACCTAAATAAAGCCATATCCACCAGGTTTTGATGAAGGTATGCAATAATATGTCTTCTTATTCATGTTTGACTTTATACCCTATTGTTTTGTTAAAGAATGCAATTGGCTACCGAATCGGTTTGTTTCCGCAGCTAATCCAGATTTTTATAGTTGTCTCCATTGTTTGCAAGGTTCAAAAGCTCCAGGTCAGCAGCAAAGGATGCATATGGACAGAGAATGGTTTCCTCATGGATCCCTTCCTATCCCCTTGAAACTATTCATTAATATAAGCGCAGGAGATCATGGTCAAACCCCAAGTCAACTGCAGGATTGTTGTCGAAACAAAATCCGAGTTCAATCAAAATCTTATTGATTTGATTTCGGAATAGAAAATTGAAGGTTTAGTGATATAGTTTAGCTAATATAAATATATTAGGCTTAAATTACTCATGTTGTTATGCCAGAGACCTGTTATAAAACTTATGGTCGCACTGCAATTTGGTGCGTGCTGGATGATTTAATTTTGAAATAGTTTGTGAATTCCATTTGCCAACAATAGAATTGGTTTTGTGTGTATGCGTTGCATTGATTGGAGATTATGAACTGATCTGTGGAGGGCCCCTACGAGCAGTGACAGGTCTTATCCAATTACAATTCGATTTCTTTTCATTCCTTGAATACTTTGTTTTGTGTGGAAATGTAGGATAATGAATTCACCAATGAATTGTTATTTGCATAAATATTTCCATCTACTTCATACCTAGTCTAGTCTATTATTTGAATTGCTTTATACCTAGTATAACATGGTTACTACATTTTCTTATTATCTAGCATAGTTCAAGTGTGTTTACTTCATAGTATAGATGTTGTTTGAAATATCTTGTTTGAATGAAAATTGAATAAGTAAAAGTGTGAGAGTTTTCTCCTAAACAATTGAGTTCAGACAATATTTCTTCACAATTGATAGAATAGATTTCTTTTTGCACTTAGTGAATTAGAATATGCACATAAATATTAAGACCAAAAACCCCAAAACAATCCAACACAATTAGAATTTAGAAGCACTCTTATATCATCCATAAACTAATTCAACAGAAACTAACTCTTAAGAAATTAGTTGATAGCTTTAGAGATTGAGACGTTAATATAATCAACGATGCCACCTCCATATTAATCTTAAGTTTAGGCCCTAACAAGAACATAACGACATAAGGAACAACTTCTAACACACATAGTGCATTTGTACTTCATCAATCTACGCACCCTAGTTGACAATTTATGATTGACAATTTAAAGACATTAAATTGGACAAACATTTTGGCGCCGTTGCTGGGGAAGTAAAAATAGAAGTTAAGAAAAAACGAATCAAAACATGATATGCGTAGGGATAGAGACTTTAGAGGTAGATTTGTAGGGTGAGGAAGAAGTTTATTTCCTACAAATCCACTTGCTTCACCTAGACTTCAAGAATCCACACCACCTACTCAAACCCAAATTCCTTTTAGAGGTTGACAAGGGCTTCCTAAAATCTCAAGATCAGAAATCTAATCCATAATTTCACCCACTTCCTCTACTGAAGCTATAATTGAAGAAAATCCTACATCCCCAACTACAGGAGTAATCTTTCTATCCTCCACTGGTGAGCAAATGTTGGGAGAAAAATTAGAAGTTCCTAGTGAAGAAGAGGAATCAGAAACTTATTTTAAGCAACCATTGATAGAGGAACCAGAAAGATTAGAAGAACACTATATTAGTTCCGAAGAATCTATCATGGCTAAAGAAGGGGAAGGAGAAGTACACAATGTCCATGGTGAAGAAGATAGGATTGGAGGAAGAGGAAGAGGAAGAGGTAGAGGTAGAGGACGGGGTAGAGGCAGAGGAAACCAATATCCTTATGGATTCCCTATTCTTAATGAAGATACAACCCTCACAATGAAAAATATATCACTCTCGATTCTTCCCAATTTCCATGGAAAAAGAAACGAAGATCCAAAGACATTTCTCTTCGAATTTGAAGTATTCTGCAGATCATATCACTATTTACATGATGCTCAAAAGTTAAAATTGTTCCCTACCACATTAGAAGACTCAGCATTAAAATGGTTCATGAGTCTAGGAGTGCATTCTATAACAACATGGGGACAAATAAAAGAGGCTTTCTTAGGTTAATATAGAGATTATTGTATGCCTAGTAACCTTAAAGATGAAGTCTTCAAAATGATACAAAAAGAAGATTAAAATCTTGAAAAATTGGTAAAAAGATTTGTTTATAATGTTAAAAGAGCAAAAATGGATAATTTGGATGAAGAAACCTTAAAAGCCCTCTTACTCAGAGATATCAAAGATGAGTGGATTTATCTCCTTAACTTAACTAGGAAAGGAGATATTTCCCAACTACCATTTGCAAATATTTGTGATTTATGTGTACATATCTCAAGGGGTAAATCATGAGTTGGAAGGAGTCATAGAGACCCTCTCTTGTCAATAATTAACAAATCTGCAGCTAGAACAATCAGCTGGGCAGAATGAGGAAATTTGCTTGATACCTTCAAAACAGATATTTAAGGGAGCCTAAGTGAGCAGATAGACACCCTTAAAATACAAAACAAGAAAAATTATGAAAATGCTACATTATCCATATTTTGTCCCAAATGTCGAAATAAACATGCTCTAAGAGAGTGTTCCTTAGATTCAAAAACCATAGAAACTTGTGTCATATGTGCAAATAATCATGATACAAAGGAATGTCCTTCTTTACCACATCTTAAGACTGTATTTAATGATGAAGGAATATCAGAACCAGTAGACCCTCTCTACTTTATAGCCAAAATACCATGGAAAAATATCGTACCAAATCAATCAAAAGGATTTAGACCACAACAATTCACCCAGTCTTCAAAAAATAATTGGAATTCAGCCTAGCAGCCTTGGGCTCAGCCACAGTCACAACCTTGGAATCAAGGATGGAAAAATCCTTATGGAGCCTATGCTCAATATCAACAATACTCACCATCTTACCTTTCACCACATTTTTTATCCCCATCTAATCAAATTCCTCAAGCTAATTAATTACCACAAGTTCCAGTTCAGAATCAAAACCCACAACTTTCCTTACCATTTCCACAAAAATCAATTCAACTACCCACTCAACCACTTTCGAATCCTAATAATGAAGTATCACAACAAAAAGTGTACAACATGGAGGGTCAGAATCCTCAAACTTATGTAATAACTCCAATAGACCTAAATAATGTCCAATTAAGGTCTGGTAGATTATTACCAAGAAAACATCCTGTTGTCTTTTAAGAAACAAGATCCAATCTTCAAAAACACAAAAATCAATCAGAAGAAGGGGAGACCTCTCTCCCTCAAAAAGATAATAAACAAACAGAAGAAGTTCCAAATAATACTCCTATCATAGAAAAACCCTCGATATCAATTAGACCACATTTCCTAGAAAGGTTGAAAATCAATGAAGGAGTAGAGAAACAAATTGTCTTGCCTGATCACAATATGATGGATGAATTGAGAAATTTTTGTATTAAGATTCCTTTATTACAAGCTATACAATAAATACCATTTTTTGCAAAAACAATTAAGGAATTAAGTACACAAAGATCAGGGAGAAGAAGAAAAGATATAAAAATAATTCAGTTAGTCAGAAAAATTGTAGACATTATGGTGGGGAAACGACAATTCAAAAATATTTAGATCCAGGAAGCCCCATTGTAAAAATTCACATCAATGGAACTGAAATACCAAAGACACTGATTGATCTAGGAGCAGCCATAAACATAATGAGTAAACAAGTTATGGACACTGTTACACAGTAATTTGTCACCATCCCTGTTACTCCTCTTGTCGTACCTTGGAGGACCCGTCCCGGGAGTTATAAGAAGTGACAAAGTCTAAAAACACTTGCATTATGTTCCCCTGAGTATGTACTCCATGTTCCCTGAAGACACCTTCTGCAGATCATCCCTAAAAAGTGCTCTTTTTCCATTGGCGCAAGTCCACAATATCTTACCCACGCCAATGATGGAGATCCTCAAAAGGGGGCGCGACCATTGGCGCTCTGTCTTAGAGCAACAGTCGCACCAACCAAATTTAGTCGTGCTTTTTACCTTAATGCACGTCCGACTGTTGTTTCCTTCATTACAGGGAGCTTTTCTGAGGATAGAAAATCAGTCTTTTGTCGAGCTTTATCCATCTTTATGGCTTTTGCTAATCCGCAAAAGGTGTCCCGGTTCATCGTATCCTCCTCCCTTCTTCATCTATATAAGCTTGTCATTATGCATTGGACAAGCTAGTGTTAGAGTGTTGGTGTTAGTGTTATGCTAGTGATTTGGTGATTGAGTTATAGTAGTGATGATTATTGGTCATGGAGTGTTAGATGTTGAGTTCTTGGAGGAATGCTAATGAGTGCTAGAGAGGTTATGCTGCCGGAGAGGAGATGCATGTCAAGACACATATAGTTATTCGCCCAGCCAGGAGAAGGGTCGATGTCAGAACAACGGTTGTAACTTTTCCTGTTTATTAATTGATGAGCGACTGTTATTATAGTTCCAATCTCATTATCTGTCATGGTGATATGTTGATTTATTTCCTTTCTGACTGAAATATAGTTGTGCCTTGGTAGTTTTTATGTTGGTATCTGTCTCTTCCTTTGCATGTGCAGGTATTCGTTATGATCTGTTGGAGCAAGGGAGCGAGGATATCAACTCTGCTTCAATCATAGCGTTGGACTCCAGGTTAGTCTTCTTGATTCACCTTTGATGTATAACTAGGAACTTGCGTAGCAGCGTGGTTTGTTTGTGGCTAGTTCTGTGATAGGCTAGTGGGATCGCCTCTGTCCGCAGAGGGGATTTACCTTACCAACAAATTGGCGACTCCGCTGGGGAGTAACTCTTTGATTTCTGTCTTGCATGTTAATTTTCTTCTGCTTGCTTGAGTGCATGAGCTTCCTGAGTCAGTTTTGAGTTGATTCTTTACTGTTTGACCCATCTGAGCACTGTCAACCCGACCTGAGGTCGTATCTTTTATCTTTTTAGTTGGCAAGCTTAATTGGCGCAGTTATTCCTTTGACAGTCGCGCCAGTTGGCACACGTTGCTCAAAAGCAACTCGCGCCAATTCTGTGGTAGCGCAAGTTGCAGGCTGACAGTCGCGCCAGCTCTGTAAATTTTGCCTGTGTGTGGGTGGAAAGCTCATTCAGTCTCTTTATATATCTCTTTCAGCCTCTGGAACTGTGTTGAACCTCTGCTTGACTAGTCTTAGCCTGTATCCCTCAGCTGTGTGCTTATTTCCAGTGACTTTGCATGTCTAGCCTTCTGTGGGAAGTTTCGGTCTCTTGATTATCCAGTCAGCTTGTTGATTGTTCTACACTTATCCAGTGATTTGTTAAAGCTTGATCTTCTATACTCTGAATACTTCACTTCTAGCTTCTTTGGATTTCACTAGTCTTTGTGTTTTTCCTTGCTTGCATGGTTCATTTTGTGTTTTAGGATTGGTTCTATCTTATTGACTGAACTTGGATTGTGCATATCTCTTAGAATTTGTTTACATGCATCATGCCATCTTAAAGGAAAGAAAAACAAAAATCTCTTGCATCATAGTAGTTAGCATTTATTGTTATTTGTTGCTATTAAAAAGAAAAAGACAAAATTTCGTTTCTTGTTATTAGCTGCATTAGGATCTTTGTTGAAGTGATCGTTTCATTTGTGAAAAATATCTCAACCCTCCTGTAGATAGAATTCATCGAATCAAATGATTTAATTTCGACATATAGTTTGCATGTAAAAAGTTTTCAAGATATCACATACGGTAGGACCAAAAAACTGAAACATAATCAAAGATAAACTTTAAAATGAACTCAATGAACATAACAACGCATTGGAACATAACGCAAACACTCTAGAGGTCTAGGTTAGAGACGTGTTCCGGCGTCGTTAAACCTGGTAGTTTATCGTCGAGTGGTTGGGTGATTCCTCCATGGTGAAACGGTAGCTGCCAATACGGACTGTGCTCCCACATACCGTCGAGTATATATTGGGAGACCCCTATAGGAATAAAGCCTTTATCCATAGGAAACCGTGTCAGCCGCCCTACGATTCGCAATGCAGTGAACACAGCATTCACGAAGATTGACCACCCGTACCCTAAAAAGTATTCTGTGGTTTTGCGAAAAGTTTGGCACACCCTCTACCTAGAATTCCAGAGCAGTCACTTTTGATCCTTTTCGGACTCCCTAAACGAAAAGGTGCCTGTGAGCGTCTTGTCACTTCGTGCTCATTAAATATTCGAAGGAGACTAGAGTCATCTTTTACCCTTTTCTCGACTCTTAAAAAATGAAAAGGTTAAGTTCCGTGTCTTAAAATTTATTGGCCACGATAACATCTACCCAATTAGATTTTGTTTGCGTTAGCTTGAGTAGGATTCTTTCTCGCTCAATGGCATCCTTCCCTGAGTCCACCGGCCAAGGTGTTCCCCCGGATGGAAACCCTAGTTCATTTCCTTCTTTTGGAAATGCCAGTGCTCCGTATATGGCAACTTTGTCTTTGCCTGGGTTAACCATCGGTTTGCCCGTGTGGTTGTTTTCGACCTCGATGGTCTCGAGTGTGATAACTTCTGCTCCGAATGAACCCACCTCCCAGGTAATACCCACTTCGAATGTTACTTCCGAGGTCAATGCCGTCCAAACCACCACGGCAAACAAAGCCTCGAAAGCAGAGAAGAAAAAAGGGAAAGCGAAAAATAAGCCAGAACAACCTAAACAGGAAACCCCAAAACCTCAACCTAAGGACGGCACTAAACGCAAACCCAAGTATCCTTGTTTTATCTGTGATGAGGATCACTATACCAAGGATTGCCCGAGGCGGTCCGAAGTTAGTCATTTGTTGAAAGGCACTCCCGGGACTCCTGCGGTGCTTAAAGAACCCTTTCCCTCACAACAAACTCAAAAAACTCAAATGGTGGCTGACCCATCTCAGCCTCCCTATTCCTTTGGTTCTCAAGTGTTTATGGCTGGAACGATACCCATCAATATCAGTACTCGAACAAAAGATTCTTCGCCTATTTCTGCGTCCTCATCTTCTACTTCTCCTGGTGAAAGTCTGGATTCAAGTAACCAGGTGGCTAAGAAGAAGAAGAAGAAGACTCCTAAACGGAAGGTTAAAAGTATAACTCAAGTCGAGCCACCTTGTGCTCCTCCGCGGAAGGTCAAATTTCCTTGTAAGTTGTGCAAGGAAGACCACCTTCTCCGCGATTGTCCTGAAATTCCCAGGGTGTTAGAAGTATGGTCTCATGATCCGGACCACCCTGCATCGTCCTCGGTAGATCATGGCGATGTTACCTTATCACCTGGAAATGGTAAGGGGAAAGAGAAGATTCGAATCCCTTGTAGACTTTGTGAAGGCAATCATCCCCTTCACCTTTTTCCATTCATGGATAGAGCCTCTATTGTATTGGAAAGTCTTACAGCTCCCTCAACCCAACTTCCTACTGGTTATCAACGTCTTTCTGCAATTGCAGAACGTTCCCCTGCTGACAAAGAAATCAACCAAGATTCCTCTCTTGTCCAGCCTCCTCTTCCTGAATCTGGCTCTGCCAAGCCTGTTCCAGACCAACCATTGGTCGGAAAGAGTGTCGACTCGAGTTCACCACCCGCCGACCACTCTATTTCGAAAGAGCATCATTCTCCTGTTCTTCTCGTCTCCTCAGATTCTCCTACATCCGCAAATACCCCTACACCTGAGAGTCCTACTGCGCTCTCTCTCGAGCAGGGGGGCAATCATACGATTCCCCCACCAAGTAGTTCAGTTGCTTCCTTCGACTGGAGACGTTTGACTACCTTCCACCTCCCATCTCATGTGCCTTTTTGGGTCACGGTACACGCCTATGACAAGGCAATACCTGGCGCTGTCTTGGATGAGGGCGCTTCTGTTAGTCTTCTGTCTGCCACTATTTGGCAAGCTTTGGGTTCCCCACAGCTTGTGCCTGTAGCATCGAATCTGACTGCTTTTAACGGAAGAACTAGCCAACCATTAGGGCTCCTTCCAAAGTTCCCTATTACTTTGGGAGGCAAGACCGTCTATCTAGACGTATGGGTTACCCAAGGTGCTTTAGACTTCAATCTTCTCCTTGGCCGTGACTATGTTTATGCCATGGGGGCCCTTGTCTCTTCACTTTTCCGTGTGGTTTGCTTTCCACACGATGGAAGAATTGTGACTATCGATCAATTATCGTTCGTTCGTCCATGGGTCCCTCCTGCGCAATCGTCATCCCCTCCTGATTGTCATCCACCAGTTGCATCTGCCCCACCGCAGGTCAACTACGTGGCCACTTATCCCGTGCCTATATCCAGTGATGCTGCCGTCGTGCATAGTGTCCTGGGGGCATTGGGTCCTAACTTCCGAGACGTTATCCTTCCACCGGAAGTGGAACTCTTGGAAGCCCCGACTTCCTGTTCATTATGATGAAGTTCGGTCGGAGCACAGTTCGTTTTCCTATGTCAAGCTCCTTAAAAAATGAAATTAGGTGGCGGAGCACAGTTCGTTTTCCTGTGTCAAGCTCCTTAAAAAATGAAATTAGGTGGTGGAGCATAGTTCGTTTTCCTATGTCAAGCTCCTTAAAAAATGAAACTAGGTCTAGCCGAGCATAGTTCCTGATCTTGTGTCAAGCTCATTAAAAAATGAAATAATGGTTATGAGGATAGTTCTTTTACTGTGTCAACCTCATTAAAAAATGAAACATCTCCTCCTTTCCAAATCGAGTCTTTTGATTAAGATCTCGTAAAATACAAGTCGAGTCTTTCACAGATCTCGAGAGTGAACCTTCATTCCATCCACTCCGTGAATGCCATGAAGCTTGGGGGGCATGTACCTCGATTTGCATTATCATGCTGGGGGCATGCAAATTTATAGCAAGCATAGTTTTTCGTTTCAAGCTTGTGTAAACATGAAACCGAATCCAAGCAGAGTTCTCCATGGTTCAAGCTTGTGTAAAAATGAACCCATACCTGATTTACATCCCGTGATTGCCTTTTATCTGCTAAATTCTGCTAGATGAGCCTTGGTTGTTTCATTCCATCGCCACCATCTTTTTGGCCGATCATATGCTTTCACTTGGTTGTTTCTCCTTTCCTGAGGAACCGCAGCGATGAGTGGTTTTATTAGCCAGCCTCTTAACCTTTACATGTTTCGAGTAAGTTCCACCATTACCGGAACCAGTTGCTATCCTTTATACCACTCGTTCCTTCAGGACGAGTCGCCTTTACGCTCTTTTCTGACTCGTAAAATATGAAAAGATTGCCGAGTATTTTTCCTTTTTGACTCGTTAAAGAAAATAAAATGGAGGTCCGCTTTCAGCTCTTTTCTGACCATTTAAAGAGGAAAAGATTGCCGAGTCACTCCTCTTGACTCGTTAAATGGTAATAAGGGGCGGTCTTTTTAAGTTCTTTTTTACGACCGTTAAAACATAAAAAGATTACCGGGTTTTTGTCATTTCAAACTCGTTAGTGGTTACGAAACGACGTGGTTTTGACCGCTTTTTTACTTTTTCAGGTCGAAATCACTAATTATGAAAAGTAATCCTCGATCGTAATGATCGGGCGGTTCTTTCGGGTATTATTTTATACTTTTTCGGGCCCGAGAGACACAACTTTACGAAAAAGGACCTCCCTGGAGTTTCC
This sequence comes from Pinus tabuliformis, assembly GCA_031772625.1. Classification (NCBI taxonomy): domain Eukaryota; kingdom Viridiplantae; phylum Streptophyta; class Pinopsida; order Pinales; family Pinaceae; genus Pinus; species Pinus tabuliformis. The sequence goes on from CM062812.1 coordinate 145,884,917, forward strand.
TTTTCTGCTGTCTTTTCAAACTCTCTAAACATGAAAAGACGCCGAGTTCTTCCTTTGTCAGACTCGTTAAAACTTAATGACATCGGATTTTGTCACAACCCAAGCATATGCTATCCCCATCAAGCTTGGTAAAAATAACTGGGGTACTCGCCAGAAATGGCGGGGGGAAAAGAAAATTTTTGAACCATAATTATTACCGTAACGGCAGTATGTCGCTCTTGAACATGGCACTTTTTGCTTTCGTGTCCGGGGTGGGGATATCTCATCTCATATCTTTCACTTGCTTCCATGGACTTGGGTACCCTATTTGACCTCTCATTCACTCATTGCCTCGTCATCATGACCTTTGATACATTGATGTCAAATACTGCCAATTCCGTTAATGTGCCGCCGATATGTTCAAGAGAAGTTGACCTCTGCAAAACAACCTCCCTCTGATAGTTCGCACAATCTTGATTCACAACTTCATCTCTCTGTCTCGTGTCGATGATGTGGGAAACATTATGGCCCACCTTCGATCAAGGTCACTCCCTGTCGACTTCAGCTCATTATCCAGGAAGTTGACCTAGAGACTCCCTTCCGGTGCCTTGGAGCCTGCATGCCTCAATGGCAGGTTCTTCGTGTTCGACGTGAGGTTTTCATCATTGGCCTCCGATCGAATGATTCTACGGGTGTTCGACTTCAGCTCATTGATTCACACACCGTAGATTGTACCTATAGTACCTTGAGGGCCATTGTCATTATTGGTGGTACCTCTCGCGTCTGTTAACAGTTCCCACCATTGACTGGTAATCAGACGATGTTCATGCATGTTCGACTTCAGCTCATAAATTCACATGCTTGAACTTGTACTCTTGTTCGGGTCGAGATGGACCGCAAGACCCTGGATTGTGTCTGTTGTAATCCAGGCGTGATTCTTGGTACTTGACTCATTCACTGGATGGCTGCGACCATACCTGAGTCAGTTCATTGATCCTAACCAGATGGCTACGTCCATACTATGGATCTAGATTATTTATGTACTCTCTTATGGATGGCTGTGACCATACCATGTACATCATGTAATTGAACTATCAGTCATGTCTCTTAATACAGCTCCTCGGTGGCAGTAACTATATGTGCTCTTGTGTGCTCTTATATGTGTGTTCTTGTAAAGCATTTCACCCCTCTCCACCTCTCGGACTTCATGCTTTAGGGGGCATCTGTTACACAGTAATTTGTCACCATCCCTGTTACTCCTCTTGTCGTACCTTGGAGGACACGTCCCGGGAGTTATAAGAAGTGACAAAGTCTAAAAACACTTGCATTATGTTCCCCTGAGTATGTACTCCATGTTCCCTGAAGACACCTTCTGCAGATCATCCTTAAAAAGTGCTCTTTTTCCATTGGCGCAAGTCCACAATATCTTACCCGCGCCAATGATGGAGATCCTCAAAAGGGGGCGCGACCATTGGCGCTCTGTCTTAGAGCAACAGTCGCGCCAACCAAATTTAGTTGTGCTTTTTGCCTTAATGCACGTCCGACTGTTGTTTCCTTCATTACATGGAGCTTTTCTGAGGATAGAAAAACAGTCTTTTGTCGAGCTTTATCCATCTTTATGGCTTTTGCTAATCCGCAAAAGGTGTCCCGGTTCATCGTATCCTCCTCCCTTCTTCATCTATATAAGCTTGTCATTATGCATTGGACAAGCTAGTGTTAGAGTGTTGGTGTTAGTGTTATGCTAGTGATTTGGTGATTGAGTTATAGTAGTGATGATTATTGGTCATGGAGTGTTAGATGTTGAGTTCTTGGAGGAATGCTAATGAGTGCTAGAGAGGTTATGCTGCCGGAGAGGAGATGCATGTCAAGACACATATAGTTATTCGCCCAGCCAGGAGAAGGGTCGACGTCAGAACAATGGTTGTAACTTTTCCTGTTTATTAATTGATGAGCGACTGCTATTATAGTTCCAATCTCATTATCTGTCATGGTGATATGTTGATTTATTTCCTTTCTGACTGAAATATAGTTGTGCCTTGGTAGTTTTTATGTTGGTATCTGTCTCTTCCTTTGCATGTGCAGGTATTCGTTATGATCTGTTGGAGCAAGGGAGCGAGGATATCAACTCTGCTTCAATCATAGCGTTGGACTCCAGGTTAGTCTTCTTGATTCACCTTTGATGCATAACTAGGAACTTGCGTAGCAGCGTGGTTTGTTTGTGGCTAGTTCTGTGATAGGCTAGTGGGATCGCCTCTATCCGCAGAGGGGATTTACCTTACCAACAGACACACTTAGGCTTCCTAACCTTCAATACACACCAACCTTGTTGCAGTTAGCAGATAGGTGTTGGGTGCAGGAATTACACTTAGGCAAACTCCTCAACACTTAATTTGTCAACCCGGGGGATTTGTAAACTTAAAGATGAAGCACAAGCAATCCCAGAGATGGTATGAATCTTCCTAATATAAATCCCTACCTTCTTTAAACGAAAGATTGCAGAATCAAATTAAAAAGAGAAAAAGGAAACTTGAACAATCAAAATAATCTAAGATTAGAACAAGGAAGAATGCATTTGAAAGAGGGAATTAAAGATAAAGGGAAATCACTCTAGCTAATTATTGTTTAACTACTGAGTGTGTGTTTTTCTTTAGCATAGACACTTAGCAGTCTCATCAGATGGACCCTTAAACCTACTCCTTTAGAGATTTCCTTCTTGCACTAATCTATCCTATACTATCGCAGTCTGCTTGCACTAGTGCAGGAATAGAGATTTATGCAGAAGGTATAAATGGTGTCTTTACTAAAGGCTTTTTACTTCCTGCAAGGGCTTAAACTTTTCCAGGTTCAAAGCACCCAGATCCCATGGCAAGAAACTAGTTCTTGCACTGGATCAGAGCTTCCTACATTTAGCATTTAATTCTTAAAATGAGTGCTTAATTATTGCAAGTGCTATTATACTGTTAAATCAAATTACACACATAAAAAGTGAATGTTTCTGATCTTGATAGAGTGCAGGAATAACAAAACAATCAATATACATTTATCCTGTCATAAGCATTGAATGAAAGCAAGAATATTGTGGGAAGTAGACTAAGAAGTCTTGCTGCATCACACCAACATGCACTGGTGCAGGTTCATTTCTCCTGCTTGGACTAGGCGGGGAAAACTAATCGAACAAAATTGTAGAAAAGGAGATATCACACCAACGTGCACTGGTGTAGGGTTATTTCTCTTGCTTGGACTAGGTGGGGAAAACCAATCAAACAGAGTTGCAGAAAAGGAGATATCACACCAACGTGCACTGGTGCAGTGTTATTTCTCCTACTTGGACTAGGCGGAGGAAAACCAATCTGAAATCAAGTACAGGAAAGGGAATTTATCTACTTCACAAAATGGATCCACTTTCACTCAGATAGGAATGCATATGCTTAAAATTAAATCACACTGGACAATGTAAACACAAATTACAGGAAAAATGGGAATGGGGTAAATGTGCTGGGTTGGCTGGACCCTAGCCATCCAGCGCGTTTCCCCTTTAAATAAAAATGTTGCTCAATACCTTAATCAATTCATCAGCTCAAATACAGAAACACAATTTGTAAAACATGAGGTGGATCTCCCTTTTATTAATTCACTGGGCCAAGTACATACGTTAATACATCGTCCAACCCAAATTCGGGCAATAACAAAATACAACACCCTGTTACTGCCACTCTAATTGTGTCTCTGTTCTATCAAAAACTTTTTTTTAGTCCTATTTACATTCTACATTATATAGATCTTTGGCCAAAGGCCAAAATAGATCATTCAACCGATTACATAACCAAACACAGAATTTATCTTTTTGGCCTTCAAAGTTAGACAGTTAGCAAAACTATCCGTAGCCAATCCCCAGCTTTCGTCCTTCACAGTTTTAATCTTAGCTACCTTTTGATTGATCTTGCTATTGTGGTTGAAGCTACTCAAAACGAGGTGATTTGATCTCGGTTTCCTTTGGATCGATCTTGCTGTCATGGTTGAAGTTGCTCAAAATGAGGCAGTGATCAAGGAGGTTCGGATCTGCTGCAAGGATTTGTTGTTCTGGCAACGGTGCAAGATCTGATCCTGCACTAGGATCAAGGGTCACGATAAGTACTCTAACTACCAAATAAACATTGGAGATATCGATAAGTTACAAAGAGTGAATAAAATTAAGAAATCATGTAATAAATGATTAATTAATGCTAAGTTAAATTAAAAGTATGAAAAATAAAGTTTATACGAAATATGTCACCATGCTTGGACTAGTGCAAGATGAGGGTGTATGAAAGAGGTAAAACAACGGTAAATGGTTATGATTTAGGAAGGGGAAAATGGAAAAAAGAGAGAAAATTAGGGGACTAAAATCCTCCCATCCCTAAGTTGTTGTGTGTCCTCACACAACTCTTTACCTTTGCAAAAAACCTTCAAAACTTTGAGCATTCCAACTCAATCCTACTCTGGCATACTGACATCAGCCTGCAATGTTTTAGACTTCTTCTTTCTGATGTTCTTTAGTTTCTTTGTCACCTTTTTAAGTCGCTTGAAACATTGCGCAGCTCGGTACTTCCAAACTCTAACTTCTCCTTTCTTTTTCTCAATCTCCACAGTTAGTTCTTATTTACTCTGTTCTTTATCCTCCTGCACTTCAGCTATGAGTTGTTCTAAGTTATGCACTTGAAGATCTAGTTCAACTATCCGAGCAGTAGGAGTTACCAAATCTTCTTCTTCTTTTGTCTCGACAAGGGTTGTGTTTCCTTAAGGGACCTCAATATCCCTCATGGTTACATTAGGAAATTCTTCTTCTTCTGGTTCTTCTTCTTGCACTAGTTCTTCTTCTTCTGGTTCTTCTTCTTGCACTGGTTCTTCTTCTTGCACTGGTGCAGAAGGGGATTCAACGTCCTGTGGGGACTGTGGTTCTTTGCCTGCACTAGATTCTTTATTCTTTTTCCGGGGCCTTTTAATGAAATCTGCCAACAGAGTGTCATCTTCGACCTCTACAAATTTTGTTGCGTCCGCAAGGACTGATAGGTTGTCTTCTTTGGGGGTCTGTGCCTATACTGGTGGCATAGAAGGAGTCTCTTCAATAGGTGCACTAGCTATCTTCTTATTTGGAGATGGGGCCCTTTCTTCTTTTTATTTTTCAGGTCATTTCCTTTTTTCATTGGTGCAAGAAGGACTCCCCTTTATATTCTTACTCAGACCCTTGCTTGTGTTGGCGGGGTCCTCTATCTCCTTTCCAGCAGCTGTCTTTTTAGGTAGCTATTTTAACAACACCTCCCAGGTCATGCCTTTAACTTCTAATTGTTTCTGGACCAAAATATTTATCAGGTCGTGGTGATATAACTTCTTGTCGGCCTGGTCTGCCCGTCCATCCCACACACCTTTGGCCATTTTTTCCAATCTCTTAAGCAAAAAATAGGAAAAATTCATCCTCCATCAGATGTGTCGGGTAGCTTCGAAATGCTGCAACATCCTAAAATGTTAGACAAAAGTGTGGGAGTACCTTCCCTCACAGGCTACGAATTTCTGTAGGATGAAAAGGAGGTCTTGCCATTGTCTTAGCAGGGCACTGCACGAAACTCCTTCCTTCCAATCTATCTTCATCTTCTTGTTGACGAAGAAACGCTGCCATTGCTTCCTTTCTAATTTCTGATTTTTAAACCACTGCTCACCAGTATTTTCCAAGCCTGTCGTTGCTGCTATAAACTCTTTCGTAACCTCAAATTTTAGAGGCTCAATTTTTACTCTGCCATTTTTTAAACTTCTGGCAAATTGTAAGGCCACTTCACTATTGTGCCCATCAAACTTTTGCAAGAACTTAAGAAAGCCCGAGTCTCGTAATAGTGCAAGACTATTGTGATACTCAGCAGTCTATTCTACCCTACTGAGAGACGAAGGTTCGCTTTGAACAGGTAGCATCACTGCTTAATGGTTATGAACAGTCAAGAATTTACATGCAACACTGGAAAAATTGGTTCTTATAGATAGGGATCTAACCGTCCCCATCCCTTCCATCTTATCACCCATTCATTCCACTGAAATAGCCATGGATGTGTGACATCTTTGGGATCATGCCAGATTGGTACTTGTAGTGGCATTTTAACGGTAAGGTGAGGTAATCATTATGAGTGAAGGACATCTAGGATTATGGCAGAAAGGGTAAATTATATCCAAGCAATGGTTAAACAGTTCCGCATTCCTTCATAATTAAAAAAAAAGAACTTAGCATTCATTACAAAATGATCATGTGTCTTAACTTAAAGACACCTTTGTACTTTAAATCATTTTCTCCCAGTTAATATGATAGCACAAGTACTCATTGACTAAGTGAAAGGACTTCTTATAAATTTTCATAATGACCACTTTCCTATGACGTATACTATGAAAAGAAAAAATTGTACTATGTCTCTGACAGGGTGCATGCTTGCACCGGTTTGCTTGCACTGCTTAATCTATGTTATTGTGCTGGTACCATTCTGCTTGCATTATTATATAGGATGACATGCTTGCACTACTACAAGCATAATATCTGAAAAACGAACAAGGACTTTAAGTAAAATATAGGCTAGACTTCCAACATGGCTTCTCAATTTATACTGGAAATTTGCTTCGCCCTCTCTTGATGCTTCAGAGCATATCCTTTTTCTCTTTGCGCACGAGATCCTACAATGAATTCATGAGGGAACAAAGAAGTGGGAAAAGGGAAATTTCAGAATGGGAAGGAATTTTGTTACAAGGATTCCAGGAATAGTACCACAAGAGGGGATAAGCAGAAGTGGCAAAGGGAAAAAATTCAAGGGTAAAGTGGGGTTTTTACGAAACAGACAGGGTAAATTCAAAAGAGTATGGGAAGGTTAATCATTCTGGGATTAAAGAAGAAAAATGAGGGAATATTATGAAAGTGGAATATGAAGAAAAGCAAAAAAAATTCTGGAAGGTTTGCCTACACTGGTGCAAGAAAAATAACTGCAGCGAAAATTAAGCATTACTTGAATAAAAATATCCATGATAATTACCACAATTGTATAAAGGTTGGTTCTGCTAAACTTGCTTTTACTTGGTGGTCACTAGCATATCTAAAGATTAAGAAACATTTTATTTTTATTAGAAATTTTGATCTTCCTGCCAGCAAGCTGGTTTTCAGGTTGATCCTTCTGCAATCATGTCAGCGAACTGATTTTCATAATTACAGGAAAATGTTTTTTCTTTACTTTTTAAATTTATTTTTTTTTCGTATTATTTTTTAAGAAGAAGAATAATTCATGTTTTCAAAAGGTTGGTATTACCATTCACCACTACTGTCCCAAATTGTTGTTGGACTTGCTGTGTGAAATCTTTCTTGGCAAGTGGTTGAAAATACTTCTTTAATCTGTGTCCATTTACCAAGAATACTGAATTTTGTCCATCAATAGTTTTAACTTCTACTGCTCCATTCTTGAATACTCGTATCACTTCATAAGGTCCCATCCAACGTGTATGGAATTTCCCTTTAAAAATTTTAAATCTAGAATCATAAAGGAGCACCCAATCACCTGGTTGGAATTGCTTTTTCTGAATAGACTTGTCATGCCACCTTTTTCGTTGTTGTTGGATTAGTATGTTCTGTTGAACACCATCCCTACAAAATTCACCTAACTCATTTAATTGGAGAAGACGTTGTTGTTGTGCCTCAGAGAGATCTAGTCCTAACTAAACTATAGTTCTGAAAGTTTTGATCTGGAATTCAATTGGTAACATAACTTGTTTTCCATATACCAGCTCATATGGTGTATGTCCCGTGCTATTTCTCCAAGTGGTTCTATATGCCTACAAAGCTTTTAGTAGTCTTTCAGCCCAGTCTTTCTGATGCATATTTACTATCATTATAAGAATGGACTCGATCACTTTTTTTGTGGATTCCACCTAGCCATTTTCTTACAGGTGATATGGCATGGATTTCCTGTGTCGGATCTTGTATTGCTCCATCACACCCTGTACTAGATTAGAAATAAAATACAGACCATTGTCAGAAACAATTTCTCTAGGCACACCAAATCTAGTAAAGGTTTCAGTAAAAAGAAAATCAACAACTTTTTCTGTAGCAAAGGAAACAACTTTAGCTTCTACCCATTTTGTAACAAAATCTATACAAACCAAGATATGCTTTTTACTTAATGACGTTGGATTTATTGGCCCTATAAAATCAATAGCCCATTTTTCAAACGGCTCAATCATAACTTGGGGGCATAAAGGAAACTCATTGGTTTGACTAGGCTGGCCCATTCGTTGACAACTATCACATCGCCTGACATACTGTTTGGCATCCTTAAACAAGGAAGGCCAAAAGTAACTAGCACGTAATATTTTATATGCAGTTCTCTTATCAGCGAAGTGGCCTCCACAAGGTTCATCATGAGCAGATTTCAATATGTCAAACACTTCCTCCTCTCTTACACACCTACAGATAATCAGATATGGACCAGTGTAAAAGAGATCTCCTTGAATCCAGGAGTATGCAACACTTTTCTGAATAATATTCTGCTTTTCATGAGCGGACAAGTGGGGTGGTGTTTCCCCAGTAACCAAGTAATTAGCAATGTCAGGAAACCATTGTTGACATAGAAAAAATATGTTCATCCAGAAAATCATCATTAACAGGAGTTGCTTCACTAGGATTATCTAATCTAGAAAGAAAATTTGCTACAACATTAGATTTTCCTAGTCTATCAACAATAGTAATATTAAATTCCTGCAACACTAGTAACCACCTAGTCACTCTACCACTAGTCAATGGTTTGTTCATCAAATATTTAATCGCGAAATGATCAGTATGTACAAATATTTCATATCCTATAATATAGTGCCTGAACTTATTAATTGCAAAAATTACATCTAAAAACTCTTTCTTTGTAACTGTATAATTTAATTCAGCGTAAGACAAATTCTTACTAATATAATAAATAACATAGGATTGCTTATTTTCCTCTTGTCCTAAAGCTGCGCCAATATCCAAATCTGAAGCATCAGAGGAAATGTGAAAAGGCAGGGACCAATTAGGACCTCTCAAAACTGGTGCATGTACTAACTTTTCCTTCAATGTTTCAAAAGATTGTTGGCAAGCTGTGGTCCAAGAAAATTCACTATCCTTAGCTAAAAGTCAGAAAAGAGGGGCAACTATCTTAGAAAAATTTTCAATGAATCTTCTATAGTAACTAACATGTCCTAAAAAACCTCTTACTTCCCTTTGAGTTTTGGGTGTAGGAAGATGCAGAATGATTTCAATCTTTGCTGGATCAACCTAGATACCTTTATTAGAAATCAAATGGCTAAGTACCACTCCCGCTTTGTGCATTAATCTACATTTCTTGTCACTCAAGGTGAGATGGGCTTCCTGACAATGAAGAAGTACTTTCTCTAGATTTTTGAGAGCTTCTTGAAAAGAATCACCAAACACAGAAAAGTCATCCATATAAATTTCTACAAATTCTAGATCAGCAAAAATGGCCAGGACTACCCTTTGAAAGGTATTCAGGGCATTACATAAACCAAAGGGAAGCACTTTATAAGCAAATATACCCCATGGACATGTAAAAGCAGTTTTATCCTAACCTTCGGGTGCAATTTGTATTTGGTTATAACCAATGAAGCCTTCCAAAAAGGAAAAATATTTCTTTCCTGCAAGGGTATCAAGCACCTAGTCAATGAAAGGGAGAGGGAAATAATCTTTGAGAGTGGCTTTGTTTAATTCTCGATAATCAATACAAATATGCCATCTTCCATCTTTCTTAGGTACTAGCACTAATGGAGAGACCCACTGACTGTCAGAAATAGGATAGATAAAACCAACATCCAAGAGTTTTTGTACTTCTTCCTTCACAATATCTCTTAGAGCTGGATTCATTCACCTTTAGGGTTGTCATACAGGTCAAGTTCCTTCCTGAATATAGATATGATGTGTACAAGTTTTAGGAGGAATACCCTTCATATCTTCATAGCCCCAAGCAAAGGCACTAAGATGGTTTTGCAACAAATTCACAAGCTGCTCCTGCTGAGATGAGTCCAAATCTGAACTAATATGCAAGGATTTACTGGGGCTAATCTCAACAAGAGTAGTATCAGGCTCAGGAATACTCAAGGGAGTGGTCAAATGCAGCAGTACAGAAGAATGAGAATCATGATTATCTTGAAAATCTAGGCTGAAAATTTGGCTCAATGGCTCAAAATTAGGCATAGTGTCTAGATTATTCAGGAAATCTTGAATCTCATCTTCTTGTGAAGACCCAATATAATGATGGATAAGGGAAATGGGCTGAGTCTCCTCATCACTACTTTGATCCAACCATAAAGTATCTTGAAGGTCCTGAATGGATCTGGCAGGGGGGTATAAGGTAACTTTCTTCCTAGAATCTCCATACGAAATATACATATCACCAGAACGACATCCAATATATGCATCGGCTGTAGCAAGCCATGGTCAACCCAAGATCAAGGGATGTCCTCCTACTGGGTTCTTTGGCTGAAGCACAATGAAATCAGCAGGATATTCCCAAGAATCTAATGAGATGATCACATCATCCAATACTCCTTCTGGCTTAATTTTAGATCTATCTGCTAATTCAAGCACAGTGGGAGTAGGGCGAAGATGAGATAACCAAAGTTGATCCATGGTTTGCTTAGTCATGATATTAATGGATGCCCCCAAGTATATAAGAACATTATAGATGAGGACATTACTAATCTGAACTGAGACAACAGGGTTTTCGGGATCAGTATATTTTTCCATAGACACACATCCCGTCATCAACTCTACTACCCTACCAACAAATTGAATGGTTTGGGGTTCCAATCTCTTCCTCTCGGGTTTCTTGAGACAGAGTTCCTTAATAATCTTGGTACAAATGGGGATCTCTTTGATGGCTTGAAGCAAAGGTATCTTAATGAAAAGATTTCGAAGCTCTGATGCCAAGCTAGTCTCAGAAATAGGCTCACTTCTTTCCATTACTAGCCTCTCTGGGAAGGGAGGCTGGTTGGAAGAAGATGGCAAGGATTCAGAGGGTAAGGGCTACTTAGTGATAGCTTTCAGAGAATGGTTAAGAGTTTCCTCTTCTCCTTTCTCTTCAACAATCACTGTAGGTTGCTTCTAATTTTCTGATGTTACAGTCCTTCCCAATCTTAATTGAATATCATGAACCCCAACTGGAATAGACTGGTACTTGAATGGTAAAGGTGGGTTTGTTACATAGATCATTTGCACTACTTTATTATTGTTAGGATTGGGCATAGGTTGAGCAGGCAACTGAGGAGGTCGAAAAGGTGGAGGTAAAGGCAACAGTGGAGTAGACTGACTCGGAAGTTGAGGCAATGAATAATGTGTATGCGTAGATGGATATGACTACATAGGTGGCTGGTAGGAATATGGAGAATGAGTTGGCCCTCTCCAACCTTGTTGCCATGGTTGAGAAGGTTGCCCATGCTGATATTGATTCCCATACTGCCACTGCTGGTTAGTGTTAGGATAAGAATATGCATGTGAATTATAACCAAAATAGTGTGGAGAAAATTCAAGAGCCATACCTGCACTTACCTGAGGCCAATTCCATTTTGCTCCCATAGCATACAAGTATTCAGCTTCAAGTTGCCCCCCTATAAATACATCTTTAAGTCCTGGTATAGAGGGACATTTTTCTGTGACATGGTCTTCTGAACAAATAGCACACTTATTAGTTTCTTTCAAATTACGAGGACACCCTTTAGGAGGATTCTTGTCACTACATTTACGACAGAAAATAAATAATGACTCTTGTTACTTCATGAGTTTTTGCTACAATTTTAAAGAGTCCAACTGTTTGGTAATAGTATTCATTATATCAATTTTCATGTTTTCCATTTTATTTTCTAGTCCAATAATCATAGCATCAATAGATTCAATTTTTCTATTTCTATTTCAAGTTCCTCTACCGGATCTATACTAATTTCTTGAAAATTTCTTGCATAATTCACAAATTTGTTCAAAAGTTTGTTGAGAAATATCACCTTTTCCTAATAGATTTAAATTATTTCTAGAATTATCAGTAAGTCCTCTTAAGAACAACTTAGGTTCTAATAGTACTAGGATCAAGCTTAAGTTTTGACCTTTGTAAAATATACAGAAATATTTCTAGGTAATCTTCAAGAGTTTCATCATCATCCTGTATGATTGTAAAAATCTCACCTTGCATGTCTTGAGTTTTGCAATATTCTTGATATTTAGAAAAAAACACTCTTTTCATATGATCCCAAGAGGTTATAGTGTTTCCTCCTAACCCCATAAACCAGCGTAAAGCTGAGTCCTTGACAGTAATAGGAAATAATCTTAACTTCTGAGCATCAGTTGAATAATCATAACTTCTACATAGAATATCAAACTCGAATAGAAAAGAGTCAGGATCTTCATGAACTTTACAATGGAAATGAGGGAGAGCTGATGGTGGAATATTATTCACTTCCACCATAGTATCAGGGTCCAAAATTGGAAACACAAAAGTGGATTGCTCTCCACTTACCTAACTTTCACTAGTCCCTTCCACATGATCTTCATGGTCCACCATTGTTTCCCTTTTACTTGAACTACTCTCAACATGCTGAACCACACCTGAGTTGTTGTTACCAGAATCTAGGTGGACTGTTCCTGCATGATGGGTTTGAATTGGATTGGGCTTCCTGCTTACAGAAGGAGACCCAATATGAGAATTGTTTTCAGAATTCTTTCAGCCCTTAGTGGGCTTCGAACCCTTACCTTTTCTAGGCATTCATTTCAAAAAAATAAAGAAAAATAACAAACAACTTCTAAAAAATGTTGTCATAAATCAATTAACACCAGTAAAATTGCTTCAAAGAAGCTTTTCCAAACAACACTACAAAAATAAAGGAAAAATTACCTCTATTTTATAATCAGAATTACCAAATCAAATCGCCCCCCCACCCGACAACGGCGCCAAAATGTTGGGTGCAGGAATTACACTTAAGCAAACTCCTCAACACTTAATTTGTCAACCCAAGGGATCTGTAAACTTAGAGATGAAGTACGGGCAATGCCAGAGATGGTATGAATCTTCCTAATATAAATCCATACTTTCTTTAAAGGAAAGATTGCAGAATCAAATTAAAAAGAGAAAAAGGCAACTTGAACCATCAAAATAGTCTAAGACTGGAACAAGGAAGAATCCATTTGCAAGAGGGAATTAAAGATAAAGGGCAATCACTGTAGCTAATTATTGTTTAACTACGAAGTGTTTATTTTTCTTTAGCAGAGACACTTAGCAGTCTCATCAGATGGGCCCTTAAACTTGCTCCTTTAGAGATTTCCTTCTTGCACTAATATGTCCTGTACTATCGCAGTCTGCTTGCACTAGTGCAGGAACAGAGATTTATGTAGAAGGTATAAATGGTGTCTTTACTAAAGGATTTTTACTTCCTGCAAGGGCTTGAACTTTTCCAGGTTCAAAGCACTCAGATCCCATGGCAAGAAACTAGTTCTTGCACTAGATCATAACTTCCTGCATTTAGCATTTAACTCTTAAAATGAGTGCTTAATTATTGCAAGTGCTATTATACTATTAAATCAAATTGCACACATAAAAAGTGAATGTTTCTGATCTTGACAGAGTGCAGGAATAGAGAAACAATCAATATATTTATCCTATCATAAGCATTGAATGAAAGAAAGAATATTGCGGGAAGTAGACTAAGAAGTCTTGCTGCATCACACGAACGTGCACTAGTGCAGGTTCATTTCTCCTGCTTGGACCAAGCAGGGAAAACCAATCAAACAAAATTGCAGAAAAAGAGATATCACAACAATGTGCATTGGTGCAGGGTTATTTCTCCTGCTTGGACCAGGTGGGGAAAACCAATCAAACAGAGTTGCAGAAAAGGAGGTATCACACCAACGTGCACTAGTGCAGGGTTATTTCTCCTACTTGGACCAGGTGGAGGAAAACCAATATGAAATCAAGTGTAGGAAATGGAATTTATCTACTTCACACAATGGATCTACTTTCACTCAGACAGCAATGCATGTGCTCAAAATTAAATCACATTGACAATGTAAACACAGATTATAGGAAAAATGGGAAATGGGGTAAACGTGCTGGGTTGGATGGGCCCTAGCCAACCAGTGCATTTCCTCTTTAAATAAAAATTCTGCTCAGTACCTTAATCAATTCATCAGCTCAAATACAGAAATGTAATTTGTAAAACATGAGGTAGAGCTCCCTTTTATTAATTCACTGGGACAAGTACATACGTTAATACATCATCCAGTCCAGATTCAGGCGATAACAAAATACAACACCCTGTTACCGCCTCTCTAACTATGTCTTTGTTCTATCAAAAACTTTTTTTTAGTCTTATTTACATTCTACATTATATAGATCTTTGGCCAAAGGCCAAAATAGATCATTCAATCGATTACATAACCAATCGCAGAATTTAGTTTTTCGGCCTTCAAAATTAGACAGTTAGCAAAACTGGCCATAGCCAATCTCCAGCTTTCATCCTTCACAGATTTGATCTCGTCTGCCTTTGGATCACTCTTGTTGTCGTGGTTGAAGCTGCTCAAAACGAGGTGATTCGATTTTGGTTTCCTTTGGATCGATCTTGCTGTTGTGGTTGAAGATGCTCAAAATGAGGCAGTGATCAAGGAGGTTTGAATCTGTTGCAAAGATTTGTTGTGTTGGCTGTTGGGCTGTTAATATGCCATTATTATTATCACTTGTGAATGCTTATTCCACCCATTTCTACCATTCTTCATCACGTCATTTGTCATAATTTATCATATAATTCTATTTTACGATGATTTATGCTCTTATGTAAAAATATTATTTATTCTCCTTTATTTCTAATAAATTTATGATTATTCATGATTTTATCAATAATAGTTTTAATAAATTGGTTGTAACACTATTCACCATTTTTAGCCTCCAATACAATTTCCAGATTGAAGATTTGATCATTAAATATTCCAACTCAGAAATTCGTTGGAATAAGAAGTGACAGTTTTGCGGTTGAGATTCTGGGCAAATGAAGAAGAATATGGAAAATATGGAACATGGGTTTTGTCCAGAACGGACCAAATTAACTTTATTGAGGAATGGTTTGCCCAAATTCAGCTTGTATTGAGAGAAACGCAGGGTTCTTTGAGCACAATTTTCTCAAATTTACTATGTGGCCGTTTTCCAAATCTCAGCTGCAAAGCCAAATTCGCCTTGCTCTTGTTGAAAGATGAATGGAAATATATTTTCTTGTTGATCAATTGGTTGGAAACAATCCAATTTTGTAATAGAAATCATGTTGTAATTATCTTTGTTGTAACTTCTCTCTGATCTCTCTCTATTTAAATGAAAACAGAGATCAGAGATGGGGATGGAAAAATGGGGGAGAGGATTTAGAATTGGAAATTCAAGAATGATGATGGGATAGGATAGAATAGGAGGAAAAGGAGATTGTTGCATTGCCATTGTAATCTTCAAAGCTTCTGCTGTTGTAATGATTTCATAGTTTGATGATGAATAAATAAAAGGGTTGCTGATCATTCTTCTCATCTGAAGTAGCCCAGCAGCATCCACTGGTGGCTAAGGGCCCAACCTCTGGTGGATTAAGCTGTTGTTGTATTATATCTTTACAATTCATGTGTGGTTTGATTTCTTTCTTTTACTCTACTCAGTAATCTGAAGCACTTTACTGTTTCACATATCGGCTCTGTTATACTTGATTGAATATTATTATTACTTACAATGGGAATGCTATATTACCATTCTAACATTGCATCACATTATTGTTTATTTTGGCAAATCATATAGCATCATTGTTCGTTACAGATTATAGGTTAACCACGCTGTATATTCTTGAATTGGTACTACCGTATGATTTATTCTTAAATAGTGACTACTGTTTATTCGGAAGTGTCGTTCTGTTATCATTGCTGTTCTAAAACAATTGTTGTTCCATTACAATTGCTGTTATTTCATGGTTGTGATTCATGCATATTGTATTGAAGCTCAGATTACTGTCCCTTTTAATGATAAGTGTGTTGCGTGCTTGACTTGGGTTGCTGTACATTTAGATTTAATCCACTGTTCTATACTTTATCTTTGATAATCTGTTGTTCCATTTCTGTTTGCTATTCAATTCAAAGGTTGTTACTTAATTCTTGAAGATTATAATTATTGCTGCATTCATTTACGTAGGATAGAGTTTTGCTGTTCAATCCTATTTATAGAAGTAGATGATGTTCCATTCCTTGTCATTCGAAAATCCTCATTGCTTTGGTGTGCAGCAGGGCTGTCAACTGTAGAGAACATTGGTTACTGCTTCCTTGTTCTCAGATTGATTGTCTTGTTCTAGTTTGATTTCAATTGTATCAATCTCTAGAGGAATGAGTTATTGCTATTGTATCCTCGATTGATGTTTGATGATTGAATAGTTGGATTTCAGAGCATTTGAGTTTATGTTGTTGTAGTTAGATTTCTTTTCAAGCATCCATTTACTTTTAAGCACTATATTGCAAAACATTACTCTTGAGTAAATAGTCGCCTCAGACTGAGTACACTCTTGAAATAAAAAGTTGTACCTAGGTTGACAATTAATGTGAAGATAATTAGGAGTTAAAAAGACACCTTTTTATCGCTCGACATTTTGGTGCCGTTGTCGGGGAAAGTGTAGCCATTTTTAAAGAGTAATGTGCATCTGATGAGTGCCTGTTAGGAAAGAATTGGGTATTAAAAACGGAAGGTAAGAACCTACGTACAGAGCATGTAGAAGCCCTGTTCCCTCACCTGCTTTCCAACAAAATTGTTAAAGAACTTAGAGTAGAATTTCTGTGTGAATGACTTAATACAAAAAAAAAATAGAAATTAAAAAAAAACAAATCTCATGATTTTTCTCAAGTGGTGATGTAAGCACCACCCATTTCACTAACCAATTGACAGGAACATTTGAAAAAGGAGCCTCAAAGAAACACATGAAGAACATCTTATATTATGGTAAGAAATGACTCACATTTCTACTTTTGAATTTCCTATCAAAGATCTAGGAGGAGTGACACAAATGCACATAATTCCCCCATCTTCTCTACCAATTTTTCATGGTTTGACAAATGAGGATTCAGATACATTCTTATTTGAGTTTGAAGTACTTTGTAGAGGATATGATTATTGTACTAATGATCAAAGTTGAAAGTGTTTCCTCTTACTCTGAAAGGAGCAGCTCTCTGATGGTTCATGAGCCTAGGTGGGAATTGCATCCAAACATGGGAGGACACGAAGAACATATTCTTGAAGAAGTACCAAGACTATTGCAAGGCCAATGAAGATATTTTCAATATGATACAAGGGGAAGATGAAAGCTTGGAGGACTATGTAGATCGATTTCATTATAGCCTTCAAAAATCAAAACATAAGCATTTGGAAAAAGAGATCTTAAAAACACTAATTCTTAAAGGAATCAAAGAAGAATTTTTAGAACTCTTAAATTTGATAGAAGGTTATGTGTTTCAGTTATCATATGATGATGTTTGTGAGTTGCGCATAAGGTATTCAAGAGGAATCTCCAAGGCTGGTAAGAATTTTAGAGATGGTTGTTCTTTCTTTTCCAAATCTGCTACAAGAATAGGAGACATAAGAATTGAAATCAATGCTTTATTTGAAAATTTTAAAGTTGATTTCATTAGCTCTCTAAATGAAAAATTGGATGTTTTGCAGATTCATAAAAATCAAGAATTTGATGAAGTGTTTTTCACTCATGACCGAAAGGAGCATAAAATAGATGGTTGTTCTTTCTTATCTAATTCGGAAGTGGCATATCAAAGAGATGGGGAAGCTGCAACAAGGTCAATAGGTATGGTTCAAAACACTTCCTCTTCATTCTCTTACTTGCATAATCCATTATGGAATACTAATGTGTTAGGGCAGCCATGTCAATTTCAATATAACCACCAATCTTGTCTACAAGTTGGGCATGGTTCACCTTATGATTGCATGACTACTCTCCCTCATCTTGTAGCACAAACATATTCTCCATATTTTTCACTAGCTCTTCCATAACATCCTGCTTGCATAACAAATTCATCCACTCAACCCAACCAACCACATCATCACAATGCTCCATTCCTTACACATTTTCCTACTCAACTAATTCCACACCCTCACCATAATAAACCAATACAACATGCTTACAATGTTGAACTGCAAAATTTACCCACCCTTCCCACCCATTCTATCTCACATGTGCCATTAGAGAAAACTTACAATGAGATTCAGAATGTTTTAAATTCAAAAATTGTAGAAGTTATGGGAAAAAATGAGATTTCTTTTAGTTTGCATCAACAAACCATTTTAAAAGCTCAAGAACTTCATCATATGATGGCTATGGGAAATCAAGAAAGTAATGGATATATTGAATATTGGTTTCACTCCATCACTTGTTTGCAGCATCACTCCATACTTCAACAATTTTTGACACCATCTTTTCAAAGGAAGTTGGCTTCTCATACCCTAATATCCATTAATATGCATATTTCAAATTTGGGTATGTGCATACATGAAGCCCTATTTCGAAGATGGCTCCACTGGAAGTAATCCTATACGTAGTCATATTCATTTTTCAAATCAAAATAGCTTAGTGTAGAAAATAAAATAAATAAGGGCATAAATAAATGCATTTTGTTTTTTTATGTAAAAATAGTTGTTTCTTTGTTGCAACATGCTATGAAAATCAACATCAGTGATAATTTTTTTTTAATTCATTTGTGTATGTAGATTAATTATAATGGAAATAATAGTTTTACAAACACTCATATTCACTTTTATCACCAATTTGAAAAAATGCTCGAATATCATATTTTTTTGGCTTGTGGGCTTGATGGAATTTCTGAAAACACAGTCGGCACAGTCATGTTTTTAGAGACCAAAAGGGAATATTTTTAAAACCTGTTTCTATTCTAAGTATCCCTTGATGTCTACTTTCCAACCCAATTTTAATCACTCAATTTGGATTTGAAACGAAAAAGTTAGAACCAAAACATTGGCAGGGTGTCTAGTGGGCAGCTCAAGAATAGAGTTGGGACAGTCGGTTTTTGGAGGCCTAAATGACCATATTTTGAAAACATATTTTTATGGTAGATTCCCCTATGAATCTAGTTTACAAGGCAGTTGAAATCACTCGTTTTCGATATCGTATGGGGAAGTTATGATCAAAATACTGACTGTCTATCGTAAATCAGCTCTTTTAAAACTCTGTCTTTCCGGTTGTTCCTTACAATATTTGACCTATCAATTCTTCTTGTGTTAAAAACATATTTCTATTGGAGATAAATAAATTAATATACTTTCATTTCCAATTTGAATCATTCTAATCCGACATCAAACGAAAAATTTATGCTTGAAATATCAATTGTTGGTCTAAGCTAGCTAATCAAAAATGACTTTGTTATGCAAGTTGTTCTAACTAAAATTGACATATCATATCATTGAATCTTTAAAACCTATTTCTACTGGAGATAAACCTTTGAATTAACTCTCATTTTGCTTTGGAATCACTCAATTTTGATGAAAAACAAAGAAGTTGTGATTAAAACACTGCTGGTTAGTATGGTCGACCACTGCTCTCCCGCAGATGACAAATAACTTTTACTTTGTTATTTTCTCAGTGGATTTGTTATACAGAGTAACGAATTGTTTTTTTTTGCATATTTATTGGATTAGGAAAGCCCGGTCACCTCTCTTTCTCCATGATTTAATGTTTTATTACAAGTAGACACTTGTTTTTTGCAGGTCTTGGGAAAATAAAGAAGGTCAATTTATGGACGACTGATTTTTGAAAGAATTTTTATGAAACAAAGGAATTTCATCCAACTCATTACCCAACGGATTCATAATAGAACAAATAAAGAATTGATTTCAATTTGAAGATTCAGGTCTTATTACTGCTGCCAAAACATTTTTCAAATAGATCTTTTTTTACATAATATCATAGTTGCTGTAACTTAATTAATTTATTTACATATTGTTTTTTGTTGTACCTTTTCTAATTTCTCTTATATTTTGTTTTTCAGGTGTTGCTTCATTTAAAGTGTAACTCATCCTTAGCATCAATGCCATGAACAGCGATTTTTTTTTTTGCATGCTTTCATTTTATGATTGTCTATTTTGTTGTTCATTTTTCACGTTTTGCTATTCCTTTTCAAATGGAACAGCACTTCTGCACTTTCACGTTTTGCTGTTCCTTTTCGAATGGAACAGCACTTCTGCACTTTCACGTTTTGTTGTTCCTTTTCAAAATGGAACAGTACTTCTGCACTTTCACGTTTTGTTGTTCCTTTTCGAATGGAACAACACTTCTGCACTTTCACGTTTTGTTGTTCCTTTTCGAAATGGAACAACACTTCTGCACTTTCACGTTTTGCTGTTCCTTTTCGAAATGGAACAACACTTCTGCACTTTCACATTTTGTTGTTCCTTTTCGAAATGGAACAACACTTCTGCACTTTCACGTTTTGTTGTTCCTTTTCGAATGGAACAACACTTCTGTACTTTCACGTTTTGTTGTTCCTTTTCAAAATAGAACAACACTTCTGCGCTTTCACATTTTTGCTGTTTCTTTCTGAAAGAACAACACTTTAACATTTTTTTTGTTCCTTTCAAAGGAACATCATTTTCACATTTTTTTGTTCCTCTTAAGGAATAACACTTTTTCACATGCATTTTTTTGCTGTTCCCTATAGGGAAAAACACTTTTTCGTGTGTATTTTTGCTTTTTGGTGTGAATTTCCTTTGTGGTTCCCTATAAGGAACACCACTTTTCGAGTGTTTTTGCTATTCCTTCAAAAAAAGCAACACTTTGGGAATATTTTTGAGAGCAATCCTTTCTTCCTTTTGTGGGATCATTCCTAGTTCATCCCAACCATATTTTACTGATTCTCTTTCATGGCATGAAGTACACTACTTTTATGAAGACAAGAATTATGGATTCTTTTGATGCAAGTTAATATCATTCATGTTATGATCTTTAACAGGACAACTCCTTGATGACAACTTATTTTCAAAAGGGACACAATTATTTATATACTACTTTATTGCATTGTTTTCTGCTGTACATGATATTGATTGATCATCTTAATACCATGCTGGTTCCACCCTTCCTGGTTATAATCTTCTCTATCTATAATAAATGAGATTATGGGTATATTTTTTTCTATTGGCATGTTCAACCTCTTCCACCATCCCTGCTCTTAAGGAGTACTGAGCCTCCTTCTTTTTATCATAAAAATGTGTAATAACAACAAAATTTTGTTCGCAGATGGAAGATAGGGGGTCTCATTACGAGCCAGCCTACCATGTTCATAAGGCTGTAACAAAGTGACATTCCCATTATGGCCACCACACCAGGGTTATGATCCATTAGATAGCCAAATTATCCTTGGAACAGGAGGTCTCATCACGAGCCAGCCTGATCACTTTTGCTACATCCCAGTGAATGGTAGTATGGTAATCTGGTTACCACGCCAGCACACTGATATCTTCTGTAGAATAGCACTTTAACTCTCCATTTATAAATTGAGGATCCTGGCTCATATGGGTTAAAAAGCAACCCTATCGAGGTTATGGACGTCTGCTGGCAGCAGAGGCTCTACTTATGGTATTGAAGTTATATCTTATCATCAATTATTACTATAATACCCTTTTCTTATTTTCTTCTTTTTATCGGAGAAGTTATTTCCTTAATTTTTTTCCCTGTTTTGAACCTTTATGCATGAGAAATTGTTTTATGATCAATCGCATCATTTTTAGCTAGAATGCTGTCAGTCAAGCATCTTTTTGGCATATTGCTGTCCTTTTTCTTTTTCATAACTTATCATCAATCCAAAGTGTCCTATCTTTTATTCATAACTATCTTTACACACTCTGCTCTCATTATAACCATAACTCTCGCTGTCCTATCATTGATATGTGTACTCTGCTTCATTTATTGCTATATTGTTCATTCCCTTGCCTTGCCGTCAGCATAACCCCTCTCATACGCTTTATGGTCATGGAATTCCTTTTCCAATTGGAGGGGGGAATGTATGCATTATGGGATTGCATGCACTATGATTACTGCACTCTGCCATAACTTGTTGATTTGACAAAAGTTTTTCTGATTGAAAGTTTTGCATGCATCTTATCTATTTCTATTCAAAACTAACACTATGGATTCAAGAACATTGTATGCAAAATAGTGATTTGTTACAGGAGAACAACAAGTATGGGGGGGACACTATATTCGCAACATGACCACACTATTGCAACTACCAAAAGCGGCTCGAGCAACACACGAACGTGAACAATTCTTCAGACATGATGTGCTTTCCTGGATTCCACCTTTTGCATCAATTTTCAGCACCAACCCTGCCTACATCAGCTTCAACAACTGTCAATACATATATGTCATTCCATATTTTTCTTTTGGAGGTAAAACTTGAGGTAAACTAGCATAATTTTCTGATTTATTACGAATTTGGGAGAATTTCATGAATATCCATTTTGAGCATCATTTATCATCTTTCATTCCACATCTTTACCACTTCCCATTTTTTAGCGACATATCATCTTTCAGTTTGGGGGAGTGTTCCTTTCATTCATTTCTTTCTCATGACCATGTCTTTATCATCCATTGATATTCTTATTCATTCTCAACACCTCCCTTATTCCATGTTGTTTTACACCAAGCATAGCATTCAACAGATGGTAGCAACTACCTCTATTTATTTTCTAGTATTGCATGAGGGCATGCTAATTTTTCAGAGAGGGGGAGGAATTGCTACGCATGATGGATGTTTTCTATTTTCTTTCTCATTTAAGGCATACAATTTCAGTGCAGAAATTGATTTCCATAATATTTTTAAAAACTATGAACTCAATTCTTGTGATCTCTGGAAAACACAGACGTATTATTAAAATACACATACCCAGATAATTTCAAGATAAATTGGTTCATAAAATTTCGGAAATCATGCACTCTCACCTACAGCCATTTTGTTTATATCTCATGATCCGTGCATCAAAACAATCTGATTCTTGGATCATAGAGGCATTCATATATTACAAATTTACTTGCTAAAGCTGGTTTGTAGTTTTTGGGAAAATGGTTAATGAAGGTTGTTGTCACTTATATCATATTTTGCTGCAACTTCATTGTTATGCCTTCATCAAAATCGCTAAGTTTGAATATTCATTAAATAAGGAAGAATTCATTTGTTCTATCCATTTCATGAGCTGAGATGAACAAATTTCTTATTGCTTGGTTAACATGTGGGTTTTGTCTTTGGGTTGCATGAGGTTTTTGTTGCATGAGGACATGCAACATATTGAGTGTGGGGGTATGTTGGGTCGTTAATATGTCATTATTATTATCACTTATGAACACTTATTCCACCCATTTCTATCATTCTTCATCACGTCATTTTTCATAATTTATCATATAATTCTATTTTACGATGATTTATGCTCTTACGTAAAAATATTATTTCTTCTCCTTTATTTCTAATAAATTGATGATTATGAATGATTTTATCAATGATAGTTTTAATAAATTGGTTGTAACACTATTCACCATTTTTAGCCTCCAATACAATTTCCAGATTGAAGATTTGATCATTAAATATTCCAACTCAGAAATTCGTTGGAATAAGAAGTGACAGTTTTGCGGTTGAGATTCTAAGGCAAATGAAGAAGAATATGGAAAATCCAGAAATGGGTTTTGTCCAGAACGGACCAAATTAACTTTGATGAAGAATGGTTTACCCAAATTCAGCTTTTATTGAGAGAAATGCAGGGTTCTTTGAGCACGATTGTCTTAGATTTACTATGTGGCCGTTTTCCAAATCTCAGCTGCAAAGCCAAATTCGCTTTGCTCTTGTTGAAAGATGAATGGAAATATATTTTCTTGTTGATCAATTGGTTGAAAACAATCCAATTTTGTAATAGAAATCATGTTGTAATTATCTTTGTTGTAACTTCTCTTTGATCTCTCTCTATTTAAATGAAAACAGAGATTAGAGATGGGGATGGAAAAATGGGGGAGAATTGAGGATTCAGAATTGGAAATTCAAGAATGATAATGGGATAGGATAGAATAGGAGGAAAAGGAAATTGTTGCATTGCCGTTGTAATCTTCAAAGCTTCTTCTGTTGTAATGAATTCATAGTTTGATGATGAATAAATAAAAGGGTTGCTAATCATTCTTCTCATCTGAAGTAGCCCAGCAGCATCCGCTGGTGGCTAAGGGCCTAGCCTCTGGTGGATTAAGCTGTTGCTGTATTATATCTTTACGATTCATGTGTGGTTTGATTTCTTTCTTTTACTCTGCTCAGTAATCTGAAGCGCTTTACTGTTTCACATATCAGCTCTATTATACTTGATTGAATATTATTATTACTTACAACGATAATGCTATATTACCATTCTAACCTTGCATCACATTATTGTTTATTTTGGCAAATCATATAGCATCATTGTTCCTTACAGATTACAAGTTAACCACGCTGTATATTCTTGAATTGGTACTATCGTATGATTTATTCTTAAATCGTGACTGTTGTTTATTCGGAAGTGTCGTTCTGTTATCATTGCTGTTATGAAACAATCGCTGTTCCATTACAATTGTTGTTATTTCATGGCCGTGATTCATGCATATTGTATCGAAGCTCAGATTACTGTCCCTTTTAATGATAAGTGTGTTGCGTGCTTGACTTGGGTTGTTGTACATTTAGATTTAATCCACTATTCTATACTTTATCTTTGATAATCTGCTGTTCCATTTCTGTTTGCTATTCAATTCAAAGGTTGTTACTTAATTCTTGAAGATTATAATTATTGCTGCATTCATTTACGTAGGATAGAGTTTTGCTGTTCAATCCTATTTATAGAAGTAGATGATGTTCCATTCCTTGTCATTTGAAATTCCTCATTGCTTTGGTGTGCAGCAGGGCTGTCAACTGTAGAGAACATTGGTTACTGCTTCCTTGTTCTCAGATTGATTGTCTTGTTCTAGTTTGATTTCAATTGTATCAATCTCTAGAGGAATGAGTTATTGCTACTATATCCTCGATTGATGTTTGCTAAGTGAATAGTGGATTTCATAGCATTTGAGTTTATGTTGTTGTGGCTAAATTTCTTTTCAAGCATCCATTTACTTTTAAGCACTATACTACAAAACATTACTCTTGAGTAAATAGCCGCCTCAAACTGAGTACACTCTTGAAATAAAAAGTCATCCCTAGGTTGACAATTAATGTGAAGATAATTAGGAGTTAAAAAGACACCTTTTTATCGCTCGACACTGGCAATAGTGCAAGATCCAATCCTGCACTAGGATCAGTGGTCACAGTAAGTACTCTAACTACCAAATAAACATTGGAGGTATCGATAAGTTACAAAGAGTGATTAAAAGTAAGAAATCGTGTAATAAATGATTAATTAATGCTAAGTTAAATTAAAAGTATGAAAAATAAAGTTTATACGAAATATGTCACCATGCTTGGACTGGTGCAAGGTGAGGGTGTACAAAAGAGGTAAAACAGAGGTAAATGGTTATGATTTAGGAAGGGGAAAATGGAGAAAAGAGAGTAAATTAGGGGACTAACAATAGGTATGTTATTAAACTAGATGGTGTGTTGGAAGATGTTTGTGTATCCTTAGATGCTTGGCAATATCCTGTTGATTTCATGGTCTTAACACCCAAGAATAATTTAGGAGGACATCCATTAATTCTAGGAAGGCCTTGGTTGGCTACAATTGATGCTTTCATCGGCTGTAGATTAGGCGATATGTTTATCTCATATGGAAATTCTACAAAGAAATTGACATTATATCCCCCTGCAAGAACAACAATAGATACCAAAACTGAAGAATGGATAGAAGATGAAGAAGATATACAACCTATTTTCATTATTAAACAAGTAAAATAGGAAGACAAAATTTTAAATTTATTGGAAAATAATGAATCTTCCTCACATTATGATCGTAATCGAAATCAGTATCTCTCATCTAAAAAAGTATCATTACTCTCCATGGAAAAATTTGGGAATTCCTCGATAGAAATATTTCTAAGAAAAACCTTGAATGTCAAGGAAAACCTGGAAGAAATGCAAAAGAATCAATTGATATAAATCTTACAGAAACATTCTTCTGCTTTTGCATGGAAATACATTGACATGAGAGGGATTGATCCTAAAACTTGCATACATCATATCTACATTGAACAAAATGCAAGACCAATTAGAAAACCTCAGCGAAGAATGAACCCAAACCTAAAAGAAATTGTTAAGGAAGAGTTACAAAAACTATTAAATGTAAATTTCATCTATCCAATCTTTGACAGTTAGTGGGTTTCACCCATAGTAATTGTTCCTAAGAAGAATGGAAAATGGATAGTATGCATCGATTACAAGGAATTAAACAAAGCAACATTAAAAGACCACTTTCCGTTACCTTTCATAGACCAGGTCTTAGACACATTAGTAGGAAAAAAATATTTTTCCTTCTTGGACGGGTTCAATGGATATAACCAGATTCAGGTAGCCCCTGAAGATCAAGATAAAACCACGTTCACTTGTCCATGGGGAACTTATGCTTACCGGGTACTTCCCTTTGGGTTATGTAATGCTCCAACAACATTCCAAAGAGCAGTCCTCGACATTTTCTCTGACCTTATTCATGATTGTGTGGAAGTGTACATGGATGATTTCACAGTCTATGGGGATTCTTTCAATGAAGCACTACAAAATTTAGAAAAAGTCTTAATAAGATGTAAAGAAATAAAACTCTCATTAAGCCATGAAAAATGCTTCATGATGTTTAACGAAGGAATTGTTTTAGGTCATCATATTTCAGGAGATGGAATCAAAGTAGACTCATCTAAAGTTGAAGTCATTTCTAAGTTATCAGTGCCAAGTTGTCAAAAGGATGTTAGAAGTTTTCTCGGTTTTACTGGATACTATAGAAGATTTATAGAAAACTTCACAAAAATTACATCCCCACTCTTTAAACTACTCACCAAAGACTGTGAATTCAATTTGGATTCTGAATGTTAAGTTGCCTTTGAAACTTTGGAAAAGAGAATTTCTAAAGCACCTATCTTAAAAGGACCTAACTGGAAATTGCCTTTCCATATCTCAATAGATGCTTCAGATTCTGCCTTAGGGGCTGTGTTAGGGCAAAAATATCTTACTCCTTATGCAATCTATTATACCAGTAAAAATCTAACTCTTGCAAAGTTAAATTATACTACAACTGGAAAGGAGTTTTTAGCTATAGTTCATGCCATTAAAAAATCCAGACATTATATAAATGGCTATGAAAATTTTGTTCACATAGAGCATTCTACCATTAGATACCTAATGAATAAACCAATCACTAATGGAAGAATAACTAGATGACTCCTACTTTTACAAGAATTCAACATAATCATTCTAGATAGGCCAGGAAAACATAACATAATTACTGATTTTATATCTAGAATACAAAATGAAAATAATGATCAACCCGTAGAAGATAGATTTACTGATGAATATCTTTTTTTAGTATCTACTAAATCACCTTGGTATGCAGATATTGCTAACTATTTGGCCATAGGAAAAATGCCATTTCATTTATCTCCCAGAGAAAAGAGAAGAATAGGCCATAATAGCACATCTTATTCATGGGTAAATGAAGAATCATACAAGACAGGACTAGATCTCAATCATCAGAAAATGTGTTTGAGAGGAAGAAATACCAGAAATACTTAAAGCTTGTCACGATGAGCCATGTGGAGGACATTTTTCTGACAAAAGAACTGCTTACAAAATCTTTCTTTTAGGATATTATTGGCCTTCCATTATCAGGGACACCAAGGAATATGTTAAGAGATGTGACAATTGTCAGAGAATGGGAAAACCTACTCTTCAAATGAAATGCCACTGGAACCAAAGGTACTCATCAAACCATTTGAAAAGTGGGCACTTGATTTTGTTGGACAAATCAGCCCAACTTCAAAGCAAAAGAAGTATATTCTGGTATGTACTGATTATGTCACTAAATGGGTAGAGGCTAAAGCACTTCCTTTTGCTACTGAAAATGTTGTAGTTTCATTTCTTTTTGAGGATATTTTTACTCATTTTGGTGTCCCAGGAACACAGTTCACATCCAGACTAGTGCAGAAACTTGTGGACCAATACAAGATAAAACATCCGAAGTCCACTCCATACCATCCACAAGCCAATGGACAAGTTGAGTCCACAAATAAGGTGATTGAAGCTATCCTTACCAAGACTGTACATATACACAGGAAGGAATGGGTGGAAAAGCTTCCAGAAGCTTTATGGGCCTACAGAACTACATGGAGAAATACTATAGGGCACACTCCCTATGAACTTGTTTATGAGAAACAAGTCTTACTTCCAATAGAGTTCCAGATCCAGACCTATAAGATAGCAGTCCAGTTAGATCTTGAATTGTCAGAAGCCCAGAATCAAAAGATGACACAACTAAATGAGCTCGATGAAATCAGACAAGAATCCTTCCAAAGAACTAGCCTAGTTCCACAACAGAGGTCAAGATGGCATGATAAGTATACTAAAGAAAGGAATTTTCATCCAGGAGATTGGGCATTGCTTTTTGATTCAAAATTCAAAAATTTTCAAGGAAAATTCCAAAGCCATTGGCTTGGACCTTATGAAGTTGAAAATGCCTTTGACAATGGTGCAGTTAGAATCAAGACTATTGATGAAGAGAAAACTCCTCTATTAGTAAATGGACATCTAATTAGGCTTTACCAGAAGCCATTAACAAAAGAGGATTTTGTTAAAATCTTTCAAGATAATTCAGAACTGAAGATGGTCAAGAAGAATTCTTCTTCTTTTCCACCTTAGAAATTTTTACTCAGTTTACTCTTAAAAAAAAAGGAGAAACAGAAAAATAAAATAATAAGTAAATTATATGTATATATATGCATATATATATATATATATGTATGTATGTATGTATGTATGTATGTATGTATGTATGTATGTATGTATAAGAAGGTATAAACATGAAAACCAACATGTTGTTGGCAGGTTTATATAGAAAATTTAGAGAGAAACCCAATTTTTGTTGCCACTTCAAATTTTCCTTTCAAAAAAAATATTAAAGTTCCTTTATTAAAAAGTTTTCTTTCACAGCTACAGAATCAGCAACTTTCCACATCTTAGACAACTTTCTGCAGCTTGGACAATTTTCCATAGCTACGACAAGTTTCTGTAGCCTAATAAATTTTTGGAGCCTACAAGGACACTTGGTGATTTGGATTAAAGGACAGCTGACAGAGCAAAGTACCTACAGGAGATCAAAGGACAACAAATAAGGTTAGCAAAAGTAGATCAAAGGTACGTGCTACTTTAATTTAACAATAGGGAAGGTTATATTGTATATATGATTAAGAAGATATAGTACTGCCAAAAATTAAAATGCAATCATTATAACCTAAGGGTGATGGCCACCTAACAAAATATCATATGCCACCACTTAAAAATTCATGTCACGTCCCCATTCCAAATCCACCGAAGTAATTACCAAATCATCAGTTTAAATGTGCCTAACGGTCAGATTCATTCCTATAACCCTTATGATAATTCACCTGAGCTTCCCTATTCTTACACTCCTCTAAACCTTCATAGCTACTCCATCTTTTTTCCACTTACCAAACCTTACCTGCTCCATTTTCTTGTCAAGATAACCAGTCTTTGAGGCAAAGCATCCTTCAGAATGGGGATAATTGTTCGAACTGAGCCAGCAGGGAAGCAATTCTTGGAGGGGTACCCATAGACTAAGGAGCTGCTACAAAAGAGACAATGGTTGCAGTTCATTGAGAAATTCGATGGCTTTCATAGGGAAGTAACCAAGACATTTGCATGCTCATTTTATGGGACTGAAGTTGAAATAGGGGACATTATGCTCACCATAACAGAGTCCATGATCATGGAGGTTACTAAGCTACCAAGGAGTGGGGAAAAATGGTTTAAGAAAATGGGAATTGATGGTGAGGATTGGAAGGTCTTCCTCAAAAATCTAAACATGGACACTATTGTCTACAAGAAAGGTATTCCCAACACTGCTCTTAAGAATAAATGGAGAAACTTATTACTTGTGCTTCGAAAGTTTCTCACTTATGAGGGTAGGTTTGGGAAAATGTATTTTTATCATGGTAGAATGATGATGCATTTCCTTGAAGATCACCATATGAACCTTCCCTACTGCCTCTCAAATAGTCTCAAGAAAATGTCTACAAAAGTTCAAAAGAAAATTCAACGTATAGAAAACACCATGTATCATCATGGCTTAATCAAAATCTTGGTCGAATTTCATCTCCAAAGTATAGGGGGTGACTGGGAAAGTTACATGGTGAGAAACCACTGTGAAGAAAAATCCCCAGAAAAAGCAAGCAGCAGCAGGGCCCCTAGAGGAAGAAAGAGAACCATAGAAGTAATAAAGGAGCAGGAACCTCAGACTCAGAGAGAATTATTAGAAGAAGAGCCACCTACAGTAAATATTTTGCAGAAAATGAAGAGGGGAAACCTTAGAAGAAAGGAAGCCAACAAAAGTTAAGAAGAATTCTCACAAACTAAGACCCCTCCTCAAGAAGAAAAATCAGAGACTAAAAGAAGGAAAGTACAGAAAATACAAACCTCAGGATTGAGAAGGAGTGCAAGGCTCAACATAGTCCCATAGACAATCTCAAAAATTATAGAGTACATTGATCTTGAGGGAAATGAGCCAATAGAAAATGAGCCAATAGAGAATGAGCCAACAGAGAATGAACCAACAGAGGATGAGCCAATCAAAAACCCTCAAAGTTCTCCAAAAGGGTCACTGAGATCATCACCAAGAGTATCACCACAACCTTACAGCTCACCTCTAAGGAGCCCAGTGCATAGTTCGAGTATTGACCCTGTTCAACGGGAAATATATGACTATAGAGAGTCACTGGAAAGGAAAGAGATGACAACCAAAGAAACAATTTAGAGTCCCGGAGAAGGAAGCAACCAGGTAAATGAAAAATCAGCCTCAAACATCTTAAAGTAGGAGATCTTTGAATTAGAAATGTTGAGCCGATATCTCAAGAATGAGAATCAAGCATTGAAGACACAAAGTGAGATCCAGATTGCCAAAAGTGACAATCTCATCCTTCATCTAAGCTTGTGGTATAAGAAAAACAAAAAGATGAAGAAGGAAAATAGAATTATGCAAAGAGAGATTATCAGCTTAAAATACAAAATTCTCATCAGAAAACCTAAAATGCCAATAAGTGCCAACAAGAAGAAAGCAGTGAAACTTGGAGGTGATAAGCAAGAGGCACACTTTTGGGCATGGAATCTCCCCACAGCATATTTTGGGGCTCAAAGCCCAAGTTTTGGTCAAAGTTTTTGTAAGACTCTAAGAATTGTGGGCGCAGAGTGCGAAGTATAGGTTAAGTCATAGGGCTATCCGCCCTAAAATATTGTAATGTAATGTAAAGTCATGTCGGCCTACCCATGGTTCACGGACCATGGGATTGTATAAATAGAGTGAGGCTCTAAGTTGTAGAGGAGAGAAAAAGGAATTGGAGAGAAGAATACTAATGGTTTGAGCTTAGAGTAGGATTCTAAGTGTATTGGGTCATAGTAGTAGGAAGAGGCTCTGCAATTGAGTGCACAGAGGCCTAGTAGAGTCCGCAGCTGAGTGCATAGACCCCTGCAGCTGAGTGCACAGGGCGGTGTCGAGTCTGTAAATGAGATTGATGAGATTAATAAAGAGAATTTTATTCTTATTTCTATGTATTTTTTGTACATTGCCTTCTTTACATTTATATTGGTTTATTTATCGAACGCGCTGGTATGATTGCTGAATATGTTGTAATAACCATTAATCTTACACACACAAGTTAAGTAATTGGGTAATAACAGATTAAATAGCAAGGAAATTGGGTATTATATGGGTTGTGCCCCAAGTAGGGCTACGCAGAAACAACACCACAAGTTGCAAATGAATAACAAGTGTGTGTAGCGATGTGTGCCCAGGGTGAAACCGCGGACCTCCAAAAGCCCATCAAACATCCCTAGGGTGCGGAAACCTAGTTCTAGCACCCTCCCATACTACTTCAGGTGAGACCTCACTCCACACTCCATGGACTATTACCGAAAGGGCCAGTAGTACCGGGATTTGCTTGGCTAAATCACCTATGAACCTGGGTCAAGCCCATACAAGCCAAAAAATGGTTTCGTTGTCGGGACCAGGATCTGCATAAAGGATGTCTGATGTTGTGCCATTGGAATCCAACAAAGAAATAAATTGAAGAGTGGTTGGACAAGAAGATTCACAAGTTCGCGGCATAGGAGAACAAAAATCCACAAGTATCTAAGGAAGAGTGGTTGGAGCGCTACTTGTATACGAAAATCCATGAAATTTTCTTTGCAGCCTTTCCTTCTGAGTTGTATGAGTGGATCGCGAAGTTAGCAGATAGCTAGGGAAGGTGTAGGCTCGACAAACCATTAGTGTGGACTCTGGAATTAGTGCGCAGACTAGAAGCATCAGGAGATAAGATAGCACGAGTTGTGGACCATTGGCTCGACCGAATAATAGGAGGATTTATCACTAAGTTCGCGGTCGACACAACTGTCAGCTACAGTGAGGCAGAATAACATTTTCTCAAGGGACCACGAGGTAAGTATATTAAATATTTGAACACTTGGATTAAGATTCTATTGTGTGAAAAGCGGGTTATGCGAATAAATTAATGTTTGGAACTACGCGAAGTGGGAAGATCTACAGAAGCAGTAGTGAAGAGTTGGAAAATAGTCCCTTAATTTCATAAGAGCTCGCAAAAGTTTCTCCAAGAAGCATGGTAAGTCTGATAAGGCAGCGTATTCCGTGTTTACCACCTCCACCCACACCGCCACCCATTAAAAAATGCACAACATCGCGCACGGTTTGTGGCCTCACTTACGCCACACTTAAGGACGACGCTGTCACAAGAAAAACTTTCCACCCAGGTCGAAGCGTTAGAGATGGAAATGAGATTGCATGAGACCCTATACAAGACCCTGGGTTGGGAGTCCAACAAATCCATGCACAACTACAGGATCTGTGTCTAGAAATGCAAAGTTTGAAACAGGATAGGACACCTCAGCCAGAGGTACGTGAGGAAGTATGGTGCATAAAATGCAAAGACTAAGGGTACGACAAGGACCACTATCTAGTATTCGCGAACTACTTGGCAGGAGGGGACCCAATGCCGTTAAGACCAGAGGCACAGGTGAGGCTGAGAGTGGCATCTACATTATGGTGCACGATCTACCAGATAGGAGGAAAACACACCACATATAATTTTTATCTATTGCAGAAGTATACACAGACATTCAAGCAATTGTTTTGTAATTTCTGCAGGTCAGTAGGCCATGACGAACGCACTTTCCGAAGCTATGAACTAATGATGGATTAGACTCTTTCCTACAGGGTGCAGACCAAAACACGAGTGTTAGGGTCCCACCCTAATCCCCTTATTTATGTAGTAGGATCGAGTCATAGTTATAGTTAAGTAAAGAGTCAATAAAACCCATATTAATAATTGTAAGTGGTTAACCCACAGTTAATGACGGGACCATAGTTAGTTGCAAAGGGGCCATGGTATTAGATATATGGTATTAAAAAGAGCCATGGTTTTGCTCCATTTTATTGCATGTATGAGTCATATATAAAGGATAGAGACTCCCTGCGAGGAGCATCATGTCTTATTTTGTAATCAAGCTCTGCTCTATTGGAGGTTTCCCCCTTGAAGAGGCAAGTGAACATTGCTTTCTGAATAATAAACTACTTGTTGTTATTTCTCATTGTTCTATGTTCTGGGTATATTTCTGCGCATATTTGGTATCCTTGTATCGTATTGCAGGTTAAGAGCATAACAATTGTATCAGAGCGCTTTCTAGGGCCAATGGGATCTCCATTTTTTAGCAATTTTTTTTTTTGCTAGAGACGTGTTCCGACATCTTTAAACCATGGGATCTTTCATTGAGCGCATAAACCTGTGGATTTGGGGAGGAATGCACACAGGAAATACAAGAGGTGGTCACACTTGTTGGACTCCCTTGTAACCCCTGTGGGTACCCCTTTGAGTAGTAGCACATTAGACAGAATTGCGCATGGACTATCTTCCAAGTACCCTCTGGTATATCAGAAGCCCCCTAGCTCCCTTGAAACCTCGCCATAGATAAACCGTCAGCTGTCTTGCTACTACAGTACACCAAGAACAACACTCGGAGAGATTACTTGCTCGTACGATAGGATAGTCGGGTTGTACGGCTAAAGGTACATGATCCTCCTTGGTTAGTGCCCTGAAAAATTGGGCTGAGTACTACTATCAGACCCTTATGTATATTGCGATCTGTAGCACCTGACACTCCTCAAGACCATAGTTCCCTTTTCTATCTCTGGATCACACATAATCTCTGCCAAATCAGATCTCGCAAGTGGGGTTTTGTAGCAGCAGCAACAATCAGTCCCGCAGTTCAGATTTAATAGAATAGCCATTCAAATCTATTAGATCCATCAGATCCACAGTAGCAATCTGTTTCACCGCTCAGATCTATCTAACCATTCAGATCTCTCAGATCCACCAGATCAGCCATCTAGATCTGAGTAGTTGTGTGGGTTCCTATAACGGGGAGTGATTTTCGCAGGACTTTTGGCAGCATTGACATTTCAGGGATTCGGCTACTGCAGTATTACTAAGGAAGGAGTAAAACTCCGTTAGGAGTTTTCAAAAAAAGAAAAAAAAAAGCATGAGACCCCCGGGGGCGCTTATTGGTGACCTAGCCCATAAGAATCAGAACGACGAGCTGAGCAAGGTGGTACCATTCAATTATTAGTGCCACAAAAAAAATTCAGGCTATCCCAAATTTCAAGTACATTGGATCGGTGCATGGTAGAAACTAGAGCTCAAGCTATGGCCAATGAGAAGATCGACAAACTTAAAAAATCCTTTAAAGACATCCAAGACCAGCTGGCAACAATAACTACAACACTCTCTAAGGGCAAGGTGGAAGCCCGCGAGGAGGCATATATTGGCAATGAACATAGTGAGGGTGAGTCTAGCCACTCTCTTCACCTCTGGGGCACCCACCAACAATCCCATCCGCGACCACCCAAGCTAGATATGCATAAATTTGATGGTTCTCACCTGGCAGCATGGATAGCACAAATGGAGCAGTATTTCAATCTGAATTACATCTTGGATAATGAGACTTAGCTTATGGTGGGGAGCATGTACTTGGACAATGAAAGATGGCAATGGTGGCAATGGCATCAATGTTGCAATGGAAGGCCCTTGACTTGGGACACATTCAAAAAAGCTCTTATGGAACACTTTGACCATGACTCTGCTTTTTTGGGTCGTCTCACTAAGCTCCGATAGACTGGCACATTGGATGAATATATTACAGCCTTTGAAGCCTTAGCTTTCCGCACTATAGGTCTACAAGATGAGTTCTACACGGAATGTTTTATCAGTGGTCTTAAAGAGGCCATACAAGCTCATGTCCAACTGCACCACCCTCCCACATGGTCGGAGGCTTACAAGGTAGCTCATAAAGTTGAACATGCATTAGCGGCCCAATCGAATCACTCAAATTTCACCTCCAAGGGTCACCCCCCACAGGCTCACAGCACTACCCAAACACTTAAGGTTCAAAAGGTGTCACCTGCAGAAATGGCAGAAAGAAGAAAGTAGGGATTATGTTACTACTGTGATGAAAAATACTCCCCGGTCATAAATGCAAGGAGCGCAAATTCTTTCAAATTGATGCTACTGATCACAGCTCATTGGAGGAAGCCCCACCACTTGAGGAACCTGAGGAGGAAGAAGAGGACAACTAGAAGGAGAATGTCCCTGATGAACCAGTTATTTCACTGCATGCTTTGGCAGGGATTTCTTCACCTCAAACTCTCAAAATCAGAGGTTTTATTAAGCATCGCCCAGTATTAGTCTTGATTGATAGTGGAAGTACACATAATTTTATCCATCAAAGAGTCACGAAAGCAGTGCATTGTTTTGTACGAGCAGTTTCTAACTTCCAAGTCCAAGTTGTGGATGGGGGAACAATGAAATGTGATGGCCGTTGTGAAAATGTCAAACTTCAAATGGGGGATTATCAGTTGAAGACCCACATGTTTTCCATACACATGGGAGGGTGCAACACTGTCCTCGGTGCTGAATTTCTTCGCACACTTGGGCCAATCACAATGGATTTCTAGGAGTTATATATGAGCTTTAAGTAGAACAACCACACACATACCCTCCGCGGACTCCAGGCGGGAGCTCCCTCTATCATCAACTCACATAGGATGGAAATTTTTTTAAAAAAGGGCCATCATGGAGTTATAGCTCAATTTAATGCCATCCAGGCCTTCGAACCCAATTCTCTTCCGATTCATCCTGAGATGCAACAGATTTTAAATAACCATCTACTAGTCTTTGACAAGCCTCATGATCTTCCACCCTCAAGAGGGGAACATGATCATAGAATCACTTTGGTCCCAGGGGCCCAACCACCAAATGTGCACCCATATAGATATCTGTTCGCCCAAAAGAATGAAATAGAAAAAATAATCAAGGAACTTTTGGAAGCAGGCATCATTCGTCCCAGCATTAGTCCTTATTCATCACCGGTGGTCATGGTGCTCAAGAAAGATGAGGAATGGCGTATGTGTCCAGATTTCAGGGCCTCAATAAGTTGACATTCAAAGATAAATTTCCCATCCCAGTTGTTGATGATTTGTTGGATGAACTAAATGGGGCTCAATTCTTCACTAAGTTGGATCTTCGCTCAGGCTACCACCAAATTCACATGAAAGAAATCGACAATCCAAAGACTACTTTCAGAACTCATGAAGGCCATTATGAGTTCCTAGTCATGCCATTTGGTCTTTGTCATGCCCCATCTACTTTTCATAGCCTTATGAACCACCTCCTCAAACCATATCTCAGAAAATTTGTCCTTGTTTTCTTCGATGACATCCTCATCTACAATTGCACTTGGGCCGCACATCTTCAGCATGTAGATCTGCTCTTGCAACTGCTCCGCAAGCATCAATTATTTGTTAATATGTCCAAGTGTTCTTTTGGCATGGAAGAAGTTGAGTATTTGGGCCACATTGTGGGGCATGAAGGTGTTAGGGTGGACCCCAAAAAGATCCAGGCAATGTAGGATTGGCCTCAACCTAAGACCTTGAAGAGCCTAAGAGGATTTTTGGGTCTCACGAGCTACTATCGCAAATTTGTTCGTAATTATGGTCACATTGCGAAGCCCCTCACTCAACTCCTCAAGAAAAATTATTCCTCTGGAATGATGAAGCACAATAGGCCTTTACAGCTCTAAAAAATGCCATATGTTCCACTCCAGTCTTACCACTACCCGACTTCACCAAATCTTTTGTCATTGAATGTGACGCTTTAGGTACGGGTATTGGGGCGATCTTAATGCAGGAAGGTCGACCCTTAGCCTTCACAAGCAAAAAACTAAGTGGGAAGAATCTGGGACAATCTACCTATGGGAAGGAGATGATGGCCATCTTACATGCAGTAGATCCCTGGCGACCTCACTTATTGGGGCGACATTTCCAAATCCACACAGACCATCATAGTCTTAAATATTTTTTGGAGGAATGCCTATCCTTACCACAACAAAATAAATGGCCCACCAAAATGCTAGGATATGATTATGAGAACATTTACAAGAAAGGGCGCGAAAATATTGTAGTAGATGCATTATCTCGCCAATTTGAGGAGGAAAGTACCCTGCTCGCAATTTCCCTTCCCATTCCAGAATGGATTGAAGAGGCTCGCAGGGAATGGTTTTCACATCCCTGGCTCTCCCAACTCATTACTCAATTGCAGGTGGATCCAAATTCCACCAAGGGTTACTCATGGTAGGATGAGATTCTTCGCTAGAAGGACAAAGTCGTAATATCACCAACATCCACCCTCAAAAGCCACATTTTGGTAGAGTTGCACTCATCCCCCACTGTAGGACATTCAGGCTTTCAGAAGACGTATGCTCGCACTAGAAGATCATTTTTTTGGATAGGAATGAAAAAGGACATTCTTACTTTTGTAGCGGAATGCAATGTCTTTTAGCGCCACAAAGGGGAGACAGTCAAAGCACCAGGCACATTACAACCATTGCCCATCCCAACATCAATATGGATGGAGGTTTCTATGGATTTCATTACAGGTCTTCCAAAGTAAGAAACAAGTCAGTCATCATGGTGGTTGTGGACCAACTTTCTAAGTATGCTCATTTTTGCACCCTACCCCACCCTTTTACACCAACTTTGGTCGCTCAATCTTTCATGGATCAGATCTTCAAATTGCATGGCATGCCAACTTCTATTGTGTCTAATCGTGACCTGATCTTCACTAGTAATTTTTGGCAGGAACTCTTCAAGCTACAAGGTATCCAACTAAAACTCAGTACTTCCTATCATCCACAAACTGATGGTCAAACTGAAGCAGTCAACAAATGTCTGGAAACCTACCTTGGGAGTTTCACTTCAGAAAAGAAACATCTTTGGGTACAGTGGTTACCTCTAACTGAATGGTGGTATAACACCAACTATCATGCCACCACCAAAGTGACTCCCTATGAAGTAGTTTATGGTCAACTCCCTCCTTCCCCTACTTCTTATATCAAGGGGTGCTCAAAGGTACAAGCAGTGGATCAACTCCTACAGAACTACACAACCATGCTCGTCCATCTTAGAGAGAATCTTCATCAAGCTCAAAACTGCATGAAGCAATAGGTAGATCAGCATCACTCAGAACGCCAATTTCAAGAAGGGGACCAGGTATTTTTGAGGCTGCAACCATATAAGCAAACATCACTCAAAGACAAGGGTTGTTAGAAATTATCTCCAAAATTCTACGGACTATATCAAGTACTTCAGCGCATTGGAGAAGTGGCCTACAAGCTAGCTTTGCCACCCACTGCAAAAATCCATCTAGTTTTCCATGTCTCATGCCTCAAGAAAGTGATTGGGAACAACTGCAAAATTCAAACCAGTCTACCTGAATTGGATGAAGAAGGGTCAATCTGGATCCAACCTGAACAGGTCCTAGACACACGATAACGACACTTGCGTGGCCACATGATCAAGGAAGTCCTCGTCAAGTGGAACGACACCTCTCCGGAAGATGCAACCTGGGAACCAACCACTATTCTTCAATAGTTTCCGCAGCTTCAGCCTTGAGGACAAGGCTATTCTTATGGGGGAGGGTCCCACCCTAACCCCCTTATTTATGTAGTAGGATTGAGTCATAGGTATAGTTAAGTAAAGAGTCAATAAAGCCCATATTAATAATTTTAAGTGGCTAACCCGCAGTTAATGATGGTACCATAGTTAGTTGCAAATGGGCCATGGTATTAGATAGATGGTATTAATAAGAACCATGGTATTGCTCCATGGTATTACATGTATGAGTCATATATAAAGGATAGAGACTCCCTGTGAGGAGCATCGTGTCTTATTTTGTAATCGAGCTCTGCTCTATTAGAGGTTGCCCCCTCGAAGAGGCAAGTGAAAATTGCTTTCTGAATAATAAACTACTTGCTGGTATTTCTCATTGTTCTATGTTCTGGGTATATTTCTATGCATATTTGTTATCCTTGTATCGTATTGCAGGTTAAGATCATAACAGAGAGCCCTTGACCCAAATGTAGGGATGGTGCGAGCTAGGTTTCAGGGGCACGGTCGAGGTCGAGGCGGAATGGGACCAAGAAGGGGTCGTGGACAACTAATTTGTTACAATTGTGGAGGTCCAGGGCACTATGTCCACAATTGTACAAAACCGACAAGAATATCATGTTGGTACTATGCTCAGTTTGATCATGAGGCAGAAGACTGCCCTTCATTGATAGCAAGGATGCACAAAAAGGGGGTACTCCAACCCCCTCCGACTCAGAATTTACAGATGATGAAGTCTGAGCTGCATGTAGAAGACCCGAATATAAACATGATGCTCAAGAGCGGTATGACCATGGGAGATGATAAAGGGAAGTAGCCAGAAGAAAGTGCATGGCTTCGCAAGGCTCCTACAAAGGAACCTAAATTTGATTTAGGACACGCAAAGGAGACATTCATGGAAGCCAAGAAGAGGTTCGCGGAGGCCTCCACTTCAGGTAGTAAGGATCAACTAGAACCAAGGATGGATCCTTCAATCCTCACTACCTTTCTAGAGACATGCATGAAACTATTGTGCGACAGTAAGGCAGTCAAAGGACTACAGGAACTTATCATTAGGTGTGCAGGGTCAGGAGAACTGTGCGTGGTCCGGAAACTTGGGTAGCATGCATTGTGCACAAGAAGGGAAATGAGGTTGACTACGCAAATAGGTGAGTATGAAATGGATTAGGTAATCCTGGATCTGGGTTTGGACGCGAATGTACTACCAAAGCAAACATGGGAACGCATGGGCAGACCTGTGTTACAATGGTCCCCTATTCAGTTACGAATGGCGAACCAACAGAAGTTTTTGCCCATGGGAAGATTGCAAGGGGTAATAGTTGATATTGAAGGTGCCAGCGCATAGGCAGATTTCGAAGTGATAGAGATTTTCCATGACAACAATCCCTATCCCGCACTACTAGGAATAGACTGGGCCACCGATATGAACAAAGTCATAAATCTTAAGAAGCGCAAAATGATCTTCGATAAAAAGTCACTACATGTGGTAGTACCGCTAGATCCAGCCGAAGGAGCGTGATACAATAAACTGGTGCCTGAGGACGATAGTGATGACAATCTCAATTGTATTTACAAGATAACTATGTGAGAAGAAGATTGGGTGAATCCAAATTCAGATGGAAGGATTTTGTGGGAGCATGAAAGCTCCTGCACTTCGGATTAAGATAAAGAGATAGAGCGATGGTAGAATCGGTTGCATGAAGTAACAATACTTAATTGCAACATGATGGTTATATCACTGCGTTGTGTGACAACAAAGGCAAGGGAACTGCCGACATATGATTGTTACACTAAAAAATGTCACCATGACTACTTACAGTTAGTATGGCTCAAATCAACAGTCATGCTACCCTCTTAGGCAAGTCTTATGCCTCTGCTATCCATCTCAAACTCAAAGAAGAGAGAAAGTCTTGTAAAAAATGTGTTTATCTCTGGGGTCGCAGGTTCTCTCTAGCCTTACCTGCGGGGACGCTCACAATGTTCACAAAAGTTGCATCCTTGGACGCTCTGTATGTTAAGGGACAGGTGCGTCCTTCTGTAAAAGGCAAAATGCGCGAGTTTCATCTTAAAAAAGTTACTTGTGGTTACTTCTAGAACTTTCTAGAGGTCGGTTTGATGAAATGGATGCGCCTCCAGTTGGTTCATGTATCCCTATTAAGG
The DNA here is from genome assembly GCA_031772625.1 of Pinus tabuliformis. Classification (NCBI taxonomy): domain Eukaryota; kingdom Viridiplantae; phylum Streptophyta; class Pinopsida; order Pinales; family Pinaceae; genus Pinus; species Pinus tabuliformis. The sequence continues at coordinate 145,926,361 of CM062812.1, forward strand.
AGGAACTTATCCCATCAATAAGGGAGCTATCCCACCCAAAAAGGGGAATTATCCCATTGATGGTGGACCTGAATAACCTCTTTACAGCACTATAAATAAAGACATTGAGCCAGAGGGAGGGGAGGTTGAAAGCTATACATTTCTAAGGGTAAATGCTGCAGGAATTAGGACTCCCATTTAGAAGCTTGTGAGGAGAGATTGCCATCTTTGCTTGTTCTATTTTGAAGTGGGTGAGCTTTGTCAAAGTAAAGGAAGACTCTTGTGGACCCTGGAAGGAGCTTGCACAACACCAAGGCTCAGGTTGTAATGGTTCCTTTTGATTACCTTTAATGCAAATTGGTCCATTCTTCTCAATAACTTGTTGTTTATGGGTTATTTCATGTACTCCTTGGTCTATATGTTGAATATATGTTTTATTATATGAAATGCAAGTGCTTGGTAATTGTTTGATTGTTTGTGGTTGCAGGAATTGACTTGAAGGAGGAGCTCATCCGGATCGGCAAGGACGGACTACAACAACAGCATTTTGGAATAAGGTAAGCCTAAACACTTGTAGTTTTCATGTTTTGAAAGGTATATTTAGAGAAAGATCACTCCATTTTGTCTTGTTTGTCGCTAGAGAGTTTAGACTCCTAGGGAGGTCAGTTGTGTCCGCACAAACGACTTTTTCCGCTACGACAAATTGGCGACTCCACTGGAGACTCCATTAATGAGAAAGTCTTTTCCTTTGTGTGAACTTTGCTCTGTGAAAATCATTTTTATTTTCTGGTTTTTGACTGTGAGAATTAGTATTTGGGTGGCTTAGCTTTAGATTTAGTTAGATTTGGTTTTTCTTAACTTTCCTAGAAGGACGCACCCTCTGAGTACTGCACAGTGCATCTTTGGACGCGCTGTTGCCGTTTGCACAGAGCGGGCCCGCACCTGTTATAACGGGTTGCCTGCGTCTTCCTGTAAAATTTAGGAAAATTCCATTTTTTGCTTTAATTGCTTTTAGATTTTGATTTTTCTTAGTGTTTTCTACCCAGATCCTTTAGTACCCTGTCAAAAATTTTCACCTGAACTTGTTTTGTGAGCTTTGAGTGTTTTAGTGGATTTCAACGAAGTTTAGGCCTAGGGTTTGATTTTTCAATAGGTCCTGTAGTGACTTTGACGGTAGAAAGTTGTCCAGCCTTAGATCTCTTTGGTTAGTCAGCCTTCTTAGAAGTCGGGCCTGTCGTAAAGTCTCCTTGTGTGAGCAGCTTGCCATTTAAGTTGTTTTGGGTCAAATTTCGAATTACTTGTTTCTAAAGTGTTGATTTCCATTTTACAAAAGAACAAAAAGATTAGAGTTTTGTTTTGGCTAGTTTTTGGTTCTGCAATAAGCTAGTCCTTGATTTGATTGTGATCAAGTAAAACACCTTAGAATAATCATTGTTGGTTTTGGCCTCGTTAAGATTGCTTAGAGTAAATTTATCTTTTAGTTTGCTTATGAGTGAATTTTCATAGATTTTAATAGTTGTTAAGATTGATTTTTGGTTATATTAGATTTATTTGCTTTAATAAAAGAAAAATACAAAAACATCTTCTTTAAAAGTCTTGTTTCAAGTAGCTTTTTGTTTTTTAAAGAGGAAAAGAGTTTTTTCGTGCATGTAAAGAGCGGTCATGTTTTTTATGCTTGGAAAAGACAAACGAATTGTTTCTTTGATTGTCTTCAATTAAGAAGTTGCTTTTATAAAGATTGCATTCTCTCAACTTTTTAGTTAAGCAATTCATCGAAAAAGTAAAGTAGTGGGTAAATCATCCTAGGTGCATTTTGTAGTGGTTTCGAGTCGAGTCAACACACCACTGGTTTCACTTCCATCACCTTTTGACTTAAGAAACAACCTTAAAAGTAACGCTTAAATTAAAATCAATCTAGTAATTTTTATTTTTCTAGGGCTCTGAAACACCAACATAGCTTAGGCTAGGGTCTTGGAGTAGGTGAGTACTTAACTCTCCAAGACTACAAAACCAAACAGATAGTTTATCTTGAGTAGATTAAATCCAATTGTTTCAGTTATACTCTGGGAAAGCTCCTCTTAAAGGAGAAGCACGAGCTCGTGTCCGAACCAGTGAGGGGATCATTCCCCCCTCGTTGGGAACGACGCCAGACAGTACGTATTACAAACGGTAAACCTCGGATTAACCATTGTCGAGGAGCCAGGGGTCACTTATCGGTAAACCTTGGATTATTGTCAAGGAGCCAGTAAGGGGATTGAGCTTGTTACTCTGCCCTTGCGTGCTGTCGGAGTTTAGACTATTCCCCCAGGTGTAATTGTTGTGATTGGTAACTTTAGTGACCATAATCTTTAGGGTTCTACCGAGGTGACGGTGGAGGGAAGATCCCACTGTACCTGGAGCAGAGGTCGGTTATACTCACTTGGATTTTCCGGGGGGTTCACTTCACTTCGAGATGGTTAAAGTGGAGGAACTTGTGCCGGTCTATTCATTAAGCAGGTTGTCGGGGTAACTGTTCCACCCGCCATTTCTGTACTGAATCCTGCGAGGTTGGGCCTAATCACCAACTAGCGCTTTTGGTCCGGAAGACTACTGTTTGTGTTTGGTTTGACGCTCTAGATTCTTTAGGCGTGTGCTTCAAATTTGTTTGCTTCTTTAGAAGACTTTAGGTGGTTTGATTTGAAATTTTTACTTTGTTTTCGTGTGTTGTAATTAAAAATCTTTAATTGTGGTGGAATTACCGAGACAGTCCCGTCGACTTCGGGGCAAGTCTCCTGAGATTGTTACCGGAATAGATTTGTTAAGAAAACTCCGTAAATCGCGGGGTGAATCTCCTGAAGACATTCCGGGTCAGTACGAAGGGTTAAAGGTCCTTGTAACTCCTCCTAGTGACAGTAGAGTAGGTTCACCTGAAGAAGGAGAATCTTCCTTGGTAGTCCATCCAGATTACCAAAGTTTAGAAACAGGTTACAATACCGAAACTGTTACAGTTTCCGAGCTTGCTGGTAGTTTTTCATCTGCCAGTGAAACAGGCGAAGAACCTGAAATTTCCGAACCTGTTACTCCAACTTCTAGTGTCCCTGATTCACCGAGAATAGAAAGAATTATCACCGAAAATCTACCTTCTGGTTTGATTGCTATAGAAGAACTTGCTCCAGAAGAAGATATAGGTGTCTCTCACCTTGAAGGTCAACTTACTATTGATCTAAGGGAGCGTGAATCCATCTTTTACAGTCCTCCTAGAAGTACTTCTTGGTACCTTGCGTTAACCAATTTTTTAGACAACTCAGTCGGTTTTTCTACACCTCGTACTCCTTTTCCACCTGGAGGTATTCATACTCCTGTAAATATGTCTGGTCAGTCGTCCGTGTTTACACAAAGTCCTAAATCGTTTTTACACGGCGGTCCTTCTGTTCCCACTGGGTATCAGTCACTTTCTGGTACCTTTGCGGGGGCATCTCCTCAACCCGTTGATCATGGGTTATTTGCTGGAAACAGTGGTAATATACCATTGGGTGTAGGAGACATTTACATGATGTCAGGTTCAGTTCCCGTTTCCCAACCTCAAGGTGGCCAATTACCGCCTGGGGGGCAACCGCAGTTAACGCCTGGGGGGCAACCTCAAGGTACACAAATCATGTCTGGGGGGCAACCTCAAAGTCAGTATGTACCTATGGTGCAATACTTGCCTCAAGGTCAACCTCAGCCTCAATATGTACCCCAAGGTCAACCTCAGTATCAATATCAACCTCAAGGATGGCAACCCCAAGGATGGCAACCTCAAGGGTATCAACCCCAAGGTTATCAACCTCAAGGGTACCAACCTCAAGGTCAAGGTCAACCCCAGTATCAGTATTTACCTCAAGGTTATCAACCTCAAGGTCAATACTCAAGTCAAGGTTATCAACCGCCTCAAGGTCAGTCATATGTTCCAAGTATGGGAACTGCACCTTACAATTATCAATCCTACCCTCAATCTGGTTATGGATCTCAGTATCCTCAACCTGTTACGGGTCCATTCCCTGGAATGTTAGTGTGGGATCCATCACAAGGTCAACAGGTGTTGCAGCCAAGTGTACAGATGGTTCCTCAAGCTGGACAACCCGTAGTTTCTGGTCCAACCCAGCAACCGCAACCTGTCCAGCCAAATGTTCAAACTTCTGTAGCTTCGGTAGTTACTCAGCCGTCAATTGCACCTAGTACTCCATCTCAAACGGCTGCTGCAACTATCGCTACATCTACCATACTTACTTCTGGAGTATCGACGGCTCCAGTTTCTACTGTCCCTGTTACCACACCTCAGACATCTTTACCGTTGTCTGGATCTACGATTCAAACCACGGTCCAGATGCCTGTAGGTCAGCCTGGTATAAGTACGGTTGTCACTACTCAACCTCAATTTGTTCAACCTCCGTACCAGGGACAGTACCAACCTGGGCAAGCTGTCCAACAACCGGTTTACCAGTATCAACCGTATCCTGGGTACACTTATCAACAACCTCAACAACCCCAGTACGGTCCGATTAATCCTGGTTTTCCAGGAGGATATAATATCCCAAATGCGACTCCTGTTCCTAGTTATCCTGGATATCCTCCTCCTGGGGCTGGTATTGTGACCCAGAGTTTTAGAGATCCTAACCGGCAGTTACCGTTTATTGCAACTTTGGATTTACCCGACTTGACGCGCCTAACGAACGATCCAATTCAATATCTTCAGTTCTGGCCGCCAATGCCAAATAAGTTGCCCAGCGATATACCCAAGTTCGAAGGTAAGTCTGGAGAGGATCCGTCCAATCATGTGATGACTTACCACCTCTGGTGTGCTTCGAATTCTATCTCAGATGATTCCATCCGCTTACGTCTTTTCCAGCGTACACTCATTGGTCTCGTGGCCAAGTGGTACATTGAGTTACCACGGGCCTCTTTTTACAACTTTAGCCAGTTAGCTACCTCGTTCTTAACTCACTTTCAGTTGCCGGTCAGATACGATAACGGCACAGAGTTATTAACTTCACTAAAACAATCGACGTCCACGTATATTTCTGATCACATTCATGAGTGGAGACGTCGAAGGAGATTAGTGAAAGTTTTTATCCCGGACCAAATCTTAGCTGAATGGTTTGTCAAATCATTATTACCGAAGATTACTGAAGATGTAGCTAAGGCCGGAGTAGTTACTGAGGAGCAAGTCATTGCTCAGGCACAATACCTTGACTTAGTTTACACTCAGTCAGGTACGTTACACGAGAAGATTCCGGATCTTCCAAAGTCGAATCAAATCGCTGCTGCTCCTTCGGGATCTCATGCCGCTGATGGTATGATTGGTATCGTGACTACGAAGAGCAAGAAGAAGTCTTCCAAGGCTTCAACTACTCCAATTATCACTTTGCCTGATTCTCCGACAGGAGAGTCTTCTCCTGAACTCACCGCCGACATTCACGCTGTAGAGTCATCTACGGCCAAACCAAAAAACGGTGGAAAGAAGAAAGGAAAGAAGAAGGCTAAAGCAGACAAGGCTCCAAAGGAGAAAACTGAAAAGTCGGAAACCAATGACGAAAAACGCAAACCTCGATATCCTTGTCTTATTTGTGAAGAGGATCATTTTACGAGAGATTGCCCTCATCGGGCCGAGGTTGTAAAAATAGTCAAAGGTTCTCCCACTCCTGCTGTGTTAAAGAATCCATTTCCAGAGCAGGAGAATAAGATGATAGGTTCTTCTTCGAATGCCAGTGAAGAACCCATTTTGATGATGTCTCATGTGAGGATTGCGACTCGATCGCAAGATTATGGTAGTAAGGCTCCTGTTGATGGCAAGGAAGCAGAATCTTCTCACTCTAACCCATCAACCTCAGCTCCTGGTTCCGATCCACTACAGATCGAAAAACCTAACCCAGACTTAGTGATTAAGCCGCCCGCCAAGGGTGTACTTCGAAGGTCTGCTTTCAATCCACATGCGAGAGCAGCCCAGAATTACAACATTGTTGAGGACTTAGCTGTTTCACCTTCAGCAATGTCGGCACTCGAAGTGCTGCAATCATGCCCAGCACAACGGAAATTGCTTTTGTCGGCTATCGGAGCTGTCGATGTTCAGGACCCGAACCTAATGATCTTTGATCTAGAAAATAGTACACCACGTCTCCCCCATCAAATGGCTTTCCAAATTCCAGTGATAGTAAAAACAGGCCTATTCATCGGACTGTGATTGATGAGGGAGCTTCTACGTGTATTATGTCGATTCAATGTTGGAGATCGCTTGGTTCTCCTTCGTTGAACCAATCCCCCACCATCCTTAAGGCCTTTGATGGCCGTGGGTTCCGTCCGTTTGGTATTCTACAAGAATTGCCTATAGGGGTTGAAGGTAAAACCGTTAGTCTGGATGTGGAAGTGGTTGATGCCCCTCTAGACTACAACCTTCTTTTGGGTCGAAGTTGGTCATATGCTATGACAGCGGTCGTTTCATCGGTCTTCAGAGTAATTAAGTTTCCACATAACGGTAAGATCGTGACTATTGATCAGCTGACATACTTTTCATCCGACCCAGCCTCTTCAGAGAGTATCCAGCATGTTGGTAAGACGACAATCCCTTATAGGGACGTTGGTGTAGGTTTAGTTAAGGATTCCGGTTTACTGGGAACTTTTCCTCTCCCTCCACTCAGCGCAGATCCTTCGTTTGCAACCATTCATATGATTACATCAGAAAACATTATTTATGATGATCCTTGGTTCGTCCCATCTGACTCTGAGATAGACTCACTCGGTGATGCTATGCCTTTGAGTCCATATGAAATTGCTTATGAAGCTCTCATGTCTTTTACTGACTTTCATTCAACCGAAGTCGACCAAATGAATGTGGTCAGTGAAGAGTCACTTTTCACCTCACCCTTAGAACGGATAACGTTTCCCGAAGTCGTGTCATCTGACGAACAACTTCGCGAAATCCTAAGTGTAGATGATCTACCATGGGAGGATCTCCATCACAGATCTTCGTTTTTACCTAAGGATGATGCATTTGAAAATGATTTTTCATCTATCTTTACCGCTGAATATGTCAAAGACGCTCAGGATCCAACGAAACATTCTGATTCAGAGTTGAATTTAGGGAATATTTCTCGTACTATTCCCATTGATATTTCAGTGAAGCCCGGAATCGAGGAAAACATTCATATAGGTGCCGCATGTACTGAAGAAGAAATCCAAACTTACAAGGCCCTATTCCAAGAATTCCGCGACGTGTTTGCCTGGTCTTACGAGGAAATGCCGGGAATTGATCCTGCCATTGTTGTTCATGAAATAAAGACCTACCCGGATGCTAAACCCGTCCGGCAACGGTTGCGTCAAATTCACCCTCGAAAAGCGGCTGCGATTAAAGCAGAAGTCGAAAAGCTGTTGAAAGCAGGTTTCATTTATCCGATCCCGTTAACGGATTGGGTATCGAATATTGTTCCAGTCAATAAGAAACAAGGAACAATAAGAATCTGTATCGACTATAGGGATATAAATCGAGCTTGTCCAAAAGACAACTATCCTACGCCTTATATCGATCAAATTATTGATGATTGTGCCGGAAGTGAAATGTTTTCCTTCATGGATGGTTTCTCGGGCTATAATCAAATCAATATTCTACCTGCCGACCAACCAAAAACGGCATTCATTTGTCCATGGGGGACATTTGCTTATTGCAAGTTACCTTTTGGGCTTAAGAATGCCGGGCCACTTTTCAACGGGCGATGTCTTATGCATTTCATGACATCAAGCACATTGTGCAACCCTATCTCGATGATTTGCCTGCTCATTCTTTACATCGAGCTGATCACCTTGTCCACCTACGAGCAATCTTTATGAGGTGTAGGCATTATCGAATTCGGTTGAATCCCCACAAGTGTGTTTTCTGTATAGAAACAGGTCGATTGCTGGGATTTGTTGTTTCAAAAGCCGGCATTCGCGTCGATCCCTCGAAAGTCGAGGCTATCATCAAATTGCCTCCTCCTTCGAGTTTGCGCCAACTCCAAAGTTTGCAAGGGAAAGCGAACTTTTTACGCCGATTCATCCCAAACTACGCCGAGGTCACTAAAGGTTTTACACGGTTGTTGAAACAGAACGCACAATTCTTTTGGGACGAGATTGCCCAACAATCTTTTGATGCACTTAAACACGCGTTGACCCATGCACCGTTATTGCATCCTCCCAACTACAACCAGGACTACTTCTTATACCTCGCAGCTTCGCATTCCACCATTGGAATGGTGTTAGTTCAAGAAGATGAATTCGGAGCGGAGCATGTGATATATTATCTTAGTAGGACCTTGAATCCCACTGAGCTAAAATATTCGCATGTGGAGAAATTGGCCCTGGCAGCCGTTCAAGCTGTCCAGCGTTTCCGTCACTACATTCTTCTCCGCAAAACTACAGTTATTTCGGATTGCAACCCTATGATTTATATTTTGACAAAACAACTGCTAGGGGGCAAGTACTCTAAATGGATTGTCATCCTGCAAGAGTTCGACTTGGAGTTCGAGAAGTCCAAGTCTAAGAAATCCTTAGTTTTTGCGGAATTGATGTGTGATTTCCCGAGTGCTGACACAGAGACTGTGGCAGAGGAGTCCATTGCGGACGAATCTTTGTTTCTTATCAGTACTGTAGATCCGTGGTACGGGGATATAATCATTTATCTCCAAACCCAAACCTTTCGGCCTGAAGCTTCCAAAGCGGAACGTCGAAAAATTCGGTTTCAATCCCAGCCATACAAAATTATTGGAGATACACTTTATCGCCGGGGGGCAGACTTAGTTTTTCGACGTTGTTTAACTCACGAAGAGGCTGAGAGGGTTTTGAATGATTGTCACTCTGGAGCATGTGGCGGTCATATGTCTGGGTATGCCACAGCTCAGAAGGTGTTGCGCGCTGGCTATTTCTGGCCGTCTATGTTTAAAGATTGTATCATTGCAGTCAGGAAGTGCCACAACTGTCAAGTGTTTGATCGCAAGATGCGCGCTCCACCTGCTCCTCTCCACCCTATAATTGCCGTTGGTCCATTCGCCAAATGGGGTATCGACTTTATTACTTGTAACCCTCACTCGGCCGGGGGGCATGCGTATATCATCCTTGCGGTTGATTATTTTACTAAGTGGGCCGAGGCGATGCCTACATTCGACGCAAGCGGCAAAACAGCTGCAGTTTTCGTATTCAATCATATCATAACTAGGTTTGGTGTCCCACAAGCAATCATTACTGACCATGGGAGCCATTTTCGAAACGTCATGATGACTGAGCTTACAAGCCAGCTTGGTTTGCGCCACGATAGCTCTACTCCTTATTATCCGCAAGCCAACGGTTTGGTTGAGTCTATCAACAAAGTTCTAGTTATCATGATCCGACGAACCATTGGTGTTCATCGGTCGAATTGGCACAACATGTTATTTTCAGCGCTATGGGCATACCGAACCTCAGTGAAAAATTCAACAGGGTTCACTCCTTTCCAGCTAGTTTATGGCTTAGAAGCTGTGTTACCCATTGAATGCGAAATCCCATCACTTCAAATGGCTGTCGAATTACTTCCAGCTACTTCCGAAGAGGAGAAACGTTTATTGTACTTGGCTAAATTAGATGAGACTCGACGTGACGCTACATTGGCAATCGAGACTCACGCGAAACGAATGAAAGCTCAGTATGATAGAAATGTAACCCCTCGAAGTTTTTCGGAAGGAGACCTAGTACTATTATATGATCAAGCTAACGATAAGCTAGGTGCCGGAAAATTCGTTCCCATGTGGCATGGGCCCTACATTGTAAAGCGAAAGCTAGCAAAAGGGGCTTATGAGCTAGTTGACTTTGATGGGGACTCTTTGGGTAAACCCAGAAATGGACTTTACCTAAAGAGGTATTATGCTTAAATGATGGGTATGGAGAAATTTTTAGATAGGTTAGATTTTCTTTCTAGCTAGCAAGTGTGTTAGTTTAGTCAGTGTGCTTAGCTTAGAGAGTGTGGTTTTTCGTCGTTATTCTGGCTTATCTTGGTTTTACTCTTGATATTGCAGATGTCGACGCCTCTCCAAACATACATTGGATTTGCTGATGGTGCTTGTCGTAGTACACGGAACATCTCTTCCGCAGCTTGGGTTATCTATTCGCCCTCTGACGAGTTAGTTTCTATGCATGGGGTAAGCCTCGGTCAAACAACGAACAACATTGCAGAATACAGTGCAGTGATTGAATTATTATCCGAATCTATTTCATTTGGAATTCGACGTTTGATAGTGAGGTTAGATTCTGAACTTGTTGTATTACAGCTTAATAGAGTTTATGCCATTAGGAATCCTGTGTTATTAAGGTTGTTTTTGAGAGTGCGTCTCTTGGAACGTGAATTTGATTACATTGAATATCAACATATTCCAAGGTCTTTGAATACATTAGCAGATGCAATTGCTTCTCGAATGTTGGACAGACATTTACGATAATCATGCAAGTAAATTTAAAAACATTTCATCACATATGTTAAACAAGATAAGCCGGTAATAGTGATATATATAGATAGAAGTGTGTCAAAAAATATATACATCGTCTTCGATCATAGGTTGAAAACACCTTATGATCGGCAAAATGATAGTACAAAAAGTCAAAATGTCACATGTGACTACAAAAGTGACTAGTCAATCACTGGTGGTGCTCTCTGTATGACACCACTGCGCGGGCTACCTTACGCAAAAATCTCCTAAACGGTCCAGGGACCGCGACTACGAAGCGCTGAAGCCGGATAGGAATGTCATCCATAGTAGTCTCAGGTATATCTGCCGTGAGACGCTCTAGATCATGCTCCAACTCAGCTAGTACTTCTGCAGCCGCGTCCTGTGGGGCCGGTACCGGTGCAGCTGGATGTAGTCTATCAAAAGGCCGGAGGTTGGCTGGACGCTGTGGACCAACATCTGCATTTTGAAAATTTTACTGTTAGTTTTGAGACGATATATATGAAAAATAAAAAAATACATAATTAGAAAACTTGTGAAAATAAAAGTACCTCTGTCATCCCATTGTTCTCCCTGTGGAAGAACCATGTCCGGATCACCTCTAAAATCCACTCCGGCATACGGAAAGTCCTGTATCGAAAAAACCTGGTCCTCTAACCAGTGAAAGTAACTATCTGAGAATCGAACCACTGTCGCACCCTCGTCAGGATGCCGGGCCATCACCGCAACCCATCGTATCAGCTTTGGCTCCCGAGGACCCAAGATATCAACAGTGAGTTGCTGAGGGATCAGCATTGGAACTCTCTCCAAGGCAAAGCTCACGACTAGAGGCCCATATCCAAAAGTCTTTAGTCGTCCGTTCTTTGCCTTGGTCAGTTGGCTCTTCATATGAGCCGACACAGCTTCACACCAGTTGAAAATGGTGCCTTGGTAACAGTCAATTGCCATCCGCATTTGGGATCCGGAAGCAATGTGTAAAGCGGCCGCGCCGCAAATTCTGGTAACCGTGAACGCTATGACTTTGAGTTCCGGCAGAGTGATGTGTTTTATCTCTATGCCTTTTGAATGGTGAGCCCCAGGTGTGCACCACTCGTCGCGGAGACTATCAAGGGATTGGCCACCCGGCCTAGTCCCCGCAAGACTGAGTTGCTCACCTCTGTTCGGCAAGCCAGTGAGAAAGTATACATCCGAGGGCTCTATCTCGAGCTGGTGCCCTCCTATGTAAAAGCATTGTTCTTGAACGTTCCATCGCTCAACCAGCCATTCCAAGAATCTTACCTGGCCCCTCATGCCCGGTATGGTCCAATATTTGTATAATCCGCATGCTCTTAGGGCATCCAGGGAAGGTTGATGATTTATTGCAGCTTCATCATCCTCTACATGCTCTCTTTCTCTCCAATCTAACATGGTTAATGCCCTGCACATCAAAAATAGCAATTAGAAATTGATTTGGGAATTTTTGGTAGTTTTTTGAGGGAGTTGGGGTTTTGAAATGCGCACTTCTCGGAAGACGCACCCCGGCTTTGTAGCACAGGGCGCCCGGACGCGGCTGGCCTGAAGGCGGGCTGCGTCTTCCGACCATTTTCCCGTATGAGAAAAAGTCGGGGGACGCGGGTCACCCGAAGGGCACCCGCGTCCGCCGAGAGGCGCATTCCAAAACCAAAACCCCCCCAAAAAATGAAACTAAGACCTAAAAATTGATTCTAAACGGATAGAAATGCAGAGTAGGATGTGTAAAATACCTGGATAAGACGGCGTTCGATTCCGACGGTCGGATTTTCCGCAGCGACCACGGGAAGTTTCTTGTCAAAAGCTCCTTTTTCAACCTCAACAGTGAAACGGTAAAAATGACATGGTAAAAGGTCTTTTTATAGGTTTTTTGGATGAATTAGTTCATTTTTTACCATGAAAAGATGTTTTTCGATGTATTTTTGCCTATTTTAAACAGGTATGAGTAATGTGTTGCTTTTGTGCAGGACAAAGGGATTTCGAGGGAAATTGTCATTTTTCACAAACAAAAATATCAGAGTCATCTTTTAAGCCCTTTTCTGACTCCTAAAACATGAAAAGATCGCCGAGCGTTTCTTTTACACTCGTTAAAACGGAATTAAAAGACGGTCCCCTTTTAGCTCTTTTCTGACCGCAAAATCAGGAAAAGATTGCCGGGTTTTTGTCGTTTCAAACTCGATAAGGAAATAAAACGACGTGTCCTTGATCGCTTTTTACTTTTCAGGTCAACGACACTATTATGAAAGTACTCCTTGGTCGCAAGATCAAGCGGTTCCCCCAGGTATTATTTTATACTTTTTCGGGCTTGAGGGACACAAATATACGAAAAAGTTCAACGTGGAGTCTCCTTTAGTTTTTTCAGACTCTCTAAAAATGAAAAACGCCGAGTTTCTCCTATACTGGGCTCGTTAAACTTTTACAGTAAAGGACCTGTTCAATTACAAACAGGAACGAACCACTCCTTCCTAGGGTTCGAATTTAAACTAGGTTGGACTCGTCCGAAGGATGAGCTTATAATCAAGCATATGTTATCCTCCTCAAGCTTGTTAAAAATAAAGAGGTACTTGCCAGAAATGGTGGGGGAAAAGAGAGAAGAATGAACCTGTTTGTTACCTTTTGTCTCAAAAGAAACTTTATTACCACTCTTGAACACGACACTTTTCATTCACCTGGGTTGGGAAATCTTTTACCTCACAGTTGACCAAACCACTTTGAAAGTCTTTAACCGGGTTCCGGGGATTAACTTTGAGTTATTCGTCACCAAGCCATCTGTCGTGTCGTTATGTGTTCAAGAGGTCTGCAAGCAAAACTTTCATCTGCAAAATACTTGTCATCCATTTGACCATCCCTGAGTCAGTCCTTACAGCAACATTTCTTCAACTTGAACAATGATTTCGTGTTGCGGGCTTGCCTGCAACGGGTCGCTTTCTATCGACATCGACACATTATCTAGAAAGATGACTTAGGAATCGACAGTACCTTGAAGTCTGCATGCATCAATGGCAGGTTTCTCGCCTTTGACGTCAGTTTACATCATTGACTTTCGATCAAAGGATTCCGTGAAGTGTTCGACATCAAAACATCTATTCACATTTCACGGGTTGTGCTTGGTACTTTGAGAACCATTGACATTACTGGTGGTCTCTCTCACGCTTGTTAACAGTTTACATCATCGACTGGTAATCAAGTGGTTTCTAACATGTTCGACATCAAATCATTTAATCACATGGCTAGAATCGTACCAATTCGGGAAGTAGAAGTGAAGACCCTGGATCTAGTTTCTACCATCCAGGCTGCGAGGAGTTTTGTATTCATTATCTATGTAGACTAATCATAAACAGATGGCTGCGTCCATACTGTGTCTACAAAAGTCTATAAAAATGATGTACTGCAAGATCATTCCTGTATCAGAATAGTTAGTCCATTAGTTAAAGTTTTGAATCTGAGTATGGGAATGCCTACCTCAGTGATGATATAATCTTATACATGTATTTTGTGTTGAAAATTGCAGGTTCCAACCAGGTCATCCACAAGACAATCCTTGAAATGATAAAGCGCTTCACCCTTCCTAGAATTACAAAACCCTAATCTATTCCAGGCTTCGCACTTTAGGGGGCAATCTGTTACACTAAAAAATGTCACCATGACTACTTACAGTTAGTATGGCTCAAATCAACAGTCATGCTACCCTCTTAGGCAAGTCTTATGCCTCTGCTATCCATCTCAAACTCAAAGAAGAGAGAAAGTCTTGTAAAAAATGTGTTTATCTCTGGGGTCGCAGGTTCTCTCTAGCCTTACCTGCGGGGACGCTCACAATGTTCACAAAAGTTGCGTCCTTGGACGCTCTGTATGTTAAGGGACAGGTGCGTCCTTCTGTAAAAGGCAAAATGCGCGAGTTTCATCTTAAAAAAGTTACTTGTGGTTACTTCTAGAACTTTCTAGAGGTCGGTTTGATGAAATGGATGCGCCTCCAGTTGGTTCATGTATCTCTATTAAGGAGGAACTTATCCCATCAATAAGGGAGCTATCCCACCCAAAGAGGGGGATTATCCCATTGATGGTGGACCTGAATAACCTCTTTACAGCACTATAAATAAAGACATTGAGCCAGAGGGAGGGGAGGTTGGAGCTATACATTTTCTTTGGGTAAATGCTGCAGGAATTAGGACTCCCATTTAGAACCTTGTGAGGAGAGATTGTCTTTGCTTGATTCTACTTGGAAGTGGGTGAGCTTTGTCAAAGTAGAGGAAAACCCTTGATGGACCCTGGGAGGAACTTGCACAACACCAAGGCCAGGTTGTAAGAGTTTCTTTGTTTCGTTATTAATACAAACTGGTTTATTTTTCTCAATAGCTTGTGTTAATGAGTTATTTCATGTGTTCCTTGGTCTGCATGTTGAATATATGTTTTATTATATGAAATGCAAGTGCTTGGTAATTGTTTGATTGTTTGTGGTTGCAGGAATTGACTTGAAGGAGGAGCTCATCCGGATCGGCAAGGACGGACTACAACAACAGCGTTTTGGAATAAGGTAAGCCTAAACACTTGTAGTTTTCATGTTTTAAAAGGTATATTTAGAGAAAGATCACTCCATTTTGTCTTGTTTGTCGCTAGAGAGTTTAGACTCCTAGGGAGGTCAGTTGTGTCCGCACAAACGACTTTTTCCGCCACGACAAATTGGCGACTCCACTGGGGAATCCATTAATGAGAAAGTCTTTTCCTTTGTGTGAACTTTGCTCTGAGAAAATCATTTTTATTTTCTGGTTTTTGACTGTGAGAATTAGTATTTGGGTGGCTTAGCTTTAGATTTAGTTAGATTTGGTTTTTCTTAACTTTTCCAGAAGGACGCACCCTCTGAGTACTGCACAGTGCGTCTTTGGACGCGCTGTTGCCGTTTGCACAGAGCGGGCCCGCACCTGTTATAACGGGTTGCCTGCGTCTTCCTGTAAAATTTAGGAAAATTCCATTTTTTGCTTTAATTGCTTTTAGATTTTGATTTTTCTTAGTGTTTTCTGCCCAGATCCTTTAGTACCCTGTCAAAAATTTTCACCTGAACTTGTTTTGTGAGCTTTGAGTGTTTTAGTGGATTTCAACGAAGTTTAGGCCTAGGGTTTGATTTTTGGATAGGTCCTGTAGTGACTTTGACGGTAGAAAGTTGTCCAGCCTTAGATCTCTCTGGTTAGTCAGCCTTCTTAGAAGTCGGGCCTGTCGTAAAGTCTCCTTGTGTGAGCAGCTTGCCATTTAAGTTGTTTTGGGTCAAATTTCGAATTACTTGTTTATAAAGTGTTGATTTCCATTTTACAAAAGAACAAAAAGATTAGAGTTTTGTTTTGACTAGTTTTTGGTTCTGCAATAAGCTAGTCCTTGATTTGATTGTGATCAAGTAAAACACCTTAGAATAATCATTGTTGGTTTTGGCCTCGTTAAGATTGCTTAGAGTAAATTTACCTTTTAGTTTGCTTATGAGTGAATTTTCATAGATTTTAATAGTTGTTAAGATTGATTTTTGGTTATATTAGATTTATTTGCTTTATTAAAAGAAAAATACAAAAACATCTTCTTTAAAAGTCTTGTTTCAAGTAGCTTTTTGTTTTTGAAAGAGAAAAAGAGTTTTTTCGTGCATGTAAAGAGCGGTCATGTTTTTATGCTTGGAAAAGACAAACGAATTGTTTCTTTGATTGTCTTCAATTAAGAAGTTGCTTTTATAAAGATTGCATTCTCTCAACTTTTTAGTTAAGCAATTCATCGAAAAAGTAAAGTAGTGGGTAAATCATCCTAGGTGCATTTTGTAGTGGTTTCGAGTCGAGTCAACACACCACTGGTTTCACTTCCATCACCTTTTGACTTAAGAAACAACCTTAAAAGTAACGCTTAAATTAAAATCAATCTAGTAATTTTTATTTTTCTAGGGCTCTGAAACACCAACATAGCTTAGGCTAGGGTCTTGGAGTAGGTGAGTACTTAACTCTCCAAGACTACAAAACCAAACAGATAGTTTATCTTGAGTAGATTAAATCCAATTGTTTCAGTTACACTCTGGGAAAGCTCCTCTTAAAGGAGAAGCACGAGCTCGTGTCCGAACCAGTGAGGGGATCATTCCCCCTCGTTGGGAACGACGCCAGACAGTACGTATTACAAACGGTAAACCTCGGATTAACCATTGTCGAGGAGCCAGGGGTCACTTATCGGTAAACCTTGGATTATTGTCAAGGAGCCGGTAAGGGGATTGAGCTTGTTACTCTGCCCTTGCGTGCTGTCGGAGTTTAGACTGTTCCCCCAGGTGTAATTGTTGTGATTGGTAACTTTAGTGACCATAATCTTTAGGGTTCTACCGAGGTGACGGTGGAGGGAAGGTCCCACTGTACCTGGAGCAGACGTCGGTTATACTCACTTGGATTTTCCGGGGGTTCACTTCACTTCGAGACGGTTAAAGTGGAGGAACTTGTGCCGGTCTATTCATTAAGCAGGTTGCCGGGGTAACTGTTCCACCCGCCATTTCTGTACTGAATCCTGCGAGGTTGGGCCTAATCACCAACTAGCGCTTTTGGTCCGGAAGACTACTGTTTGTGTTTGGTTTGACGCTCTAGATTCTTTAGGCGTGTGCTTCAAATTTGTTTGCTTCTTTAGAAGACTTTAGGTGGTTTGATTTGAAATTTTTACTTTGTTTTCGTGTGTTGTAGTTAAAAATCTTTAATTGTGGCGGAATTACCGAGACAGTCCCGTAGACTTCGGGGCAAGTCTCCTGAGATTGTTACCGGAATAGATTTGTTAAGAAAACTCCGTAAATCGCGGGGTGAATCTCCTGAAGACATTCCGGGTCAGTAGAAGGGTTAAAGGTCCTTGTAACTCCTCCTAGTGACAGTAGAGTAGGTTCACCTGAAGAAGGAGAATCTTCCTTGGTAGTCCATCCAGATTACCAAAGTTTAGAAACAGGTTACAATCCCGAAACTGTTACAGTTTCCGAGCTTGCTGGTAGTTTTTCATCTGCCAGTGAAACAGGCGAAGAACCTGAAATTTCCGAACCTGTTACTCCAACTTCTAGTGTCCCTGATTCACCGAGAATAGAAAGAATTATCACCGAAAATCTACCTTCTGGTTTGATTGCTATAGAAGAACTTGCTCCAGAAGAAGATATAGGTGTCTCTCACCTTGAAGGTCAACTTACTATTGATCTAAGGGAGCGTGAATCCATCTTTTACAGTCCTCCTAGAAGTACTTCTTGGTACCTTGCGTTAACCAATTTTTTAGACAACTCAGTAGGTTTTTCTACACCTCGTACTCCTTTTCCACCTGGAGGTATTCATACTCCTGTAAATATGTCTGGTCAGTCGTCCGTGTTTACACAAAGTCCTGAATCTTTTTTACACGGCGGTCCTTCTGTTCCCACTGGGTATCAGTCACTTTCTGGTACCTTTGCGGGGGCATCTCCTCAACCCGTTGATCATGGGTTATTTGCTGGAAACAGTGGTAATATACCATTGGGTGTAGGAGACATTTACATGATGTCAGGTTCAGTTCCCGTTTCCCAACCTCAAGGTGGCCAATTACCGCCTGGGGGGCAACCGCAGTTAACGCCTGGGGGGCAACCTCAAGGTACACAAATCGTGTCTGGGGGGCAACCTCAAAGTCAGTATGTACCTATGGTGCAATACTTGCCTCAAGGTCAACCTCAGCCTCAATATGTACCCCAAGGTCAACCTCAGTATCAATATCAACCTCAAGGATGGCAACCTCAAGGATGGCAACCTCAAGGGTATCAACCCCAAGGTTATCAACCTCAAGGGTACCAACCTCAAGGTCAAGGTCAACCCCAGTATCAGTATTTACCTCAAGGTTATCAACCTCAAGGTCAATACTCAAGTCAAGGTTATCAACCGCCTCAAGGTCAGTCATATGTTCCAAGTATGGGAACTGCACCTTACAATTATCAATCCTACCCTCAATCTGGTTATGGATCTCAGTATCCTCAACCTGTTACGGGTCAATACCCTGGAATGTTAGTGTGGGATCCATCACAGGGTCAACAGGTGTTGCAGCCAAGTGTACAGATGGTTCCTCAAGCTGGACAACCCGTAGTTTCTGGTCCAACCCAGCAACCGCAACCTGTCCAGCCAAATGTTCAAACTTCTGTAACTTCGGTAGTTACTCAGCCGTCAATTGCACCTAGTACTCCATCTCAAACGGCTGCTGCAACTACCGCTACATCTACCATACTTACTTCTGGAGTATCGACGGCTCCAGTTTCTACTGTCCCTGTTACCACACCTCAGACATCTTTACCGTTGTCTGGATCTACGATTCAAACCACGGTCCAGATGCCTGTAGGTCAGCCTGGTATAAGTACGGTTGTCACTACTCAACCTCAATTTGTTCAACCTCCGTACCAGGGACAGTACCAACCTGGGCAAGCTGTCCAACAACCGGTTTACCAGTATCAACCGTATCCTGGGTACACTTATCAACAACCTCAACAACCCCAGTACGGTCCGGTTAATCCTGGTTTTCCAGGAGGATATAATATCCCAAATGCGACTCCTGTTCCTAGTTATCCTGGATATCCTCCTCCTGGGGCTGGTATTGTGACCCAGAGTTTTAGAGATCCTAACCGGCAGTTACCGTTTATTGCAACTTTGGATTTACCCGACTTGACGCGCCTAACGAACGATCCAATTCAATATCTTCAGTTCTGGCCGCCAATGCCAAATAAGTTGCCCAGCGATATACCCAAGTTCGAAGGTAAGTCTGGAGAGGATCCGTCCAATCATGTGATGACTTACCACCTCTGGTGTGCTTCGAATTCTATCTCAGATGATTCCATCCGCTTACGTCTTTTCCAGCGTACACTCATTGGTCTCGCGGCCAAGTGGTACATTGAGTTACCACGGGCCTCTTTTTACAACTTTAGCCAGTTAGCTACCTCGTTCTTAACTCACTTTCAGTTGCCGGTCAGATACGATAACGGCACGGAGTTATTAACTTCACTAAAACAATCGACGTCCACGTATATTTCTGATCACATTCATGAGTGGAGACGTCGAAGGAGATTAGTGAAAGTTTTTATCCCGGACCAAATCTTAGCTGAATGGTTTGTCAAATCATTATTACCGAAGATTACTGAAGATGTAGCTAAGGCCGGAGTAGTTACTGAGGAGCAAGTCATTGCTCAGGCACAATACCTTGACTTAGTTTACACTCAGTCGGGTACGTTACACGAGAAGATTCCGGATCTTCCAAAGTCGAATCAAATCGCTGCTGCTCCTTCGGGATCTCATGCCGCTGATGGTATGATTGGTATCGTGACTACGAAGAGCAAGAAGAAGTCTTCCAAGGCTTCAACTACTCCAATTATCACTTTGCCTGATTCTCCGACAGGAGAGTCTTCTCCTGAACTTACCGCCGACATTCACGCTGTAGAGTCATCTACGGCCAAATCAAAAAACGGTGGAAAGAAGAAAGGAAAGAAGAAGGCTAAAGCAGACAAGGCTCCAAAGGAGAAAACTGAAAAGTCGGAAACCAATGACGAAAAACGCAAACCTCGATATCCTTGTCTTATTTGTGAAGAGGATCATTTTACGAGAGATTGCCCTCATCGGGCCGAGGTTGTGAAAATAGTCAAAGGTTCTCCCACTCCTGCTGTGTTAAAGAATCCATTTCCAGAGCAGGAGAATAAGATGATAGGTTCTTCTTCGAATGCCAGTGAAGAACCCATTTTGATGATGTCTCATGTGAGGATTGCGACTCGATCGCAAGATTATGGTAGTAAGGCTCCTGTTGATGGTAAGGAAGCAGAATCTTCTCACTCTAACCCATCAACCTCAGCTCCTGGTTCCGATCCACTACAGATCGAAAAACCTAACCCAGACTTAGTGATTAAGCCGCCCGCCAAGGGTGTACTTCGAAGGTCTGCTTTCAATCCACATGCGAGAGCAGCCCAGAATTACAACATTGTTGAGGACTTAGCTGTTTCACCTTCAGCAATGTCGGCACTCGAAGTGCTGCAATCATGCCCAGCACAACGAAAATTGCTTTTGTCGGCTATCGGAGCTGTCGATGTTCAGGACCCGAACCTAATGATCTTTGATCTAGAAAATAGTACACCACGTCTCCCCCATCAAATGGCTTTCCAAATTCCAGTGATAGTCAAAAACAGGCCTATTCATCGGACTGTGATTGATGAGGGAGCTTCTACGTGTATTATGTCGATTCAATGTTGGAGATCGCTTGGTTCTCCTTCGTTGAACCAATCCCCCACCATCCTTAAGGCCTTTGATGGCCGTGGGTTCCGTCCGTTTGGTATTCTACAAGAATTGCCTATAGGGGTTGAAGGTAAAACCGTTAGTCTGGATGTGGAAGTGGTTGATGCCCCTCTAGACTACAACCTTCTTTTGGGTCGAAGTTGGTCATATGCTATGACAGCGGTCGTTTCATCGGTCTTCAGAGTAATTAAGTTTCCACATAACGGTAAGATCGTGACTATTGATCAGCTGACATACTTTTCATCCGACCCAGCCTCTTCAGAGAGTATCCAGCATGTTGGTAAAACGACAATCCCTTATAGGGACGTTGGTGTAGGTTTAGTTAAGGATTCCGGTTTACTGGGAACTTTTCCTCTCCCTCCACTCAGCGCAGATCCTTCGTTTGCAACAATTCATATGATTACATCAGAAAACATTATTTATGATGATCCTTGGTTGTCCCATCTGACTCTGAGATAGACTCACTCGGTGATGTTATGCCTTTGAGTCCATATGAAATTGCTTATGAAGCTCTCATGTCTTTTACCGACTTTCATTCAACCGAAGTCGACCAAATGAATGTGGTCAGTGAAGAGTCACTTTTCACCTCACCCTTAGAACGGATAACGTTTCCCGAAGTCGTGTCATCTGACGAACAACTTCGCGAAATCCTAAGTGTAGATGATCTACCATGGGAGGATCTCCATCACAGATCTTCGTTTTTACCTAAGGATGATGCATTTGAAAATGATTTTTCATCTATCTTTACCGCTGAATATGTCAAAGACGCTCAGGATCCAACGAAACATTCTGATTCAGAGTTGAATTTAGGGAATATTTCTCGTACTATTCCCATTGATATTTCAGTGAAGCCCGGAATCGAGGAAAACATTCATATAGGTGCCGCATGTACTGAAGAAGAAATCCAAACTTACAAGGCCCTATTCCAAGAATTCCGCGACGTGTTTGCCTGGTCTTACGAGGAAATGCCGGGAATTGATCCTGCCATTGTTGTTCATGAAATAAAGACCTACCCGGATGCTAAACCCGTCCGGCAACGGTTGCGTCAAATTCACCCTCGAAAAGCGGCTGCGATTAAAGCAGAAGTCGAAAAGCTGTTGAAAGCAGGTTTCATTTATCCGATCCCGTTAACGGATTGGGTATCGAATATTGTTCCGGTCAATAAGAAACAAGGAACAATAAGAATCTGTATCGACTATAGGGATATAAATCGAGCTTGTCCAAAAGACAACTATCCTACGCCTTATATCGATCAAATTATTGATGATTGTGCCGGAAGTGAAATGTTTTCCTTCATGGATGGTTTCTCGGGCTATAATCAAATCAATATTCTACCTGCCGACCAACCAAAAACGGCATTCATTTGTCCATGGGGGACATTTGCTTATTGCAAATTACCTTTTGGGCTTAAGAATGCCGGGGCCACTTTTCAACGGGCGATGTCTTATGCATTTCATGACATCAAGCACATTGTGCAACCCTATCTCGATGATTTGCCTGCTCATTCTTTACATCGAGCTGATCACCTTGTCCACCTACGAGCAATCTTTATGAGGTGTAGGCATTATCGAATTCGGTTGAATCCCCACAAGTGTGTTTTCTGTATAGAAACAGGTCGATTGCTGGGATTTGTTGTTTCAAAAGCCGGCATTCGCGTCGATCCCTCGAAAGTCGAGGCTATCATCAAATTGCCTCCTCCTTCGAGTTTGCGCCAACTCCAAAGTTTGCAAGGGAAAGCGAACTTTTTACGCCGATTCATCCCAAACTACGCCGAGGTCACTAAAGGTTTTACACGGTTGTTGAAACAGAACGCACAATTCTTTTGGGACGAGATTGCCCAACAATCTTTTGATGCACTTAAACACGCGTTGACCCATGCACCGTTATTGCATCCTCCCAACTACAACCAGGACTACTTCTTATACCTCGCAGCTTCGCATTCCACCATTGGAATGGTGTTAGTTCAAGAAGATGAATTCGGAGCGGAGCATGTGATATATTATCTTAGTAGGACCTTGAATCCCACTGAGCTAAAATATTCGCATGTGGAGAAATTGGCCCTGGCAGCCGTTCAAGCTGTCCAGCGTTTTCCGTCACTACATTCTTCTCCGCAAAACTACAGTTATTTCGGATTGCAACCCTATGATTTATATTTTGACAAAACAACTGCTAGGGGGCAAGTACTCTAAATGGATTGTTATCCTGCAAGAGTTCGACTTGGAGTTCGAGAAGTCCAAGTCTAAGAAATCCTTAGTTTTTGCGGAATTGATGTGTGATTTCCCGAGTGCTGACACAGAGACTGTGGCAGAGGAGTCCATTGCGGACGAATCTTTGTTTCTTATCAGTACTGTAGATCCGTGGTACGGGGATATAATCATCTATCTCCAAACCCAAACCTTTCGGCCTGAAGCTTCCAAAGCGGAACGTCGAAAAATTCGGTTTCAATCCCAGCCATACAAAATTATTGGAGATACACTTTATCGCCGGGGGGCAGACTTAGTTTTTCGACGTTGTTTAACTCACGAAGAGGCTGAGAGGGTTTTGAATGATTGTCACTCTGGAGCATGTGGCGGTCATATGTCTGGGTATGCCACAGCTCAGAAGGTGTTGCGCGCTGGCTATTTCTGGCCGTCTATGTTTAAAGATTGTATCATTGCAGTCAGGAAGTGCCACAACTGTCAAGTGTTTGATCGCAAGATGCGCGCTCCACCTGCTCCTCTCCACCCTATAATTGCCGTTGGTCCATTCGCCAAATGGGGTATCGACTTTATTACTTGTAACCCTCACTCGGCCGGGGGCATGCGTATATCATCCTTGCGGTTGATTATTTTACTAAGTGGGCCGAGGCGATGCCTACATTCGACGCAAGCGGCAAAACAGCTGCAGTTTTCGTATTCAATCATATCATAACTAGGTTTGGTGTCCCACAAGCAATCATTACTGACCATGGGAGCCATTTTCGAAACGTCATGATGACTGAGCTTACAAGCCAGCTTGGTTTGCGCCACGATAGCTCTACTCCTTATTATCCGCAAGCCAACGGTTTGGTTGAGTCTATCAACAAAGTTCTAGTTATCATGATCCGACGAACCATTGGTGTTCATCGGTCGAATTGGCACAACATGTTATTTTCAGCGCTATGGGCATACCGAACCTCAGTGAAAAATTCAACAGGGTTCACTCCTTTCCAGCTAGTTTATGGCTTAGAAGCTGTGTTACCCATTGAATGCGAAATCCCATCACTTCAAATGGCTGTCGAATTACTTCCAGCTACTTCCGAAGAGGAGAAACGTTTATTGTACTTGGCTAAATTAGATGAGACTCGACGTGACGCTACATTGGCAATCGAGACTCACGCGAAACGAATGAAAGCTCAGTATGATAGAAATGTAACCCCTCGAAGTTTTTCGGAAGGAGACCTAGTACTATTATATGATCAAGCTAACGATAAGCTAGGTGCCGGAAAATTCGTTCCCATGTGGCATGGGCCCTACATTGTAAAGCGAAAGCTAGCAAAAGGGGCTTATGAGCTAGTTGACTTTGATGGGGACTCTTTGGGTAAACCCAGAAATGGACTTTACCTAAAGAGGTATTATGCTTAAATGATGGGTATGGAGAAATTTTTAGATAGGTTAGATTTTCTTTCTAGCTAGCAAGTGTGTTAGTTTAGTCAGTGTGCTTAGCTTAGAGAGTGTGGTTTTTCGTCGTTATTCTGGCTTATCTTGGTTTTACTCTTGATATTGCAGATGTCGACGCCTCTCCAAACATACATTGGATTTGCTGATGGTGCTTGTCGTAGTACACGGAATATCTCTTCCGCAGCTTGGGTTATCTATTCGCCCTCTGACGAGTTAGTTTCTATGCATGGGGTAAGCCTCGGTCAAACAACGAACAACATTGCAGAATACAGTGCAGTGATTGAATTATTATCCGAATCTATTTCATTTGGAATTCGACGTTTGATAGTGAGGTTAGATTCTGAACTTGTTGTATTACAGCTTAATAGAGTTTATGCCATTAGGAATCCTGTGTTATTAAGGTTGTTTTTGAGAGTGCGTCTCTTGGAACGTGAATTTGATTACATTGAATATCAACATATTCCAAGGTCTTTGAATACATTAGCAGATGCAATTGCTTCTCGAATGTTGGACAGACATTTACGATAATCATGCAAGTAAATTTAAAAACATTTCATCACATATGTTAAACAAGATAAGCCGGTAATAGTGATATATATAGATAGAAGTGTGTCAAAAAATATATACATCGTCTTCGATCATAGGTTGAAAACACCTTATGATCGGCAAAATGATAGTACAAAAAGTCAAAATGTCACATGTGACTACAAAAGTGACTAGTCAATCACTGGTGGTGCTCTCTGTATGACACCACTGCGCGGGCTACCTTACGCAAAAATCTCCTAAACGGTCCAGGGACCGCGACTACGAAGCGCTGAAGCCTGATAGGAATGTCATCCATAGTAGTCTCAGGTATATCTGCCGTGAGACGCTCTAGATCATGCTCCAACTCAGCTAGTACTTCTGCAGCCGCGTCCTGTGGGGCCGGTACCGGTGCAGCTGGATGTAGTCTATCAAAAGGCCGGAGGTTGGCTGGACGCTGTGGACCAACATCTGCATTTTGAAAATTTTACTGTTAGTTTTGAGACGATATATATGAAAAATAAAAAAATACATAATTAGAAAACTTGTGAAAATAAAAGTACCTCTGTCATCCCATTGTTCTCCCTGTGGAAGAACCATGTCCGGATCACCTCTAAAATCCACTCCGGCATACGGAAAGTCCTGTATCGAAAAAACCTGGTCCTCTAACCAGTGAAAGTAACTATCTGAGAATCGAACCACTGTCGCACCCTCGTCAGGATGCCGGGCCATCACCGCAACCCATCGTATCAGCTTTGGCTCCCGAGGACCCAAGATATCAACAGTGAGTTGCTGAGGGATCAGCATTGGAACTCTCTCCAAGGCAAAGCTCACGACTAGAGGCCCATATCCAAAAGTCTTTAGTCGTCCGTTCTTTGCCTTGGTCAGTTGGCTCTTCATATGAGCCGACACAGCTTCACACCAGTTGAAAATGGTGCCTTGGTAACAGTCAATTGCCATCCGCATTTGGGATCCGGAAGCAATGTGTAAAGCGGCCGCGCCGCAAATTCTGGTAACCGTGAACGCTATGACTTTGAGTTCCGGCAGAGTGATGTGTTTTATCTCTATGCCTTTTGAATGGTGAGCCCCAGGTGTGCACCACTCGTCGCGGAGACTATCAAGGGATTGGCCACCCGGCCTAGTCCCCGCAAGACTGAGTTGCTCACCTCTGTTCGGCAAGCCAGTGAGAAAGTATACATCCGAGGGCTCTATCTCGAGCTGGTGCCCTCCTATGTAAAAGCATTGTTCTTGAACGTTCCATCGCTCAACCAGCCATTCCAAGAATCTTACCTGGCCCCTCATGCCCGGTATGGTCCAATATTTGTATAATCCGCATGCTCTTAGGGCATCCAGGGAAGGTTGATGATTTATTGCAGCTTCATCATCCTCTACATGCTCTCTTTCTCTCCAATCTAACATGGTTAATGCCCTGCACATCAGAAATAGCAATTAGAAATTGATTTGGGAATTTTTGGTAGTTTTTTGAGGGAGTTGGGGTTTTGAAATGCGCACTTCTCGGAAGACGCACCCCGGCTTTGTAGCACAGGGCGCCCGGACGCGGCTGGCCTGAAGGCGGGCTGCGTCTTCCGACCATTTTCCCGTATGAGAAAAAGTCGGGGGACGCGGGTCACCCGAAGGGCACCTGCGTCCGCCGAGAGGCGCATTCCAAAACCAAAACCCCCCCAAAAAATGAAACTAAGACCTAAAAATTGATTCTAAACGGATAGAAATGCAGAGTAGGATGTGTAAAATACCTGGATAAGACGGCGTTCGATTCCGACGGTCGGATTTTCCGCAGCGACCACGGGAAGTTTCTTGTCAAAAGCTCCTTTTTCAACCTCAACAGTGAAACGGTAAAAATGACATGGTAAAAGGTCTTTTTATAGGTTTTTTGGATGAATTAGTTCATTTTTTACCATGAAAAGATGTTTTTCGATGTATTTTTGCCTATTTTAAACAGGTATGAGTAATGTGTTGCTTTTGTGCAGGACAAAGGGATTTCGAGGGAAATTGTCATTTTTCACAAACAAAAATATCAGAGTCATCTTTTAAGCCCTTTTCTGACTCCTAAAACATGAAAAGATCGCCGAGCGTTTCTTTTACACTCGTTAAAACGGAATTAAAAGACGGTCCCCTTTTAGCTCTTTTCTGACCGCAAAATCAGGAAAAGATTGCCGGGTTTTTGTCGTTTCAAACTCGATAAGGAAATAAAACGACGTGTCCTTGATCGCTTTTTACTTTTCAGGTCAACGACACTATTATGAAAGTACTCCTTGGTCGCAAGATCAAGCGGTTCCCCCAGGTATTATTTTATACTTTTTCGGGCTTGAGGGACACAAATATACGAAAAAGTTCAACGTGGAGTCTCCTTTTGTTTTTTCAGACTCTCTAAAAATGAAAAACGCCGAGTTTCTCCTATACTGGGCTCGTTAAACTTTTACAGTAAAGGACCTGTTCAATTACAAACAGGAACGAACCACTCCTTCCTAGGGTTCGAATTTAAACTAGGTTGGACTCGTCCGAAGGATGAGCTTATAATCAAGCATATGTTATCCTCCTCAAGCTTGTTAAAAATAAAGAGGTACTTGCCAGAAATGGTGGGGGAAAAGAGAGAAGAATGAACCTGTTTGTTACCTTTTGTCTCAAAAGAAACTTTATTACCACTCTTGAACACGACACTTTTCATTCACCTGGGTTGGGAAATCTTTTACCTCACAGTTGACCAAACCACTTTGAAAGTCTTTAACCGGGTTCCGGGGATTAACTTTGAGTTATTCGTCACCAAGCCATCTGTCGTGTCGTTATGTGTTCAAGAGGTCTGCAAGCAAAACTTTCATCTGCAAAATACTTGTCATCCATTTGACCATCCCTGAGTCAGTCCTTACAGCAACATTTCTTCAACTTGAACAATGATTTCGTGTTGCGGGCTTGCCTGCAACGGGTCGCTTTCTATCGACATCGACACATTATCTAGAAAGATGACTTAGGAATCGACAGTACCTTGAAGTCTGCATGCATCAATGGCAGGTTTCTCGCCTTTGACGTCAGTTTACATCATTGACTTTCGATCAAAGGATTCCGTGAAGTGTTCGACATCAAAACATCTATTCACATTTCACGGGTTGTGCTTGGTACTTTGAGAACCATTGACATTACTGGTGGTCTCTCTCACGCTTGTTAACAGTTTACATCATCGACTGGTAATCAAGTGGTTTCTAACATGTTCGACATCAAATCATTTAATCACATGGCTAGAATCGTACCAATTCGGGAAGTAGAAGTGAAGACCCTGGATCTAGTTTCTACCATCCAGGCTGCGAGGAGTTTTGTATTCATTATCTATGTAGACTAATCATAAACAGATGGCTGCGTCCATACTGTGTCTACAAAAGTCTATAAAAAATGATGTACTGCAAGATCATTCCTGTATCAGAATAGTTAGTCCATTAGTTAAAGTTTTGAATCTGAGTATGGGAATGCCTACCTCAGTGATGATATAATCTTATACATGTATTTTGTGTTGAAAATTGCAGGTTCCAACCAGGTCATCCACAAGACAATCCTTGAAATGATAAAGCGCTTCACCCTTCCTAGAATTACAAAACCCTAATCTATTCCAGGCTTCGCACTTTAGGGGGCAATCTGTTACACTAAAAAATGTCACCATGACTACTTACAGTTAGTATGGCTCAAATCAACAGTCATGCTACCCTCTTAGGCAAGTCTTATGCCTCTGCTATCCATCTCAAACTCAAAGAAGAGAGAAAGTCTTGTAAAAAATGTGTTTATCTCTGGGGTCGCAGGTTCTCTCTAGCCTTACCTGCGGGGACGCTCACAATGTTCACAAAAGTTGCGTCCTTGGATGCTCTGTATGTTAAGGGACAGGTGCGTCCTTCTGTAAAAGGCAAAATGCGCGAGTTTCATCTTAAAAAAGTTACTTGTGGTTACTTCTAGAACTTTCTAGAGGTCGGTTTGATGAAATGGATGCGCCTCCAGTTGGTTCATGTATCCCTATTAAGGAGGAACTTATCCCATCAATAAGGGAGCTATCCCACCCAAAGAGGGGAATTATCCCATTGATGGTGGACCTGAATAACCTCTTTACAGCACTATAAATAAAGACATTGAGCCAGAGGGAGGGGAGGTTGAAGCTATACATTTCTAAGGGTAAATGCTGCAGGAATTAGGACTCCCATTTAGAAGCTTGTGAGGAGAGATTGCCATCTTTGCTTGTTCTATTTTGAAGTGGGTGAGCTTTGTCAAAGTAAAGGAAGACTTGTGGACCCTGGAAGGAGCTTGCACAACACCAAGGCTCAGGTTGTAATGGTTCTTTTGATTACCTTTAATGCAAATTGGTCCATTTTTCTCAATAACTTGTTGTTTATGGGTTATTTCATGTACTCCTTGGTCTATATGTTGAATATGCTTTGTTTTATGTTATAATCAGGTGCTATTTAATTGTTTGACTGTTGGTGATTGCAGGTTTTGGAGAAAAGGAGGAGCTCATCCAGATCAACAAAGCTTGGACTTCTACAACAGCATTTGGACAAAGGTAAGAACAAAACACTTGATTTCTCATATCATAATGCATGTTTAGAGAAGGATAGCTCCAGTTTGTTTTGTTTGTCATTAGAATGTCTTAGACTTCTAGGAGAGTTAAAAAACATCTTCTTTAAAAGTCTTGTTTCAAGTAGCTTTTTGTTTTTTAAAGAGGAAAAGAGTTTTTTCGTGCATGTAAAGAGCGGTCATGTTTTTTATGCTTGGAAAAGACAAACGAATTGTTTCTTTGATTGTCTTCAATTAAGAAGTTGCTTTTATAAAGATTGCATTCTCTCAACTTTTTAGTTAAGCAATTCATCGAAAAAGTAAAGTAGTGGGTAAATCATCCTAGGTGCATTTTGTAGTGGTTTCGAGTCGAGTCAACACACCACTGGTTTCACTTCCATCACCTTTTGACTTAAGAAACAACCTTAAAAGTAACGCTTAAATTAAAATCAATCTAGTAATTTTTATTTTTCTAGGGCTCTGAAACACCAACATAGCTTAGGCTAGGGTCTTGGAGTAGGTGAGTACTTAACTCTCCAAGACTACAAAACCAAACAGATAAACTATCTGTTTGGTTTTGTAGTCTTGGAGAGTTAAGTACTCACCTACTCCAAGACCCTAGCCTAAGCTATGTTGGTGTTTCAGAGCCCTAGAAAAATAAAAATTACTAGATTGATTTTAATTTAAGCGTTACTTTTAAGGTTGTTTCTTAAGTCAAAAGGTGATGGAAGTGAAACCAGTGGTGTGTTGACTCGACTCGAAACCACTACAAAATGCACCTAGGATGATTTACCCACTACTTTACTTTTTCGATGAATTGCTTAACTAAAAAGTTGAGAGAATGCAATCTTTATAAAAGCAACTTCTTAATTGAAGACAATCAAAGAAACAATTCGTTTGTCTTTTCCAAGCATAAAAAACATGACCGCTCTTTACAGCACTATAAATAAAGACATTGAGCCAGAGGGAGGGGAGGTTGAAAGCTATACATTTCTAAGGGTAAATGTTGCAGGAATTAGGACTCCCATTTAGAAGCTTGTGAGGAGAGATTTCCATCTTTGCTTGTTCTATTTTGAAGTGGGTGAGCTTTGTCAAAGTAAAGGAAGACTCTTGTGGACCCTGGAAGGAGCTTGCACAACACCAAGGCTCAGGTTGTAATGGTTCCTTTTGATTACCTTTAATGCAAATTGGTCCATTCTTCTCAATAACTTGTTGTTTATGGGTTATTTCATGTACTCCTTGGTCTATATGTTGAATATGCTTTGTTTTATGTTATAATCAGGTGCTATTTAATTGTTTGACTGTTGGTGGTTGCAGGAATTGACTTGAAGGAGGAGCTCATCCGGATCGGCAAGGACGGACTACAACAACAGCGTTTTGGAATAAGGTAAGCCTAAACACTTGTAGTTTTCATGTTTTAAAAGGTATATTTAGAGAAAGATCACTCCATTTTGTCTTGTTTGTCGCTAGAGAGTTTAGACTCCTAGGGAGGTCAGTTGTGTCCGCACAAACGACTTTTTCCGCTACGACAATGATGGATTGTCAGCGGTGGATGAATTTTTGAGCAAATTTGAAAGCACAGTACCAGAATAGCAGTGGTTCGATGCGCTGAAGTGGCCATTGCGTGCAACACCCGCACGATGGTGGGGTACGTATCAAGGAAATTTTGAGGACTGGTGTAGATGTAGAAGGATGATGCACCTATGTGTTGGAAAACCCCAACTTCGAATGCAAGTCAGTCAACAGGGGCAGAACAACTTGCGTGCCCACCTTTCTTGATGGGTACAGACATATGTTGTAAATCCCGCACAAGTGCACACTAGCCCCAAAATAGAGAATTAGAACAAATCACAGTAGCAGGAAAGGCGACGCGCACTACCAAGTATCCACATTGAAGCATTTGATAGGGTGTGCAGAGTACTGAACAAGGTTGACTAGGCAAAATGGACTGATTGGGACCTACACATGCCAGTGGTTCGATGGGCCTACTGGACCCTGTGCAAAACCTTGAACGTGGAGATGATCCCAAAGGTGCAGAACGGAGTGCTAACTGTACTTATGGAAGAAGATCCAAAAAGGAATCTGCACGTACTAGCTCCTGTAGTGGCAGCAGTGCGTGATGGCAAGGAGGAAGAAATCACACATCTATGCGAGGACGAACATCTAAGGATTCAGGAAGCCATCTGGTGAGGGAACCTTAGACTCCGCGAACTTGAAAAGGATCGGGTACGATTGAGGAAGAAAAGCATTTTGATGGACGTTGAGATCACAAGGCTGGAAAACAAGATCGCGCAAGCATGTCTCCTCGAGAAACAAAGGATAATAGGGCCAGATATGGATGATC
Organism: Pinus tabuliformis; assembly: GCA_031772625.1. Lineage (NCBI taxonomy): Eukaryota > Viridiplantae > Streptophyta > Pinopsida > Pinales > Pinaceae > Pinus > Pinus tabuliformis. The sequence goes on from CM062812.1 coordinate 145,958,111, forward strand.
ATACCACTACATTAGATGAGTGTCGCCGAGAATTTATGAATTTGTTGCCATGGATACGATCGTACCTCACCAAATGCAGTAACCAGGGGAGCGCACTACATACAATAGAATGCGCAGCACTTGTTGTCGCAAAGGCAATTGAGGAGTTCCCGTGGACTACACTGAAAGACGAGTTGAAGTCTCGTATAGATGGCATGACCACCTAACTAGTCATAGGGGGCATAGTCTCAGCGCTCCAGGTAGTTTAAATAGAGCGCGTGACTCTAAAAGAGTATTTTTGGGAATTGCACGATAAGGTGGGTGCGTGCAGAATCAGCGTGTCCCAAGACTCACGCCTGCGCATGGGGGGCTGCACTACCACACGGGTAGGCTGGGAAGTGATCATTGGTGTCATTGTTCATGACAGGATGTTCGAGTTAAGGCAAAAGGGAGCGAGTGATGGGCATTTAAGACACGAATTAAGGACAAGATTTGGGACAATCTACCGCCAAGAAAGCATTAATGACTCGAAATTGGGGGGAACGGCCAAATTCAAATTCAAAAGGCGCTATAAAACTCCAAGGGCTAGCCACGAGACAACACTTGTTCATTTGAGATTTGAGCAATTACGTAGAGCACAAAGTGTTGAGCGCCAAGCGATATTTGAGCCCCAAAGTTCGCGAACAACCACAGACAGTTCAAACAGGATGACGACTACCAGGAGAAGTGTGGGTTTTGTAGAAAGTACCGCCGATGAAGCCACATAGAACCCCACGGTGCAGGATGTCCCCAGAGATGCTGGGGATGTGTTGGAAATTCCGAAATCACCTTAGACGCCAAGACCCAAGAAGGATAAGTAGGTAGTGGGACCAGTCCGCATGTCCTCGCAGAATCCACGGTTCGGTAAACTCTCCATGGAAGAAAAGGGCAAGGCTATCACCATTGAGACAAATGATGAGGAGGAGGACCTACAGGCTCTCATTGATGAGATAGAGGCAGCCAAAGACATGGAAGAAGACATCCAGCCGGTGCACATTGCAGTGAAATTGCCCGAGTACGTCCCTCTGCAGAAAGGGAAAGATAAGATACCCAAGGATTTGGATGCTGCTAAGAGCACACTCCAAACCCTGCTCCTCCCTAATGGAATTGTGTTTGAGGGCTCGCCCCTCAGCCGTGTGCCCACAATGAAGTTTGAAGATTGGGACCTCAGAGACAATGAGAAGATCCCACATTTAGAAACTGAGAACCTCATGAAGTAGAGCAAGGATGGGTCAGTTACAACACTAGAGCCGTAGAAATGATTGCGTGGCGTGGAGAAGGCCGGGTTGCTTCATCTACTATGGATTCCAAACTTTCACCATGCACCTATCACAATTTTTGTCATCAGGAAGCTACTTTTCCTGGTGCACGATGGGTACTTATGGCTGGAAGAGCCTATTCCCTTCACGACAGATCTTATCCACAGGATTTCCTGGCTCCCCTATAAGGGAAAGGACCCCACAGAGATAGCCGAAAAAAGCGGAGATTTAGCGCTTATGGAGACCATGAAGAAGAAATAAAAAATAGAAAAGAAAATGAGGGGTTATGCATTCAACAACATTAAAGATAAAGGGGTGTGCGTAGCCACCTAACTCCTGGCTAGGAAGGTAATGAGAAAATGTTGCGGAGATGAGGTACCAGCGCCGGTAGTTGCTCTGGCAGAACAATGCGCCGAGGGGGTCCAATTCAACTAGGCCGAGTTCCTCTACAAGGAGTTCCTAACTAACTGCAAGGAAGCTCAGGAGCAGGGCAAGACCTTCCATTACGCATGGTTGCTCTTGTCTATTTTACTAGTAACAGGAGAACTGCCTAAGGACAGTTAGTTCCCAAATATTGAACAGGACTTACCAGAGGCCACAAAGTACACGTCACTTTAGGCTACTAAGGACGCCACGTGGATCCATGAAACAAAGATCTTCTGGGGGCTCTTGGAGGCGAGCGTCCCTATGTGGATCAATAGGAGGCCACGCCTGTCCCCCACAGTGTACAATAGTCTGCGGAGCTTTACAAACTTCAAGGCAGACATGCATAATGTGTATATCAAGGTGTGTAAGGATCTGGTGCATAATTGGACCAAGATCCCTTCGTCACCATTGATGATGTGATCTTCTTGGTGCTAGAATCATGGCCTCCCAAGTGGCGCACCCTGGATCTGGTGGAGATGGATAGTAAAGTAGCACAAAAGCAGAAGGATGCAACTAAGTTGTGTATCACACAGTTGGCCCAGCAAAGGCGCAATGAATAGTTGGCCGTGGAGGTAAGGGCTCCCCACGAGGTAGCGAAGGCAGCCGCAGAGTAGGCAAAGGTTGTTGGAAAAGCAGTAGCAGCACAGGCAACAAGGGCCACCATGACACAGGAGGAAGAGGGCCAGAGCTTGTCTACAGGATAGGGAGCAGAGGACACAACAGGAGGTGCAGACCTAAGTACAACATCCACACCGCTGAAATGGTCATGCATCACAGAGAGATCGGATCCACAAAAAATGGTCAAGGCATCCAAATTGAACATCGAACCGATTACACTAACAAAATGCAACCTCTACGACATTGGTGACATGGTTCGCGAGGTCACTAGAGAAGTGCTCCAGGAAGCCATATCGAGGCAACGGATTGTGTTGGGGGCCCTAAGGGCGCAAATGCAAGAACTTCATGTGCGACCCTCATAGGAAGGAACAGTAGCCACCTACGGTGCTGTAGGTACATCAGCAGCAGAGCAGCTACTACGCGCAAAGATGGCCAACACTTTAGTGCTACTGGAAGGAGTGCTAACAGTAGAGAATGAGGATGACAGAGCCGCGGTGGGCACGATCAAGGTAATTGGCCTAAATTTGGCTGCCCTTCTGCAAGACACAATGTACCACCTGTAGGATGGCATAACAGCAGAGCTATGCACCAGGGAAGGCAGTGCGATTCAGTTGATGAGTGAGAAGAAGATCAACATCGAACAGATCAGCCTACAGTGGGATGAATTGGGGTCACAAAACCAGTAGATTATGAAGACAGTGGATGAAGGATGTCGGCGAGTCCCAGAATTGTCCATCGCCGCAGACCTACCAATAGAGATGTGGATCCACTATTTGGCAAATGGACTCTGCAACGCGTGTGAGGAAACAACACGAGTGCAACTGGAGCTGAACCTCCAGATTGTTGAGATGGGGATGAAGGCGCAACATTCCACTCCTCTGGAAGTTAAAGAACAGTGCATTAGTGCAATTCAAACAGGACTAGAAGAAATTGGATGGGCTATGCAGGACTGTATCGGTATGTTGGACCAAGCTTTTGACATCCTCACATCCTTGCAAGAATACCCCAACATACAGCGCCTGGAAACAAAGGTGCGCAAACTAAAAGAGCAGTATGATAGTGTAAGGGGAACTACACAGATAGTTGTCCTCACCCAATGGCTGGAAAAGATGCAGCAAGCAAGGGCATTGAAGGAACAGGTGGATGCTACAAGATAGAAAGAGGCACTTCTCAAAGCATGTGTCCAGCCTTGGATTGATGAGGCCTTCACCATTACGGCCAAGATTGAGGGAAAGCTTGCATAGATGCAAGGACTATATGCACTAAGGCAGATAGCAGATCTTCACAAAGAAGCATCGGAAGAGCGCATGCAGCAAGTCCAACAAATAGCAGAACAGTGTGTCGCGAACCTCCAAGCGATACGAGACTAGCTGGAGGGGCTCTGTGCCAAGATCACTGCACCAGTAGAGTGACTCGGGATGAGTCACGATGATTGTGTTGGGGACCGTTTGGGCATGGAACCCCCCCACAACATATTTTGGGGCTCAAAGCCCAAGTTTTGGTCAAAGGTTTTGTAAGACTCTGCAAATTGCGAGCGCAGAGCGTGAAGTATAGGTTAAGTCATAGGGTTGTCCGTCCTAAAATATTGTAATGTAATGAAAAGTCATGTCAGCCTACCCATGGTTCACGGACCATGGGATTGTATAAATAGAGAAAGGCTCTAAGTTGTAGAGGAGAGAGAAAATAATTGGAGAGAAGAATACGAATGGTTTGAGCTTAGAGTAGGATTCTAACTGTATTGGGTCATAGTAGTAGGGAGAGGCTCTACAGCTGAGTGCACAGAGGCCTAGTAGAGTCCGCAGCTGAGTGCGCGGACCCCTGCAACTAAGTGCGCAGGGTGGTGTCGAGTTTGTAAACGGGATTGAAGATTAATAAAGAGAATTTGATTCTTATTTCCGTGTATTTGTTGTACATTGCCTTCTTTACATTTATATTGGTTTATTTATTGTGCGCACTGATATGATTGTTGAATATGCTGTAATAACCATTAATATTACACACACAAGTTAAGTAATCGAGTAATAACAAATTAAATAGAAAGGAACTTGAGTATTATACGAGTTGCGCCCCAAGTATGGCTATGCGGAAACAACATCACAGGTTGCGAAGGAATAACAAGTGCGCGTAGCGACGTGTGGGTAGGGTCAAACCGTGGACCTCTAGAAGCCCATTAGACATCCCCAGGGTGCAGAAACCTGGTTCTAGCACCCTCCCATACTACTTCGGGTGAGACCTTAGTCCGCGCTCCAAAAACTCTTGCCAAAAGGGCCAGTAGTACCGGATTTGCTTGGCTAAATCACCTCTGAACCTGGGTCAGGCCCATACAAGCCAACACATAGGTGACTGACAAGAAAGAAGTGTATGAGGAGATACAAAATCTCCAGTGATCTGAAAATGGGGCACTTAGGCTTCTTATCTAACTTACAAGAACCTCTCCCACTTCCAAAGCTTATTTATTCCCCAGTCTTATTGATTAACCAATGTGGAATTAAATGTGTGCTTGACAATACAGGTGTATGCTTATGTTTTTTTTAGAACTGTTTATGTGCTTTCAATATTCTGTTGTTATGTTGATATAACATATATGTATAATAATAAACAATGCAGCAATAAAACAAAACACACAAAACAACAATTTAATTAGGAGTTCACCCAAAACTCTTGGGCTACATCTCTATGAGCTCTAGTCAACTCAACTAGGCTCTTTGGGATTATGGCAAAGTCCTTTCAAAAATCCCCTGCCTCAACTCCACTATTTTACAGAGAAACAATGGGTTTAGACACCATTTTATCCCTCGATCTTGAAGCTCTCGGCTTTTTGGCTCTTGGCTCTTGCTCTAGCTCCTAGCTCTGGCTCTGGCTCTTGGCTCTGGCTCTAGCTTTGGCTCTAGCTCTTCAGCTCTGGCTCTGGTTCTAGCTCTTTGGCTCTGGCTTCTTTGGCTCTCTACAGCTCCCTAGATTTTCACTTGACCTCCAAGTGACTCCCTCAGCTGCTCTGTGCAGTAGCTTTCGGTCTCTCTCTGCTCTCTCGACTCTGCAACTACTTTCAGCATTCAACTCTCTCTCAATTGAGCTCTCTAGGCTCCTTTGAGGCATTTTCCCAGCTTTTCGGCTTCCCCAACCATTTCCCTGCATTCAATCATCTCTCTGTGCCTCTTCGGCTTCCCTGCTCCTTGTCTGTTCGACTGGCCATCTGGCTCTACGGCTCTGTGGCTTCTAAATGCATCATTGCCTGTAAAAATGCCTGTTGCAGCGTGGCATGATGATCAGGAGTGGTTACTGAAGGAATCAGGGCCGTTTCATGGCGAAATCCCGAAAACTGAGAAAATTGCCTTACACAGAGATTTCCAGAAAATACACTATCGGACGCGTATTCCAGACGTGAAATTGCATTCAATCACCCCTAAATCCCTATCGGGTCCACCATTAGGTGCCATATCGCATCACATTAGTGTATTGGGCAAAATCCCAAATACATAGGAAAACCTTCAAAAACCCGACAAAATCCTTTTTATCGGATTTGAAAATGTATCGCATCGACCCTATAATCATTTCGGGTCTGCCTTTGGCTGCAGTCGCAATCTCCATTGTTGATCTATGGGATATCTGATCCAACAGTCCATATACGATCTCGAGCGGCTTAGGAATACGGAGGTTACCTGCCCAAAAAGGCGGTTTTCCTCTCTCCTCCACCAACCACGCGTCGTTCACTGTATGGGATCGGGCGGAGCCAGCCTAAAACCGCTTTCTGCCTAAGGCTTGCCCAAAATCCCACCTATGGAACTCAAATTTCATTAATCGCGCCTTTATTTCCCCTTCAGGTCTAGTTTTATCGCTTTCGGGCGTTTTCCTTTGTATTTTGGTTTTATAGCGAAAATGAGAAAATACATATAAAATCCCCTTTTACCAGATTTCAAATTTTATGAATTACACTTATGAAATCCGCCAGGTCCGACAATCGCCGATTCGATTTAATCTTGGCCATCCATTCCTCTCGCGATTCGATGGCTGAGATTGCCCATCACGATTGCTATCGTATATCGCGTCACATACGGCCGAGGGGTTTTGTACATCACCGATCAGTGTATCACATGATCGGCGATCGGCGTATTGCATAATCACAATCGCCAAATCTAGGGTCCCGATATCACATATGTGTCTGCCTCTGATCCGATACATCAGGCCAGCAGATCGGAGGTTTCTCCCTTTTCTGCTTATGTCCACTCTTTTGCCCTTCTCCGATGCAATTTCCCTTTATAAGGGTTTTTTTTTTTTTTTTTTGCCATTTTAGGGGATTTTGCCTCTTTTTCTAAAGAACAAAGGGAAACTTCTTTTGGTGATAACTTCTACATCCTAAGTCCATTTTTTCCCATTCAAGTTGCAGTAGATTCAGAACGAAAGATCTCTACAATGGGGCTATGTCCAGGAACTTCCTTAGACTTTCATTTTCCTCAATGAGGAACACTTAGACTTAGAAGTCTATCCAAAATCCATTTTGGATCATGCCTTCCCACTAAAAGAACTTTTATTCTCCATAAGACTGATATACTGATTTGAACAGTACCTGAGAGAAACAACACCCTCTTCTTCCTCCTTGCCTTCCTATAGAACTTTTTCTGAAATGGTCATAGAAGGTGGTTTGAACTTCTTTGCCTTGATCATTGATCCAAGGTGGCTCAAACAAATGTGAAGTTCATCTGCTCCACAAAACTTTCATTTGTACCTGTTTGAAAAGTTGTCAACAACAATAAAAACACAGACAACAACTGGATGGCCTAAACTCCTGCTTCAACAAAAGAAACAGATTTTCACATCTTGTGAACACCTCCATGTCTTACATCTACATACAAATGATGGACTAGATAACAAGCCCACAAAACATGCCTTTAAACAAATGACTCTTCAAGTCAAGCATGTAGAAAAAGACGATTAGGACTCTTTTCAAAAGATGCAACACTTCATTATTATCTCCATCTTGGAGACCAAGTTAACTTCTCCCAAGTCAACATTGCATCACATGCATGTCAAATCAATCAACCCTACAAGTTAATTACACATACATGTTCAAAACAAGGAAATCATCAACATCCCTATGTTCATGCATCTCCTGCTCATGCATGCATCTCATACTTCAACTTCCACTTAAGCACACTGTACTTTCGAATCTGAAATGAAATATAATGTAGATGCATCAATAGACATGCAATCTAAATCAAATAAGAACTCTAACCATTTCTTACCAATCCTTTTCAAAGGTACTACCTTTATATGCACATCAGCATCATCATGTGAATCATCCTGAGACACATCGTTCATGGAATCTTCCTTTCCATTTCTACCATCTTCTCTTTCCACTTTCTTCAACTTTGGTGGAAGTATTGTTGGTTTCAGTGTCCAACATTTTTCAGCAAGATGTCCTTGCTTATGCAGTAAGTGCACTACATGTGCATCCTCTTGACAGCGTGATTTGCCTTGTCCAATGGACCTTTGGCTTCTTGCTTCTTTTCCTTCAAAATTTTTTTGTATGTGTCCATTCTCTTCCAACATCTAGAAATATTATGGTTATCCAACCCACAAAAGGAACATGCAATTATTTTCCCATACATATGTGGAAATTTATCATGCTTTGCACAATCAAAAGGAAAATGTTTAGAACCAGATTTATACCTGCCTCTTTCACCTTTATTGCCTTCATGAGGAGGTGAAGCAAATGAAGAAGTGGCTCCATTTGGAACATCGTCGCTCTCTTCAAGGCTGTCAAAGTTTCCACAACTCTCTGGTTCAGGTGTGTAATTCTGAACACTTGGATCCTGCAAATGATGTTTCAAGCCATTGCATTCCTCCTGAATACAATCTTCACACTCTGTATTGCAACCCCTTCTTGGAGTTGTTTTAATGGCCTTCATGGTAGCTTTGGAACTTTCTCCATAAGCTTTTCCATAGCCAAGACCCAAATACTTAGGCCTTTCCTCAATTATTATTGGCTCAACAATACCTTGTGCATGTCTACCCAAGCCTTTTCCTTCATAGCCCATCTTGGACATTAGCTTGGAACCTATGCCTTTGGTATGTTTTTCAAAAGAACCAATATAAGCATTCTTAGAGGAATTTGAAGAAAAACTAGAATGTCTTACCTCTTCTTCAAGTTGATATTTGACCAAGGCTTCTTTGGCAACAAAGAGTTGTGCCTCCAACTTATGCATCCTTTTCAGGTTCATATTTGCAATATGAAGTTGCCTCCTCATTTCCTGCAGTCTGTTGGAAAGCAACTGCTTCTCTTCCTTCATGGAATTCAGCTACTTTCTAAATATGCTACTCTTCCTTCCATCCTCATACATTTCCCTCACCATATCCATCATGATGAACAAGTCTTGCTTCAAGTCTCCATCATAGAGTCTTGTGATGAAGGAGGAATTTGAGGATTCACTTGTAGAAGTTGTCATTATACCACTGAACAAAAGAACTTTAAACAAGCTTAATAAAGAGATTATTTAAGAAACCTTTTGCAACAAACATTTTGTGCTTCAAGGATTTCTTTGAGGTCCTTTTGACTAGAAGAATGCCTTCAGCCCTTCTTGTCCTTCCTAGACTAAGCTATCCATAGCTTTCCCTTCACCTCTGCAAAACAAGCATACAATCAACCTTTGACTGTTTAAACACCTTTCAAACAAGCAATCTTTTCTCTGTCAATCAAGCATTCTAATATAACCTTCTTTGAAGGTCGATTTAATCAATCTCAAGCTCTGATACCACCTGATCTGAAAATGGGGCACTTAGGCTTCTTGTCTAACTTACAAGAACATCTCCCACTTCCAAAGCTTATTTATTCCCAAGTCTTATTGATTAACCAATGCAAAAATAAATGTGTGCTTGAAAATATAGGTGTATGCTTATGTCTGACTTAGAACTGTTTATGTGCTTTTAATATTCCATTGTTATGTTGATACAACATATATGTATAACAATAAACAATGTAGCAATAAAAAAAAACACACAGAACAACAATTTAATTAGGAGTTCACCCAAAACTCTTGGGATACGTCTCTGTGAGCTCTAGTCAACTCAACTAGGCTCTCTGGGATTATGGAAAAGTCCTTTATACAAGACCTTGGCTCAACTCCACTGTCTTACATAGAAACAATGGGTTTAGACACCATTTTATCCCTGGCTCTTGAAGCTCTCGTCTTTCTGGCTCTCGGCTCTCGCTCTGGCTCCTGGATCTGGCTCTGGCTTTGGCTCCTGGCTCTAGCTCTGGCTCTTGGCTCTAGCTCTCAGCTCTAGCTCTCAGCTCCGGCTCTGGCTCTTGGCTCCAGCTTTTAGCTCTGGCTCTAGCTCTTCGGCTCTGGCTTCTTTGGCTCTCTACAGCTCCCTGGCTTTTCACTTGACCTCCAAGTGACTCCCTCAGCTGCTTTGTGCAGTAGCTTTCAGTCTCCCTCTACTCTCTCAACTCTACAACTGCTTTCAACATTTTTCTCTCTCTCAATTGAGCTCTCTAGGCTCCTTTGAGACATTTTACCTGCTTTTCGACTTCCTCAGTCGTTTCCCTGCATTCAATCATCTCTCTGTGCCTCTTCGAATTCCCTACTCCTTGTCTGTCTGACTGGCCATCTGGATCTGTAGCTTTGTGGCTTCTAAATGCATCATTGCCTGTAAAAATGCCTGTTATAGCATGGCATGATGATTAGGAGCGGTTACTGAAGGAATCGAGGTCGTTTCATGGCGAAATCCTGAAAACTAAGAAAATTGCCTTACACAAAGATTTCCGGAAAATACACTATCAGACGCGTATTCCGGACGTGAAATTGCATTCAATCGCCCCTAAATCCCTATCGGGTCTGCCATTAGGCGCCATATCACATCGCATTAGTGTATTGGGAAAAATCCCAAATACACGGGAAAACCTTCAAAAACCCGACAAAATCCTTTTTATCGGATTTGAAAATGTATCGCATCCACCCTATAATCATTTTAGGTCTGCCTTTGGCTGTAGTCGCAATATCCACTGTTGATCTGCGGGATCTCTGATCCAATGGTCCATATACGATCTCGGGCGGCTTAGGGATACAGAGGTTACCCACCCAAAAAGGTGGTTTTCCTCTCTCCTCTGCCAGCCATGTGTCGTTCACTGTATGGGATCGGACGGAGCCAGCCTAAAACCGCTTTCTGCCTAAGGCTCGCCTGAAATCCCGCCTACAGAACTCAAATTTCATTAATCGTGCCTTTATTTCCCCTTCAGGTTCGGTTTTATCACTTTCAGGCATTTTCCTTTGTATTTTGCTTTTATAGTGGAAATGTGAAAATACACAGAAAATCCCCTTTTACTGGATTTCAAATTTTATGAATTGCGTTTATGAAATCTATCGGGTCCAGCAATCACCAATCCAATTTAATCCTGGTTGTCCATTCCTCTCGTTATCCGACGGCTGAGATTGCCCATCGCGATCGCTATCGCATATCGTGTCGCATACGGCCCAGGGTTTTTGTACATCGCCGATCCGATCATCGGTGATCACCATATCACATGACCAATGATCAACGTATCGCATGATCACAATTGCCATATCCAGGGTCCCGATATCACATATGTGTCTGCCTCCGATCTGATACATCGGGTCAATGGATTAGAGGTTTCTCCCTTTTTTACTTAAGTCTGCTCTTTTTCCATTCTCCGATGTGGTTTCCCTTTATAAGGGTTTTTTTTTTCCATTTTAGGGGATTTTTCCTCTTTTCTAAAGAACAAAGGGAAAATTATTTTGGTGATAACTTCTGCATCCTAAGTCCATTTTTTCCCATTCAAGTTGCAATAGATTCATAACAAAAAGATATCTGTAATGGGGCTATGTCCAGGAACTTTCTCTGACTTTCATTTTCCTCAGTGAGGAACACTTAGACTTGGGAGTCTATCCAAAATCCATTTTGGATCATCTAGTCTGGGGGAATGTAGAGTTCGAAGATTGTCTTACCATGACATCCGTTTTTGCCAAATATTCCTCTCTTTTCCTATATATTTACCATCTAAATAAATCCATATCCACCAAGTTTTGATGAAGGTATTCAATAATATGTCTTCTTATTCATGTTTGACTTCATAACCTATTGTTTTGTTAACTAATGCAATTGGCTACCGAATCAGTCCATTTCCGCAGCTAATCCAGATTTCTGTAGATGTCTCCCTTGTTTGCAATGTTTAGAAGCTCCAGGTCAGCAGAAAAAGATGTATATGGATAGAGAATGGTTTCCTCGTGGATCCCTTCATATCCCCTTGAAACTGTTCATTAAGATAAGTACGGGAGATCACGGTCAAACCCCAAATCAACTGCAGGATTATCACCAAAACAAAATATGAGTACAATCGAAATCTTATAGATTTGCTTTCGGAATAGAGAATCAAAGGTTTAGTGATATAGTTTAGATAATATAAATATATTAGGCTTAAATTACTCATGTTGTTATGCCAGAGACCTGTTATAAAACTTATGGCTACACTATGATTTGGTGCATGCTGGATGATGTAATTTTGAAACAGTTTGTGAATTTCGTTTGCCAGCAATAGAATTGGTTTTGTGTGTATGTGTTGCATTGATTGGATATTATGAACTAATCTGTGGAGGGACCCTACAAGCAGTGACAGGTCTTAACCAATTGCAATTTGATTTCTTTTCATTCCTTGAATACTCTGTTTTGTGTGGAAATGCAACATAATGAATTCGCCAATGAATCATTATTTGCATAAGTATTTTCATCTGCTTCATACCTAGTTTAGTCTGTTATTTGAATTTCTTTATACCTGGTACAACATGGTTACTTCATTTTCTTATTATCTAGCATAGTTCAAGTGTGTTTACTTCATAGTATAGATGTTGTTTGAAATATCTTGTTTGAATGAAAATTGAATAAGTAAAAGTGTGAGAGTTTTATCCTAAACAATTGAGTTCAGACTATATTTCTTCACAATTGATAGAATAGATTTATTTTTTCACTTAGTGAATTAGAAGCTACAGCATAAAGATTCAAGACCAAAAACCCCAAAACAATCCAACACAAGTAGAAGTTAGAAGCACTCTCATATCATCCATAAACTAATTCAATAGAAACTAACTCTTAAGAAATTAGCTGATAACTTTAGAGATTGAGACATTAATATAATCAACGACACCACCTCCATATTAATCTTAAGTTTAGGCCCTAACAAGAACATAATGACATAAGGAATAACTTCTAGCACACATAGTGCATCTGTACTTCATCAGTCTATGCACCCTGGTTGACAATTTATGATTGACAATTTAAAGACATTAAATTGGACAAACATAAGCCACTCATGCAAGAAAGGAAGAAGTTTGGTTGCAGAGATTGTATTCAAGTATGGGGTTTTTACATCAACGTATAAGGATAGACTGTGACAGCCAAAGTACAATTTTCTTGGCAAAGAGCCCTACTTATCATTCAAAGACAAAGAACATTGATGTTAAGTATCACTTTGTGAGGGATATGGTTGAGGAAAAAGGGTGTTGTTGGTAAAGGTGGACACTTAGAAGAATGTTACAGATGCATTGACGAAGTCTTTGAGCACTGAGAAGTTTTATTGGTATAGATAAAAAATGGGTGTTGCAAGGTTGGACCAATGACCATTCTCTCCTATGACCACTTGTGTGGAAAAGAAGACAACAAGTGGGAGAATGTTGGGTGTGTGTTGTATTCTTTCCACGACTAGTCACAAGCATGGGGGGTCACAAAGGGGGGAGACAACACCCCATGTTTGTTGTGTTGGGCGTAGAAAGGGGGTCATATAGGGAGGCAGCCCCCGTTCAGGGGGTAGTATCCCCCCTGTAAAGGGTCTAGGGCAACACCCCGAAAAAAATATTTTGGACTCTATATTATGTGGGAAGACCTACCCATGGTTTTGTGCATGGATTTGACACATGGTTTTGGGCATGATGTTTTTCTTCCCATGGTATCTTGTATATCCGGTCTAGGGAAATATGATTATGTTCTAATCCAGGGTTAATGGATTGGGGTTTATGAATGTTTTGGCATGTATATATATGTATTATAAAACTGAAAGGAACATAATGAAAAATCAATCTAGTAGTCTCGGTTTGGAATCCAGCAGAAAATCTCTATGTATTTGTTTTGTGTTTCTCACCATTGTATAATTTATGTTTTTAATAATTCATTTGTAGGTAATTTTTGTACAAGGTTAAAACCTATATATCTGTGATGGATTCAGTATAAGATTTAGTGATTGATTCATTGTTACAGTGATTTATATTCAGGTATCTATAATTTGAGATCTGTAAGTAGGTATTCTTCAGGGGAAATGTGTACATATGCGGGTATGGTTCTGAACAATAGCGTATACATTCTGACATATGTTTGACCAGGGTTTGCAGTGACAACATTTGTCTTCTGTGATGAACAATACATGGTAGGGTATGCTAATGAATGGTTTTACATTTATTTTGATCTTATATTGATTGGTTTGAACTAGTTGCATTCGTTGATTAAGCTTCAATGATTGATTTGATGATTCACTTGGTTCAGTGATTGGGTAATTTGATTCAATGATTGGTTTCAGAATTGTTACTTGGTTTTAGCTTAATTATGAAAGTAGATCCAGTATGAAATATTATGGAAAGTGGTCCACCCTTCCAATAGGAGACTGTAAACAAAGTCAAGGGGTTGAAGCTCCCTTCCAATAGGTGCTGGAAAATGACAGAAGGTTGTAGCCTTCTACAGGTGGGTGAATGCATATTGGTTAGAGTCTGCAATAGTAAAATATTGTAAGAATTTTTTCTTTTCATAAAAAAAATAAAGGGACGACATCAGCAATGGTTTTTTCCTACATTGAGTTTCCAACTAAAAATCCTAATCTTCATGTGTGTTGATGGTCTTTCTTCTTCTTATTGCTCATGATTATTGTTTAATTGATGAATAATGAAGTAATGATGCATTGATTAAAGTTTAACATATTATTTATCTAGATATACGCGGTTTTCCTTAATAATAGTCACGTACATACGCTAGTTTCCTTTATAACAATAGCATACACAAATCAAAATAAGAAATTGGAAATTTGAAGTGAGTAAAATACTGATTCAACCCCCCCTCCCCCCTAGTATTTTTCCTAACACAATTTGTCATTTTGTTGCCAATATAACCATTTCTAAAAAATAGGTTCACTAATTTGGTCTAACTAGGACAATTTGGCCATTCATTGGGTACCACATGGCACCGTTTGATTCAGGCACAAGGCCCGACGGTAGTAGGCCATGTCAACTTCCTCTAAACTTAGCGAGTTGCCCCCAAATAATGAGGTTTTTCCAAAATTATCCATAACTAAAGACTCTTCCATTTTTATCTGAGGTCCGCAAAATTTAGTCATTGTTTTAGAAGGACTACCAAACTGGCGCTACTCCAAATTTAACTGGTGACCTGGTAAATATGTCATTTTTTCCCATTTTGACTATAAATTTTAATGGAATAACTTCCACATTCAGACTCGGATTGAGGCATCGTTTGTGTCAATGGAATCTTGGAGACAAGTTGTTTGTTCTTACGCTAATTTCACTAAGATTTGAAGACTTTGATTTTTGGTCCATTAGGGAGCCACCTTCATTACTTCATGCCCGAAGGCCCCAACTGCATGGATTCACTCAGTTTCAAACTCGCCCTCCAACTTGAACTTAGATTATTGATATATCCCTTGTAATCGAGTAATGACTCACAACTACAATAATACCCCTGCTCTGAAGAGGTCGTTGAATTATTTTTTCTCGGTGTCACATATAACGACCATACACAAGGTTTCAAACACTTTTTAATTTTGTTATGGCTTCATGCTCAAAGTCTATTCTTCAAAGATTACAACAAATTTTCCTCTACATCACCCTCTAAAGGAGCATTAATATGGCGTGGAATTGTAGTACTTAATTATACAAGGGAATCCACATAGGAACTGGGATGTTACATTTATAGAATTATTGTTTAGGAAACCAGAGTTTTCATAGTGTAGTCCCATGGGAATACAAACATCCATGCACAACCCCCTCTCATCCTATAGATTACTCAATCAAGACGTTGAACACACATAGAGGATGTATAGGAAACCATAATTTAATTACATATTTTAAACAATACATTTACACAAAATTCTATAGCCTCTCTACTTGAGAAACAATTACTTTGTTCCTTCCTCTTGTCCATTCAAGGACTACCTCCATTTTTCCAAAATTGGCTTCGAACTTATCTCGATACCATACTGACAAAAAAATCTCTCTCTTTTCACTTCTCCTCCTACACGATCTTGAATTCCTACCTACTAGGCTCATTTCCATTTCTACCCCCTAGCCTAGAATTTCAAAACATTTCACATATATACAAATCAAAAATTCAGAGCCTCCTACCAGAGAGACCTCCCAAATACCTACACCTACCCATCCCTAGAATCTGCCTCAACAAACTAGGATACATAAGCATACTGAATTGATTACAACTGTCCCTATTCTAACTCTATAACAATTTGACTATGACTGATTACATTTGGGAAGGCCCAATTGGACCGCCTTAGTAAACAAAGTAACAACTTATGGCCCTAGATTAATATGCAATTAAGACACTTGTTTCAGGATTAAAATTCTACAAATATGAGGAATTTTACATGGCTACTTTGTGAAACTAAAGAAATGAAATCTCCTAGGGCAAGATGCAACTGCATCAAACTCCCCAAGTGAAAGAATATATATGACCTCTCGATCATAGTTCTTGAATGAAATTGTTCCTCATGGGTCCCGTATGAAATTTTGTTGTTGTCTCTAGGATTATTTCCATTGTATTCTAGATATATCTCCTAGCTTTCCAAGATCCCACACTTCATGTTGTCTATGGTCCTGGGCTTGTCTCAACTATTTTTTTGCTTCACTAGGGTCTCATACCTTGTTTTGTTGTGGTTTGTTCACTCCACTATTTAAATATTTTGTATTTAATCTTGTCCCATAATTGGCTATCTTTGTTTCTAGCATCCATTCGCCATCTTCCAATTGTAAATACTCCACAAGGATTGTGTACCATTGTATGATTGCTTCTATTATGCAGTCTCACACATATATACCGTTAGCAACCTTCGTGTTTGCAACAAGGTAGAACTACTCCCTTTCTGTCAACTATTCCAACACTTCTCCACCAGTTATTTATTTTATTTGGATCTCCTCTTCTTGGGGTTTTTCATAATTCCTATAGATTTCTCCTCCCTTTGAGTTAGTCACCAAGTATTGTCCACTATCAACTAAGACCACCTTTCCTTAGAGAAAAATTACCATCTCTTTACATTCATGGACGGTCTTCTCAACTCTGTATGTTGTAATATTCCATCCTCTACAACTCTATCTTAGCTCCACACTCTCTTCATATTCATGGATGGTCTACTCAAATCTACATGTTGTAATCTTCCATCCTCTACAACTCTATTTTAGGTCCACATTGTTATGTGTAGGAATTGAAAGAAGTATTTCATTAATATTTAGGGTAGATGGTTTCCATGCCAACCCTTCCACTGGTCCCATGGAAGGTTGTTTATTTTCCCTTCCAAACTTCTCAATTCTAGTCACATTTGCACATACATCAAACATGTCACGGAAAACATCTTCTCCTTTTGGGATTTCTTTGGAAATTCCATATTTCTCTACCTCTTCATGTTTATGAGCTCCTCCTTGAATTCTCTTCTCATCTCCACAATATAATTGCTTACTTTGCACAATTCTTTGTACGTTTGTATCCAACTATGCCTTGGTCTACTCCTCCTTGAGGTACTTCTATGCACCCTTCTTCATGACCATCCTCATAAGTCAGTTTTCTTCTTTTCCTAATTTTATGAGACAATGAGGCATCCTATGCCTTTATGATGGATTCTTGGTTGTCTTCTCATTCTTTATTCATTTTTTGCTTCCCTTGGATTAGCCAAAATGCACCAAAATGAGATTTTGTTGTTAGCTCCTCCTCCACCATCTTTACATTGATTGAGTCCACATATCTACAAAACATGTGCTCTCCATTATTTTCCCAATTTCCATAGGTATTTAATCCATGAAAAAAAATTTTCCAAGGAGATCCATAAATCATTCAATAAGAGAAGACACAAACATTCTAATATACCTCTAAGTGTACTCTTCCTCTCGCGTACTTGAAGAGTTTTTTCCTGAGCTCCTTTATGTCCTTCTTCCATGTTGTCTTCATGAGATAACTCTGCATCTTGTTCCTCTATGACAGTTCTTTGAGATTGTTCATCTTCTTAATAATCTTCCTCCCACTATTCTTCATGACAGTAACTCAACTTCTCTCGAGGTTCTACATCCTCCATAACTTCTGGCACCTATTCAACTTCATGACACTCAGTACTTGAAAATTAAAACTTAAGAAAATAGTTATCTAGAAATATATTTATTTCTTCCTCCTCATCTGATGTTACTGACATCCTCTCTTTGTGCATCATCATTCTATCATAGTATTGACCCTTTCTCTAGTTCAAAAATTGAACATTTTCTCCTTCACACCCATTCCTCATAAGTTCCTTCACCTTCAATGAAGTACCTAAGCTATGCTTCAACCTATTTTCTAGTAGAGGCCATTTCACCTTGTTCTTTCATAATACCTAACCTTCTGTTTAGGCTTATTCCCTTTTTTATAATAGTCGTAACATCATGTTAACTCTCTCCTTTAAATCATCCATTTCATGGTTAAATTCCTCTTTACTCATTCTTCTCCCTATGCTATCCACTCTAGTAGTTTTCTCCTCTTCATCATGGCTTGCACCTAGACCTTGTTTATGACCAACACTGGTCATATTCTTCTCCCTTTGTATGAGATTTTCCTTGCATTGTGAGCTACCAACTAGCCTCCCCAAGACACCTCACTAAGCACTTTCCTCCAGGATTTGGTATTTTAGTATCAGAGTCCTCCTTCTTCAAGACTTTTCAAGCCTCCCTGCTCTCTTAGTTGTTTCTTCTTTGCTCACCTCTATTGGAAATTCTACCCACAATCACAACTGTGAAATTAAATTTGACATCTTCTTCCCAACCGTAGCTGGAAGTTATCCTCCTCACTTTTATAACCTTCACTGGAATATCACTCTCCTTATGCAACTTCTTTGTTGCAGGTCCTTTGCCACAATCCTCTGTCATCCTGTTGTTGCCTAGTATACTCCAATGATATGTTAATATCCTTCCTCTTTTGAGATCTTGGTATCTCATATTTTTCACATTTTGAAATCGGTTGGGGTTCCTTCCTTCTTTTCTCCCATATCTCTTCCTTGCTAGAATCTCTTTATCTATGCTATGCTATAAGTCTTTAGGTTTAAACCCTCTCCTCTGCCATCTCTTCCATCAGTTGGCATGCTTATCTAAGACTTCATCGGTCTCTTTCATGAGAAACTTCCTTTTCTCTTTCTATTTTGTATTTCACCTTGTATCACTCCTATATTTAGCTCTACTCCTACGAGCTATCTCCTTCGACTCTTTGTATGGGAAACCTTCTTCCTTAATCTTTATTATCGCTGCTCTTGTTTTCTTTACTGAGTTTTTTCTTCTGGAATTTACATTGGAATGGATGCAAAAAAATCTCAGCCTTTGATACCACTTGACACAGTGGAATGTGATATCTTCAATCTATCAACCAATTCCTTGATTCCTAGGATTATCAAAAAATGATATATGAAAATAATCGAACTCTTACCCTATTTCCCCTCCTCATTGGAACATCTTTTACAAACGTCCTTTATTTTTGTTGCTTTGTCCTTAGCCTTGGATTTATGAATATAATAAGATTTAACTGGAACCTTGTCCCATCCACTTCTTGAATTTTCACTTGGATGAAGGGTGGTCATCGATCGGGGTTTGTTCGTCTTCCCAGGTTGCACACTTGGATGATTCAGGCCTTACCTACCAATTATTGCTAGTTGGGGGTCAGGGCTCAGCTACCAAGTTTCACACCCATCCAATCCAAGCACTGACCAGCCGAATGTCTCGACTCCACTTAAGTACTAAACCAAAGCTTCCACAATCCCAAACTTGCTTGGTTATTCTTCCTGCTTATTTTAAATTCTTGGAGTTGGCTTGAATAGTCCTTTTTTTCTTGAATTTTCTCCTCTCTTCAAGATCGAAGGCCCCGAATTCATGGATTCACTCTGTTTGGAACTCACCCTCCAAATCAAAATCCACTTATTGATATATCCCTTGCATTCGGGTAATGACTCACTACTACAATAACACACTTACTTTGAAGAGTTCACTATATTTTTCTTCTTAGTGTCAAAAGTAACGCCCATATGCGGGATTTCAAACACTTTTTCAATTTGGTATGGCTTCACATTCAAAGCCTACTCTTTGGGGATTACAATGAATTTTCCTCTACACATCCCTCTATAGGAGCATCAATATGGTGTGGAAGTGAAGTATTTAATTATACATAGGAATCCACACAGAAACTGGGATGTTACATACATATAATGATCATTTCGCAACTAGAGTTTTGAGAGTGTAGTCCCATGGGAATACATACATCCATGCACAACCCCCTTTCATCCTATAGATTGCTCAATAAAGAAATTGAGCATGCACAGAGGAAGTATATGAAACCATAATTCAATTATATATTTTGAAAAATACATTACATAGAAATCCACAGTATCTCTACTCGAGCAGTCATTGCACTATTCCTTCCTCTAGTTCATTCAAGCACTACCTTCATTTTGAAGAAATAAACTTCGAACTTATCTTAATACCAAAATATCAAAATAGAATCTCTCTTTTCAACACTCCTCCTACATGAGATCGAATTCCTACCTACTAGACCCTTTTCCATTTCTACCCCCTTGCCTAGACTTTCAAAACATTTCATATATATATATATATATATATACAAATCAAACAAAGAGAGTCTCCTACCAAAGAGACCTCCTGAATACCTACACCTACCCAGCTGTAATCCTCCTCGACAAACTGGGATACATAAGCATATTGAACTCATTACACTTGTCCCTATTCTAAATCTATAACAATTTGACTGCGACTAGTTACAATTGGGAAGGCCCAATTGCCTCCCCACAGCAAACAAACTAACAAGCTTGTAAAAATTTTGGTGAAAATTCCATGTAATAAAAGTTAATCAAGGAAAAATAATAACCACGATTGATGGGACACTTATTCCAAGCTGCATGTTGGGAAAAAAATCCTAGTGGGTGTTCATTCGGTTTGTTATGGCTAAGGAAATTGGCAAAGGCAAAGGAAAATGATTTGGAAAGGAAAAATGGAATTTTTGGCACATTTATTTATGAAAATAATGGAAATTAGGAGAAAATAAAGGTGAAAGGTCACAAGTTGCACGTGAGGAGGAAAATGAAGGAAAATAATGGAAAATGAAGAAAATAGAGGCCTAATTGATAAAAAGGATTTGAGGATCAGTTTGTAACCTTTTGTTAGTTCAGTTTTGGAGCTCTCTCATTATTCTCTCTCTCTCACTCTTGGACACTTAGATTTTTCTTGGATAACTTTCGCATTGGATCAAGAAAGGAAACGAAGGTAAGAGGAAGGAGGGAGCAAGCATGGAAGAGCAAGATCAAGTAGCTACAAAAGTATTCTTTACATGTATCAATTTTCATGTGTATTTTCCTTGCTAGATTTTGCATTCATGGTATTGCATGTGATTATTTTGTTGTTATGGCATGGGTTTTTCCAGGTGTGACAATTTTTTCAGCCTAGCCTTGCCATTTCTAGATAGCCATGATGCGATGGGGTTCTCATATTTTGGTTGAGCTGGATTTTCGAATGGATTCGAAGTTGAGTGAGGTGGTTCATTGAATGATAGAACACATGGGCGTAGTAATCCCAGGTTGGCATATGTAGTAAGTCCTAGAGAGTGTGTCTTGATTTAGGGCCTAGTGATTTGGTGTGGATTGCAATAAATCCTTAGAGACTAGGAGACAGGAAAATTCTTCACGGTGTAGGTGGAGGAATCCAGTAGCATCCATGCTTGTTTGGCCTAGTGATTGGGTGGAGGTCATGGTAAAGCATGTTATTGCATGTTTATTGTGTTGGCTTAGTGATCTAGGATGGATTACAATAAAGCCTGGTTTCTATTGATGAGGGTGAGGTGGTTATCCTCGGAATTTTGTAGTTGGTTCTTTTGGTTTTAGTCCCACATTCATGCTTGGAATGTGGCATGGGGTGAATGGTTGAAGAGAGATCTGAATCATCCATTCTATGGGTACATTTTGGGTACATTTTTGGATCCTACATACCATTATATCAGATCGAGATAGCAGGTTCCTACGCACATTTTGGTCAAGCCTCTAGACACTATTGGACACCAAGCTCACCAAGTCGATTTCCTTCCATCCCTAGATTGTTAACCAGAGAGAGGTCGTCAATAGGATGATAGTGCACATACTCCACATGTACGACTCCAAGCATCCTCAAACCTAGGATGAGAGTCTTCCATATGTACAACACAGTTATAACAAAGCTCTCCATAGCTTAACTGGTCTCAATCCCTTTTAAGTGGGTCTAGGACTTCAACCATGGTGTCTGATTGATGTTTCCATGCCTCATGCGACTACATAGACAAAATCCACACACGCGTTGTCCGAGGCTGATAAAGTAACTAGATTTATTGAATTCATCCAACACATCCGCCAATAGGTTCATGAAATCTTAGAGAATTCAAATGCCAAGTGCAAGCAACAACATGATCAACATCAGGTGCCACACAAGTTTCAGGTGGGCAACAAAGTTTGGTTGCATTTGCAGAAAGAACCCCTTACCGAAGCCCATCGGAAGCTCAGACCACTCTGATATGGTCCTTACACCATTACCAATGTGGTAGGAGATAATGCTTTTGAGCTCATCATTCCCCCATTCCTTGGCCTACACCTAATGTTCAATGTGGACCACCATCGACCATACTTCCCACCATTATTGGACACATCAGACATTGCATAACAGCTCACACCAACAAAGTTAAACTCAGACTACATGGAACATACCAAAACTAATCAAATTATGGACACATAGGTCAAGAACACTCGCCAGTAGAAGATCCAACCATATTGGGTTGTTAAAGCTGGCCAACTCCTGCAACAAGGCAAGTGGCTCACCAGGGACCAAGTTCAGCAAAATTTTCCCCATCTCATGGAGGCACTCAATGCAATGGGGACCATTGTATCCTCAGGGGGGAGGACTAATTTAGGTGGATTTTGGTGGCCATCCGCCTTTTCCACTTGGACCCCCATCATTGTCTCTTTCAAATTTTCAGTTTCCCAAACTGTAGCACAATTTAATATTTTTGGCATTTTTTTAGGTCTTAAAGATCTGGAGCTGTTTTGAGGCCCTAAATGACTTTTTTTGGAAAACCAAGGAAAGCATGGGTCTTTGAGCCATGTTGGCCACTCAAAAGTTTTATTCAATGGATAGATCTTTCTAATGAGGTATTGTGCGCATCAAATGGAGATCATATGCCAAAGTTTCGACCTCGAGAAGTTGATGTACCAATTTACCCAAATAGGGCCCATAGTTTTGGCACTTCATCTCCTAGGGTTATGTTTTTGGATGTTTAGGGTTTTCCATTGTTTCTCAATAATAAATAGGCCTTCTAGCCTCATTGTAACACATTTCGGAGGCATGTAGCTGCCACATCTTTTCTGAGAGGTAAGCTACCATCACCCGAGCTAGTCTTATTTCCATTCTGTTTGTAAGCATATTTCAGTATTTGATATTAATGAAATGAAGAATTATTTATGTTTCATCTCTATATTTATGGTTATATCTGTAATTTGTTGTGTTTCTGTTTAACTTTGAATCATTGGTATTAGAGCAGTCTTCTCTTTCTCTGTTTTTCTTTGCATGTCCCCAATGAGTTCGAGATATAAGCAGTTAGGGCTCAAACTGGTCAAACCTTTGCAACACGAGCATCACAAATCCCAATGGCCTCCCATGGCGAAAGAGAAAAAATATGAAGGGGCAAGAGATCCTTTCAAAATATTGCTCAAAGAAGCCTTCGAGTGATAGAGGAACGTGATGATAAACAACTTTTCCCAGATCGTTCAGTAGCTACCCAAGGGCGACACATCTCCTTCTAGCAGCTACTCTGGAAGTGCCACACCCTTTAAGGTACAAGTTAACTTTGACATGCCCATATTTGAGGTTCAGATAGATGCAGATGCCATAGATAAATGGTTAAATATGCTAGAAGGATATTTCTTGTTCATGATTTTTCTAGTCAGGAAAATATTACTTTTACACTTCTCAAAGGTGCCCCCAAGTCAAGCACTAGTGGGAAAGCTACTATGAGAAGAAGGATGAAAGTACACCCTCACTATTTTCGGTTGCACCCACTTGGAGTTTGTTCTAGGATGTCATCAAGGACCAATACTACCCTATCAGGAGCTATGAGGATAAAGACATAAAGTGGACCATGGTGTGGTAGGGAAGGGATCAAGACATGTCGTAGTTTACCAATGTTTTTCATACCCTTCACATGAAATTGGGTATCAAGGATTCTGAGAAAACTTTGGTACTCAAATATTGCGGCTACCTACACAGGTACATCCAGGATGAGATGGAGTTCCTGGACATCGCCTTGCTCGGAATGACGTACTGATACGCTGTCAATATTGAGAAAACGTTTAAATAGAAAAAGAGATACTTTGGATCTGTGAATCTGAAGCAAGGTAAAGGCACCCCAAACCGCAGAGTAAAGGGAAAAGCTAAGGTGGGGCGACCCAGGATAACCTGCCAAAGCTGCAAGCAAAGAACAACACCACGAAGACAAAGAAGGACATGGGAAAGTGGTGTGAGTTCCATAAGAGCTCCACTCACAACATAAGTGAGTGTCGGGCCAAGCAGTCACTAGTTTCCGAGCTGAAGGCTTCTGAGTCAGATGCATGTTCCAACTCGGAGTCAGAACTCGACAAGGGGAATGATAAAGTGGATTAGATCATTGACACAAATCTTAATGCCATTATGGCCACCACCAAGATCCAGAGGATTGAGCCTGAAGGTCTAGAGGAGGGGGAACACCTATTCCACTCATAGATGTGGGTGAAGGGTTCTCCATTGCAGTTCATTGTCGACAACAGGAGCCAAAAGAACCTCATTTCAGCATAGGTCATGACGCGGTTGGGCCTACCAACTATAGCATATCCATAGTCATAAACCATCGGGTGGCTTCACCAGGGAAAATATATCTGCATCAGCCAGTTGTGTCACCTTCCCTACAACATCAAGCCCTTCACAGATGAGGTACAGTGTTATGTTGCTCCTCTTGAAGTTTGTGATGTATTATAAGGAAAACCATACTTATGGAAGCGACATGTTGTATATGAGTCTAGACCCCTCTCTGTTATTATTTCTTTGCATTGTAAGTTATGAAGGATACTGTAAGTAGCCCCACCCACTGCCATCTCTTTGATCTCTACTAAGCAATGTAGGAAGATCATCTCCCAGATTGGGAAATTTGTTTTCTTTCTGGTTCACTCTTAAAGTAAAGGGAAGATCATAGCCATATCCATGGCTCCCAGGAAGGGTTCCTCAACGTAGAAAAAATAGGTGGATATAGTCATGGAAGAATACAAGGACATCTTCTCTTCACTCATAGGGGTACCTTGCACTGTTAGGTCAAACATTCAATCAATCTGACTCCTAGAGCACCTCTACCCAATGGGTCTATATATCATCAAACCATTCTGGAAAATCAAGAGATCAAGTAGAAAATCTAGGAGTTTCTGCAAAAATGGCACATCCAACCAAGTTCCTTGCTTTGTGGGAGCTCGATTGTACTTGTACAGAAGAAGAATGGGACTTAGAGGCTCTACATTGATTATCGGGCACTAAACAAAATCACTCTTAGGAACATGTATCCAATCCCATGGATTGATGACCTTCTAGACCAACTCAAGGGGGCCATGTATTTTAGCAAGATCAATCTGAAGTCTCGCTATCACCAGGTTCCAATAGATCCCACATATGCAATATTGCCTTCAAATCCAAGGAAGGAATTTTTTAATGGTTGGTTATGCCCTTCAGGTTGAAAAATGTCGTGACTACTTTTATGAGGCTAATGGATGAAATCTTGTAGCCCTTCACTAACTAATTCATGGTTGTTTATCTGGACGACATCCTCATCTTCATCCAAGGTTGGGAAGAACACTTGCAACACATTTGGTAGGTCCTTCAAACCCTTCGGAAGCACAAACAATGTACCAACTTGGAGAAATGTACCTTTGGCATGAGCCAAGTCCAATATTTGGGTTACATCATAGATGAGCATGGCGTTCATGTGGATCTGACTAAGATCCAAGTCATTCGAGATTGGCCAACCTCTAACGGAGCTTTGTAGCTTTTTGGGCCTTGCAAATTTTTATTGGAGGTTCGTGTTGGGATTCTCCTGTATCACTTGGCCTTTGCGTCAGATTACTAAGGGCGGGGAAAAATAAAAGTTTTCCTGGTCTGAGTACCAATAGAAGGCATTCGTTGAGTTAAAGCACCAACTCTACTCTACACCGGTACTCACATTGGCAGACCTACAACAACCATTTGAAATTGAGACAGATGCCTCATACTATGTTATTGGTGCAGTCCTGTTTCCGAGAAAACTAGTGTCGATTTGAACTACTAGTCCCACTAAGATGGGTAGCTATCTTAGAAACAAACAATCAAAGCAATTTGAGATTTCCTTTAGGTGTAATAGATAAGAGGGAAGAAAAGGGGACCAACCTAGATCTTCCGCTTTGATCCTTGCTTGATTTCTCTGTCCCTTGATAGAATTTGCCACTCCTCTCCTACTTGTCCCGCTTTAAAGAGTACCTGTAGAGTCAATTTAACAGAAAACCATCAAATCATCTCTATCTAAAACATCCTAAACAATCCAGAATTAGAAACACATTGACCATACAATTACATTCATAAACAATAAGATTCACAAATACACAATTATATGGAGGAAAACTCAAAGAACTTTATTAATAGTAGAAGAGAGGATTACAACCCAGCTGTCTGATCCAACATCATCCTCCCAACATAGAAGCCCTCTTCACCTCATGAAAATCAAGATCACCCAACAATACAATGTCTCTTCTCACAGATAAACCGACAACACTTCCTTACAAATTACAACATTCCAGCCTCCAGATCTCTCAGATGAGGGATCCATTTATAGATGTCTTGCAAGGGTGTGAGTCAGCTCTGGGTTTTTGATTAGTGTCATTCCACTGATAGTTCTTGGTTCCACTTGGAGATTTCATTGATCTATTACTCATCCCTGGGCGAATTCGGAGAGGCAAGTGTCTTGGGAGAAGTTTCTGGAAGATTCCATGAGATTCTACTTAGCAAATTGTCTCTTCCATTTGTCTATTCTCGCTCATCGCACCCTACAGAAGGCCATTTCAATATGCAATGCAACTGGCTCGTGTGGTAGCAGTATGCATTGCACCTTGACCATGGAGCAGTCAGTATGGTCCAATTTTGGCCAGTTCTGAGTGGTTTTTCAAGTGGAACTTCTAGGAAATGATGTGATCAGTTGACCATAATCCTTTAGCGTATGAAACAAAACTTTTAGGGACTAAAGAGCCCTTGGTTTATGGACATATGAGTTTCGGGTTGCATTGCCCAAATATGTCTATAACAAGTCCTCACGCATCACGGGCATCCAGTGGCCTATCATAGTGAGACACTTTCCTATACAATTCAGAAGTACCCCACTTATCATAAAGAGATGTATTCCAATGTGCAGGTTTGCGGGAAATGGAAGCATTACATTATGGGGAAGGAAATAGTCATCCAACTGATCACCAACCTCTTTAGTTTATACAAACACAAGGGAATTTGCAGAATGATTGCCATCAGAAGTGGTCTACATATCTGCAACAATTCCACTTGAACATTAAATACAAAAAGGGAAACACCAATAATGTTGCAAACTACCTCATTTGGCCCCCAATTGCAGCATTGACTACTGTTCTCAACTCTTGTGGCCACGAGACCTTTGGATGGCTGCAACTATACAAAAATGATCCAAAGTTTGCCTCCACATACCAGATGCTAGTAGATGGAAAGAAAGTTCCTGATTTCCACCTCCAGGACGCATTATTATGCTACCTGGGCCACCTTTGTGTTCCTTCAAGTGAGCGTGCCAAGCTAATTTTGGAGGTGCACTAAAGTCGGGTCGCGGGACACTTTGGTGTGGAGAAAACTATGGTTGTACTACAAAAGTACTTTTATTGGCCCAAATTCTGACTAGATGTTGAGAAATATATCAAATCATGCACTGTCTGCACCATTGCAAGCCAACCATCAAGAAGCAAGGCATGTACACTCCTCTTCCTACTCCCATCCAACCATGGGAATCCATATCGATGGACTATATGCCTAGCCTCCCTTCTACCAAGCATGGTAATTACTGTATATTTGTCTTTGTGGACAAATTTTCTAAGATGGCTATATTGGCAGCCTCCAACAAGAGTATCATGGTAGAGGAAACTGCCAAACTCTTCTTTGAATGAGTATGTGTACATTTTGGGATCCTTCAAATCATTATATCAAATTGGGAAAGCAAGTTCCTGATCACATTATGGTCAAGCCTCTAGGCACTAATTGTTATGAAACCAGCTCAAGAAAAGATAGAAAAGATAGATCAACGCCTTAGAATTCAGCCTCTTCGAGGGGGCAACCTCCTTTACATTACATAAATGAACAATTCTTGGATGATACAAATGAAAAGACCTCCTTTCTATATATAGGAGTCTAAGGGGTTATAACATAATCAGAGCCGACATAACAATAATAATGTAAGGGCACAATAATAACAATAGTGGGCTTCTATGGGGCACAATAGTAACAATATGGGCACTACATGGGTACATCAATATACTAAGTGGGTTATACTAATAACAATAAGGGGTTACACTAGTAGTATAGGGGCCTAACATGCCCCTCTCCTTCAAAAAGCGTTGTCCTCAACGCTTGAGTAGTTCTTGATGCTTCTATATAAAATTCTTGTACTCCCATGTGGAATATTCAGCGGGTAAGTTCTTCCACTTGATGAGATACTCTGAAATTGATCGATTTCGTAGATGTCGGGTTCTTGTTTCTGTGACTGCTCCAGGTTCCAATATGATTTTTCCTTCCTCTTCAATTTTTGGCAATATTGCTTGAATTGGGATCTTTTGCAACTTTTGAATAAGTGGCCATACTTCTTTGTCCTTCTTCCATTCATCCCTTGCTTCGTTTATCCAATTTGGTTGGATAATATAAATAGCACAAAACAATGCTTCCACATCCTCATCCTTGAAGAGTCTTCCCATTCGGTAAGGTCGCCCTTTTTTAAGTGCGTGTAGTATTGCCAACATTTCCTTCTCATAAATAGCTTGCTTGAGTTGTAGCAGTAAAAATACCCAATCACCTACAACAAAACATTTTTCACTACGATGTTGATCTACCTGTTGTTTCGTTTGATTTTGCACCAAAGTGGCGTTATCCTTTAAAATTTGGAGAACTTGCTGTTGATGCTCGATGTGATCTTTCTCTGCTTGAACCTTTTTCTTCTTGATATGTCCTTCTATCTTTTGAGGAGTGGTAATTTCTTCCAGTCCTTTACAAGATATGGTCGGATTCATTTCTTGATGCTCGATGTGATCTTTCACTTCTTGAACATTTTTCTTCTTGATGTGTCCTTCTATCTTGATAGTTTGAGGAGTGGTAATTTCGTCCATTGAATTACAAGATATGGTTGGATTCATTTCTTCTTTCTCGATGTGATCTTTCACTTCCTGCACCTTTTTCTTCTTGATATGTCCTTCTATCTTGAGAGTTTGAGGAGTGGTAATTCTTGCCAATACTTTACAAGATATGGTCTGATTCATTTCTTCTTTCTCTGGGGTGGTGTCCTGGCGTATATCCTCTTCTTTTGATGTTTCTTGATCCTTTTCTTCCTCCTCTTTATATTCTATGTAAAATAATTTCTTCTCAGCAAACCTATGACCTTTAGTGCATTTTCTATCACAATTGTAACAAAGCCCTTTTTCTCTTTTTTCTTCCAATTGTTGTGGTGTAACCCTTGTAGGTTGTGGAAGGCTGGGAGAAACAACACTTCCATCTTTATAGTTGTGAGGGGTATGCTTCCTGGTTTCCATAATTTTGCTTTCCATTATGTCACAAAGCCCTTTTACTCTTTCCAATTGTTGCGGTGTTTCTCTAAAGAAGGTGTTGCTCTTTGTATCCTCATAATGTGCTATCATTTCCTCCGTGAAAATTGACCACGTAACAAGTTTTTTACAAGAACAAAGCCCTTCATACCATAAAAATTGATCTGGTTCTAAATATGAAGATGCAATACATACCTTTTGTAACAGTTGTACACCATGTAGATCAAAATATTGCTCCATCTAAAGTATCCAATTTACCAGATCCTTGCCATCAAACTTCCTCATCTTGCTTTTTCTTGATTTTAGGAGCTCGACCTTGAAACAACTGTAACTCTGTACTTTTAGATCTTTAAGTTCTGAAATTGTGAACTATAGTAGCCCTCTGTGTCCTCTTTCCAATGCCACCAGTCTGATCCAAATTGGATTCTCTAAGAAAGAGTTATGCACAATCTCCCAAGATGACCTGATTATAGACCTTTCCAGAAGAGCGAAATTGTATGAGTGCCACGTGTCACTGTTTCAACCTTTGGATCTGAAAAATGTATACAAGAAACTACCATCCTTCCTCTTTCTTTACCTTCTTATGAAATTTCAATCTGATCCCTAGAGAGAAAGTTATGACGATTTTCCCCAGGTCACCAGTTTTGAATGTAATTCTGGAGTCTGCAAAGGACCAACTTCCTCAGATCATATCTCCACAAATATCACATGAAAATCTCTGAAATTTGGACCCAAGGTTCAGCGCAATTTCTTCTCAAATAGGTTTTTTTGCGACTTCTGAAACGTCACAGAAAAAAAGTTATAGCGAAAATTCCACAATGACCTGTTTGGAGCAGCAAAACCCTAGAATCCAAAGCTCTGATACCAAATGTTATGAAACCAGCTCAAGAAAAGATAGAAAAGATAGATCAACGCCTTAGAATTCACCCTCTTCGAGGGGGCAACCTCCTTTACATTACATAAATGAACAATTCTTGGATGATACAAATGAAAAGACCTCCTTTCTATATATAGGAGTCTAAGGGGTTATAACATAATCAGAGCCGACATAACAATAATAATGTAAGGGCACAATAATAAAAATAGTGGGCTTCTATGGGGCACAATAGTAACAATATGGGCACTACATGGGTACATCAATATAATAAGTGGGTTATACTAATAACAATAAGGGGTTACACTAGTAGTATAGGGGCCATGGGAATCCATATCGATGGACTATATGCCTAGCCTCCCTTCTACCAAGCATGGTAATGACTGTATATTTGTCTTTGTGGACAAATTTTCTAAGATGGCTATATTGGCAGCCTCCAACAAGAGTATCATGGTAGAGGAAACTGCCAAACTCTTCTTTGAATGAGTATGTGTACATTTTGGGATCCTTCAAATCATTATATCAAATTGGGAAAGCAGGTTCCTGAGCACATTATGGTCAAGCCTCTAGACACTAATGGACACCAAGCACACCAAGTCAACTGCCTTCCATCCCCAGACTAATGGCCAAACGGAAGTCGTTAATAGGATGATAGTGCACATACTCCACATGTACAACTCCAAGCATCCTCAAACCTGGGATGAGAGTCTTCCATATGTACATCATAGTTGTAACAGAACTCTCCATAACTCAACTAGTCGCAGTCCCTTTCAAGTGGGTCTAGGATTTCAACCATTGTGTCTGATTGATGTTTCCATGACTCATGCAACTACACAGACAGAATCCATACATGTATTGTCTAAGGCTGATAAAGCAATCAAATTTATTTAACGCATCCAACACATATTCTAGCAAGCTCACGACATCTTGGAGAAGTAAAATGCCAAGTACAATCAGCAACATGATCAACATCGAGTGCCACACAAGTTTCAGGGGGGCGACAAAGTTTGGTCACATTTGCAAAAATAACACATTACCAGAGCCCAAAAAAAGCTCAAACCACTCTGATATGGTCCTTACACCATTACCAAGGTGGTGGGAGATAATTATTTTGAGCTTAGCATTCCCCCACGATTCCTTGGCCTGCACCTAGTGTTCAATGTGGACTGCCTTTGACCATACTTCACACCATTACTAGGCACATCAAACATTGCAGAACAGCTCACACCAACAGGGTTAAACCCAGACTACATGGAACAAGCCACGGTTGATCATATTATGGACACACAGGTCAAGAACAATAGCTAGCAGAAGATCCAACTATATCGGGTTGTCAATGTTGGCCAACTCCTAGACCAAGGCAAGTGGCTCACCAGGGACAAAGTTCAGTAGAAGTTTCCCCGTCTCATGGAGGCACTAAATGCAATGGGGACAATTTCTTCCTAAGGGGGGAGGACTTATCCAGGTGGATGTTGGTGGCCACCAGCCTATTCCACTTGGACCCCCACCACTGTCTCTTTCAATTTTTAGTTTCCTTAATTGTAGCACAATTTACTATTTTTTGCAGTTTTTTGGGTCCTAAAATTCTGGAGCCATTTTGAAGCCCTAAATTTGTATTCCTTGGATATATATTTCTAACGAGGTATTTTGCGCATCAAACGGAGATTGTATGTCAAAGTTCCAACCTCGGGAAGTTGGTGTAATAATTTACCCAAACATGGCCCATAGCTTTCACGCTTCATCTCCTAGGTTTATGTTTTTGGATGTTTAGGGTTTTCCATTGTTTCTCAATAATAAATTGGCCTTCAAGCCTCATTGTAACACAACTTAGAGGCATGTAGTCGCCAAATCTCTTCTCAGAGATAAGCTACCATTTCCCGAGCAAGTCTTATTTTCATTCTGTTTGTAAGCATATTTCAGTATCTGATAGTAATGAAATGAAGTATTATATATTTTGTATATTTGTATTTATGGTTATATCTGTAATTTGTTGGTTTCTTGTTTAAGTTCAGATCAATATGGGGGTCAAGTGGTCTAAAACCTCAGTGGGACCCAGGGGCTAGCTATGTAAGTGGTTGGGATGGTTCTTGGGACTCTTGTAGCTGATGTGGAAGGTCTGTATGTTATGTTTCCATCGATTGCACTTCCTTAAGGTCACATAGGAGGTTGAATCTAATCATAGTAGCCTCTCTTCACATATTTACCTGGTTGGACGGGTACTTGGGTAGATGTGGGAGGAGGGTGTTACCAATCTATTGGCCTAGATTAATCTAGAATTAGGACACCTGTCTCAGCATTAAAATTCTACAAATATGAGGAATTTTACATGACCACCTTGTGAAACTAAAGAAATAAAATTTCCTAGAGAAAGATGCTCCTGCATTAGAGAGTGGAAATGCTTAGTGGTTTATGATTAGTTATAAAGAATGGTGGGTATCTTTCTAAATATAGTGACTCACGGACCTCTTGACTATATTCCAAGATATTCAAGACATGAAAGAGAATCGTGAAAGAGAATTTATCATGCAAGAAAGAATGATAATGATATTAGATATTGAAATTTTCATTAAAACTCCTTAACTATAATCAAACTAATATTATATATCAAAAATTGCAAATAAAGTTCTAAACCTTATACAAATCCATAATTATATAGAGTTTCTTATTGTACAAGCCTACTCTTTAAATATTGTGAATAACAAAGAACACTACTCTAGAGCTAATAGAATTAATAGATAGAAAAGGATTATGAAAAACAAATATAATTAATAAATAGAAAATGATTGTGGAAAAGAAATAAATGTACATAAATTGAGAATGAAATAAGTTTTGCACATGAATGAATTGTCTAGTAATTTTTTGGTCTTCAATCAATAAAGTTACCCCAGTGAGCTCTCAAGATACTCAGTTATATGCAATAACAAATCCAAGGATTGTGGAAAACAAAGAAATGTACATAAACTAAGTAAGAAATAAGTTTTGCACATGAGTGAATCCTCTAGTAATTTCTTGGTTTGAGTCAATAAAGTGACCCATTGAGCTCACAAGATGAATATAGGCCTTAACAAATCCAACGATTGTGGAAAAGAAATAAATGTACATAAACTGAGAAGGAAATAAGTTTTTCACATGGGTGATTCATCTACTAATTTCTTGGTCCTCAATCAATAAAGTGACTCATTGAGCTCTCAAGATGGTCAGCTATAGGCCATAACAAATCCAACATTGTCTTTTTTAATTTTGACTTTTTATGTTAATTGAATTTTAAATTTCTTCTTTCTTTAATACAACTACATTCTAAATATAGAAAACATGGTTAATAAACTAGACATTTTATATGCTTGGTGTTCTAATTATTAAAAAAAAAATACAATAATTTATATAGAGCTTGATGTAGGTTTTAACCCTATACAGAAATTACCTTCAAACGAATTCTTAAGACATAAAAATAAACAATGGCGAGACCATAAAACAAATATACACAGAGATTTTCCCCTGGATCCCAAAACCAAGACTACGAGAATGATTGTTATTTATATTCCTTTCAATCTTACAATGCATATATATACATGCTGAAGCATTCATAAACTGCAATCCATAACCCTGGATTAGAACATAACCATAGTTCCCTTGACCGTATCTACAAAATACCATGGGCAGAAAACCATCATGCCCAAAACCATGTGTAAAACCCATGCACAAAACCATGGGTTAGTCTGCCCCCCATCCTTGGGTCCACCCAACTATTGTTGGGTCTGCATAAAAAATGTTTTCGCAAGGCATTGCCCCAAACCCAGTGTAGGGGGGCTACCGCCCACTACAAACATCGCACCCCCCCGCGTTGTGTCAAACGCAACGTACAAAGTCTAAATCTAGTCGTGGAAATAATATAACACACCCAACACTTGAGTGGGCCTAATGGTTAAGAGCGTGTGTTTCCTCCTAAGAGGTCACAGATTCAAAACCAAGGGAGGTAGAGTATGTATACCTCCGTAGACATAGCAGTCAAATTGTTGTGCAAAGGTGGGTCCCTTGTCCCACAAACAAGGGGGTTTCATACACCAATTTGGTGTCTGGCTTAACTGTTACCTTAAATTGGATATTAATAATATAATTCCTGCACCATAAACATTGGCTCAATACTTACCTTAAAATTAGATAATAATAATATCATTTCTACACCACAAACATTGACTCAATACTTAATTGTTTGAAATTTAAAGTGAGTTCTGAAAAATTATTTAAACTAGGCTTATTTCAACCCTTTTCACATCATCATCAAGCGTCCAACTTTGATATTTCAAGACAAACATCCTCTTCTTGTAGCCTTCTCAATGTCTCAAGGGAAGCCAACCAAGAGCCATGACCTTGAACCACACATGTCAATCTTAGTGTTCACTTTATGACAATTTGTTCTTGAGGTCTTCCACTTTCCTGCACAACGCAATGTCACATGCTTTAGATTCATATTAATATATTCTCTTTGGAATAATTGAGCAATTGATTTTAGAATATTTTCAATTTTTGATAAATAAATCAATTAATTTCACTAAAGTTAATCAATTTTCTTAAATACTTTTAAATCTACCCCCCATATATATATATATATATATATATATATTCTTAAATATACCATCAAAATAAAAATACCTCGTTGAAATTGACTCATTTACATCCACAAACTTAAAGCTAAGCTTTTGACTCATTTACATCCACAAATTTAAAGCTAAGCTTTATGTATGACTAGGCAGACATCCGTCCCTCAGCGGAGCTCATGCAATGTACCCTGTAATCCATATTTCCAACTAATCGTGTCCTCAACTATCAGAATATCCCCATCATATTTTCAGTGGAACATGAAAAACTTTCTGCAATGTTTATCCGAGTGAAGAAAACAGTGAGTGCTATATATATATACACACATATATACACATTTCTACTCATTACATAGGCTGCTATATTCCCACCACTTGGATTAGGAATAGCAGTTCCAATCCGAAAATATGCAGAATCATTACTACGCAAAATATGTAGAATTAATGGAGAGAAAACATCGTGAAAATATTCTAAAACACACACAAGGCAAATAGTTCTTTTCTCTGTTGAATAATGTAATCTCTTGGGTGAAGTAGTGCAACTAGTTCTTTTCTCTGTTGAATAATGTAATCTCATAAGATGAGGAAGACGTTAAGGAGAGATTTAATGAGAGCCTCATAGACTATATGAAGAGTCCAGGCCAAAAAAAGTAGTTAAAAAATGTGTGGTGGTAGAGGAACAAAATGGGTTAGAAAGAAGTATGATTTTAATATTGATGTTTTGTGTATGGTGGCAGGTCACAAGGATGAAAAATAATGAAATCATTTATAATTGTCTAAATGACAGGAGAATGGTGAAATACCTTTCAAAGCATGGAAGGAAGACAATTTAAAATCTGTCATAAAAGAAGATCATAAAACATTGTCTCATGCATTAAGGCAACCAAAAGGAGATCCGTATGTACCAAGAGGAATTGGTGATGAAGGAAACAAAAGAGGCTAGATGGCCTCATACTTTTAAAACTAATGAATTGTATGTGAATGTAGGCTTGGCAAGTCAAGAGCATGGATAGATTTTCCAAAAGAAAGAAAAAGATGCAAGAAGTGTTTCTAAAAAATAGAGGCAAGAAGATTTTTTTTTTTTCATGAGGACAAACGAAGGGAGCTCTGTAACCAATTAATAGGGGTTGTTAAGATAACAAACTAGAATGAGTTGGCTAGTAGCCAGGCTAAATGTGAAGGGAAATTATTTACGATGTTATGAAAGTAAACAAAGTTGAAGGACAACCACTAAGAGTTGTTATAAACAAAAGTGCAGATGAGGAGGAAAAACACATAAGAGAGGAGGGACATCATCCTACTAATGTTGTAAATAGAATACTGGTTGAACAATCCAAAATTTTAGGAACATTGCATGAAGGATGAAGACTTTCAAGATAGTCAAAAGAAGCATCAAGGAGACAAATTGCAATAATTAGAGACAATGTTCATGAACTTCGATGAAGAAAAGGAACTTGAATTTGAAATAGACAAATTATTTCTTCTCCAAATTAATTGTGTGATTACAGATGAGACAAATTGAAGAAGGTCTCATGAGGATGAAATTTTATCTCATTCAGAGCAAGGAAAGAAGCATGAAGAAATATTTTTCCTAAAGAAACTATTTATTTTGGTAATTTTTATAAAGCTCAGAACCTAATGACATATGGGATTGCAAGAAAAGGACAATAAGTGTTGTCAAGAGAAGGCGAAAGAGGGGCACATCAGAGAAATATGTCTCATGAAAATGAAATTTTACTTCATTTTCAGCCAAGGGAGATGGTGCCTGAATTTTTATTGAGAGAAGTTGCAATAGGTAGCAATGGAGGATGACCAATAATTACCAAACAACAAGATTTTGTAACAAATTCACTTCATGTGTAAAGGATGGAAGAATATCTTCCATGGAGTAGCAATGGGAAAGACTATCAAACTTCCTTAATGAAGAATGGAAATTGGAAGCCATCAAATTCTTGTAGAAATTGTTGCAAATAAAGATTAAGTTTGAGAAATTGTGTATGTTGGTACCTAAGAATATGTCTGATGATGAAATGGAAACTAGGGCCATAAATTGTTTAAATTCAAAATTTCAGTCATAAGTGAGAAGCATTAATAGAATTCGCTTGCAAGAGAATAAGTTGGACATGGAGGCTGAGGAGATGTGGATGTTGGTGGTACCTAAGAAATGGTGTAGCAAGAAAGAAGAAACAATCATCTACAGAACTTGATTGATTGTCAGAGATAACATCAACCAAGCAAAGAAAAAGCAATCTAAACCATGGGATCCTAGAAAGACAAAGACAATTGTAGGACAACTAACTTAAGTAAGCCAACAACCAACAATAACACAAGGTCTAGGATCCTAGAGAATTTAGCAAAACAAAGCCTATGACCAGGAGGTCATACAATTTTCCACTTGGGGAGTCTATTGTTGGAGCATCAACCCCTAGTAAGTCATTTTAAATCAAACCCAAGGGGGGCATGAAACTATCCTAAGGGCAAGAAATTATCTCAATTGTAATTTGTATAAAATTAGGAAATTTCATGTAGTTACAAGTGTCCAAACCATAGAAGAATCTACATTGTTATTTTGTTTTGGTGAGTTGATATTATGGCCAAATGGGCCTTTGTAAAAATAATAAATTTTTAGTTGAGGTCTATTGGATAGATGTCCCATGTGTCTTGTTCTATTAAGATATTTCTTGACTAGTAGGAAACTATACATATGTATAGTTAGGAGCTCGATTGAAAGAGTGGGTGTAAATCTCAAGAAGCAAAAGAAGAGAAACTCTAAGAGCTCGGGAAGTAGGCTCACGAGACCTCTGTAAATACATCATTTTGGGAAGTTAAATGAAATTAGTGGTTTTTCCTTATTTGTGTGTCTACTTTTTATGTTCCCACTGTCTCTCTCTC
Source organism: Pinus tabuliformis (assembly GCA_031772625.1). Taxonomy (NCBI): domain Eukaryota; kingdom Viridiplantae; phylum Streptophyta; class Pinopsida; order Pinales; family Pinaceae; genus Pinus; species Pinus tabuliformis. The sequence goes on from CM062812.1 coordinate 145,995,977, forward strand.
TCTCACCTGTGATTTTTTGGACAAATTATAATCACATTCGCATGCTATTTAGTTCCATTTCTTGTTTGAAATGGTGGTGCACTTATGTCTAAAATCAAAGGGGATATAACCAAATCAACATTAAATATTCCTGTGTAAATCTCGATGCCTGAAAGTATATCATGAGTTCCTGAGATGGCTAAAATTGCAAATTTGAAGAACTATCTAGAGATAGGGGGCATGTTTTATCCAATAGCCCATTAAACAACCCGACTATTGAACTCAAGTGACCACAGTTGTATCTAAAGGCTCGAGGTTCCATAGTCATAGGTAGAAAATAACAAAAGAATTTTAGGTTTTGTGGATCCTCCCTCTTCTCCCAACTCTAGAATAGAATTGCATGTATGAATATAATTTTTGGATTTTGTGTTTCGAAACCAACAATTACATCCACATTGTAGGCATCATAACCAAAGTTCAGAATCACAAGATCGAAGGGCAAGGGATATTACAATTGTAGGGATAGAGACCAAAAAATGTTTAGGTAAGATGAGAGGACTTGGCACAAACTAGGTTTAAATTGTAAACTAGAACCTCTAGAGGGAACCATGATTGTGGATCCCCCCTCTCACAACTGACGCCAATGGTCAACCCCCCACAATCCATCAGGACAGTGGATTTTGGCCAACCATTCCTCTTTGTTGGATCATTTTGGTGGGTATGTAGGAACCAATATTAAATTCCCCCCTACTAACATAAGGGTTACACCCCCGTAATACACATCGGTTGTTGACTTGTCATTTAATCAAGGCCATCAATTTGGAAGGCCGCCAAAGGGACAAGAATGCTTGGTCACTTGCAAGACCAATGCATCAAGGTGAACATGTCATTCAGGGTTTTCTTTCGAGAGCACAATTGTGCATATGGTTGCAAGGCCTTAATATTGATTCTCATTAGTTAGAGAAGAGATAAGGTTTGGCATAGCCAATCAATATTAGGGATTCTCCAGAGTAGCCAACTAGATTGCATCAGAGAGAACCTACGAGATTTGTACTTTTTACAACTATATCAATAACAATAAATGTCGGCATGCTCTCTAAAACACCTTTCATTCCATGGTTGAAATATGGAATTGATTCAATTGCATTTGTTGTAATGATGACAATGAAATTTCATGGAGACAAAATATTTCAGTTAATAATCATATTATAATCTAAATCACTATTAGCAATTACATTAAACATTAGCACTTCAACCTAGATTCATCTTAATTCTCAATTTACCAACCTCTAAGAGGGATGAAATCTCTTTTCATTTTAAAAGAGGTTTGCATATTAAGAGTTTTGATCCCCCTTGGTGCTTGGTAGATCGAAAGCTAAGATGGATCTAGGTCTATATCTATATATATATATATCTATATATATATATATATATATATATATATATATATATATATATATATATATATATATATATATATATATATATATATATATATATATATATATATATATATATATAATTTGACCATGAATTCAAAATGTTTATGTAACAAGACAAGATAGGACATTACAACATCTCTTCTATACTAAGTTAGTTGGAGAGCACCTCTTAGTGCAACTAAGAGCTTTTGTACCTAATCCCATCTATGTAACCACATCCTTGGCATATGTTATATTTGGGTGTGGTGATTTTCATTAAAATCATCCCTTAGAATGTAATTTATTATTGAGATTTCATTGGTAAATAAATCATTTAAACATATATCCCAACCATTCAATGAAGTGTATCATATCAAAATCTGAATCTGGGTGAGGTGATCAAACTTTGGTTAGTATTAATTTCAAATCTAGGATTCACTAAATTAAAATAATTTTAGTGGTATCAAAGACATCCATATCGATAAGTGCCCATCTTTAAAATCTAGCAATTGCCCTTAACAAAGAGTAAAATCGTAGGACTGCCATATTTTCATTAAATTAACATAACTTCTAGTGATATCAAAGACATCTAGATCAATAGGTCCCCATCTTAAAACTCAATCTTCATCCTCAAAGAAGAATCAAACCCCAATATTTTCATAGATAATATGTACAATTATACCATTTTATGATGTGTAGGGTTGTTACATTGTTGGTGGTTTACATTGGTACCTAGTTTTTCTTATGGTATTTATACAATGGAAGCTTATTTAAATGATTTTGTTTTTCCATTATAAAGTGTCTTACATAGATGGCTTCACTAAATTGACCAAAGTTATAACACATATTGATTTAGTGTTGGATTTCCAAGTAAATGGTTTTCAAGGTGAATATTAACTTTTTCTCTTTTTGGTTTTTTTCCCGTTGAGATTCTCCCTAAGGTTGTTACAAGATCCTATTGCTACATCAAAGATTAGAGTAGGATAACACCATCACAAGGATGGTAGACCCTTCTACAAAGGACCCAACTACGTTCATATACATTAGTATATTCCATTCCTTAGTTTATGCCCAAAATATATAGGGATGACCAAAACCAATGTAGGTAAGGTGAAAGGGAGATAGTCTTGATTTAAGCATGGAGTATAGGTTAAAGGAAGATAATGTTTATTTAAGCATGGTAGATTTAGAAAAATTGCCTTGTCTAAGAATTCTCTTAAAATGAACCGCCAATGTTTCCTTCAAAAAGTGATGATAATACCTAAAGTGAACATCATACTAAGATGAAGGCGCATGAGAAAGTGGAGATTGAAATAAATAAGAAAAGTCATAATAGGGATGAGGGCACTAAAATAAGTGGAACTTGGATGCTTTCCTTACATTTTCTTCAAAACTAATGACATAAATATATGAATGAGGAAGTTAATTCTTACAATCAACCAACTTAATAAGCTATTAAAGGTTGTGAGTTACTCCACGTTTTTATATTTATGAGGTGACGTGGTAATATTATCCTTGGATATTTAAAGCTCATGAGAATGATCCATTAGTATGGATCAAAAAGTTGAGAAATCTATAAGTGAAATGCATGTATGTTGTATTATATCATAAAAATATATTATGTAATCATGGTATGTGATAAGAATGGGATAAGTATTGATTTGTAAGTTGTTGTGGATATTCCACTTGATAGTTTTTATAAAAAATCTAATAAAATTATACTTGAAAATCTAAAGTCTACACTATCAAGGTTTATTTCTCTTCATATTTTTGGATCTATCAATTATTGTTTATTGTGTATGCATACAAATTATAATTATGTAAAAAATAGATAAACACTAAAAAAAAATCACAAACCATGACTGGAACAAGATATAACATGGCAAATCATTTTGGGAAAAAAGTAGCTAGATGGTGAGGTCACTCTGCTCTCTTTCTCTAAATAGAAAATGGTTGTGAGTATAAAGAATTAAGGCTTGTGACTTGTGGACTACTACAATGCGCAAATCCTCTTTATGTGTTCTCTCCCTATCCCTCTCAGATAATCTTCTCATCTTTGGAACAAATGCACTCAAAAATAATGGAACCACTTTTCTTCCTTAGTTATAACAGAGTCTGATATCCAACTAGTGGTTAGGTTTAACTCCTTCAACTCTTAATTAGAGTTACAATATGGACTCTTTTAGAGCCTTCTTCATCATGTTCACATGGCTATCCCCTTTTCCTTGAATAATGGGGGTTGATGTGGCATCCTATTCAATTATGGTGGTCCAACAAGAAGGCCAACTTCCAAGTGGCATAATTTTTGCATAGATATTGAAATTCCTTCTATAGATACCAATATCCCATTCAAACTACATCGCTTAGATATAAAATTCTCTTTATCTCTGGGAAGATTCTTGGTAGAAATATATCGTACATGAGACTAAAAGAAACTAACAAAAACTTGTTAGCAAAGTCTAAGAATGAAAACTCCTAACAATGATTTCTTAGCATCGAGGTGTGGTGAATAATTGAAAGAGCATTATCATTGGGATTTTTCCTTTGTAATTTTACACGAGAAAAATTGTCTACTTGAAAGAATAGGAACATATAACTAGAACATATTCGTACCTAAAAGACTTGGTGACCTTATAATTTGTCAATTAATTATTAACAAGATTAGATAGGTACTGACTATAGTCAAATATGACGAATGAATTTTTAATAGGTGAAATAAAAGATAAAAACCCTAGTATGACTTCATCTATTGTTTGGTCTTGTCCACGTCCTAGCAAACAATAAATCATTGAAATGATATGCATAAATACCTTTGATAAAATATTTTAAGAATACGTAGATTGTGTTTTAGTAATGAAGTATTTAGAGGTAAAAAGGATGAAATAATCACAGATTTTTCCTCCAAGCTTAATTCATGATACAATTTCCTTAGGAGATCTTCACTTAAAGGTCTGGCCTCAATAGGAATTATAAGATTTGGCATTTGCAAAATTGATTCAGGGCTCATAAAGCAAAACGCAGACCCAATGTTTGACGCTTTTTCTTGTTTTCTTGCAAGATATCTATCAGAACACCAAGTGACAAACTCAGGAAATGGGTGAGTTTGGGGTATGATAAATTGGTCCAAGTAAAACTCCCACACTAATGAGATATGATGCAAATATTGAAAGCATTTATATGCCCATTCTCTAAGCTCATACAAATTAAATTCACATTGGGCTTCATGAACGCTAGGCTCTTGGTCAATCAAAGGAAACTTGTCAAAGTTAGAAATTTTTTTGGGTAAGTGTTTAACAAATTTTCCCTTCATGTCTACAATTTACAGATTGAAATGTATTGGAAAGACAAAAATAGAATTACTAGATATAAACTTTGAAGTAAAAATTTGAAATAACAATAGGTGGTGAGCTCCTATATTCTTCTTCGTGGGTTCATTAGTACAAATGAACTAACAATATGTTTTCTCAAAACATATATTTCAAAAATGGACAAAATGTGTCTTCCCCTCCTTCCCCACTCTTCTTTGGAAGCCCAACATATCTTCAGAGATGTAGTCTTTTTAACACAACAAACGAGATGAATATATTTATGTCATTTAACGAAAGCATTCACATCAAATAATGAGAGCAGAGTTCTTGTGACAAGGATTGAAAGATGGAAAAGTCCTATGACAAGTAACAAGGAATTTAATAGGGAGAATTAAATATGTTAGATGATGGATGATATAAGCCATTTTGACATTGTAAAGTTGGAGCTAAATAATAAATTAAAGTTGAAGCTAAAGAATAAAAATATACATAAATTAAGAAATAAATAAAATTTACACATGAAGGGTGAATCATATAATATTTTCTTGGTCTCTGGTCAATACAATGGCCCATTGAGCTCTCAAGAAGCTCATTCTCTAGCCTACAAAAACTCTAACCTCTTCATTTTTTTAATATTGTTGTTAAATATTAATTGAATGTTAAATTTCTTCTTTCTTTAAAACAGCTCTAAATATAAACATTCTTTAAACAAAAAGATAAGAATAATACATTGGACACTTACCTACTTGGTTTCCTAATTAATATTAAAAAAAATAACTTTAATATTTCAAGACAAAAATCCTCCTCTTCTTTTACCCTTCTCGGTTTCTGCTTGTTCCCTCATCCATGCCACATAAACAACAGTAGTAAATGAAGGAAGAAAATCCGAGTCACTAGTAGGCCACAGTGCATGGACATGTTTACTAGCTTTCCACCCATGTCAATCTTTCCATTTGCAATCTTCTTTCTCTAATTCGCAGGAGAAGCCAAAATCACAAAGCATAAAGGAGAAAGAATTCAATCACATATAACACAAAAAATTTCTGGGGAAATCCATAGATAAAAACCCCTACTATCTATATATTGCATTAATCAGAAAATATGAGAAGATTACAATGCTTTGCTTAAGCTCGAGAAACCTTTTCACTATCTCTATCTATCTCACTGCTTCCTAGACAAGATCAAGCCAATACTTAGCTAATTCTGTTGCCTGCCAAGCTCTTATTTCCTTGTGAAGTTTCCTTGGGAATTAGCCCATATTTAATTGGGAAACTCCACAATCATGAATTGTTCAATCCTCATAGGTCTTCCTCGGATTGCATGCACCACCTATACAATTCAGATGATTATACAACAGATAGTACACTGTCCCTGAACTCCCATGTCAACTGGGTCTTTCTATGATTTGAAATGCATGAGTTAATTATGATTGAATCTTCAATTTATTGGTTGATCACTATTGATTACACCCCACTACTGGATCCCCATCTAATTCCTCCATCAATTGGAACTAGTTTAACTCAATTTAACTCAGTTAAACTAAATTAAATAGTTAGAAATCAAAATAGACTCAACCAGGGATCCCATAAAATAGGAGACACTCTACATGACTCTTGTTAGACCCTCAACTCGAATTAACTGAGCCAACTAAGTCAAATTAACTTAGTTAACTATTACAAGTTGTCATGAGATGTGGAATTACAATTTAATTTCTAATTAGATTCAAGGACAAAATTAAATTACGATTTTCTTGTTTCATTTTCAACACTCCCTCTCAACAAGAAAGGGATTATCTTCTACCTCAATCCTGCCTCTATGAAACTCAAATTTTCATATTGACAAAGCCTTTGTCAAAATATATTCATCCTACTCCTATGAAGGAATGTACTCCAACAACATGATTCTCCTTTTCACACAATCTCGTTGATGGTGATACCAGATGTCTATATGCTTGAACCGATCATGAAAAATTGGATCCTTAGAGAGTTTGATACAACTCTGATTGTCACAGTAAATTATTGTAGGATCCATCTATTGGCCAATAACCCAACAAGGATCTTCCTCATCTAGATAGCCTCAAAAGTTTCTTGACTAGCAGCCATGTGCTTTTCTTCTAAATTGAGTGCAACTGATCTCTGCTTCCCGCTGTACCAAGAAATTGTTGTCGACCCAATACTAAAGATTCCCCTTGATGTGATCTTCCTGTCGGATGAACTCACTGCCCAATCTACATTTGTGAAGCCTTGAAGCTTCACTCCCTCTATCCGTTTGTACCGAATACCAAACTGATTCGTGCCTCTGAGGTATCTCATCACATGTGTAGCTACCTTCCAATAGAGTTTGGTTGTCTCAACCATGGCTTGACTAAGCTGGTTAACTGCAAAACACATGTCCAGATGTGTGTTCACCAAATACATAAGCCTCCACTACTTCACCTGAAGTAGCATATTCCTTCCTCCAATTACCTATTAGAGGAGTCTCCATGGGTTTTATACTCTCCATGTGGAACTTCTTCACTATATCGTTGGCATACTTGCCCTAAGAGACAAACAATTCCCTGTCTCCTTGCCATACTTCCATACCAAGAAAGTAATGCATGCGCCCCAAGTCCTTCATCTTGAATTCTCTTGTAAGATCCTCTTTGCAAGACTTTATCATCTTCTCATCACCTATTAGAATAAAATCATTGACATATAATAATATAATAAACAATTTACCTTCAACCACAATATGGTAAAAGTTTGCATCTACTTCACTTTTGGTGAATCCCAACTTAGGGAAATAGCTACCAATCATGGTGTACCAAGCACAGGGTGCTTTTTTTAGTCCATAAAATTCTCGCTTGAGTTTTGTTACACTAAAATTTGTCACCATGACTATCTGCAGTTAGTATGGCTCCATCAACTGTCATACTATCCTCCTTGGCAAGTCTTATACCTCTGTTCTTCATGTCAAACTCCAAGAAAGAGAGAAAGTCTTTAAAAATCTATATAACTCTGGGTATGCAGTTTCTCTTAGCCTTACCTGCGTGTACGCACCTCAAGTTCACATTCCATGCGTACTTGTACGCTCTGTCTGTAAAGGGGTGGGTGCGTACCCCTGTAAAGGTCAAAAGGCGCGAGTTTTACTTCAAAAAAGTTACTTGTGGTCGATTCTAGAGCATTCTAGAAGTTTGTTTGATGTGTATTGAGCGCCTCCAGATGGTTCATGTATCCCTATGAAAGAGGAACTTATCCCATCAAGAGGGGAGCTATCCCATTCAAAGAGGGGCTTATCCCATTGATGGTGGACCTGATTAACTTCCTCTAAAGCACTATAAATACAGGCATTGGGCCAGAGGGAGGAGAGGTTGAAAGCTGAACATTCCTAAGGGTAGATGCTGCTGGAATTAGGACTCCCTTATAGAGCTTGAGAGGAGAGATTCCCATCCTTTCTTAGCTTCATTTGGAAGTGGGTGAGCTGATCAAAGTAAAGGAGAACTCTTGCTAGACCCTGGGAGGGACCTGCACAACACCAAGGCACAGGTTGTAATGGTTTCTTTTGTTTCCACTTAATACAATTAAGCTCATTTTTCTCAACAGGTTGTTATACATGATTTGTTTCATATACTCCTTGGTCTATATGATGAATATGTTTTATTTTATGAGTTATTCAGGTGCTATGTAATCTTTTGCTTGTTAGTGAATGCAGGTTTCAAAGAGAAGGAGGAGCTCATCCGGATCGGCGAGGCTGGACTACTACAAAGCGTTGGACTAAAGGTATGTTATAAACACCTGATTGCTTATATTATAAATGCATATTTAGGGAAAGATAGTGTTTAATTGTCTTGTTTGTCACTAGAAAGCTTTAGCTTCTAGGGAGGTCGGTTTTGTCCGCAAAATTGACTCTTTCCGCATGACAAAATGGTGACTCCGCTGGGGAATCCATGGATTTGATTGATTTCTCTTTTGATTGATACTTTGATTTGAGAAAAGTTGATTTTTTTCTGGTTTTTGACTGATTGACTGTGAATTTGGGTGGAATAGCTTAGGGTTGAGTTAGTTTTTATTTTTCTTGATTTTGAGAGTAGTACGCACCCTCTGCTTTAAGCACAGTGCGTACCTGTATGCACTTCTGCTTTGCGCACAGAGCGTGGCTGCACCTGTGCAAACGGGTTGCCTGCGTACCGTGTCAAAAGTTTAGAAAATTTCAATTTTTTCCTTTTTTACCTATTAGATCTTGTTTATAGCTTATTTGTTGCTGCCCAGATCCACTAGTTACCTGTCAGAAGTTTTCATCTAAGCTTGTTTCATTGGCATTCCTGCTCTAAGTTTTCATCAATTGGGTGTCTTGAGTCTCTTTCTGAGAAATTCTTGATTTGTTTTCCTTTGGTCATTACTTGGAGGTTTGTCTCAGTCTTTTCACAATTTTGCATGAGTGTTAATCGCCTTTGAGTGTTTTTATTTTTTGATCTTTGGAACTCTCACCCAATTTTCTCGACTTGCACTTGATTGATTCTTAGATTACATTAGAATCGTCTTGTGTTTGAGAATTCTCTTGCATAGATCACATTTGCATAATTAGAATTCTCATTTCAGAATATGAATGAAAAATGTGCATAGATTACATTTGCATACTTTTCAAGTGAATTGTGCATAGATTACAGTTGCATAGTTTACATTCTGAAAAATCAATCATAGATTTAGATTAGTTTTCTTTGATTTGAATTTACACAAAAATAAAAAATAAAAACTATTTTGGAATTGATTTGCATTAGGTTTTCTTGATGAAATTAGTGCATTAGAGAATTTGTTATATTTTCTCTTAGTGATCAATTTTTTGCATTGTTGGAAGTGAATGGAAACTCTCTCCTTACTTTAGTTAGGATTCATCGAATTGAAAAGATTACATTATCATATTCGATTGCATTCAGTTGAGTCGGGTCATAACACCATTGATTTCGTATCCATTTACCCATTTGAGTAATAACAGCCTTAATAACACAACGCTTAATTAAAATTCATCTAGTAATTTTTACATTTCTAGGGCTCTGATACACCAACATAGCTTAGGCTAGTGTCTTGGAGTAGGAGAGTAATTAACTCTCCAAGACAGCAAAACCAAACAAGTAGCTCATCTTGTGGTAGGATAAATCCAACTGTTACATTTATGCTCTGGGAAAGCTCCTCTTAAAGGAGAAGCACGAGATCGTGTCCGAACCAGTGAGGGGATCAATCCTCCTTCAATGGGAACGATGCCAGATACGCACGTACTACAAACGGTAAACCTCGAATTGACCATTGTCAAGGAGCCTGGGGTCACTTGTCGGTAAACCTTGGATTATTGTCAAGGAGCCGGCAAGGGGATTGAGCTTGATACTCTGCCCTTGCGTGCTATCGGATCGTAGACTGTTCCCCCAGGTATATTTGTTGCTGTTGGTGACCTTAGTGACCATTATCTTTAGGGTTCTACCCAAGGTGACGGTGGAGGGAAGATCCCACTGTACCTGGAGCAGACGTCGGCTAGACTCACTTGGATTTTCTGGGGGGTTCACTTCACTCGAGATGGTTAAAGTGGAGGAACTTGGTCCAGTCTATTCATTAAGCAGGTTGCCGGGGTAACTGTTCCACCCGCCACTTCTGTACTGAATTCTGCGATGTTGGATTTCATCACCAACTAGTGTTTTCGGTCCGGAAGGTTACTATTTGTGTGTGGTTTGACTCCTAGATTTGATAGTGAGTGTTAATTTGTTTGTTTTTACTTTTAGAGACCATAGGTGTGAATTATGAATTTTAATTGTTAGGTGTGAATTGTGAATTGTTAATTTTAGTTATAAATTGTTAATAAAATTCACTGAAGTTGAATATAATGGCAAATGTTCCGGAATTTACCAACCTAGGAACCCCTCCTAACGAGAATCCTAGTACTTTTCCTTACTTTGGAAATGTTGGTCCTCCTTATATGGCTACTTTGTCGTTACCTGGATTTACAATAGGTTTACCGATATGGTTATTTTCAACTTCATTGGCCCCAAATACTCCAATTGTTCCACCTCAACCGAATGCTTCACCTCAATAGAGTTCACCATCTCAACATCACCAACCTTCTGTTGACCCTTTACCTTCTTCGCCTAATTTTTCTTCCTCCATTTCTTCCTCTTCGCTTGGTAAAAGCCTTGATGCTAGTAACCAGGTGGGTAAGAAGAAGAAGAAAGGGAAGAAGAAGAAGCAGAAGAAGAAGCAAGATAAGAAAGAAGTCAACCAACCAACTGTGGCTGTAAGTGTTAGTTGTGTTGAGGAAAACTCCGACATGCATCGTAAACCCAAATACCCTTGCAGGCTTTGTAAGGGTGACCACTTCCTTGTCAATTGTCCTGGTATTCCAAAGGTCTTGCAAGTATGGTCAGAAAAATCTCATCAACTTTCCATTGATCCATCAACCAGTGATAGTCAGGTTCCTGGGAAAAAGGGTAAAGTTAGGTTTCCTTGTAAGTTATGCAAAGGGAGTCATCAAACTCACATTTGCCCTCACATGGATGAAGCCTCGAAATTGTTGGAAAACCTCACTGTTCCACAGTAAGAATTTCCAACTGGTTACCGTAAACTTTCTCCCAACCTACCGTCAACTGACAGAGTGATTGATCTAAATTCAAGTACAGTCAATCACACTCTTCCATTGGAGAGTGAAACTCATGTCACTCAGGTTGATGATCAATTAGTTGATCAAGTGGTCGATTCAATTTCACATTCGGTTGATCCCACTTTCCCTTTAGAGAGTGAACTTCATACTGCTCAGGTTCTTCTTGTTACATCAGATTCTTCTATGCCGGGGGGCATTTCACCTGCTTCTACAGAACCCCCTCCAAGTACTGAGGTCTTTTCCTTTGATTGGAATAGACTGACAGAACCTCGTCTTCCTTCCTCCATCCCTTTCCAAATCATTGTCAAGGCTGGTGGTAGGGACATACATCGTACTCAGGTAGATGAAGGTGCTTCTGTTAGTATTTTATCCTCAACTGTTTGGAAAGCTTTGGGTTCCCCTCAGCTTGCGCCTATTACGCAGAATCTGAAAGCTTTTAACAGAACCATTAGTGAACCTTTAGGGATCCTTCCTAAGTTTTCCATTACCTTGGAAGGTAAAACTATCTGTATTGATCTTATGGTAGTTCGAGGTCCCTTGGATTTCAATTTACTCCTTGGGCGAGACTATGTTTATGCAATGAAAGCTGTCATATCGACACTCTTTCGCGTGATGTCTTTCCCTCACAATGGAAATATTGTGACTGTAGACCAACTTTCGTTCCCTAGTCTTGTTTCAACTACCAATAATATGACACCCCTAAATGTTCCTGATTCTAAAGTGGTATCTACCCTGCCACGGGTTAATTATGTGGCAACCGATCCCATGTTTTCAGTTACCGATGTACATGAGCCTCTTACTGTTTGCTCATCTTCCTTTGATTTAGATCCGGTAATTGACATGGAAAACTCTATGGGATTATTTGAACACGATGTTCTTATCCCTTTTGAGTCCCTTGACATGTGTTCCTTCCAGAGAAGTATTCTTCCTTCTGATGAAGACCTTTTGGAAGCCATGATCAAGGTGTGTCCATTGACATGTCTTTCTTCCAGTTGGAAGCCATGATCAAGAAGTGTGAGGAAAGTTCCTTTTACTGTGTCAACCTCGTTAAAAAATGAATCAGTGTGTACGAGGATAGTTTGTTCCTGTCTCAACCTCGTTAAAAAATGAAACAAGGAGTCTTAAGCATAGTTCCTTGTCTTGTGTCAAGCTCGTCAAAAAATGAAACAAGGAGTCTCGAGGATAGTTCATTTTCTTGTGTCAAGCTCGTTAAAAAATGAAACAAGGGTAGGTTAAGTAGGTAGATTGTAGAGAGTAGTTATGAGCATAGTTCCTTGTCTTGTGTCAAGCTCGTTAAAAAATGAATCAAGGATTTTATGAGCATAGTTCCTTGTCTTGTGTCAAGCTCATTAAAAAATGAATCAAGGATTTTAGAGCATAGTTCCTTGTCTTGTGTCAAGCTCGTTAAAAAATGAATCAAGGTTTTTAGAGTATATTTTTTTGATAGGTAGATGGTAGAGAGTACATATGAGCATAGTTCCTTATCTTGTGCCAAGCTCGTTTAAAAAAATGAAACAAGGGTTTTGAGGATAGTCCTTTTCCTGTGTCAACCTCACTAAAAAATGAAACAACTCCCACAAGTCTTTCTAATATCTTGAAAGTAAAGCTTCATCCCATCCACCTCATTGAATGCAATGAAGCTTGGGGGGCATGTACCTCGTTTTGCGTCATTAGGCTGAGGGCATGTGAACTTATAACAAGCATAGTTTTTCGTTTCAAGCTTGCGTAAACATGAAACCGAATCCGAGCATAGTTCTTTTCCTGTGTCAAGCTCATTAAAAAATGAAACAAATCCTCCTCTAATTGAGTCGAGAGTTTGACTAGATCTCATAAATGTTAAGTTGGATATTTAGGTTAGTTATTTCAGTGTTTTGCATAATTTTCTTACAGTTTCAGGTCGAGTCTTTCAAACGATCTCGTACATGAACCTTCATTCCATCCAGCTTGTACTTAGTTGAATGAAATGAAGCTGGGGGGCATGCGCTCTAGCAGTTATGCTTAGGGGGCATCAAGCACAGTTTTCTCTCTGTTTCAAGCTTGTGTAAAAATGAAACTACTTTGAAGCATAGTTTTTCTCTGTTTCAAGCTTTTGTAAAAATGAAACCTATCTCGAGTCAATTTCAGTTATTTTCAAGACTCGTTAAACTCATGAAAATACCGAGATTATTTTGAGATCTTTCATTCTCGTAAAACAAATGAAAATGCCGATTTCTTTCCGTCTTTTCCTGCTCGTAAATTAAATTGAAAGTCGGCCATATGAGTACATTTTTATCATTTTTTCAAACTCATTAAAACTTACGAAAAAATGAAAAACCATGAGTACATTTTTGTCATTTTTTCGAACTCGTTAAAACTTACGAAAAAGTGAAAACCATGAGTACATTTTTATCCCTTTTTCGAACTTGTTAAAACTTACGAAAAAGTGAAACATCAGAGTCATCTTTAAGCCCTTTTCTGACTCCTAAAACATGAAAAGATTGCCGAGCGTTTCTTTTACACTCGTTAAAACGGAATTAAAAGACGGTCCTCTTACAGCCCTTTTCTGACCGTAAAAACATGAAAAGATTGTCAGATTTTTGTCGTTTCGAATTAGATATTGGAAATAAAATGACGTGTCCTTGATCGCTTTTTACTTTTCAAGTCAGAGACACTAATCATGAAAGTACTCCTTGGTCGTAAAGATCAAGCGGTTCTCTCAAGTATTATTTTATACTTTTTCGGGCTTGGGAGACACAAATTTACGAAAAAGTTCAACCCTGGAGTCTTCTTAAGTTTTTCAGACTCTCTAAAATTGAAAAACGCCGAGTTTCTCCTATACTGGACTCATTAAAATTTCACAGTAAAGGACCTGTTCGATTACAAACAGGAACGGACCACTCCTTCTTAGGGTTCGAATCTAAAACTAAGTTGGACACATCTGAAGGATGAGCTTATAATCAAGCATATGTTATCCTCCTCAAGCTTGTAAAAAAATAAAGAGGTACTTGCCAGAAATGGTGGGGGAAAAGAGAGAAAAATGAGCCTATTTGTTATCCTTTGTCTCAGAAGAAGCCTTATCACCACTCTTTAACATGACACTTTTCATTCACCTGGGTTGGGAAATCCTTTGCCTAACAGTTGATCAAACCACATTGAAAATCTTCAAACGGGTTCCGGGTATTAACTATTGGGTCAATTGTCACCAAGCCATCTGTCGTGTCGTTATGTGTTCAAGAGGTCACTGCAAATAAACCATTCATCTGCAAAATACCTGTCATCCATCTCGACCATCCCTGAGTCAGTCCTTACAGCTACATTTTTTCAACTTGATCTATGATTTCGTGTTGTGGGTTTGCCTGCAACGGGTCACTTTCTATCGAAATCAGCACATTATCTAGAAAGATGACCTAGAAATCGTCAGTACCTTGAAATCTGCATGCATCAATGGTAGGTTTCTCACCTTTGATGACGGTTTACATCATTGACTTTCGATCGAAGGATTCCGTGAAATGTTCGACATCAACTCATTCATTCACATCTCATGGATTGTACTGGGTACTTTGAGAACCATTGACATCACTGGTGGTCTCTCTCACACTTGTTAACAGTTTACATCATCAACTGGTAATCAAGTGGTTTCTACCATGTTCGACATCAACTCATTTATTCGCATGGATAGAATCGTACCTTTTCGGGAAGTAGAAATGAAGACCCTGGATCTAGCTTCCACCATCCAGGCTGTGAGGAGTTTTGTATTCATTGTACAGTAGACTAATCATAAACAGATGTCTGCGTCCATACTGTGTCTACAAGAGTCTATGATTATGATGTATTGCGAAATCATTCCTATATCAGAGCAGTAGTTAGTTTGTTAGTTAAAGTTTTCAATCTGAGTATGGGAATGCCTACCTCAGCGATGATATGATCTTATATACGTATTTTGTGTTGAATATTTGCAAGTTCCGACTGGGCTCTCCACAAGATAATCCTTCAAATGTTAAAGTACTTCACCCTTCCTAGATGATATGAAACCCTAATCTACTACAGGCTTCGCACTTTAGGGGGAAATCTGTTACACTAAAATTTGTCACCATGACTATTTGCAGTTAGTATGGCTCCATCAACTGTCATACTATCCTCCTTAGCAAGTCTTATACCTCTGTTCTTCATGTCAAACTCCAAGAAAGAGAGAAAGTCTTTAAAAATCTATATAACTCTGGGTACGCAGTTTCTCTTAGCCTTACCTGCGTGTACGCACCTCAAGTTCACATTCCATGCGTACTTGTACGCTCTGTCTGTAAAGGGGTGGGTGCGTACCCCTGTAAAGGTCAAGAGGCGCGAGTTTTACTTCAAAAAAGTTACTTGTGGTTGATTCTAGAGCATTCTAGAAGTTTGTTTGACGTGTATTGAGCGCCTCCAGATGGTTCATGTATCCCTATGAAAGAGGAACTTATCCCATCAAGAGGGGAGCTATCCCATTCAAAGAGGGGCTTATCCCATTGATGGTGGACCTGATTAACTTCCTCTAAAGCACTATAAATACAGGCATTGGGCCAGAGGGAGGAGAGGTTGAAAGCTGATCATTCCTAAGGGTAGATGCTGCTGGAATTAGGACTCCCTTATAGAGCTTGAGAGGAGAGATTCCCATCCTTTCTTAGCTTCATTTGGAAGTGGGTGAGCTGATCAAAGTAAAGGAGAACTCTTGCTGGACCCTGGGAGGGACCTGCACAACACCAAGGCACAGGTTGTAATGGTTTCTTTTGTTTCCACTTAATACAATTAAGCTCATTTTTCTCAACAGGTTGTTATACATGATTTGTTTCATATACTGCTTGGTTTGTATGATGAATGTGTTTTATTTTATGAGTTATTCAGGTGCTATGTAATCTTTTGCTTGTTAGTGAATGCAGTTTTCGAGGAGAAGGAGGAGCTCATCCAGATCGGCGAGGCTGGACTACTACAAAGCGTTGGACTAAAGGTATGTTATAAACACCTGATTGCTTATATTCTAAACGCATATTTAGGGAAAGATAGTGTTTAATTGTCTTGTTTGTCACTAGAAAGCTTCAGCTTCTAGGGAGGTCGGTTTTGTCTGCAAAATTGACTCTTTCCACATGACAAGTCTGCACACATGTGACTCTCTGTTGAAGGTCTCAAATCCTTCCAGTTGCTTAATATACACGTCTTCCTCAATCATACCATTGAGGAATGTTGTCTTCACATCCATACGTTGTATCTTCCATCACATCTGTGCCGACAGTGCTAGAATAGATCTGATTGAAAAGTACCTTACTACTGGAGAAAAGGTCTCATCGTAATCAATTCCATCCACTTGAGAGAATCCTCAGGCCACAAATCTAGCAGTGTTTTTCTCCACACTCCCATCTCTTGCTTGCTTTACCTTGTAAAGGCATCTAGAACTCACCACTGTCTTGTCTGCTGGTCTTCGGACCACTTCTCAAACATTTTTTCTGATACTGGAGTCATACTCCTTAACCATGGCATCAACCCATATTGGTTGTTTCACTTCTTCCTCAAATGAGGATGGCTCAACCTCTACACTCTCGGTCATCAAAGCCATATAGCCAATGTACTGATCTAGTGATCTCCTCTGCATGTGTTGTGATGTGGGTGATCCTACATTCTCTCTAACGTCATGCATCAATATGTCAACCTCTCTGGTGTGCTTCCTTCCATCTCTGGAAGTCTCTACATGAGTAGGTCCTTCCACTCTCTGCTCCTCTACATGTGGTTGCTCCACATCATCCTAAGGTTCCTACTTTGGAGCTAAATGCTCATCATCCACATGTAACTAAAGCTCCCTCTCAAGGGAAAATCTCATGGCCTTATCTTCATGAAACTTCACATCTCTAAAAACCACTTTCATCCTATTGGATGGCAGGTACACCCGATAGTTGTGAGGTGTATTAGTGTACCCCACAAATATGCCCAAGTCAGTTGTTGGCTCTAACTTTTTCTGTGCATCCTTGGTAACATGATAGTAGAATGATGAACCAAAGATCCTGAAGTGTGCCACATTTGGTTTCTTACCTGAAAAATCTTCTTCTAGTGTACTCATCCTGAGAATTCAATGGGGTCTTCTGTTCTGCAAATAAATAGTCGTGTTGCAGGCTTCAACCCACAAGTGCAATGATAGGCCCTGATCATGTAACATTACCCATGCAGCTCCCACAATACTTATTTTCTTCCTTTCGTCCACCCCATTCTACTATGGGTTATGAGGTGTTGTTAACTCCCATTGAATGCCTTCTGATGCACATAAGTTCTTGAATTCTTTCGACACATATTCTCAACCGTTATCACTTATGAGAACTTTAACTCTCTTGCCAATATCCTTCTCGACAAGTGCTTTAAATTCACAAAAATTAGCAAATGTCTGATATTTCTTCTACATCAACAAAATCCAACACCTACGAGAAAAATCATCAACAAATATTACATAATACATGTGCTTGGCTATGGAGGTTGTTGAGAATAGTCCACACACATATGTGTGAGCTCAATCAAGGATCGCTTGCTCAAATATCTTTACCATGAAAGGAAGCTTTGGTGTACTTACCCAATGTACACCCTTTACATGTGTCTCTTTGCTCTAGTGTACCCTTGGGAATTCCTATAGAAATTTATTGCATGATCTTCAAATCTTCATGGTGCAAGTGACCCAATATTCTATGCCAAAACTCACCGATGTCTCGGCTCTGCACCTTCTCTGCTTTTGTGCTCAAAGCGGTGCAGTCTTCTACATCCAATTTGTAAAGTTTCTTCACTCAAACCCTGATATATGTCACCTATCTTGAGGCTATGTGATGAAGGAAAGAATTTCCCTTGCTAAATATCACATCATAGCCACGATCCTCCAACATGGAAATTAAAACCAAATTCTTCTTCAAACCTATAACATGCATGACATCTTTTAATGTGAGAGGAGAACCATACTCCCTCTAAGATGTAACACTATCGATGTCGATGGCACTATACCTCCCATCATCTTGTTGAGAAATGGAAACAAGAGAGTCCAGTTTAATTTTTCCTTAAATTAAATTGGAAATTAAATTAGAATTTTATTCTCATAGCAACTTAAAATAGCTAAATTAAGTTTATTAAACTTACTTAACTTAGAAAATTCGAGTTGGAAGTCTTTATGTCGTCATGTGTATGTTCTCCATACTTTGTAGGAGTCCAATGTGAGTTAATTGCGAGTTGTAAAATAGAAGACTCGGTTTAATGACCTAGTTCAGTTAAATTATTTCTCAACCTGATTGAGAGAACTAGTAGTGAGTTAACAATTAGTGATGTTACTAATGAACTCAACCAGTGCTACTCTAGTTAATTGAATATTTACTCATCATGAACTCATGCATGTCAATTCTAAGAAAGACCCAGTTGAGACTAGAGTGCAGGGACATTGTGCTATTTGTTTTAGATTTTTCTGAGTTGCACTAACATTGCATGCATTCAAGAACTGATACTTAAGGGATTGCACATTTTTTAGAGGCTTTATTTCCCTTTAAATACAAGCTATTATCCATAGGATTTATGCATTGGAATAGAAACTTGGAGAGCTTGTGAAGAGGCTAAGATTTGGCCTTGAGCTTACATATGAGTTGGAGATTGAATTTTTTGAGTGCTGGGTTTGTTCTAAAGAGAATAAGCATTGTAATTTCATCTTGATTTTTTGAATTAATACAAAATATATAGCGGGGCTTTAAGTTGTGGCTTTCCCTAGATATTTATTGTGTTATATGTAGTTGATTCTCTTCCTCTATTGGTTATTGTTTTCTCGATGTTTATGGGCTTCCATTGTAAATAGTAGAAGTAGATTCTTGTCTCTTTCTTTAGAAAATTACATTAGCTTGTGAATCAATAGGATTTTCTACATGGTATCAGATCTAAGAACAATATAATAGAGGGGATTTCGAAGTTTTGAGTTTATGGGTTACAGGTGAAAGGAATTTGTAATACATACTTTAAGATCGGAAGATTTCATTCCATGGGTTGAGGCTTGAGTATGCCTTGTAAGGAAGCTCGAATTTCATAGCCTCGAGGGACATGATGGAGGTTGTGCTAGAGGTCAATGGCTTGAAAAAATTTATTGAACAAGCAATTCCTATGCTAGCAGCTATTGATGCACAGAACTTGGCTGAGTGGAAGAAGTGTGTGGTGAAGGCAAGGCAAATAATCCTTGAGGAAGTTCAAGATCATATTGTCTCGAGTCTCCATGGAAAGGAAACCCTGCATGCTATGTGAAAAACATTGATGGACTTGTATCAAAATAGCAGTGATTAAAGGAAGTTGGAACTAAAGGATAATCTTCGTAAAATCAAGATGGAGAAAGGCGAGATGATTCCAAAGTACTTGGCCAAGTTCACTCAATGTTGGGTTGAACTTGGAAGTGTTGGAATCACAGTTTTTGAGGAGGATATGGTTATTTTTTCTCTTCTTGGACTCCAAAAGAGTTGGCATAGTTATTAGGACTATCAATGGTCGGAGAATCTGCAATATTGGGAATGAGTATGGTCGGATTTTATCCAAGATGAGATCAGGAGGAACATCAGGGATTTCTATTCATCAAAGACTGATGATGAAGAGAATTGTGCCTTAGAAATTAAGGCAAGGAAGAGAAAAGGTAAACTTTCCCATTCCAAATTAGATTCTTATCATGGAGGTCAGAAGAAGGACATGACGAAAGTTAAATGCTTTCATTGTCACAATATGGGACACTGTTGGCTTGTTGGGGCCTGATCCAGGTTCGGTGTTAATTATCCAAACAAATCCATGTACTACTAGCCCTTCTGGCAATAGTCCACGGAGCGCAGACTGAAGTCTCACTCGAAGTAGTATGGGGGGCACTGGAACCAAGTTTCTGCACCCTTGAGATGTCTGAGGGTGTTGATTTGGTCCAACTATGAGTCTCTTCGTGCTCTTCCTTGACCTTCGTGCTCTAATATATTCGCCTTCGTATAGCCCTAACTGGGGGTTATGGGGCTTCCGCGCTGCTATAGCAGCAATCTGCACTATTTCCCTAAGTCACACCCGAGATCTTACTTATTCTCTTCTCACCGTTAGTTATCTTCGCATAAACAGATGCCTTATATTATATTTACTTATTCAACACATTCATATGAGTTCGTGTAGTAAATAAACAGTAGTCTTGCAATTCATATCCAATAATAAATAAAACAGGAAACGATACACAGAGATATGGTAAAACTTCTCTTTTATTAATTCTTCCCATGATTACACACTCGACCTGCCCTGCGCACTCAGCTGCAGGGGTAGCGCACTCAGCTGCAGACTACTAGGCCTCTGCACACTCAGCTGTAGAGCCTTCTCCTACTCTACAACCCAAAGACACATCTTACACTTCGAATCAATGCTTCATTGACTCCTTCAACTCATTTTTCCCTCATTATTTCTACACTTAGAGCCTTGCTCTATTTATACAATCCCATGGTCTGCGGACCATGGGTAGATCTTTCAAACTGAAATTACATTACAAAAACAAGTGCAGACAACCCTATGACTCTATTATGACTTTGCGCTCCACGCCCACAAATCGCGAAGTCTTTACAATGGAATTAGTGAAAACTTGGGCTTTAAACCCCAAAACATGCCTTGGGGGGATTCCATGCCCAATAGCCCCCGAACACAAACATCATGACTCACCCTCAAGTCACTCTGTCGGTGCAGAGATATTTGTGCAAAGACCCTCCAACTCTGCTCGGACGGCTGTAAGGTCGGCAGCACATTGAGTGGTTGCCTGCTGGATCTCTTGTACACATGTTTCAAGACCGCAGTGTTGGAACTGCTCCCCTACATCTTTTTATAGTTCTGCGCCTTCTTCCAGCTACTTGGAGCATGAAGACTATGCTTTTGTCAGCTAGTCAGATAGCTGGGCCACCTGTGTATGGATTCAATCAACTACCATTCACTTTGCCTGGGAACGGTTCTCCATTTAGCTTTACCAGCTGCACCATGCCTCCGTCTGTGACCTCCTTAACAACATATGGTCCTAGCCAATGCATTCTGAACATTCCTGGGAATTTATCAAACTTACTGTCATACAGTAACACTAAATCATTTACTATGAAGATGCGCAACTTAATATGGCGATCGTGCCAGGCCATTTCGCACTGCTTTTGTACCTGCTAATGGAAGCCAGCCAAAAACCGTTCCTCTTCAAGTCCTTCCAACTACGCGAGCCTCTCTTCCAGGGCTCCATGGTTCATCATACCTGTGAGCGCAGCTATGCGCAGACTAGGCACAATATACTCCATTGGCATGACAACTTCCATACCATAGATCAACTGAAAAGGTGTATGTCCCATCAGTTTCTTGCATGTTGTCCTATAAGCCCATAGTACTGCAAGTTCACGCAGGTCCCAATCACTCCGCTACACATTGCATACTTTTGTCAATGCGGTCTCTAGTATTTTGTTAAATGCTTCTATTGTCCCATTGGCTTGGGAGTGATATGGTGTGCTTTTCTAATGATACACCTGAAACTCTTCTGTCATCGTGTTGATTGTTTCATTCAGGAAATGTGTACCACGATCGCTCATCAAGATCCTCGGACATCCAAATCGTGTCAATACATGTTCAAACAAAAAATTCGCGGTTGTGGTGGCTGTGCAATCTTTTATCAGCTGCACTTCTGCCCAACGAGTTACGTACTCTGTTGCAGTGATAATGTATCTCACGCCTATCTTTCCCTAATGTTTGATAGGTCCTACGAAGTCTATCACCCATTTTTCAAAAGGCTGCAGCGTCATTTGCAGATTCAAAGGCATCTCGTCCCTCTGCGATGTGATGAGCCCCAAAAATGGATAGTTATTTGGGCTCATTCAACCTCCTAATTCAACTTAATCCACCATTCTCATTAGTTTATTGCATGTTTTTATTATATTTATGCTAATAGAGTGAATTGGGTTAGTCATTATGCCAACAAGTCTAATGGGTGCTTTGTGTAGCCTTTTTGGTCAACTTGGAGACAAAATTGAAGGTTTTAATGAGCACTTGGCAGCCAAATTCGTGGGAGAAAAAGGGAGAGGATTTGTAGGAAGGTGTCCCCTTCATTTATGGGCCCTTACCTCGAATTATCCACCATCAGATCAGAGTTCAAAGGCCACCAAATCAATTAGCACAAGGGCAGCCAAGCAAGTCAAGTAGGACTGCTGTTAACTACAAGTCTTGGGCAGCCGAGTCCCTAAAGTTTAGGAGGACTGTTGGGGTCCTCAATTTGTATAAATAAGAAGGCTTAGGGCCTCATTTTGGTTAGCTGGTAGTTAGTCATTTCATAGTATTTTTGTAGTCATTTTGTAGTTCGATTTTTAGGCAATAGATTAGTTTTGTTGTCAGCTCATTTTCAAGTTCTCCTTGTGGACAGTTTTGATGTAACTCTTCATTTCTTGATCAATAAAGATGAATCCAGCTTTGCACCAGCTCTAAATCTCTCTTAGGAGGTTATAGCTCTTGGGGTTGGGCCCATCTCAAGCGCCCAGTACCTCCTTTGTTTACCTTTATGTGTCTTTGCTGCATTCTTAGAGTAAAATCTGCTATTTAGATTTAAAACTTGTTGTGTTATTTAGGTTGCTTTTGATGATTAAAGTAGATTTTCATGTTCAGATTGATTTGGATAGATTAATAACATAAAGGATCCTTCGAAAAATGGGCTCAAGCACCTCTGTTCTTACCTCTCCCTCAGTGGGATCATGAGTTGGGACAAAGGTGACCTTGCTTCCCACAAAAACGCTGTTTTGCTTCACCATGCAAGTATTAGTGTTGGATTCTTAGTTGTCAAACTTGATATCAGTTTTGACTGCATGCTTAGGGTTATGATTGCTTAGTTTCATAGTTAGTTCATCTGATTTTGTGCAAATAAACTTCTGTTCCATTTCTTTTGCTACTATCTAGGTCAGATTAGGTCAAGGTAATTAGGTTCTTGATTTTCCAAGTCTTCATTTGTTAAATTCGAAAAATAACTTGAAGAGCACCTGTTATCCTTCTCTATCTACCCATAATCCATCAGATAGTCTGCTCCAACCCTTAGTCCATGATTCGTACCCTTCATTTGCCATACTTTCCCCACCTTGCCCTAATTCCTACATTCTTGTGCATCATCGCTTCCTCCATCCTTGAACAAATCCAATCGCTCCTTAGCCTCATCCACCAAGTCCTAGACCTCTTCACACCCCTATTTCACCCCCATACTCATTCCTCCCTCTTTTTCCCTCCATCCATGCTCCAAAATCCCATTTCGAAACATCCTGTAGAAGAATTACAGAACATCCTGTAGAAATCCTGAACATCCTGTAGAACCCCTGCAGACTTCCTGTAGAAGCTCATAAACACAGTTTCTTGGCAGCCAAACTTTGTGAGACTCTCTGGAAGGGTTTTAGGGACCCCTTAGACCCTCTATGAACCTTCCCAACCTTTCCCAAGCATTTCTCCTCCTTGATCCACCTCTGCACAGTCAAAAATAGTTAGAAGCACATGCATGATAATTCCAACAACTTAAACAAAAATACAAAAAGATGTTTTCTTCAGATAGAGGTAGTCTAGACACATGTATTTTACCTTCATAGAAGTAATGGCATCTCTTTTAGTAGTTTGCATGCTCTCCTTTGCGTCAGTAGGACTAGCTGGTAGAATTAGGGTTTGCTAGGGTTTGCGTTTCTTTTTGGCTCTCAATTTCTTTTTGCAATTAGATTAGCTTCCTTTGAGGTAGATTTCATCCATCAATTAAAAAGCTTCTTCTAAGAGCTCATAGAAGTTGGCTTAAGCTCCTAGCGGACTTGTGCCAGCTGACCAAGTGACAGCCGCGGCAAGAGCTAGTACCTGTGCATACAGCACTGTCGCTTCCAAGTTTGTTACGAACTACCGGGTTGATAAAATTAAAGAAGGGAGTTCCAGGAGTTGTACCATTATTGCTACAATACTGGGGCTCACCACGATGACTTACCTGTTCTTTGACATACATCACAGGCCTTGCAATGTGCTTTTAAATCCTAATGAAGGGTTGGCCACCACAACCCTGCGCAGAGGATCTTCTACGTGGTTGCTCGCCCTGCATAGTGTCCTCTCGCAGTGCCCCCATGCGCATCCGTGAGGATATGACTATGTTCAAATTCAGGTACATACCTTCGCAATATCTCATCATTGCCCATCTTATATAGGTGCCCCGCGATGATATTTCGCGCGCACCACCAGTTCCTTCTTCTGTTGGATGGAGTATTCTTTTGGTGCAGTTCCAGTCATGAGGAAGTGGATTATGTCTCCAAAGTGTCCATCCACTATGCGCACAGCAAAGAGATATGCATCAGGTAATCCTCCCTCCAAACTAGTAGGTTCCTCTCCCATCTCGATACGTGACAAGTGATCCAATCCTGCGTTCAGGCATCCGGGCTTCACAATGACCTCAAAATCATTGTCTTGGAACAATAAGAACCACCTACATATACACCCCCCCAACATAGGCTTATTGAGAAAGTATTTCAACGTGGAGTGATTTGTATACATCTTGAAGTGTCCCCCTAGCAAATAGTGCCAATATTTTTGGAGCGTGTACACCATAGCCAATCCCTCGCATTAAGTTGTGGAATAGTTCTTTTCTAATTTAGACAACCTACGACTCATGAACGTGATAGGGTGATCCAAGCCCTCTCCACCCTCCTGTGTTAGTACTGCTCCCAACACTATACACGACGCATCAACATGGACATGAAACTCCTTGTCCCATTTTGGGAACACCAGGATCAGCGCAGAGGCCAATTTTTATTTTAGTACATCCAGGCTCTTCATGCAGTCATCATTCCAGCAGAATGTGACATCCTTTTTCAATAGCTTCTCCATCGGCGCAGTGATCTGGCATAGCTTTTGATGAACTTCCTGTAATACCCCATATGTCCCAGGGTAGCACACAGCTGTTTGACACTTTGCAATGCTTCCAAATTCAGAATCACTACAATCTTTGTGGGGTCTACCATTAGTCCCTATTTGAAAACCACATGTCCCAACAGGTTCCCAAAGGGAACAAGGAATGTACACTTCTTGAAGTTCAGCGCGATTTGTTGTTGTCGGCAGGTATCCAACATCAAGCATAAGCACGCTACATGGTGCTTCACCAATCCAAATATAGTCCAATGATCTAGATAAACCTCCAGGAACTCGTGGATATATTCCTTGAATGCTACAACAACTATGCGCAAAAAGATGGCCGATGCATTCTTCAACCCAAATGGCATAACGATGTATTGAAAGCAACCCCACTCAGTCGCAAAGGTGGTCTTGCTCCTATTTTCCGGTGCAATTTTTATCTATTGGTACCTTGAGAATCCATCAGTAAAAGAATATTCTTCTTGCCCACTGACATTTTCCAATACTTCATTTGTGAACGGAGTTGGGAATGGGTCATGCACACACACATCATTCAATTTTATGAGATCCACGCATATTCTTATCTTGCCCTTCTGATTCTTTTCCTACACCACCATAGGGTTTACCCAATCAGATTCTTCCACCAGCTCAATGATTCTAGTGGCAAGCATCTTGTCTCGTTCTATGTAGACCTTTTCCTTGTACTTCGGATTCAAGCGGTAAGTTCTCTGCTTAACTGGCTTCGCATTGGACTTTAATGTGATCTTCATCATTCCTAAATCTTTGATGATTCCTTTTAAGTTCGTGATCTTGGTTGGGAATAGGTCCTGGTACTCGCGGAGTAGCTCAGTGACCTTATCCACCATTGCATCATCCCAGTAGTCGCCAAGCGTTGTGTACTTGGGTTTGGGTTCTGTACCAATGTTCACCTTCTTTGTCTTTATCGGCGCAGTTATGTCAGGGTATTCAATCAGTGGCCCTTGAACCTCACGATAGCCTTCAGTTTCTGGAATGTTAACTTTTCATGGATCCTCGTCGTCTTCTTCAATTTTTACATTATAACACTCCATCCCGCAGCTCAGCTGAGTTGCCCATTCAAGCTAAATTAATTCTATTGGCTCCTGGAGTGTTTTAAAGATAGTTGCTTTTACTACTTGTAGCGCATCATCAACAGTATCCCACCAACAATCCTCAAACATGAAGGTTAACAGGAACCCTTTGAACAAGGCATCCCATTCACTTGTCCCATGGTGGAGCTCCATCTCTATATACTAGTTCATGGGTATAACATATAGGGCATGACAGAACAGGTGCACCCACTCAAGTTGTGGGTCTTCCCCATAGACTTTTATCCACTTGGCGAGGTTCACGCATGGATCATCCAATCCATCATACTTGTCTGGTAGACGCATCTGAGGCTTCCCAAAATGCATGTGCATCATTCTCCTACATTCGCGCTGGTCTTCAAAGCTTCCTTGGTGCGTGCCCCACCACCTCGTGAGCGTAGCACGCAGTACCCATTTCAAAGCTTCGAAACGTTGTTGTTTCGGCACCTCCCTTTCAAACCTATTCAAGAAAGCATCTACCTCACTTAACCCATCATAAGTAGGCAGATCCCTTACCTCTATCGATACACAATGCAACTATCTCGTCATCATTTTACAGTTCAGCATGGTTACCTCGTGTAACCGGTTCTGCCATCGCTTTATCCCCACGTCAGAATCTGATGTAGAGGAGCTTTCGCGCTCCCATGAGATCCATCCATCCGCAGTGGGATTTACCCAGTCTTGCACTCATGCAGTTATCTTGTAGATGCAGTTCAGGTCGTCGTTGCTTTCATAGTCGTGCACTGGCTCCGTGTAGCATGATCCTTCTGTAGGGTCCAAAGGTAAAACTACGCGCAGGGACTTTTTCTCAAAAATCATCTTGCACTTCTTTAGGTTTATTATCCCATTCATGTCAGTGACCCAATCAATTCCTAATAGCGTAGGGTAGGGATTTCTATCATCAAAAATCTCTATCACATCAAAATCTACCAGCACACTTGCCCCTTCGATACCTATGGTGATTCCCTGCCATCTTCCCGTAGGTAGGATCTTTTGCTGGTTCGCCATTCGTAGCTAGATAGGAGACATTGCAGCGTAGGCCTCCCCATGCACTCCCATGTCTGCTTTGGTAGCACGTTCACGTCCGATCCTAGATCCAGAATCACTTGGTCCATCTCATATTCCCCAATCTACGCGATCAACCTCATTTCTCTTCTCGTCCTTGTCATGTGCTTTCCAACCTTTCAGACTACGCACGGTTCTCCTAGAGCGGTCCTAGCACATTTATTTATGAGTTCCTGTAGTCCCTTTATAGCCTTGCTATCATGCAATAGCTTCATGCATGTTTCTAGGAGCGTCGTGAGCATCGAGGAGTCCATCTCTGGCTCCAGTCTATCTTTGCTTCCTGAAGTGGAGGCATCATCGAATCTCTTCCTAGCTTCCATGAAGGTTTCCTTGGCGCACTCCAAATCAAACTCTAGTTCTTTTATTGAAGCCTTGCAAACCCAAGTACTATCTTCAGGCTGCTTTCCTTTTTCATCCCATGTTGTAATTCCACTTCAGAGCACAATTTTCACATTAGGGTCTTCCTCACGTGACTCAGACCTCATCATTTGTAGGTTTTGACTTGGGGGAGGTTGGAGCGCTCCCTTGTCACACAACCTTGCTATCATTGTGGGACAATCCTTTGTCTCATTATCAAACAATGTACAATATAGACATGACAAACACATTGGATTCGTACAATCATGGGCATAATGTCTTGGCCCTCCACAATTGCAGCGTATCAATTGTCCGCGACCTCTTCCAGGTCCTCCTCCACCTTAGCCTCGTCTGCGCCCTTGAAATCTGGTTTGCGCCACCCCTGCGTTCTAATCAAGGTGCTGCATTTCAACATGAACTATGTAGGCGGGAGACCTATCCATCATCAACTCATAACTTCTACAGGTGCACTGATCATGTCCTACTGACCTATGGAAATTATAGAACAATTGTTGTGAATTCTGCGTGTATTTCAGCAACAAATGGTAGTTGTCACGCACCACAAGGTAGGTGCCACGCTAGGTCCTGCTTATGCCTCTAGTCTCAGTGGCATTGGTCCCCCTCCCATGAGGTAATTCACAAACACTGAGTAGTGATCCTTGTCATGACCCTGACCCTTACATTTAACACACCATACCTCGTCATGCACTTCTGGGCAAGCTGTCTTGTCTTGTTTCAGACTCTGCATCTCAAGGCACAAGTTTTTCAACTATGCGTGGTTCCGCTGAATTCCTAGTTTAAGATCCTGTATCGAGGTCTCATGTAGCCTCATCGTGATCTCCAAGGCCTCGACCTGAGTTGTTAACATATGTTGTGACAGTGTGTTCCTTAAATGCAGCATTTGCAATGCTACAAACCATTCGCAGTGTTTTCCATCTGTCAAAGTCATATTAGCTTCATGAATTGTACACTTCAATCTTTGATCCAACTCCCAAGGAGTCTCACCTAGTAGCATCATGATCTCCTTAAACCCAATGATCAATTGTGCCTCTGACTTTGGTCTGCTAAATTCTTTTTTCAGTGCAGTTTGGATGTCTTTGATTCCTTCATTCGGATTGTCATTAGAATGCTTAATGTACCAGGTCAGTGCGCGATCCTATAGGGCATTGACCAACGTTGATTTCTTTATATTGTCATTCGTGACTCCCTGCGCTTCCCATATAGATTTTATCACAAACAAAAACTGGTCTCGATCTTCATTTCCTACTCCCTTGAACACCGACAATTTTATCGCGCTTGCCATATTAACTAGCGGGCGTGGCGGAGGTTGTATGGGTGAATACGGGGGTGAAGATGGTGAAATTGGCGGTGGTGTGTGTGGGGGTGGTATGCGTGGAATCCTCTACCTTATCAGATTGATCGCACTTCTTAGTGAGACCTTCACGATCTCTTCCTCATTCCCTCGCGGAGGTGAAATCAAGGGGCTAGCTTCTAGTTCTGTACTACCTTCGTTTCTATAAATCCTCCCACTTCACATAGCCCCAAACTTCAATTTATTCGCATAACCTGCCTTTCACACAGTAGCATTTTAATCCCAATGTTCAGAGACTTAACGTACTTACCTCACGGTCCTTTGAAGAAATGTTGTTCTGCCTTGCTATAGCTAACTGAAGTATCTACTGCGAACTAAGTAATGAATCCTCCTATAACTCGATCGAGCCAATGATCAATAGTGCATGTGATCTTATCCTCTAATACTTCCAATCTACGCACTAACTCTGGAGTCCACACAATAGGACTGTCGAGCTTGCACCTTCCTTGGCTATTTGCTAGTTTCACGATCCACTCGTACAACTCAGTAGGGAAATATGTAAAGAAAATTTCATGGATCTCTGTGTACAGGTAGCAGTCTAACCACTCTTCTTTTGATAGTCATGGATTCTTGTTCTCTTGTGCCACGAACTCATGAATCTTCCTATCCAACCAATCTTCAATTTATTTCTTAGTTGGATTCCAGTGATACGACATCAGACATCTCTATATAGATCCTAGTCCCGTCTACATAACCATTTGTTGCTTTGTTGGGGCCTAACCCAGGTTTGGAGTTAATTAGCCAAACAAATCCCTATACTACTGGCCCTTTCGGCAAAAATCTGTGGAGCACGGACTGAGATCTCAACCGAAGTAGTATGTGGGGGCACTAGAACGAGGTTTCCGCACCCTTGAGATGTCTAAGGGGCTGATTTGGTCCAACTATGAGTCTCTTTATGCAGGCTACTTCGCACTCTTCCCTAGTCTTCGTGCCTGTTAGTGTCGGTATCTTCATCCCTCTATCAGTGATCAAATTCTCTTATTGCATTGCATTTTAGGTGTCTCGCTCGGTTAGCTGCATTCCATTAGGATCATGGATCATCTGACGGTAGTGGCTTATTATACATTTTCCCTCATGTCCTTTACCTGCTGGCCCATTTTCATTCATCTAGATCATCTGCAGTCATTTTTTGTCTTTAAATCCGCAAAAGTTATTTTTAGGGTTTTAGGTCTCATTAGGTCTAGGGTTTCGTCAAAAAGGTCTTCAAAATGCTCAATAAAGGTCAGCAGGCACATGAGGAGGACAAATAAAGTTTCAACAACAATAATTTCTATAATCACATGCTCAGTGATTGATTTTTCCTCAAAACCTTGTTTTGAGGAAAAACATAGTTTTTTATGTTTTTATGTATAAATTTGATGTAATTTCAGTTTTTCCATATGTAATAACTTCAGTGGAAACCCTGGTCACCTTGCCAAGCTTCAGCATCTCCATCACCTGCAAGGCAAACAAAAAATCAAAGCATTCAATTCATCACAGGCAAAAATAAAGCAAACTACCCAAAAACAAAGTTTGAAAAACAAGTCAAATGCAAACATTACAAAGTGGGTTTTTGATAAGTGAAAAATTAAAATCTTTTGTATATAAACCATTTTTCATGTTTAAAGAGCTCATTTGCATCCAAAGGAGAAGGAGTGAACAAGAGAATAGTCGGGTTGAAAGCAAAGAGCAAAACTGCAGCAATTTGGGCAAGTTTCAAGGGCGCGACGCATTGGGTCGTGGGCGCGGCGCATTGGGCCGCCCTCTGCAGTGTTAAACTTACACTGGTGCGGCGCATTGAAGTGGCATGGTGCATTGGGTTAGTGGCACGGCACATAGGGCTTCAAGCTGATTTCACCCACAAACTCTCCCAAATTTGCAAAATTTGCTCAATCTTCAGGTGTCCAAGTAAGTCAAGCATTCTTCCACTACCAGTGAATGAGTTTCTCTTAGAGTTTATGGTGATTTAATGAGAAAAACTTGAAACCCTACCTCCTTGCAATTTTGCCAAAAACAGTTGCATAGGGTTTACAATTTGTGTTTTTGCTGCCAATTCCACTCCATCACTCCTTGATTCCCTCATTCATTTTCCATTTTCATCAACCCATTCCCTAATCCCCATATCCCTAAATTCATTCACCCCCTATCCCCAATTCCCACTATCCCAAACCCTAGCCACAAATCCCTAAACCCTAATTATTGTCCCAAGAGCCTAAATACTATTCCCTAAACCCCCTATTCCCCAAAAAACTTGTCAGCAACATTCCCAAAACCCCTTATACACATTCCCTCCACAGTCCCTCATACATTCTTATCCTTGGCAGCGAAAATCTAAAGACACCATAAATCTCTTCATACTCATCTAACAAAACTCAAACATTGGCAAACATGGAGTCTAATCCTTCCTATGAGAGGGATGATGAAACTGTCAGTGATTCTTCCCAAGAGCTTCATGTCACCATTCGGTTGAGTGTACCATCATTCAGAGGGTTATCATCATGTCAGGTTACAATGGGTCATTTTACACCTTGTTCATGCTTCAATTGTGCCTAGGTAAGGTTCGTTTCCCTCTCCTAGGGTTTTGAAGGTAATTTCTCTTGGGTTTTTGAAGGTTTTGACAGGTTTTGAGCCCCTAAAAAGGTCAAAAACACCCAAAAAATGACCTTACTGCCTCTATTTTGACACATAAGAAGCAGTGTTGGGAAAACTTAGTTTTGGAGGGGAAAATGGAGGCCAAATTCAAAATTTCCACTTGTTCTAGAAGGTAGACAGGAAGACCTTTCCAAAAAGAACACTTGGAGGAAATTTTGACATTGGGAAGGTTTCCAAAAGTGGCTGCAAATAGGTGCTACGCATAGAAAAATCAGTGCGGCGCATTGGGGAAATTTTGCTTAGTTTGACCAAGTATACTCTATTTTTCACCTAGTTTCTTGATAGTTTGACTTTTCTCCTTCTTAATGTCAAAATTATAATGTAATTTAATGTAAATTGATGGATATTGATGTAATTATGTCAAATTTTAACTCATAGAGGTAGATTCATCCATGAAAAGGTAGTTTGCAACTGAATGAATCAGTTCCCTAGTTTTTAGAGGCATGTTGTTCCACTGCTTACCTTTTAGTTCTCAATTTAGAATTTGTTGGAAAGGCTCCTAAACTCATGAGCTTGACCCCTAGAGGCTAGGATGAGTTTTTTTTTTCCTATATCTTATGTTTTTTTAGTCATTAGCATGTTTGGACTTTTGAGAAAGCTTGGAGCTTCATTGTATACATTTTCTTAGCAGTTTTGGCTAAGGAATAGACCAGGGTTTGCAGCACTCTATGGGATTCATGTGGCATGTTGCTTTGATATTTTGTTTCCTTCTATAAATGTAAGTTTGTATGTGTTCTATTTATGCCATTATCTCTCTTGTTTCTTCTTAACTAAAAAAAACAAGGATAAAGGTAGAATCCATTGAAATTGTAGTGCTCTACCTAGGGTTTGCTTAGTTATTAATGTTTTTAGCTGTTTGAAGAGGATCCTTGAGGTTTTCTTGCCCTCTTCAACTCCTCACCTGTCTAAATCTCTCCATTTCATTCAATTTGAAGTATCAAATCACTTGCCTACCTTACCCCATTGAGACCTCTGCAAAACTGAGCCTCATTCCCGAGACCCAAAATTTTCCTTTCCATTTGAGCCAAAAAACCATCTTTAAATTCAATCAAACTCTTTTGCACACTTACCTAGCCTAAGATCAGTATTCATATCCATATTCTCAAGCCTCATTGATTATATTTTACTGATATTTACAAGGAGAGAGCCCTCTCCCGACCTGGTAGGGCTAGCTACTAGGTTAAGCGTGGTTTGATGTTACCCTAGATCCTACCTTTCTCAGCCTGAGGTAGATTTAGGCCCTAACAATGCCCTAATATATGTTGGGTTGTGTTATATTCTTTCCATGACTAGCCCAAGTAGTTAATTGCGGGGTTAGATGGGGAGCGGAGCACCCCCCATTCGTTGCGTTGATTGCATAGTGGGGGGGCCACAACGGGTTTGAGGGGTGCAGGTAACCCCCCTCTATGGGGTCAGGGGAAGCGCCCTGGAAAATTTTGTTTTTTCAGCCCTATATTAGGTTGGACGGACTTACCTATGGTTTTTTGCATGATTTTCGCACATGGTTTTGGACGTGATGGTTTTCGATCCATGGTTTTGGACGCAATGGTTTTTGCTCCATGCTTCTAGATGCTTCGGCATGTATAAACATGTATTGTAGCATTGAAAGGAACATAATGAAAAATCAAGCTGGTAGTCCCGGTTTTGGGATCTAGGGGAAAATCTTTGTGTATATGTGTTATGCTCTCGCATTGTTTATTTTCTATGTTTTAGTATTCGTATGCAGGTAATTTATGTACAAAGTTAAAACCTACATTTGGTATCAGAGCTATTTTGGCTTCAAGAGGACGCCTTTGTTGCTGAGGGGTTTCGCTCGGGCCTATGGTAGACCCTGTTGAGTGGGAGATTTGCGATATCAATTCTGGTGGTAAAAGAAGATGGTGAGCAGTGGAAAGATAGAGATCGAGAAATTTAATGGTCAGAGTTTTGAGTTGAGGAAAATCAAGATGGAGGACCTATTGGTGGATAAAGATCAGTGGATCGCGGTAGATCTGGGTACTAAACCAATGGGAGTGTCCGATGAAGAATGAAAGAAGTTGGATCAAAAGGAAAATATCACAATGCGATTGTGTGTCTCAAATTCAGTATTGTTGAATGTATCAGGGGAAGCTACAGCGAAGGCTTTGTGGGATAAGCTAGGGACTTTGTACCAATCTAAGTCTCTGGTGAATAAACTGTTCCTGCAGAAAAAGTTGTATAACCTAAGGATGAAAGATGGGGACTCAGTGACAGGGCATCTAAACGCATTTAATATTATGGTAAGTTAGTTATTATCTTTTGATATTAAAATTTGAGATGAAGATAAGTGCATCAGCTTGTTGTGTTCTCTACCCGATTTGTGGGATAGTCTGGTTATTGCAATAGGTAGCAATACAACTGCCTTGCAGTTTGATGAAATAGTCTCATCCTTGCCAACGGAGGAGATGAGACGGAAAAATATGGAGAGCCAGAATGGTGATGCCTTGTATGTATGAGGACGGTCCTAGAACAGAAACAAAAATAAGTCATCGAGTGGGAGATCTAAATCTATACGGAGATCTAAATCTCCAAGAAAACCTATAAAGGTGGTTTGCTGGAAATGTGGAAAGGAAGGGCACTACAAAAGGGACTGTAAATCTAAAGCTCCTGACAAAGGAAAGGGATTTGATGATGCTCCTTCTGCAAAGGCAAAACCACCTCAGATGAAGGTCGGGATGTGTACTTGACTTCTTCAAGTACACATGTAGATCATGAGCCATGGTTGATTGACTCAAGTGCATCCTTTCACTTCACTCCCCATAGAGAGTGGTTCTATGAGTATGAAAAATATGATGGCGGTGATGTCTTCTTCAGGGATGACCGAGAGGCTAGAATCATTGTTTGCGGAAAAGTAAAGTTGAATTTGCAAGGTGGAAGGGTTAGAACACTTTTAGGTGTTCTGCATATTCCTGCATTGGCTAGAAATCTGATTTTCGTAAGAAATCTAGATGAGGCAAGTGTAAAAACAATGTTCGAGAAGGACCTGCAAGATGGTTCAAGGAACACTGATATTGATGCGGGGAGTTCAGATTGGAACTCTATACAAGCTGCAAGGTAGCAGTGTTGTTGATGGGTGCAATAATTCTATGGATCCTGAAAGAGGAGCAGAAAATCTAGTGGTCTCTAGAGAGAAGACCATGTTTTGGCATCAAAGGCTTGGACATATTGGAGAGAAGGGCCTTTGAATACTTCATGGTAAAGGTATAGTATAAGGTATGAGTAATAGCTCTCTGGATTTTGATTTATGTGAAAATTGTGTATATGGTAAGCAGAATTGGGTGAGTTTCCCCTCTGGTGGTAAGAGGGCGAAATAGATATTAGAGCTTGTGCACAGTGATGTGTTTTGACCTGTGAAGGTTCCATCACTAGGTAAGTCTGTGTACTATGTATCATTTTTAGATGACTAAACAAGGAATACATGGATAGATTTCCTTAAGAAGAAATCTGAAGTCTTTGACAGGTTTAAAGAATTTAAGGCTCTGGTGGAAAACCAGACAGAGAAGAAGATAAAGGTGTTGAGGACAGATAACAGTGGAGAGTTTTGTAGTAAGGAATTTGAAGAATTTTGTAAGAAGTGTGGTATAGCACGGTAGAAGACTACTCCATACACACT
Organism: Pinus tabuliformis; assembly: GCA_031772625.1. NCBI lineage: Eukaryota > Viridiplantae > Streptophyta > Pinopsida > Pinales > Pinaceae > Pinus > Pinus tabuliformis. The sequence continues at coordinate 146,031,340 of CM062812.1, forward strand.
TGAGCAAAATGGAGTTGTAGAAATAATGATCAAGACATTGATGGAAAGGGCAAGAAGCATGCTCAGTGGTGTTGGGTTAGAATAGGAATTCTGGGCAGAGGCAGTGGAGATAGCATGTTATCTAGTCAACAAATCACCTTCATCAGCGTTGGACGATAAGACTACACAAGAGGTATGGACTGGTAAGAAATCCTCTCTTTCACATCTAAGGGTATTTGGATGCGATGCATATATACATGTGCTAAAGGAGAAAAGAACCAAGTTGGATAGTAAATCTGAAAAGTGCATCTTTATTGGGTATAAGGATGGTTTAAAGGGTTATAAGCTTTGGAACCTAGTAACAAGGAAGGTTATGTACAGTCGAGATGTGGTGTTCAGAAAGGTGAAAGATGTTATTAAACATGAAGTCCAACCAAAGGAACCTGAGAAGATAGGGTTCGAGCTTAAGGAGGAAGAATCAGACTCTACAGCAGAGGAGGAATCAGAAGACAAAGAGCCAGAAACTTCGGGTGTGAGAAGATCAATTCGAGAGAGAAGGCAGCCAGAAAGGTATAATCCATCTACTCTCTATTCAAATTTTGCTTTATCTGTTACTGATGATGATCCTAGAACTATGAAGGAAGCAGTAGATTCAGAGGATGGAAAACTCTGAAAAGAGGCCATGGTTGATGAAATGGCATCTTTCCATAAAAATGAGGCTTGGGATCTGGTGGAGTTGCTAGCTAGAAGGAAACCCATTGGCAGCAAATGGGTGTTCAAGAAGAAGACAAATGCAGAAGGAAAGGTGGAGAAATACAAAGCTCAGTTGGTAGCAAAAGGTTATTCCCAGGTGCCAAGAATTGATTTTAGTGATATTTTTTCTCCTTTTGCCAAGGTAGCTTCTATTAGATTACTTTTATCTGTTGTTGCTGCTTTTTATTTTGAGGTAGAACAGATGGATGTGAAGACAACATTTCTCCACGGGGATCTAGAAGAGGAGATCTACATGAAGCAACCTAAAGGTTTTTCTATGAATGGTAAGAAAGAAATGGTATGAAAGTTAAAGAAGTCTCTGTATGGGTTAAAACAGTCACCAAGGATGTGGTATCATAAATTTGATACATTTACATCGGGACTTGGCTTCACCAGAAGAAAAGCAGATCACTATGTGTATTTTAAATTAATTGGTGACCGTGTTATTTATCTGGTCTTGTATGTGGATGATATGTTGCTGATTGGAAATGACAAAGAAATTATCCAGGATTTGAAGACCCAATTTTCCTCCAAATTCACATGAATGATCTTGATGCTGCAAACTATATTTTGGGCATGGAAATTAAAAGAGACTGTTGTCAAGTAGTAAAAATGGTCTTTTAACCTCTATTTACCCTACATTAATTATCAATCCAGGTATGATTTGTTATCTCAAGAGTGTACTTAGTCTGAGGCAGTCACTTGTCAAGAGTAATGCTAGTAGTATAGTGTTGTTACAAAAGTAAACAAATGTTGGAAACAAACTCTAAATGTAATGGAAAGAAATTGAAATGCTTTATATCTAAATCATTCATTTAAGAAACTACAGCATTCATCAGTCATGGGTGCTGTAATGATAACTCTTCCCTTTGTAAACTGATGCAAATGAAAAGCAATCAAAGAGAAGATCTCCAATCTGGGAACTAGACAGCAATAGTTAATGTTCACTATAGTTGCAGATCATTCTGTTCACACCAAAGCAATTACATGAAATGATAATTCAATTAACATAAAAGGGAACAACAACTAATCTATTTGAAAAGATTGAACAACAAAGATTTATCTTACAAGAATGAATTAAGCAGCAATCGTAATCTAAAGGAATTAAGCAGCAATCTTTAACTCAGAAGTGATTTGAACAACAAACCATGAATGGGACAGAAAACTAAAGTAAGTCTTACGAAATACTGAACAACAACTGAATCAAGTGCAAACGCACAGTGAACTAAATCAAATGTTAACACACAGCAGATCTATAATGATGGAATCAATAATCTGAGTTTAGCATAATAAATATTAACCACGGTTATAAAGAAACAACGATTACAATTGCAATGGAATGGTAATCCAAATGAACAGAAATCACAATTAGAGATACACCGTAGCTAAATAAATAACAATACCGATCTGTAAATGCACAGCAATGTTACTCTGTAAACGAACAGTAATGTTGATCTGTAAAGGAACAACAATGTTACACAGTAATGTCAATCTGTAAGGGAATAGCAATGCGATACGATTTCAGAATGAACAGCATAACATTTCAGTTGCAGAAGATAACCTTACTATTCAAATACAAATTAAATATAACAGAGCCAGTAAACGAAATGATAAGGAACGACAGATTACTGAATGACGCAAGAAAAAGAAATCAAACCACACGTGACCTGGAATTGGAAAATGATGGTAGAGAAAGCGAGTGATCCACTAGGACCTGGCTGGGACGCACTATTGTGGCTACTCTAGAATCAAAGATGGAACATCAACAAAGTTTATATATTAATCATGATAACAAAGCTACAGTAATCGCTCTTTAAAGAGAGTCAATGATCAAATTTTAGTCTACAATAGCAAATTCTATAAAACAACAATAATCCACCCCCTGGGCTAGCAGCGCTATCCCTTTCTATAGCGGCCAGGTGGAAAGACCAAAGATACAAATATTCTTAAGGTAGTGATCCCTTAGGATCAAAGGATCCTGATGGATTCGCCATATTTTTATCCTTCAATTATCTTTTTGTCCTCTTGCGCTGATATGGTAAATCTTCTTCCTTTTCCTGACTCTTGCGCTCCGATCTAGATTGCCTTGTCTGGATGCGATTCCCTATCAAAGGGACAATAGTTGGTTTTGCCTTGTCTTTTCCTTTGAAATGGTGATCTTCCATTTTCTTCATTTTCTGCATAGAAAAAGGTAATAATTAGTCATTTTATGTTACTCACAAATCTCTTAAACTTTATCATAATCCTTCATCATATGCCAATTTCATAATGTAAAGAAGTTATGAATTAAAGGAAAAGATAACGAAATAAGTGGAAATTACATACCTTTTCTAATGCTAAACACACCCCCCTGCTTACCTTTTTTCATGCCCTCATGAAAACATTGTAATTGACATGCAAGGCAGTTAGGGAATAGGCAGAGAAGGGTTCTCAGTCAGTGATCTACAACCATGATTGTTACACAAAATATTGTCACCATGACATTCTGCAGTTAGTATGAGTCTATCACCACTCATACTTTCCTCCTATGCAAGTCTTAAACCTCAGCTCTTCATGTCAAGCCTTGAAAAATGAGAGAAAGCCCTTAAAAATCTCTAAAACTCTGGTTCCGCACTTTCTCTTAGCATTACCTGCGGCCGCACCCACTGGTCATGTCCCCTGCAGACTTGCCCGCTCTATTTCTGTGTAATGGATGTGGACCCCTGTAAAACTCAAGAAGGCGCAAGTACATTCTTAAAAACTCACTTTGGGTTATTTCTAGAAGCTTCTAAAGGGAATCTTGAGGTGGCAATTTCGCTCCTTTGAGGTTCATGCATCCCATAACTAAAGGAGCTAACCCCTTGATGTGAGGAGCTTATCCCTTTGAAGGAGGACTCTATTCCTTCATAGGTGGACCTGTAACCTCCTTCCTTTGCACTATAAAATGAGGCATTGGGCTGGTTACTAAGGAGGTTGAAAGCTGAATATTTTTGAGGGTAAATGTTGTTGGAATTTAGACTTCCTAATTAAGATTGAGAGGAGAGATTACATACCTTTTGATCTTATTGGGAAGAGTGTGAGGCTTGTCAAAGTAGAGGAGATTCTTGCTTGGACCCTGGGAGGAGCTTGTACAACATCAAGGCACAAAGGTTGTAAAGTTCTTCTTTGTTCAAAGTTAATACAATCAAGTTTATTTTTCTCAATAAGCTATCTTCTATGGTTTATTTCATGGATTCCTTGATCACCATGATGAATATGATTTATTATATTAGCTATGTAGGTGTTATTTGATGTGTGCTTGTTTGTGTTTGCAGGTTCTCAAAAGGAAACTCCTTCGGACGGTCGAAGCATGGCTGCCACAAACTAGCGTTGGACTTAAGGTAGGGTCTAAAACACCTCTTGGTTTTTATTTATAAATCGTAATATTTAGAGAAAGGTAGACTTGATTGTTCTGTTTTTCGCTAGATATCTATAGATACTAGGGAGATCAGTCTTGTCTGCAAGAACGATTTATGTGGCCGAAAATGATTCCTAGCTAAGATTTCAAAAATATGCCCTATATGATCTTCATGAAATTCATATAAGGCTCTATACCCTAGTGCAGGATACCAAATGATTGGACTTCGGAACCTACAACCTAACCAAGAAGGGCCTTCTCTCAAGATGAGGTCACCATAGATAACCAAGCGGTCAACAGCTAGCTTAAAATTCTGATAATTGAATGGTTCTCTATTTTGGATATTCCTATTAGAAGTCTGGTATCGGAATTTGGCTGCTGCTATGGCAAGGTCTTTGATGGTTAAGAAGTATTCTACCCCTTGCTAGATGAATGTTATGTGAATAGGTCTCAATGTCTGGATCACACCCTTTGTTCTCATTAAGCTCCTATGTTTATTCCATAGTTGCAATGGGTTTCTAGGTTCACCCCTTACCCATAGATCTAATCCATTCTCCTGTCTTTGGAAGACATTGTAGGCTTTAAGCCACTTTATCTAATTAACACCAAAGGAAATAAATGCCTGAAGTTGGACATCACCCACAAAAGGGCTAAGGTTCTTTTCTGTTTCTCCATCTAACACAAGATTATGTAAATAAAACTCACATAACAATTGTTGAACTTTCACCCTGTAATGCTTACAACTGTTTATGAAATCATTAATGGTTTTTATCTCTATAGGCACTCTTGCCTTGACAGCCTTAATTTTCAATTGTAAATATCTTTCCATCAAAAACAAAGCATAGTTTCTGGCGGGTGCCCTACACACTAGAACATCAGTATACAGAGAACATAAGGTATCCATTTGATTTATAACTGTGTCTAGTCTGTGGGTTACCTTTTTGACTCTTTTATCTGCCTTTTGCCATCCATCGAAGGCCTGGCTTTCTGATGCATTGATGTTCCTTAGCTATTGTCGTAACTTCTAATATTTTTCTTAAGGAACAGTTTCATCTGTAAGTTTCTCTATCGTTTGTTGGGCCTGTGCCAAATATTTTCGCACAGTTACTATCCTCGGGTCATTATCCCTCATGACAGTTTTGGGTTGGAGATCTACTTGGATCTCCTTATTGCGACATCTAGTCTTTATGGTCTGAGTTTCCTTCTCACAAACTGTCAGTGCCTCTGTCTGGACTTCCTTATCACAGACTGGTGTGTTATCCATTTGTGCTTCTGTATTTACAACAACCAAATGTTGTTCCTTGCAATTCTGAATAACAGGTTCGAATTGAGTCCTCTTGGTCTTTTTCTTATGGGGTTTTGCCTGGGTGGTTGCACACTTTGCCCCAGAGGTTCCTCTTGAATTCTTCCCCATTTTTAAGACTCTTATTTGTTGTCAATGTTGCTTAATTATGTTAAGCAATATCTATTGTTCCTTTCGCAATTTTTTAATTTCATCTGTTTTCTTAGAAGGAAAAGTCGTTTGTTTTCTGAGGCCTGGGATTTTTTCTTCGGGAATTGTACCTTCTCCTTGGCCGATTTCCATGTTTTCTTCTTGTAACACCTCTTCAGTGTTCTGTTGATCAGGTTTTTTAGTTGTAAAAACCCTCATTTGTTCTGTTGTCTCCTGGGCAGCTTCTTCTTCTACCTCTTCTTCATCATGCAATTCTTTGGGTGTATTCTAACTAGGAACAGATTGTTCTTCTTCCTCCTCTTCGACACTCTTTTCCCCAGATACACTCTTATCATGAGCAGAGTGTTCCTCTTCTTCTTCCTCCTCGTCACACATTTCCTCAGATGCACTTTTATCATGGCCAGAGTGCTCTGCGGCCCTTCTTCAGTATGGGGGCTGAGTGCACTGTGAGGTTGGACATACTCGCCCATATTGGCCAAAATTTGGGCCAATTCATCTTCTTGTAGATGGTTTTGCAGTGGACTTTCACTGCGTTGCTCTATTTCCTCCCCTTCTTCCTGACCGGATTGCTTAGTATCTTCCTCCGATTCTTCTTCTTTGTTTCCTTCTAACTCTTCTTTTTTCTCCCCACCTTCAAGTTGTGGGGGTTTTTCATCTTCTAAATCATGTATTTCCAAAAGCTGGCTAATGTTCCCCTAGGAATTTCCCAGATTCCTCTGCTCCTTGCCAATCTGACAGATTTTCTTCATTTCAGTAGTCTTCTCGATGTGCTAGCAATATGTTTTCGTTTTGTGGCTGGCAAAGCCAGTCCCCCATCTATCAAGAAAATCAATTCTTCCCAAATACTCTGCTGTTGGGCAAGACTGTAACTGACTATGAATCGAATTAACCCATGATGGCTTAACACTGACTCTACATGGCGAGATTTTCTCATGCTTTGGGAAACATCATGTAATAAAAAATTTAAGAACGTAGGCAAATTCATAGCACATTTTTGCTTTAACACAGCTAAAAGTTTGAGATGGCGTGGTCTTACCACGTATTTTCTGCCATCGCAAGTGATGTAGCTTTGGATAATTCTTGCCAATTTTTCCCAAGGCTCTCCTAGGGCTACCGACAGGACTCCTTTCCCTTTGACAGTAAGGTTCTACCCTTCATCCCAAAAGATGTTTATGGCATTTCGCAGTCTCACCTTTTTCAGAGTCCATATAGGTCTAGCGGCTAGCAGTCCCGGAACTTCAGCAATTATGTAATCTGTGACTGTTATCTATCTCCCTCTCACCATGGAATGATTTTCCTGCAAATTCTATAGAAACTCAATTTCCACCATCTCGTTAGATTGTTGCAGATGGTTAAGGTAAGCTATCCATCCTGCCCTTGCTAAGATTTCTCGTGTGGCGTCAGAGACCATTAACACCTGTGGCTCACTGCAAATTGATCTTCCTCCCATCTTATTCACGCTTAGCACACTGTAAAAACACAGAGATGATGATGGAACAGTAGGTTGTTCAAATTTTTAGCTCACTGTTAAGAAAACACAGAGAAGATGATGGAACAGCAAGTTGTTCAAATTTTTAACTTACTGCTAATTTTTGCAGAGCAAAACACAGAAATGGCATTAGAACAACAAGCCATGCATATTGAGAAACAAAATACCATTAGGCTTGCTATTCCTGAGTTTTGGTGAAGTCATAATACCTCCGAATAATGGGCTGACACGTATGCCAGCGAATTATGGAGATTACCTGCACCCCCTGTAATGTGATAGGTCGTCCTCGGCCGTCAAATAAAGGAGCAACATGCTGAATTGCAATCGTACAGTGGAATAAAGGAACAGTGTATAGATATATGACATGTTTACAAAAAATGAGCAGATTACCGAAATCAAGTCATATGATAAAATCGCTAATAAATATGGAAATGTCGTGATATGATGTGAAAAATGAAGGATAGGATAGCTGACTTGAATAAAAGATCTTATGCAGTCATTATCCACTTTAACCGTCATGATTTATTTATAAATAATTTTCATGTATCAAATGTTCGAAAGGGTTATATAACATAATTGCATTTGAAATCACTATAAAGATATAAGAAGAAGGGTTTTATAATGACTATTGGTGTATAAGAAATATGAATTCAATACCATCAACAGAGCTCTATTGCCCACAGGTGTCCATAACCTTGACAGAGTTGCTTATTTCACCCTTGGAACCATAATCCTTTGTGTATGCCTAGGAAAGTACTATGCAATGTCAGAATGGAGGCCATTGTGCTGGCTTGGTAACCAGATGAATCACCATGCCATTCACCAGGAAGGAGTGAAAGGTGGGTAGGCCGGCTCGTGATGAGACCTCCTGTTCCAAGGACCTTTTATTTTTTCTGATGTGCCACTTGGATCATATCCCTAGAGTCGTGGCCATAGTCGGAATGCCACTTCACTTTCTTCCTTATGATCATGGTAAGATGGCTCTTGACGAGACCCCCTATCCTTCATCTGACAAATCATATTAGTAATCATATAGATATACATCTTTTCTTTTTCTTCTTTTCTTTTATCTAGCACTTTTCCTATTTATATATTGAGGGTGGCTCAACACTCCTTAAGAGTAGGGACGGTGGAAGAAGTCTAAACATCTCAATAGAGAAAAATATGCCCTTATTTTTATTCAATAATAATGATCAAAGAGAATTATGGGGATTTAGAAAGAACCATCATGATAAAAATAATCAATCACATTGGTATTAGTGAAAATAAAGAAAGCAAAGTGATATAAATAGTTGTGTCCTTCCCTCTTTTCTCTTATCAATTCAAAGAAATTTCTTTTAAAGATAACGATTTTTCTTTGATTTGCTGATTTCAGTATCCTCTAGTTTTTCTATTCTTGCATACATGTATAGTTGTGCCTCAAATGACCATCACTCAAAAAAAATCCTCTAAATGGTGAAACACACATACACACAAAAAGAAGAAAAATGCACTCAAAAAGGTGTTGTTCTTTAGATGGAACAGCTATTGTTTCTTTAGAGGGACAAAAAAAGAATATTTGCACACAAAAACCGCCAAAAAGGAAAAGAAACATGCTCGAAACTACTGTTCCTTGAGAGGAACAACAATTTAAGCAAGCACTAACAAAAGATGCGGAAATGTTGTTCCTTCGGAAAGGAACAACGAAAAAACGAAAGTGTTTTTCCTTCGAAAAGGAACAGCAGAAAAACAAAAGTGTTGTTCCTTCGAAAAGGAACAGCAAAAAAGAAAGTGCTTTTCCTTCGGAAAGGAACAACAAAAAACAAAAGTGTTGTTCCTTCAGAAAGGAACATCAGAAAATGAAAGTGTTGTTCCTTCGGAAAGGAACAACAAAAATGTGGAAGTGTTGTTCCTTCAGAAAGGAACAGCAAAAAGGCAGGAATGATGTTCCTTCAGAATGGAATAGCAAAATGAAAAAGTGTTGTTCTTTCGAAAGGAACAACAAAACAACAAAAATGTTGTTCCCTCAGAAAGGAACAACAAAATTCAAAAGTGGTGTTCCTTCAAAAAAGGAACAGCAAAACAGAGAAAATGTTGTTCCTTCAGAAAGGAACAACAAAATGCAAAAGTGATGTTCCTTCGAAAAGGAACAGCAAAATGGAAAAAATGTTGTTCCTTTGGAAAGGAATAGCAAAATGAAAAAGTGTTGTTCCTTCGAAAAGGAACAGCAAAATGGCGAAAATGTTGTTCCTTCGAAAAGGAACAACAAAATGCAAAAGTGATGTTCCTTCGAAAAGGAACAGCAAAACAACGAAAGTGTTGTTCCTTCAAAAAGGAACAAAAAAATGTAAAAAAAAATTGCAGAAATGAAAAAATCTATACAGAAAGTAATTTAAACAAACAAAACAGAAAAATTTATGTACAAAATTAAAAGCAATAAAATTACTTAGTGAACCAGAGGCGAGGAATAATTCTCTTCCTCAGCCAGAATTTGCATGTCAGAGTCTTCCCGGAGTTGTTGGTAGAAGGATTCCTGAGTAAGCAGTTTGCGATACAGTCGAACTCGGTGGCCATTTTCTTTAAAGGTATGTCCAGATCCGTCAATGGTAGTTAAAGTAATGGTACCATTATCATGCACTTTCTGGATTTCATACGGTCCCAGCCAGTGAGTTTGAAGTTTTCCCGGGAAATCCTGAAACCTGGAATCATATAGGAGTTCCTAATCTCCTTCGTAGAAGACTTCCTTTTTTATGATGGCGTCATGCCATTTCTCTCTCTGTTGTTGGATTAATGAAGTATGTTGAAGTGCCCAAAGCCTGATTTCATCTAGCTCATTGATTTGTTGTAGTCTATTAGTCTGGGCCTCATTTAAATCTAGAACGACCTCTTGTGCTGTTCTCAATGTTTGTATTTCGAACTCTATTAGAAAGATGGGTTCCTTTCCAAATACTAGCTGATATGGTGAATAACTGGTGGTGTTTCTCCACATTGTTCGGTATGCCCACAATGCTTCTGAAAATCTTGTAGCCCAATCGTGTTTGTGTGACGTAATGGTTTTTTTTAATATTGCTTCTATTACTTTATTTGTGCTCTCTACTTGGCCATTTGCCTATGGGTGATACGAAGTGGTAATCTTGTGCTGAATATGATAGTTTTTTAATGTTGCAGCGATCTTATTACCTGCAAACTATGGTCCTCTGTCCATGATTATGTCTCTTTGGAGGCCATATCGCACAAATATTTGGAACAGGAAATGAATGACAAAGTCCTCTGTATCTCTTGAAAGTGCCTCTGCTTCAACCCATTTGGTCACATACTTAGTTGCTACCAGAATATATGTTTTCTGGTTTGATGATGGGTTGATCGGGCCAACAAAATCGAGTGCCCAACGCTCAAATGGTTCGATTACTAGCTGTGGGTTTAAAGGCATTTCTTCGAACTATCCAGGGCGTCCTACTCTTTGGCAACTGTCATAGGCTTGAACAAATTTTTTTGTGTCTTTGATGATTGTGGGCAAGAATACCCTGTTTGCAAAACTTTGTGACCAGTTCTCTGATCTGCGAAATGTCCACCACATGGTCCATCATGACAGGCTTTCAAGATGTCAAATATTTCGTCTTCACAGACGCATCTCCAGATGTGCATATCTACCCCTGTATGAAATAGGTAGCCGCCAATCCAAGAAAATCGGGTACTACGTTGCACGATCTGTTTCCGTTCATTAAGGGTCAGAGGATTTGGTAATTTACCTACTACTAAATAATTCGGAACATCAGCATACCAGGGTGCTTTGACAGTAACAACAAATAAATGTTCATCCATAAATTGATCTTCCACTGCAGCTGCGTCCACTGGTTTCGGCATTTGTTATAGAAAATCAGCTACAAGATTTTCTTTCCCAGGTCTGTCTTTTATTGTGATGTAGAATTACTACAATAAAATCAACCATCTTGTTTCTCTACCATTTATAATAGGTTTATTTACTAAATATTTTATGGCAAAGTGATCTGTATATAAAACAACAGGATATCCAGTGATATAATGCCTAAATTTATTTACAGCATGTATTACAGCTAAGAATTATTTTTCAGTAACAGTATAATTTAATTCGATAGGAGACAAATTCTTGTTGATATAATATATTTCATATGGTTTTTTGTCTTCTTCCTGCCCAAGGACTACTCCAATAGCTGTGTCCTAAGCGTCTGATGAAATTTGAAATGGCAAGTCCCAATTTGGGCCTCTGAGCATTGGGGCTATTGACACAAGCTTCTCAGATCCTCAAAAGCATGGTCACATTTATCTGTCCAAACAAAATCAACATTTATTGTCAGTGCATATAGAGGTGCAGCTATTTGAGAAAAATATTCTATAAATCTCCTATAATAACCAGAAAATCCAAGAAAATTGTGTACCTCTGTCTATGTGGTAGGAGTAGGTATTAACAAAATTATTTGAATTTTGGCTGGATCTACTTGTATTCCAGCTGCTGAGATATAATGATCTAGGATAAGTCCTTCAGTCATCATCATATAGCACTTTTCATGGCTCAAGCAGAGCCTGGTGGCGATACATCGTTGCAGCACCTTTTCCAATGTGTCTAGTGTTGGGTCGAAATCATCTCCGTATGGTGTGAAATCATCCATGTATACTTCGAGCCCTTCATTTATTAAATCTGAAAAGATGCTAAGGATGGCCCTTTGAAATGTGGCAGGGGCATTTCATAGGCCAAAGGGTAAGACTCTATAGGAAAATGTTCCCCAAGGACAGGTAAAAGTGGTTTTGTCTTGGTCTTCAGGGGCAATCTGAATCTAAATATATCCACTGACGCCATCCAAGAAAGAAAAGAATTTCTTTCCTTCTTATGTGTCTAATACATGATCAATGAATGGAAGGGGAAAGTGGTCTTTCTGGGTGGCTTTGTTTAATTCTCTATAATCTACACAAATCCTCCACTTTCCATTCTTCTTTGGCACCACAACTAGCAGAGAGACCCACTTGCTATCGGAGATCGGATAAATAAAGTTTACATCCAAAAGTTTTTGTAATTCAGCTTTCACAATGTCTTTCAGGTGAGGGTTGAGTCTTCGTTGGGGTTGGCGAACAGGTCTCGCATCCTTTTCTGTATAAATGTGGTGTGTACATAGCTGGGGATCGATTCCTTTCATGTTCGAATAATCCCATGCAAAAGCTTCCTTGTATTTTCTCAGTAGTTGGACCAGCTTCTCTTCTTGTTCAGGAGTCAGGTTATTATTGATGTTCAAGGTTTTTCTTGGCTCAACCCATATATTTTTGCTATTTGAAACAGAGGTCATGGGTATTGTCTGATCATGGGTGTCTTTGAGAGGATCTTCTTCTAGTTCATTGTCAAAAGCTGCCTCTATCATGTGACATTGTACACAGGATCTGGATTCAGCTTGGTTAATGAAGTTGTTAATAACATCATCCTCTGTTTGATCTTTAAAATCGAGGGCATCTTCTATGGTTAATGGGGATCTAATGTTTTCGGTGAGGTATGATACAGGATGTTTGTTAGTTTTTATTATTGTTACACTTAGCTGGGCTGGAGGGTATAGGGATAGATTCTTGATGTTACTCCCTCTAGTTATGGTCATATTGCCTTGTCGGTAGCCAATGTAAGCATCAGCATTTGCAAGCCAAGGTTTGCCTAAAATCAACGAGTGCCATCAAGTCGGTTTTTGGGGTTTATTATCAGAAATTCGGCAGGGTATTCCCAGGAATCAATAGATACCATGACATCATGTAGTGTACCTTTTGGCCTAACCACTAATCGGCCATCCAGTTCTAATAAGGTGGAGGTTGGTTCTACTGATGTAATGCCCAGTTTTTTACAAGTGGTGGTTGTTAAAATATTAATTGCAACCCCTAAATCAACTAAGGCATTTGAAAAGGTTTTTCCATTGATTTGTACTGTCACTATTGGATTTCCTGGGTCTTCATATTTGACGGGTGCTTCTCTTCCTGATAATAGATCAGATAAGGTGCCAACTACTTGGACTATTGGGTTATTTGTTATTCTCCTCCTTGGTTTTTTTATACAGAGTTCTTTAATGGTTTTTTCATATATTGGGATATCTTGGATAGCTTGGAGGAGTGGGATTTTTATGTACAAATTCTTTAGTTCTCCCATAATATCAAAGTCAGGATGTTCTATAGGGCGCAGTATGATTAATCGTTCTGGGAATGGGGGAGAAGATGTGGTTGCTTGGTCATGAGTCTGTTGTCTGACCACATCTTCTTCTTGTAATGGTTTTTCTGTAGGTAACTGATTTTCAACTTGGACCTGTTTGTCTCCCTCAGTTTCTACAATGCGCCTAGACCTTAATTGAAGGTCATTGCACTCCCTTAGATCGGTTTCTAGTTCTGGTGTTTCAATTATTTGAATGGATTGAACCTGTCTGTTATTTGGGTTCAGGTTGGGTTGCGCTGGGAGTTGTGGCCTTAAGTTGGACTGGGGGTTTTGTTGTAGTGCTGGCAGTGTAGGTTGAGGGAATGGAATGGTTCCTACTGGCTGATTCATCGGTCTTTGCCAGTTTGTTTGCCAGGCTTGGCTCTGTGGAGTGGGAGGGGACCATTGTGGTTGATATGCATTGTTTTGCCAATATGATGGAGCGTAGGGAAAATTAGGCCAATTAGATTGGCTTGTTTGGTTCAACCATGGAGATGATGAAGGAAATGGTTGTTGTGACAAATTTGAGAAGGGAGGTTTATTTTGCCACATTGTATTATATTGCTGAGCATGATATTGCGGAGGCTGGAAAGAAGAAGATGGATCGGGGAACATACCTTATTTTCGCAGCTGCCATTGACGGCGTTGATTAAGTAGGTACGCCAATTCTGGTTCTTCTTCTGATTATTTATATATTTCTTTCAAACCAGGAAGTGAGGGGCAACTCTCCGTAGAGTTGTCTTTTGTACAAATGGCGCAAACTTGAACTACATCTAATGGGCATTCTTTGTGGTTTTGTTTCTTTCTACATCTGGGATAGAATATTGCCAAAATTTTTCTCTACCTATGCTTGTTTCTGTTTTGCTTGCATAATATCGAGCTACATTGTCAAAGTCCACAATATATTAGTTTTGAAATTTTCTAGTAAATTTCCAATTTCTGCGCGCGTTACTCCTTCTCCAGAGATCTTTTTGTCCCTTGTGAACCTGTCATGTTCTGCTGGTTTTAGCCTTGTGCTACCTCGTGAGCTCCTGATACATAAATCAATGATGTTAGCAAAATCTTCTTGATAGATATCTCCTTTTCCCATAATATTTAGTGTTTCAATCCATTGTTCCTTCATGCCTTTAATTAATGTTTTTTTTAATACATTATCAGGTAAGGGTAATGATGCATAAGGAGATATTTGAAGATTATACTGAAAACGTTCAACATATTCTTCTAATGTCTCATTAGGTCTAGCTACCATCTGAAATATTTCATCTTTTAACTCTTTAGACCTACAATAATCCTGATATTTCTTCAGGAAAGCACCTTTCATCTGATCCCAGTCATTTATAACACCTCCACCCAACCCCATAAACCATCGTAAAGCAACTCCTTTTAATGTAGAGGGAAATAATTTCAGCTTTTGGGGATCAGTGGTATAATTGTATCTTCTGCACAGCACATCGAATTCAAACAAAAATGAATCTGGATCTTCCGATGTTAAGCCATGGAATGTAGGGATGTGCTGGAGAGGAATGGCCTTCATAGGTGCATTAACTATAGTATCTACAATGGGATATTGCAATGTAGAGGTTTGGGGAGTTTGCTGGTTGTGGGCCATTTGGTCAAATATATGCCAATAACCTTCTGGAATTTCTAGGAGGGTATTCCTAGGCTGGCTAGAAGGAGCAGGAATGGCCTTAACAACACTTCCTTTGTCTGGGATGATGAGCGTTCCTTGCTGAATTAATGTTTGGGGGAATTTTAGCTCTTCAAGTTCTTCAACTTGATTTTGGATGATTTTTACAGCACTTCCCTTATCTGGGCAGCTTAATGGCTAAACTATTCCAAGAGGAGATCTTGGTTCTTCAGTTTCCCCTGTTTCTCCTTTTCCTTTGCAAAGATTACTAAGGTTCCCTTCTTGCAATGATTCTAGGCTAGATTTCTCAATTTCTTGAAAATCTTGCTCCTCTGTTTAACTGTGCACCTCAGCAAAGGCTACAAATGGTGATCATGTGGCCTGAAGGGAACTAGTAGGTTGTCTAGAAGCAACTTTTCTAGGTCTTACAGAAGGCTGAGATTCTGCTTTTTTAAGGATTTTGTCTATAAAGGTCAATCGGCCAAGGGTCACCATCCCCTTAGCTTTATCAGGCTTGGGTAGTGGTTTAGGATTCTCTTTCAGGTTTTTTCTGCTTAGTCATGCACACAAATCAAATGCTAGTTTCTACCCAAAATAACAACAATATTCAAGAAAGTGGGCAAGGGAGCAGGGCTGTTACATGCTCCGTACGCAGGTTCTTACCTTTTGTTTTTAAAACCCAATTCTCTCCTAGCAGGTACTTACACTACTCTCAAAAGAAACAAATGGTTACACTCTTCCCCGGCAATGGCGCAAAAATGTCGAGCAGTAAAAAGGGTCTTTTTAACCTCTATTTACCCTACATTAATTATCAATCTAGGTACAATTTGTTATCTCAAGAGTGTACTCAGTCTGAGGCGGTCACTTGTCAAGAGTAATGCTAGTAGTATAGTGTTGTTACAAAAGTAAACAAATGTTGGAAACAAACTCTAAATGTAATGGAAATAAATTGAAATGCTTTGTAACTAAATCATTCATTTAAGAAACTACAACATTCATCAGTCAAGGGTGCAGTAATGATAAATCTTCTCTTTTTAAACTAATGCAAATGAAAAGAAATCAAAGAGAAGATCTCCAATCTGGGAACTAGACAGCAATAGTCAATGTTCACTACAGTTGCAGATCATTCTGTTCACACCAAAGCAATTACTTGAAATGATAATTCAATTAACATAAAAGGGAACAACAACTAATCTATTTGAAAAGATTGAACAACAAAGCTTTATCTTACAGGAATGAATTAAGCAACAATCGTAATCTAAAGGAATTAAGCAGCAATCTTTAACTCAGAAGTGATTTGAACAGCAAACCATGAATGGGACAACAAACTAAAGTAAGTCTTACGAAATACTGAATAGCAACTGAATCAAGTGCAAATGCACAGTGAACTAAATCAAATGTTAACACACAGCAGATCTATAATGATGGAATCAGTAATATGAGTTTAGCATAATAAATATCAACCACGGTTATAAAGAAACATCGATTACAAGTGCAATGGAACGGTAATCCAAATGAATAGCAATCACAATTAGAGATACACTGTAGCTAAATAAATAACAATACTGATCTGTAAATGCACAACAATGTTACTCTGTAAACGAACATTAATGTTGATCTGTAAAGGAATAGCAATGTTACACAGTAATGTCAATTTGTAAGGTAACAACAATGCGATACGATTTCAGAATGAACAACATAACATTTCAGTTGCGGAAGATAACCTTACTATTCAAATACGAATTAAATATCACAGAGCCAATAAACGAAATGATAAGGAACGGAAGATTACTGAATGAAGCAAGAAAAAGAAATCAAACCATACACAACTTGGAATTGGAAAATAATGGTACAGAAAGCGAGTGATCCACTAGGGTTGGGCCCTTAGCCTCGAGGGACGCACTGATGCGGCTACTCCAGAATCAAAGACGGAACAACAACAAAGTTTATATATTAATCATGATAACAGAGTTACAGTAATCTCTCTTTAAAGAGAGTCGATGATCAAAGTTCAGTCTGTAATAGCAAATTCTATAAAACAACAATAATCCGCCCCCTGGGCTAGTAGTGCTGTCCTTTTTTATAGCGGCCAAGCAGAAAGACCAAATATACAGATATTCTTAAGGTAGTGATCCCTCAGGATCAAAGGATCCTGAGGGATTGGCCATATTGTTATCCTTCAGTTATCTCTTCATCCTCTTGCATTGATATGGTAACTCTTCTTCCTTTTCCTGGCTCTTGCGCTTCGATCTGGATTGCCTTGTCTAGATGTGGTTCCCTATCAAAGGGACAACAGTTGGTTTTGCCTTATCTTTTCCTTTGAAATGGCGATCTTCCATTTTCTTCATTTTCTACATAGAAAAAGGTAATAATTAGTCATTTTACATTACTCACAAATCTCTTAAACTTTATCATAATCCTTCATCATATGCCCATTTCATAATGTAAAGAAGTTATGAATTAAAGGAAAAGATAATGAAATAAGTGGCAATTACATACCTTTTCTAATGCTCAACGACTGGGAAAAGAGGAAGCCCCGGTTAAACCAGAGGAAGTATGTCGAGACAATATTGCAGAGGTTTAATATGCAGGATAGAAAACCGTTGAAGGTTCCTATTCCTGTAGGTGTGAGTTTATCTATTGAACAGTGTCCCAAGACACAAGAAGAGGAAGAGGACATGTCCCGTGTTCCATATGCAAGTGGAGTCAGTAGCCTGATGTATGTAATGGTCTGTACTAGACTAGGCATTGCACATGCAGTGGGAGTATTGAGCAGGTTTATGTCAAAGCCAGGAAAAGAGCACTGGACAGTATTGAAGCGGGTTTTCAGGTATTTTTGTGGCACTAGTGATTATGGTCTGTGCTACCATGGAAGACTAGGATTGGATAGAGTGTTGGATATTTGTGGCTTTGTTGATGCATACTGGGCTAGAGATATGGATCAGAGAAGATCTACAAGTGGGTATGTGTTTAACCTATTTGGTGGTGCAGTTAGTTGGATGAGTAAGAAACAATCTGTAGTGGCACTATCAACTACAGAGGCAGAATACATGGCAGCCACTCATGCAAGCAAGGAAGCATTTTAGTTGCAGAGATTGTGTTCAAGTATGGGGTTAATAAAGGGAGCTATAAGGATAGATTGTGGCAGCCAAAGTTCAAGTTTCTTGGCAAAGAACCCTGCATATCATTCAAAGACAAAGCACATTGATGTTCAGTATCACTTTGTGAGGGATATGATAGAAGACAAAAAGGTGTTTCTGGTAAAGGTGGACACTTTGAAGAATACTGCAGATGCATTGACAAAATCGATGAGCTCTGAGAAGTTCTCTTGGTGTAGAGAAACAATGGGCATTGTAGGGTTGGATAAATGACTAAGCTCTCTTTTGTTCCCCTATGGAAAGAAAACAACAAGTGGGAGAATGTTGGGTTGTGTTATATTCTTTCCACGACTAGCCCACGTAGTTAATCGGGGGGTTAGTAAAGGGAGCTAACCCCCCTTCGTTTTGCCAATTGCGTATCGGGGGGGCCAGAGGGGGTTTGAGGGGTGCAGGTAACCCCCCTCTATGGGGTTCGGGGTACTGCCCTAGAAAAGTTTGTTTTTTTCACCCTATATTAGGTTGGGCGGACCTACCTATGGTTTTGTGCATGATTTTCACACATGGTTTTGGACGCGATGGTTTTTGGTCCATGGTATTGGATGCTTCAGCATGTATAAATATGTATTGTAACATTGAAAGGAACATAATGAAAAATCAAGCTGGTAGTCCCAGTTTTAGGATCTAGGGGAAAATCTCGGTATATATGTGTTTTATGATTTATCCTCCCGCATTGTTTATTTTTTGTGTTTTAATTTGTATGCAGGTAATTTCTGTACAGGGTTAAAACCTACAATATATTCACCTTCATGTAGCCCTAACCAAGGGCTTTGGGGCTTCCATGCTATTGTAGCAGTGATCTGCACTATTTCCCTAAGTCACACTCGAGATCTTACTTATTCTCTTATCACCGTTAGTTATCTTTGCATAAACAGATGCCTTATATTATATTTACTTATTCAACACATTCATATGAGTTCGCGTAGTAAATAAACTATAGACTTTCAATTCATATCCAATAATACATAAAACAGGAAAAGATACACATAAATATGGTAAAACTTCTCTTTTATTGATTCTTCCCACGGTTACAGACTTGACCTGCCCTGCGCACTCGGCTATAGAGTTCCGCACACTCAGTTGTGGACTACTAGGCCTCTATGCACTCGGCTGCAGAGCCCTATCCTACTCTATGACCCAAAGACACAACATACACTTCAACTTAATGCTTCATTAGCTCCTTCAAATCATTTTTCTCTCATCATTTCAAACCGACATTACATTACAAAAACAAGGGTAGATAACCCTATGACTCTATTATGACTTCGCGCTCCGCGCCCACAAATCGTGGAGTCTTTACAATGGACTTAGTCAAAACTTAGGCTGTAAGCCCCAAAACATGCCTTGGGTGGATTCCATGCCCAACAGACACTTTACTACAAATTTTCCATTGAAGAAGTCCAAGGAGAAGTCCTCAGGAGGAGCAGCGGGTGAGGCTTTGGCCTCCCAATTCGAATTGGACTTTTCCCTCATTGCTCGCATGGTGTCTTCAATGATGGGAAGTGTCTGGTACTTAGACAATGGAGCTTCTTTCCACATGACTGGCAACAAAGATTTATTTAGTGAACTAGAGGAGAAATATATCAAGATGTATATTGAGATGGGTGATGACAGTAAGTATAGTGTTACTGGTGTGGACACTATTACTTTTCTAAGGGAGCATGTGGATCCACTTGCCTTGAGTAATGTTATGCATGTACCCGAGTTGATGAAGAACTTGGTATCCATTACCATACTTGAGGATAGTGTGGTGCAGGTAAATTCTCGATGTAGACAAAGACAATTCCTCTAGCCCGAGAGATCAGGTCTAGCCACAAACAAACAATCTATGGAAAGCTTCCTTAAGCTAGGATCAAATAAGAGGACCTACCTCTTAGAATGTTATTCCGCTTGGTTATGATCCTACTTCCTTACTCCAGCTATCTTTCATTTCCTTCCTTCGAATACCTGAAACCAAACAGACAACAAAAACAAACGTGATAGCATGCAAATTGTATTCAGCCTACCTAAAAGGTCAAGTAATATTAGGCCATCAAATGTAAGATAACACTTAATGTAGGAAATCAATCAATAGTTGTATTCATATAAGTTCAGAAAGAGATTACAACCAATGCCTTGACGTTGTTGGTCTCCTCTGATGTATCTGGGTTCCCACACCTCCACTAGCATCTCATGGATAGCCCCAACAATGGAAGTTTCAATGCTTCTTCCCTGTAGTCTGAAACCAAACCAAACACACTATTCTCCCTCCATAAAAATTTTACTAGAAGGCTAAAAGGTATGATATCTTGTTGGTTATTCAAGCTCCAAAAATACTAAAACTAAAACTAGTTTAGCTTGTTAAAAGAAGGGTTTATATAGCTTGGATGGAGAGGAGATGGTTCCTCTTATCATGGGAGATGCATTATCTCTTGGGTATGTTGCATCCTAATAGGGGAAAGGAGCCCAAACTAACTTCCTCAACTCCATCTAACCTAACCATTTACGAGACTTCCATTACGAAGCTTCTAGACCTGGAAGCTTCGACTCCATATTTAAAAAACTTGCCAAAAGAGGATCGGTGTGACTAAGAAAAGGCTTAATTGCATTGTATGGCACTAGTCATGGTTTTAATCTCTAAAAATTGGCGTGAGGAGAAAACAAGTCATTAGCATTGGTCTTGTAAACTGGGGTAGAAGGAAGATTCTTGGGAAATGATGAAAAAGGGAATTGTTATGCTCATTAAGAGGGACATAATGGGAGTTTCTTCATGATGGAAAAGCATGTAGGGTTCACTGTAGAGGTCCTTCAGGATCGCGGAACAGGGAGTATAGGGACAGTGAAAAATGGTTGTATAACAGATCCCCCCTAAAGCGTGAAGGCTGAAATAGAGTGAGGGGCGAAATGATTTACAAGTAGATGTGGGGAACCAGAGTTCATCGTCAAAAAACCCGCAAGCAAGCATACATACATATACATAACTGAAAAATCTAACAAATGATACATGAATTGTGGTATGGATGCAGCCATCCAGAGAATGATCATGTAAATGGATTCAAGGCATGGGCGCAGCCATCCAGTAAGGAGGATCTTATCGAAACCAAAGTATGGTCTTAGCCATCCAATAATGAGAAGGATCACATATGACAACTCGTGGTATGGTCACAGTCATCCATCTACAAGAGACATGTATATCAGCATGATCATGTCACATCACCTTGCAACCTAGACTTTTGTAATCTGAGCCCACGGTCTTGCGCTCCAACATGACCCGATCGAAGCACAAATTCTAACATATGAATAAATGTATTGAAGTCGAACATGCTATAAATTCTCTTTATTACCGATCAATGATGTGAACCATTAACAAACACGAGGGGAACCACCAATAATGACAATGGCTCTCAAGGTACTAGCAGCATAATCCATGGAATGTGAATAAAGGAACTGAAGTCGAACACCAGTGAAATCACTCGATTGACATCCAATGATGTCAACTTGTCATCGAGTGCGAAGAACTTGCCATTAGGGCATGTAAGCTCTAAGGCACTGGAAGGGAGTCTCTCGGCCAGCTTCCTAGATAATGAGCTGAAGTCAACAAGAAGTGACCATGTCGAAGTAGGGCCATGATGTATCCCACATCATCGACACAAGACAAAGGGATGCAATGATTGTGGATGATATAGAGAATTAGGAATGAGTGTAACTTCAAAGGGATAGCTCTTGAACATATCGGTGACATGACTCTAGAGTTTGGAAGCTTTTGGATCCATAGGATCAGAGGTCATGATTACATGGTAGAGATCAAATGGAAGGTAATAATGACTAGCCCAACCCGAGAAGGTAAAATGGTGAAATGAGGATATCCCAACCCAACACGAAGCAAAAAGTGTCATGTTCAAGAGTGAGCTACCGACATAACTGATAGAATTTCCCATTTTCCCCCACCATTTTTGGCAGGTACCGCAATTATTTTTAAATCGCAAGCTTGAAGCGAATAGCATGTGCTTGCACTGTAAGTCCACATTGGCTTGAGGAAGCCTGAACCAGGTTTGGAGCTATTTAGCCAAACAAATCCCTACACTACTGGTCCTTCAACATTAGCCCGCGGAGCACGGACTAAAGTCTCACCTGAAGCAGTATGGGGGGATGCTGGAACCAAGTTTTCGCACCCTTGAGATGTCTGTGGTGTTGATTTAGTCCAACTATGCCTACCTTCGCATAGGTTACTTGGCACATTGTTCTAACCTTCAATATCTTCATGATCTATTATAATCGTCTTCCGCACAGCCCTAACTTGGGGCTGAGATGCTTTCGCTCTGCTATGGTAGCGACCTGTGCTATTTCCCCAAACTACACCGCGTATCTTACTTATCTTCTTAACAGATCTTAGTTAACTTCATGTAACAGATATTCTATCTTGCATTCACTTAATCAGTGCAATTATATGCATTCGCGCATCACATAAACAGTAGAAGTGCATTTTATACCCAATATATTCAATGCATAAAATAGGAGATAAATACACATAATTGATATGAAAATTCTCTTTATTAATACTTCCAATGGTTACAGACTCGACTCGCCCTACACACTTAGCTGCAGGGGTCTGCGCACTAGGTTACAGACTACTAGGCCTCTGCGCACTTAGCTGCAGAGCCTTCTCCTACTCTATGACCCAAAACTAGACTTTACTCCACAGATACGACTCAACTCCTCATCCTTCTTCTTCTCATTAGATTAGATTAGTTTAGATTCCTTAACTACTTAGAGCCTCGCTCTATTTATACAATCCCATGGTCCACAGACAATGGGTAGATCTCTACAACCGACATTACATTAATAAAATTGAGGGCAGACAACCCTATGACTCTTTTACAAGCTACGCACTCTGCGCCCACAAAATGTGGAGTATTTACATTGGAGTTACAATTTTTGACCAAAATCTGGGCTCTAAGCCCCAAAACGTCCCTTGGGGGATCCCACGCCCAACAGGCCCCCGACACAAACATCGTGACTCACCCTCGTGTCACTTTGTCGGTGCGAAGATCTTTGTGCAAAGACCTCCCAACACTGAGTGGATGCCTGCTATACTTCCTCTACACATTGTTCAGTGACCGCTGTGGTTGAACTCCTACCCTCAATCCTTTCTTGCATCGCTTGTAGTTGCGTGAGCTTGGCTTCAATGGACATTGTAATGGTATATGACTCATCAATCCACAGCTGTAGGCATGCCTTCAAAACTTCTTCCTTATGTCGAGCAACATCTACCTGTTGCTTGAGTGCTTTCACCTGCTGCATCCTTGTGAGCCTCTGTGTAAGGGCAACCATTTGTGCGGTCCCTTTTACTTCATCATATTTCTACTATAGCTCACGTGCCTCTGTCTCTAGGCACTGTATGTTTGGGTCCTCCTACAGGGTAGTGAGAACCTCAAAGCACTTCTTGAATAGCTTTGTGCAGTCTGTCATTGCATTGTTAACCTCCTGTTATTGCTATTGTAATCACGATGGCACGTTGTTCCTTAACCTCTAGTGGAGTTGAAGGCTACACCTTCAATTGTAGTTCAGCTATCTGAAGGTTCAGCTCCAGCTGAACCCTGGCCATTTCTTCCTTTGCCTCGCACACCCCTGCTGCTAATTTCTGGACGCGCGCCTCCACTGGTTCTTCTGCTTGGATGGCCAACTTTAGGACCATCTGGCAAGCTTCCTCCACCACCTGCACGATCTGTCTATTCTATGCCACTGCCTCGTCACGCTGCAAACTCAGCTATTCCATGTTGATGTGCTGCTCGCTAATTACCTGGAGTGTGTGACCCTCCCTGGCTCGTAGTTCTGCAGTGATTCCATCCTGCAAAACATAGAGCATCTCCTAAGGGAGTGCAACCACATTTAACTCGATTCCCTTCAACCCGCTCACCATAGGCCTATCAGCCTCATTTTCTATAACGAGTGCTCCATCTAGTAGCACTATGGTGTTGGTCATCCAGGCGCACAACATTTCCTCGGCCATGGATGTGCCTACTGTGATGCTGGTTGAAATAGCGCTAGCCTATGGAGTGCGCACTTGCAACTCCTGTATCTATGCCCGAAGGGCCCCTAACACCATATGGTGTTCCTCCTCAAACTGGTGGAGGGCCTCTGTGGTGACATCCATCACCAGCTCACCAATGTTGTGTATATCCCCCTCAATGAGGGTGATCACGTCGAAAGAAGTCTTTGAAGCCTTTGACTTCTTTCATGGCCCTACCTGCTCTCTTGGCCGTAGACGTTTCAGTTGGGTGGATGTTGTCTACGGGTCTACACCACCTTGCTCTGTATCTATCTCTAGCTTGGGCGAAGGCGACTTCTACCCTTCGTACTCTTCCTCTGCTACCTTTTGCTGCTCTTCCACCAACTTCGCAGTGTCGTGCCTCTCCTGGGCCTTAGCTACTACCACTTCATTTCTATGCTTTTCTATGAACTGTGCGATCCGTAATTTCACCTCTTCCTTTTTCCATTGCATGGTGGAATTCTCTACTTCCACCATGGAGCTGGTTGGAGTGTGCCACTCCGGCGGCCATGACTCAAGGACCGCAAAGATGACACCGTTTGTCATCAGATAAGGTAGCTCATGCCACGTCTTCATAGGGTCCTTCTGCACCCTGATGTGAACGTGGTGGAAATCTACCTTGAACTCCACGAAGCTCTGCAGGTTTTTGTACACCATGGGTGACAACCGCGGCTTCTGATTAATCCCCATTCTGATGTTTATCTCCATGGAATCCCAAAAGATTTTGCTATCCCTTATCCTTTGTGCATCCCTAGTTGCCCACAGCAAAGCGTACTTCGGTGCCTCTGGAAGGTCTTGCATGATCATTTGGAACTGGCTGTCTTCGGGCCATTCCCATGCCACCAATACTATGGACAACAGAAGCCACGCATAGTGAAAATTGTTTCCTTGCTCCTGTGCCTCGCGACAATTCTCAAGGAACTCTCTGCATAAGTAGTTTACCCAGTTGAACTGGACCCCTTCTGTGCATTGCGCTGCTAGTGCAACCACCGGCGCGGGCGCCTCATCTGCGCGGCACTTCCGCATAACCTTTCCTACCAATATTTGTGTCGTGACTTTGATCATAGGGTTGTTGATGCTGGAAATGGCATACCCTCTCTTCCTTTTCTCTAGCTTAAACTTCTTCTTCATGGCCTCCATGATGGCCAAGTCATCACTTTTGCCCTCCAAGATGTTTGGTGGATCCTCCGCTTTGCAAGGGAGATGGGTAATTCTGTGAATCAAATGGTCTCTGATGGGGACAGGCTCCTCCAGCCACAAGCACCCATCATGCATCAAGTAGAGCAGCTGCCTGTTGACAAAAATGGTCACTGGGGCGACATGATAATGCGGCATGCAGAGCAGGTTTAATAGTCCTACCTTCTCCACACCTCTTAGCCATTTATGCGGCTCCAACTCTATGATTCGAGTCGGCGCATCTTTCTTATGGTGCATTAGCTACGCAGTTGCCAAATGTGGGAACTTCTTGTGGTCTGCGAGATCCTAGTCTTCAAATTTCAGTACAGGCACTCACTCCAGGTGTGCTCCTTCAAAAATAATGTCATCAAGGAGCAGCGGAATTTTCAGAGATCTCTTGATCTCATCTATATATTTGGGCACCTTTTCTTTACCCTTCCGTGGAGGAACATATGTGGGCAGCGTGGTAAGAGAGTCCACACCCTGGGTCTCAAAATCCATTTCTACATCCTCCTCCTCTACCAGGATTTCTTCAAATTCTTCCTCCTCATCGGCCTCCAAATTGATAGCCTTCCCCTTTTCTTCCATGGTGAGCCTAGTCCTCAACAGATTTCTAGGTGATACGTGCATCGGTACCATGGCCTGCTTGTCTTTCTTGGGTCTCAGTGTACGTGGCAATTTAGGGATTTCTATGACTATCCTAGCACTTTCTGGGGCTTCCACTTCCGTAATGCCTTGTGCAGCTTCCTCGGCAGTCATTACTTCCATATCCATGGCTTCTTCAGGTGCTGCCATAATGCGATTCCACAAGTCTCTCAACGTCTCGGGTAATTGCTCAAGCAATGAATTTGCCTTCAAAAGATCGAACAAGTCTAGGTTCATGAGTGTCTGTGCCCGCAACAACTCTATCCTCAAATTTCTGAGTGTTGTTTGATGGACAGCCTTCTATAATTTATAGCTCCTTTTGAATTTGAATTCGACTGTTCCCCCCATATTCGGTCCATTAATGCTCAATTGGCAGCAGATTTTCAAGAATCTAGCCCATAAAGTTCACCTTAATTTCCTACCACCCACTCCATTTGGTCTCAAACCAAGCATCACATCGTGAATAGTGATTGTAACGGTCACTTTCCAACCGACCTGTGTGGTATTGCAGCTAACCTCGCGTTGTCGCGAACCCTGTGACACTTCACTACTGCCCGCAGTTCTAACATCTCGCAGCTCTGGGACAAAGTAGTTTATATTCCCGTGCCTCATTTTAGCTGCTTGGAGCACTAAGACTGTGCTTCTGTTGGCTAGTCAGATGGCCGAGCCCCCTGTTTATGTCTTCAAATGACTGCCATTGACTCTTTCTAGGAAGAGTTCTCCATTTAACTTTACCAACTGCAACGCACCACAATCTGTGATCTCCTTAATAACATATGGTCACAACCAATGCATTTTGAGCTTCCCTCGGAATTTATCGAACTTACTATCATATAACAACACCAAATCATTCACCTTAAAGATGCGCAGCTTAATATGTCAATCATGCCAGGTGTTTTCACGCTGCTTTTGTACCTGCTGGTGGAAGCCAGCCAAAAACCATTCTTCTTCAAGCTCCTCCAACTGCGCGAGCCTATCCTCTAGGGCTCTGCGATCTATCGTTTGTCTGTAATCTCTAAGGCAGAGTCTGTCTATTGCCAGATAGCCTCCGGTGACACTTGTTCCTTGGGAACGGTATAAAGTCCGGTAAACGCGTAGACAGTCAATCTCTGTAAGAGATTCTCCTATGTAATATCTGCATCCATATAATAAAAATCCCAGTTCAAAATTCTGCAATCATGCTGTGTTCATTTACTTTCATTAAATACCTGTGAGCACTGCTATGCACAGACTAGGCATGATGTATTCCATAAGCATTATAGCTTTCACTCCACAGATAAGCCTGAAAGGTGTCTGTCCCGTCAGTTTCTTACATGTCGTCCTATAAGCCCATAATACTGCAGGTATGTGTAGGTCCCAATCACTTCACTGCGCATTGCATACTTTGGTCAGCATGGTCTCTAGTACTTTGTTGAATGCTTCTACTGTCCCATTAGCCTGTGGGTCATACGGTGTGCTTTTCTGATGATACACTTGAAACTCTTCCGTGAGCACGCTGATTGTTTTGTTTAGGAAGTGCATACCGCGATCACTCATTAAGGCCTTCGGACATCCAAATCATGCCAATATGTTTTCAAATAGAAACTTGGCAGCAATTCTAGCCATGCAATCCTTCACCGACTGTGCTTCTGCCCAACGAGTCAGGTACTCTGTCGCAGTGATAATATACCTCACACCTATTTTTCCTTGAGGTTTGATAGGTCCTACAAAATCCATTGCCCACTTTTTGAATGGTTGAAACGTCATTTTTGGGTTCAAAGGCATTTATTCCCTCCGTAATGGCTTACCTGTTCTTTCACATACATCGCATGCCTTGCAATGTGATTTTGAATCCTGATGAAGGGTTGGCCACCACAACCCGACGCGTAGAATCTTCTGCGCAGTCACTCTTCCCGCATAATGTCCTCCCACGACACCCCCATGAGAATCCACAAGGATGCTGCTTCGTTCAAATTAGGGTACATAGATTCGTAGTATTTCATCATTCCCCATCTTGTATAGATGCCCAGAAATGACAAAGAAATCGGCCACGCGCACCACTAATTCCTTCTTCTACTGGACAGAGTATTCTTTCGGTGCAGTTCCAGTTGTTAGAAAGTGAATTATATCTTCAAAATTTCCATATGCTATTCACACAACAAAGAGCTGTGTGTCAGGTAATCCTTCCTCTAGACTAGTAGGTTCCTCCCCTGTCTCAATGCGCGACAAGTGATCTAGTCCTGCATTTAATCATCCAGGCTTCACAACAACTTCAAAATCATATTCTTGGAACAATAAAAGCCATCTGGATATGTGCCCCCCCAACACAGGCTTATTGACCAAATACTTCAAAGCGGAATGATCTGTATACATCTTAAAGTGTCCTCCTAGCAAGTAGTGTCGATACTTTTGGAGCGCATACACCATAGCTAGTCACTCGAACTCAGTGATGGAATATTTCTTTTCTACTTTAGATAATCTGTGACTCACGAATGCAATAGGGTGATCCAAGACTTCTCCACCATCCTGTGTTAGTACTGTCCCCAGTGTTATACACAACATGTCGACATGGACATGAAACTCTTTCTTCCAGTTCGAGAAGACCAGAATCGGTGTAGTAACCATTTTTTCTTTCAATACATCTAGGCTTTTCTTACAGTCATTGTTCCAGCAGAACTTGACATCCTTTTTCAACATCTTTTCCATCAGCGCAGTGATCTGGGCATAGCCTTTGATGAACTTCCTGTAGTACCCCATATGTCCCAAAGTAGCACGCAGCTGTTTCACACTCCATGGCACTTCCAAATTTAGAATCACTGCGATTTTCATGGGGTCTACCATCAGCCCTTGTTTACAAACCACATGCCCCAACAGGTTCCCAAAAGGAACAAGGAACGGACACTTCTTGAGGTTGAGCACTATTTGGTATCTTTGGCATGTATCAAGCATCAAGCGCAAGCTTGATACATGGCAATTAACCAGCCCAAATACAGTCTAGTCATCAAAATAGACCTCTAAGAACTTATGAATATATTCCCTAAATGCCGCAACAACCACACGCGAAAAGGTAGCAGGGACATTCTTCAATCCAAATGGCATGATAGTATATTGAAAGCAACCCCACTCAGTTGCAAAGGTTGTCTTTCTCCTATCCTCCGACGTGATTTTGATCTGGTGGTACCCTGAGAGCCCATCAGTGAAATAATATGCTTCCTAACCGCCTACATTGTCCAACACCTCATCCATGAACGGAGTTGGGAATGGATTATGTACACACCCGTCATTCAATTTTCTGAGATCCATGCTTATTATTATTTCGTCCTTCTTCTTCTTCTCTTGTACCACCATCGGGCTTACCTAATTGGATTCCTCAACAGGCTCAATGATTCCTGCTGCAAGCATCTTGTCTAGTTCTACATGGACCTTCTCCTTTTATTTCAGATTCAAGCAATACGGCCTCTGCTTAACTGGCTTCACTTCGGGTTTTAACGTGATCTTCATTACCCCTAAATTTCCAATTATTCCCTTCAAATCCGTAAACTTAGTCGGGAATAAGTCCTGATATTCGCAGAGTAATTCAGTGACCTTATCCGCCGTCGCGTCATCCCAATAGTCTCCAATCTTC
This sequence comes from Pinus tabuliformis, assembly GCA_031772625.1. Taxonomy (NCBI): domain Eukaryota; kingdom Viridiplantae; phylum Streptophyta; class Pinopsida; order Pinales; family Pinaceae; genus Pinus; species Pinus tabuliformis. Next base: position 146,060,794 of record CM062812.1, read on the forward strand.
ACAAATTTAGGTTCCACCTCTGTATCAATATTCACCTGCTTAGTCTTCACTGACACGGTTATGTCATGGTTCTCAATCTATGGTCCTTGAACCTTGCGGTGGCCTTCCATCTCTAAAATGTTAATTTTCCACAGATCCTCATCTTCTTCTTCAACAGTTACATTATAACATTCCAGCGCGCAACTCAGTTGAGTAGCCCATTCAGGCTTAATCAATTCTACCGGTTTCTGTGGTATCCTAAAGATGGTTGTTTTTACCTCTTGTAGCACTTCATCGATATCGTCCCACCCATCCTCAAAACTAAAGGTCATCATGAACCCTTCACGCAGAACATCTCATTCACCGGTCCTATGGCGGAGCTCTATTTCTATATACCAGTTCATTGCTATAACATCCAGGGTATGAAAAAATAGGTGCACCCGCTCAGGTTGTGGCTTTTCTCTATAGGCCTACGTCCACTTGGCCAGATGCACGCACGGATCATCCTGCCCATTGTACTTATTTTTCATTCGCACCCTAGGCTTCCCAAATTGTGTTTGCATCATTCCCCTACATTCACACTAGTCGTCAAAGCTCCCTTTGTACGTACCCCACCATCTCGAGGGCATAGCATGCAGTACCCAGTCCAAGGCCTGGAATCATTGATTTTTTGGCACCTCCCTTTCAAGTTTATTCAAGAAGGTGTCTACCTTATTTAAACCATCATAAGTCGGCAACTTTCTTACTTCTGTCGATACGCAGTGCAATGACCTTGTCATCACATTACAATTCAGTGTAGTTACCTCATGTAATTGATTCTGCCATCGCTCCATTTCCTTATCCGAATATGAAGTACAGGAGCTTTCGCACTCCCATGAAATCCGCCCATCCACGGTGGGATTCACCCAGTCCTGGTTTTGCATTGTTATCTTCTAAATGCAGTCCAAATCATCATCACTTTCATAGTCACGCACCAGCTCCTTATAGTGCGATCCTTCAACAGGGTCCAGGGGTACAATTACGCATAGTGACTTCTTTTTAAAAATCATTTTTCTCTTTTTCAGATTGATCACCCCATTCATGTCAGTGGCCCAATCAATTTCTAAGAGTGCGGGGTAGGGATTGTTGTCATCAACAATCTCTATCACTTCAAAGTCTGCCAGCGTGCTCACTCCCTCAATATCCACAGTTATTCCCTACAATCATCCCATGGGTATTATTTTCTATTGGTTCCCCATCCTTAGCTGAATTGGAGACCACTGTAGCGTGGATCACCCCATTTGCTCCAATGTCTATTTTGGTAGAAAATTCGCATCAGATCCTAAATCTAGGATGACTTGATCCATCTCATACTCTCCAATCTACGGAATTAGTCTCATCTCTCTTCCTGTTCTTGTCTTATTTTTTTTTATCTTCCTGACTATGCGTGGTTCTCCTGATGCAGTCCCAGCGCATTTGTTAATGAGTTCCTATAACCCTTTCACCACCTTACTGTCATGCAATAGCTTCATACATGTTTCCAGGAACATTGTGAGCATATATGGGTCCATTTCTGGCTCTGTTTTATCTTTGCTTCCTAAATTGGAGGCATCAATGAAGCTCTTCTTGGCTTCCATAAAGGTTTCCTGAGTACGCTCCAAATCAAACTCTGCTTATTTTGCCGGAGCTTTGGGAACCCAAGTACTATCTTCTAGTTTTTTCCTTTTTCATCTCCCATCATGATTCCACTTTGGAGCAAAATGTTCACATTCAGATCCTCCTCACACGACTCAGACCTCATCATCTGCAAGTTCTAAGTCTAGGGAGGTGGTAGCACTCCTTTGTCGCATATCCTAGCTATCAATGTAGGAAAATCTTCTGTCTCATGATTAAACAAGGTGCAATACAAACACGATGGGTGTGTTGGATTTGTGCAATTGTGGGCATAATGTCCTGGCCCTCCGCAATTGTAGCATATCAACTTTCCACGACCTATTCCAGGTCTTCCTCCACCTCGACCTCATCCGTGCCCCTAAAATCCTGTTCGTGTCATTCCTGTATTTTGGTCAAGGGGCCGCGTTTCAGCCTAAACTCTGTAGGTGGGAGTTTTGTCCATCATTAACTCATAGATTCTACAAGTGCACTCATCGTGTCCCACTGACCTACAAAAATTGCAAAACAACTGTTGCGAATTTTGCATGTACTTTTGTAACAAGTGACAATTGTCTGTGGCATGTTTTCTTGCTATTTGACAAATCGCACACCACAAAGCAGGTGCCATGCTAGGTCCTGCTTGTGCTTCCAGTCTTAAGGGCATCGATCCTCCTCCTGCGAGGTAATTTGTGAAAACCAAACAGTGGTCCTTGTCATGACCCTGACCCTTGCTTTTTACGCACCATACCTTGTCATGCACTTCTGGTCGAGTTTTGCTATCATGTTTCAGACTCTACATCTCAAGGGATAAAGTCTTCAGCTGTGCATGGATCTGCTAAACTCCTAAGTTAGGATCCTACATTGGGGTTTCGTGTAGCGTCATAGCAATCTCTAAGGCCTCTACATAAGACGTTATCTTCTGCTGCGATATCACACTCCTTAAATGTGGCATTAGCAAAGCTACAAATCACTCGCAATGTTTTCCATCCATCAAATTCATATTAGCTTCATGAATCATACATTTCAGGCTATGATCTAGCTCCCAAGGAGTCTCGCCTAGTAGCATCATGATCTCTTTGAATCTAATGATCGATTGTTCTTCAGACTTTGGCCTACTAAATTCTCTATTTACCGCTGCTTGGATATCCACGACTCCTGCATTTGGATTATCGTTGGAGTGCTTAATATACCAGGTTAGTGCATGGTCCTTCATGGCACTAACTAGTGTTGCTTTATTTATATTGTCATCTATAACTCCTTGCACTTCCCATACAGCCCTTACCATGAACCAAAATTGGTCTGAATCCTCATTCCCCAAACCTTTGAACATAGGAAACTTCACTATGCTTGCCATATTGAATCGCGTTGGTGGTGGAGGTGGTATAGGTGAATATGGAGGTGATGGTGGTGAAGCTAGTGGCAGTGTGGGTGGAGGTGGTATTCACTGAATTATTTGCCTTATCAGATGGATCGCACTTCGTGGTGAGACCTTCGTGAGCTCTTCCTCATCTCCTCACAGAGGTGAAATCAAGGGGCTAGTTTATGGTCCCTTATTTCCTTCGTTCCTATAAACTTTTCCACTTCTCGTAGCCCTGAACATCAAGTTAACTGCATAACCCTCTTTTCACACAATAGCATTTTAATCCAAGTATTCAAATATTTTACGTACTTACCTCGAAGTCCTTTGAGAAAGCGTCACTCTTCCTTATTGTAGCTAACTGAGCTGTCAACTGCAAATTCAGTAATGAATCCTCCTATAATATGATCGAGCCAATGATCAACAGCATGTGTGATCTTATCCTCTGATTCTTCCAACCTTCGCACTAACTCTAGGGTCCACACAATAGGACCGTCAAGTTACTGCCCTCCTTGGCTATCTGCTAGCTTCGCGATCCACTCGTATAGATCAGTAGGGAAGGACACGAAGAAGATTTCATGGATCTCCATGTACAGGTAGCAGTCCAACCACTCTTCTTTTGACAGTCGCAGGTTCCTGTTCTCCTGCGCTGCGAACTCATGAATTCTTCTGTCCAACCAGCCTTCAATTTCCTTCTTAGTTGGATTCCAATGATACAACATCAGACATCTCTATGAAGATTCTGGTCTCGGAAATGGAACCATTTGTTGGCTTGAGGGGGCCTAACCCAGGTTCAGAGTTATTTAGCCAAACAAATCCCTACACTACTAGCCCTTTCGGCATCAGCCCACGGAGCATGGACTGAAGTCTCACCCGAAGCAGTATGGGGGGATGCTGGAACCAAGTTTCTGCACCCTTGAGATGTTTGTGGTGTCGATTTAGTCCAACTATGCCTACCTTTGCACAGGTTACTTGGTGCATTGTTCTAACCTTCAATACCTTCACGATCTGTTATAATCATCTTCCACGCAGCCCTAACCTAGGGCTGAGATGCTTTCACACTGTTATGATAGCGACTTGTGCTATTTCCCCAAACTGCACTGCGTATCTTACTTTTATTCTTAACAGATCTTAGTTAACTTCGCGTAATAGATATTCTATCTTGCATTCACTTAATCAGTACAATTATACACATTCGTGCATCATATAAATAGTAGAAGTCCAATGTATACCCAATATATTCAATGCATAAAACAGGAGATAAATACACATAATTGTATGAAACTTCTCTTTATTAATACTTCCAACTATTACAAACTCGACTCGCCCTACACACTCAGCTACAGGAGTCTGCACACTCAACTGTGGACTACTAGGCCTCTACGCACTCAGCTGCAGAGCCTTCTCCCACTCTACGACCCAAAACTAGACTTTACTCCATAGATACGAATCAGCGCATCATCCTTCTTCTTCTCATTAGATTAGATTAGATTAGATTCCTTAACTACTTAGAGCCTCACTCTATTTATACGATCCCATGGTCCGCGGACCATGGGTAGATCTCTACAGTCGACATTACATTAACAAAATTGAGGGAGGACAACCCTATGACTCTTTTACAAGCTACGTGCTCCACGCCCACAAAATGCAGAGTCTTTACATTGGAGTTACAATTTTTGACCAAAATCTGGGCTCTAAGCCCCAAAACATCCCTTGGGGGATCCTGTGCCCAACAGTCCATCCTTCAGATGAATCTAACCTAGCAAGATTAATGAGACCTAGGAAGGAGAAGATCATGTTCTTCATGGCGATGAATCTGATGTCGTTTAATGTTTTAACAAGTTTGACAAAGGTGTAACTAGGTATCTTTTTCATGTTTAGGGAGTTTAAAAAAGACACGAAAAATAAAACTCCACATGGTCACTTTTCGTACATTTGTGTCTCTCAAGCCCGAAAAGGTAGAAAACGATACTTGAGAGAATCGCTTGACCATTTCAGTCAAGGAGTACCTTCTTCGTAAATAGTTTATCCCAGCCCGAAAAAGGGGTAAACATATACTGGGTAAATGATGTTTCGCAGCCTTTAACAAGTTCAAAATGACAAGATCTCGGCAATATTTTCATGTTTAAAGAGTCAGAAAAGAGCTTGAAAGCGGACCCCCCATTTTTATTCTCTTTAACGAGTCAAAAAGGGAAAAATACTCAGCGATCTTTTCATTTGAGTTTTATGAGTCGAGAAAAGAGCTTAAACATGACTCTAGTACCATCATCAACAATCTATCAGCTGTCACTGCACAAGAGGTAAACGATTATCCAATTTATGAGGTAAAATAGATGAAAAATTCCTTTAAAACCCTAATATTTCATGAAAAATGAATAGAAGAGGGAAAAAGTAAATAATTTTCACCATTTTACCTTTTTACCTTGTGTGGAGAAATTTTCACCCATTTGTGCCCTAGATTTTTAGGAGCAGATTGCAACAGACCTAGGAGGCCATTCGTTGATCCGTTAGTTGCAAGTAAGAGCTGAGATCCTTAGCTTCAATTTTATGCTTGTTTTTCTTGTTTTAAACCATTTTTTGGATTTATGGAGGAGAACATAGCAAAAAAAAATTGCCCTGACTCAATGCAATTTCCGTGCACGGAATCATGTCGATCGAGGGTTATTAACTCGATCAAGTGTGTCGTCAGCGTTACTGTTTTTAAAACAGTCGCATCAGCTCCATGAACAATTGTTTTTTAGTTTTTGCCCCGTTTCTCTGCTTTGATCCAAATTTCTTTAGCCAAGGATGAATGTTGACTTAATTTTATGGTTTTTGCAGGGAAAACACAGTGAAAAATAGTTGATTTGAAGGAACATGAGCACGAGGAAATTGATACATAGGCATTTACAGACCCAAACTACTTAAATGCCCTAAGGAATTGCGGGCTCCTCAAATTCTTCCTCACACCAGGTCTTCGGGTTCAACTCGAGTTGCTGCAGTATTTGATCATTCTTTGGGATGTCAATTGGGAAGTTTTTGTAATCTAGGACCAAGAACTAGAATTGGAAACTTCTAACATCTATTTCATCACTGGACTATCCCGAAGAGGGGAACCAGTCAATCTATATGGGTCCAGGCCTATTGGGGCAAGTGTGAACATGTTGCTTGTAGAACACTGCCCGGAAGCGCTGAAATCAAAGAGCGAAAAGATAGAGATCATGACTATTCGGGATCTTGTGCTGAAAGTGTTTCTTTTGACCATAAACAGAGTGGTTGGGGCTCAGGCACAACATGAGTCCAATAAGTCCAAGTTTCAATATACTATAGACTGTACAGTGCCAACTATCTTCAACTGAGCAGAAGCCATGAAGGTAAACATGAAGCGTCAGCTATCCAAAGCCAAGGGAGGAAACCTGAAGCAGTTTGGATATGGTTCTGTTCTAGTGACCTTCCTTTTGGAGCAGAGCTATTTCACTACCATCTTGCCGAGGTGAATCTGCCATTTCCAAGAGACCCACGGATGGTCCGTTGGAGTGAACTGATGCCTAGAATCATCGAGGGCCAAAATATGTCATATAAGCCCACCTTCTTTTCGTGGTTGAGACATCAGTTGATCGTAGTAGAGGATTGGCCTTATAGTGGTACTGACTTCCGTAGTGATCCAGATATGTTGTTCCCAGAGGGAGAATATTATGATGATGGAGGTAAGAAAAAACCATTTTAATTTCTGATTTTTTTATTGTTTTTGAAATATATGAATTCATGACATTTCGATTTTGCAAATGTAGATGTGGGACCAGAGTGACCTGCCGAGATGTCCCCGATTGCTAGGCGCATTTCTCGATAGTTTGATATTGCTCCTTATCAGGAAGGAGTCGATAATGAGGAGGAAATCGTGCGGAACCTCGAGGGATTGACCAGAGGTATCCCAGAGTATGCCCGGGTGGGTGACATCCCATGCTAGTATCAGCGGCACATAGTGGGGGTATCAGACCAGATCCGCCGACTACTGACTCGTGTAGTACGAGTAGTAATGTGCTATCATGAGCACCATGCCGAGTAGTCCATAGGATTATCATTTTACATTTTTGAGGCCTGCGAGCCATGGATGTACTTGAACACATATATTATTTTTTGGGGTTTTGATGTATGACACTCAAACATTATCGACATATATATATATGTTATATTTTTTGCTTACTATGGTACAAATGTTTTGTTTTTTCACATATTTCGCAAATGTCTATCCAACACATAATTAGCTAATGCATCTGTCAATGTATTCATATGTCTAGGAATATGATGATATGTAATGTAATCAAAATTTCTCTCCAATAGACGAATACACAAATACATTCTCAATATCTGAGGGTTTCTAATGGAATATTTCCTGTTGAGTTGAAGAACAACAAGTTGTGAATCAAGGTTGACAACCAATTTCTGAATGTCGAGAGAAATAGCTTCAGACAACAATTCGATAACTATGCTATACTCAGCAATGTTATTAGTTGTTCAACCTAAACAAATACCTTAAAGATCAATCAACTCACCATGGGGGTCATAAATGGCCCATGCCGCGGATGATAGATTTTGGGTACTATGGCAAGCACCATCAACGAAACCGATGTGAGGAGTCACAAACATCTACAAAGTAGGCGAAGACATAATAAGCAGGAAAGCTGCTTGAAAAATAACACACCAAACCACATTGCAGAAACATGAATAGCACACTATTGTACAAAAGTAGCCATGCAAGATGACTCAAGCATAGTACTTCGTGAGGGAGTCCATTGCTAGACTCAAGTAATCAATCAACAAAGAGTAAAGCCAGAGTTTTACCATTGACATGATGAGTAAGCATCGACTTGGCCAAATAATAGAGTAGAACTCATATAAGGTTGTGCCCCCATGCCCCTTACGCGAGGGAGGGTTACGAGTTAGAATATGACAACCCCATTGCGATAATAGGAAATCGGTAAAAACTCAGGGAGGGAGAAAAAACTTGAACCTATGAGGAGGTAACGGTGCCTCCAATTGAAAGATCTTAACAATATCAAGATAAACAGACATGTCAATAGGCAGCGGATAAGAGAAATTCTCAACACAAGTAGACATGACCGCCAGGCTTGGCAAGAATGAGGAAGGATGATGAGTGTCATTCCAAGGCACTTCCTCTAGAGACATTACTTCCATGATATTTTCTTAGAAAGAAAAGTCTCAGCTAATGGATCGAGAGATTCTAAAGAACCAAGCCACGGGGATTGAGACTATGTGTCAAGAGAGACACTCGAAATAGAAAGATCCAAGGATACTGAAGGCAAGGCCGAAACAATCTTGACATAATTAGTTTTGGCAAGGCTTAGTGGCATAACCTTACCCCATGTATCAACAATATCCGGTGAGGGAATGACCCAAGGATCAGACTTGACCGAGATCATGTTGATAGAAGTAACATGTAGAGGTGAGAGTAGAAAAATACCCATCAAGGTGGGATCTTTATAATTCCTACCCCCACACTCTCATAAGGAGCACTGGTGTGATTGACATAAGGAAAACTGCCATCTAATGAGGAAGAGGCAAAGAAGGACAATTGGTCAACTATGACTATCTTCCCTTGATGAGGAAAATAAATCATGCGGAAAAGGGAGGAGGCCATAGCATCCATGGCATGGGTCCAACTCTGTCTGAGTAGAAGATTATAGTTCTGATTGGCATCAACAATCTTTACCTCAACATGAATAGTATTGCCCTCCAAATTAATGGCAAGGTTAGGGAGAGCACTGCATGGTCACGAATAGCATCCGTCAAAAGCTTCCAAAGTGTTAGGGAACTGGTTTAGAGTAGGAGAACCAATTGCCTTCCAACAAACAACATACATGATGCAGCTAGAAGCACCTTCATCGATGATGGTTCTATGAATGGTTTTATCATTTATGATCACCTGAATGAGAAAGGAAATCTAATGAGGTAAACATGAAATGTAGTTTTACAGATCAAAACAAATGCGATTAGAGTCAGTTGGACCAATACCTCCAATAGTCAACAGTAATGATTTCCACTGAGAAGGACTGCTTTGAAGGACCTCAAGAGCAGAAATAGCTAATGGCGCTTGGGAAAAATCCTTAACAATGTTATAAGTGCTTTGAGCATTTGGATTGTATGAGGAATTTCGTAGCACACCTCGACAAGGTGGTCGAATGGCAGAATCAGGACTAGGTTTCTCTATATGGAGAGGACCAGAACTTGACGGGATGGAAGAGGAACGGGTACCTTCCTTCTCTTTCCTTGCTGTCGGGGTAGGTGTTTGATAATATTTTGATCTGGTAGCCGCATTGATAGGTGTATTCATCATGAACACTTGGGAACCTGACGAAACAGACAATTGGGGTTGGTCAACCATTTGGGTCTGCTGGCACAAAAAGGGCTCTTTCAGGACAGCTGGGGTCCCTTTGAGAAAATTAATAACTTCAGATCATCTAGGACAATCCTTAGTATAGTGATCCTCTTCACAAATGAGGCATAGATACTTAGGCTTTCGCTAAGAAGCACCACCACTAGACGACTTAGGAGGGCCCTATTTCGGGGCATCGAATTTACCCTCACCTTTGCCTTTCTTCTTATCTTTAGAGGATTTGTCCACTGCGGTAGAATAGAGAGTGTGAACCTCTGAGGTTTTACCAGGACTAGGTGAATTGTGAGAGGAATCATTGGAAGCAGTGTTGGAGACCAATTTCTCTTGGAAGAAGATTTTGCAGGGGTCTAGGACACTGAACCAATTACTCCATCAATAGGAGGTGTAGTTGGAGACTTGGATGTCACTAGATCAGATGATGGTCTAGGCACATTAGGTAACATATCATATAACATGCCAGATTGTGAATAGACGAGGTCTAGATACTGGGCACGCACGATGGCTTGTTCCTCAGTGGCACATCCACCCATAGAAATGTCCTCGACAATTTTGCTGATGAATGATTTGGTAAACCATTTGGTCAACAACTGATCAGCAATCTCAAACTTGATCACATGACGTCAGTGTCTCAATTCATGGATGTGATCAAAGATGTGGGTCGCAATGTCTTGCTTGAGTGATGTAAGGAGATGGGTGTCAGTTTCATAATGAACTGACAACTGGAAATTTGTGAGAAAGGCCATGGCGAGAGTGTTAAAGTCATGATAGGTACTTCGAGGGAGTTCAATGTACCACTTGGCTACAATATCTGTGAGAGTTCATTGGAAAAGTCAGAGACGAATGGAATCATCAACGTAGGAATTCGAGGAGCACCATAGGTGATATGTCATCACGTGGGCTTGTGGATCCTCTTTCACTTTTCCTTCAAACTTCAGGCAATCGCTTGGGATCTTGGACAGAACTAGAGGCCAGTATGGTGAATGAAGAATTGGATCATTCATGAGTATAGACACATCTGGAAATTCCAATGTGGCCAAGAATGACAATTGGGTATTGAAAGGCATTTGAGGCCTATAAGCGGTCCTAACTTGCGGAACCCATCCCTGTTGGTAAGGATTTTGTCCCCATAGTGGAGGGTTTTGTCCATATGGCGTTTGGTTTTGCCCCCACTATAGGTTACCTTACCCATAGGGAGGATTCTAGCCTTGAAAGCCTTGAAACTGTCCAGCCATAGGCTATTGATAAGCAACATACGGGTTAAAAGGCTGTTGAGCCTGTTGACCTTGGACATATGGATTTTGCACCTGCTACCCCTGGGCGTAAGGTTGTTGAACTTGTTGCACCTGGATAAAAGGGTTTTGGACCTGCTACCCTTTGCCATAAGGATTCTGAGCCTATTTCCCTTTGGACATAAGGATTTTGGGCCTGCTGCTGCAGGGCTTGACCCTAACCTCGCCCCTGCAAAGGTTGACCCTGTTGATATGAGTATAAGGATTGTTGCTACCTAGGTTGACCTTGTTGCTACAAGGGATGACCTTACGGCTATAAAGGTTGTCCCTATAGCTATAGAGGTTGACCTTGCTAGGACATAGGCTAGGAGGGTTATTGAACATACTGCATCTGTGGCTGCAAGGTTTGTTGCAACTGTTGCAAGCATTGACCTTACGGTTGTCCTTGTTACTGCATTATCTAGCCTTGGATGGTCCTTGATGCTATGAAGGTTTCCCTTGTTGCTGCAAAAGTTGTCCTTGCTGCTGCAAGGGTACTTAGACAGTTCCCAGAGTGACACCTTAAAAGTAACTAAACTAGATCTGGTCGTATCCACCAGGCGCGACGGATGGACCAGGCTGAACATGAGGTCCAGCTTAAGGGACGTAAGGAAAATTTACCATCGCTTTTGAACCATATGGAACATAATGAGGTTGGTATTTAACCTAAACCACATAGGGTTGTTGGTATTGGACGTTACTTGACCTAGATGGCCCAACAAGGTTCGGTTGTTGGTACTGGACATTACTTGATCCAGCAAGACCATCAGAGTTTGGAATGGCACTAGAAGAGGGTTGGTTCATCCCAACCATGTGAGTTTGTGAGCCACTCACATTGGTTGTGCCAAACATCATAGAAACATTCAAATTTTTCCCCACAGCTGGTGGTAGATTCTGTCCACTTACTAAAGGGATCGAAGAACTAATAGAGACATGACTTGAGACCGTTGGTTGAACCGGACAGATTACTTGGACCAATTAAACAAGAGGATTCAAAACAATGGGTTGCACCAGAACTGAAGTGACTACAAAACGCATAATCGGATGAGAGGTCAGGTTCTGAATGAATAGACCTGAAGTAGGCATAGCGCTAGATGACCAGGCAGGGTTATGATATAACAATGAGACACTAGACATACCTAAAACCAACTGAGCCAAAGTCACGTAATTACATGGTAACTTAGGGTGAACACTAGTCAGAATGATTCCCATGTAAGGGAAACCTTTAGGAGGGAAAGGATATTCTTGCTCATCAACAGTGTGTGGAGTGTGTGTAGCAGAAATCTCCAAGTGACTTGGAGACGAGACTGGAATCTCGCCTTATGATTCCATGGGTGGAAACAAATGATGACGGACAACTGAATATGTTCGAGGGGATAATACCAAAGGAATACCCGGCTGATCATACGGATTGTACGGACACTGCAGTGATATCACAACAGGATCGAACAAAGGATTCAAAGGATAAACAACTAGTCCTGGCTAACCTTCAAGAGTCGGCGGACTCTTGCGAGTCTAGATAGGATTATCTGGAGATTCCAGACTAATGTCAGAAAGTGACCCAGTATCTAAGGGAGGAGGAGGATGATATGACAAAGTTTGAATACTCAAAACAATTCAAAGTTCAAGACCTTGGTCCTCAAGTGAATGTGGCAATTCAGGAAAAGGCTCCTCAAATGATCTTTCAGATAGAGGAGAGGAAGAGGAACTAGGCGAACTTGATGGTTCAGCCACGATGACTTTGATTGAATTAACAAGAAGAGAGAGATTAATTCCAAGGCTTTAAACATGTATTTAAATGTATACACACAACGTGGTCTAGAAAAATACTAACATGAACGTTATGTGATCATGGGCAACAATTTTTTAAGATGTTGACTGGTGCCTTTTCATGTTTTAAAGTCGAGAAAAAGTAAAAGATGACTCTATCACTTTCGATTTGAAATGAGCTCGAAAGGACAAGTGCTAAGGTGATCTTTCAAGTTTAAAGAGTCAAAAAGATAAAATGACTACTCAGGATAATCTAGGCAAAAAGGATAACCAGGTAACCGTGAAGTGCAGAATACCTCCCGGAAAACCAAGAAATATGAGCAAACAATCTCCCTGAATGCTATGTTTGGTGTATCATGTTTACAAGGCAACAAACTCGGCTTCCAATGGATAAAGGATTGGAACCTAGTGGGGTCTCTTCTTTTATATACGTGACAGTACGGGGAGAACAATTCTGTAATAGCGTTGTCCAGTGCCGAAGTGAATGACATCTGCTAGGTTTAAAGACGCTGGAACATGTCTCTATCCTAGACCTTCTAAATGCGATCGTTAGGTTTCAAATGCACCTTAGGTTAATTGAATACATTTTAAAGTTTATCTTGAAATTATGCCTCAGTTTTCATGCCTTATCGATGTGACTCGGAAAAAATCCTATATGCAACTAATATCAGACAAAACCCTTTCAATTTGATGAATTTTTACACTAATGAGAGTAGAGAACACAACTAATGCAATAAACAAGTAGCTGAAATAAAAATGAGCTTTTCACTACTTCGCCTTTTGAAAACAAAATAATGAAAAACTCTTTCCAATTCCTATCTTTCCTATCAATTGCACTTCAAGTAGCCCTTTCAATAGTAAAGAGAATTCATTTCTTTTTAGATTCAAATGATAATGCAACTCTAGTCTTCAATGATGCTAGCTAATGGAACATATTGTTTCAGCAAACTAGAATTATGTATTTTTCAAGGAAATGACAAAATGAATCTTTCACAAACACTTCAATGAAAAATCTTCAAAAATATCAAGCTCAATCAAATGCAAATCACAAAAGAGAATTCCTTCCAAACTAATGATGCAACGATTAAATCAAGAACAAGACGAGCAATGTAATCTATGCCCCAAAAGAGACGCTTAAACAACAAACGAAACTTTTCAAACTTGTTTAATTGAAATCGAAGTAATAAAAGGACTAAAAAACGAAATGCAAGGAGAAGCTAACCAACAACTTGACTTGCTAAGCACACAAACAGCTGAATGGATGATAACCTAGATGCGCTAGGGCTTCAAACCACTCAAAGACTCAAAAAATCAAGTAAAGAGAAGGAAAACCAAACAAGCACACAAACCAGGCTAATGAAGCTTTCTAGTCAGGGAGAACATAGGCAAAACAAGCTAAGAGGTAGAAATTAGGAGGGCAAGACACATTGGTTATGATCTAGGGGAAACCCTGATCTTCACCTACAGGAATCAGTGCAACTGCCTAACTGACAACAAGCACCACAAGGGGGTTGGCATGACTGTTTTAGATAAACTCGCACTGATCGGTGCGACTGTTAGAAAAACAAATGCGTTGATCAAGGATTTCAAGGAAAAAATGAAATTTTTCAAAGGCTAAAACCAGACCTACCAGTGTAAATTTCAGACTCATAGCAGTAAACCAAGCAAAGTAGATAAAACTAAAGGGAAAAGGTGATACTAGAAAAATTCACACAAAACCATGAAATGACAATCAATCAAATAGGACGATTGGCTCCCCAGTCAAATCGCCAATTTGTGGTGCAAGTAAATTCTCGATGTGGAAAAAGACAATTCCTCTAGCCCAAGAGAGTGGGTCTAGCCACAAACAAACAATATATGGAAAACTTCCTTAAGCTAGAATCAAATAAGAGGACCTACCTCTTAGAACGTTATTCCACTTGGTGATGATCCTGCTTCCTTACTCCAGCTATCTTTCATTTCCTTCCTTCAAATACCTGAAACAAGCAAACAAACAACAACAACAAACGTGATAGAATACAAATTGTATTCATCATACTTAAAAAGTTAAGGAATATTATGCCATCAAATGTAAGATAAAACTTAATGTAGGAAATCAATCAATAGTTGTATTCATATAAGTTCAGAAAGAGATTACAACCAATCCCTTGACATTGTTGGTCTCCTCCGATGTATCCAGGTTCCCACACCTCCACTAGCATCTCATGGATAGCCCCAACAATGGAATTTTCAAGGCTTCTTCCCTTTAGTCTCAAACCAAACCAGACACACTATTCTCCCTCCAAAAACATAAACTAGAAGGCTATAAGATATGATATCTTGGTGGTTATTCAAGCTCCAAAAATACTAAGATTAAACTAGTTTAGCTTGTAAAAAGAGGGGTTTATATAACTTGGATGGAGGGGAGATGCTTCCTCTTATCATGGGAGAGGCCTTATCTCTTGGTTTTTTTCTATCCTAATAGGGGAAAGGAGCCCAAACTGACTTCCTTGGCTCCATCCAGCCCAACCATTTACCAGACTTCTGTTACAAAGCTTCTAGACCTCGAAGCTTAGACTCCATATTTAAAAAACTTGCCAAAAGAGGATCTGCACAACTGAGAAAAGGCTTAGTTGCATCGTACGATGCTAGTCCTACTTTTAATCTCTACAAATCAGCATAAGGAGAAAACAGGTCATTAGCGTCGATCTTGTAAACTGGGGTAAAAGGAATATTCTTAGGAAATTATGCAAAAGGGAATTGTTCTGCTCATGGAGAGGGACATAATGGGAGTTTCTTCATGATGGGAAATCATGTAGGGTTCATTGTAGAGGTCCTCTAGGATTTCAAAACGGGGAGTATAGGGACAGTGATAAAATGTTGTGTAATAGATAGAGACTATGATGTGATCTTTCTGAAAGGAAACGTGTTCCTTCGACACATAGCCACAGTTCAAGTAAAGAAGATAGGGATTCAAGTTCATAATATTTATAAGATAGAGGTAGAGGATTGTGTGGATTTGAGTTCAAAAGTGGAAAAGATGTTGAGCCAAGATGTCAGCGAGTTGTGGCATAGGTAATTGGGCCACATTCATCATGGGTCTTTGAAGATATTGCAGCAAATATCTACCGGTCTTCCCAAAGGTACGCTTGAGAAAGTTGATACATGCAAGGGTTGTACTTTGGGAAAATACACCAAGGCATCCTTTGGAGATAGAGATAGTCAAGAAAAGTCTATTATGGAGATATTCCATTCAGATGTGTGTGGACCATTCTAGATAGAATCCACGATTAAACACAAGTATTATGTTATATTTGTTGATGACTATTCTCATAAATGCTAGGTACTTTTTATGCAAAAAAGGATTAAACTTTCACAAAATTTAGTGAGTTCAAAGCATTGGTAGAGAAAGAGTCTAGAAAGAAGGTTAAATCCCTACAGAGTGATAACAGTGGTGAGTATGTCTCGAATGAGTTTAATAAATTATGTGCAATGGAAGGGATTAAATGAGATTTGATGGCACCCCATAACCCTCAACAGAATGGGGTTGCCAAGAGAAATAACAAGAGCATAGTAGGGGTAGCAAGGGCGATCTTGCACGATCAGGGCCTACCACTACACTTGTGGGTTGAGGCATGCAACACCGCGGTTTATGTTCAGAACCGTAGCCCACATCGGATACTTGAGATGAAGACACCAGAGGAGGCTTATTATAGTAAGAGGCTAGATGTTGGTCACTTCAGGGATTTTGGGTCATCGGTTTATCGCCATGTGACCAAAGATGCACGAAAGAAGCTTGAGCCAACAACAAAGTTAGGGATCTTTCTGGGGTACACATACACCTCACAACTATTGGGTGTACATGTCGACCATTCAGATGACAATGGTTCGCAGGGATATCAAGTTCGATGAGGAGAAGATCATGTGAGTATCCCTTGAGAGGGAGCTTGAGCTACATGCAGATGAGGAGCTTTTAGCTCCTAATGTTGACTAGCCTCAGATTGATGTGGAGTAGCCACATGTAGAGGTTTAGAGAGTGGCTACATCCACTCAGGCAGTCTTCCAGAGAGGGAATAAATCACACTAGAGAGGCTGACAGATTGTGGATGATGCACGGGAGAACGCACCCTCTTCTCAATGCAAACAGAGGAGGTCACTAGAGAGGTACACTGGATACATGGAAATTATGGGTGGATGTGTTGTGACAAATCCATCTTCCTTTCAAGAATTAGTGCAGCATCCGTTTTGGGTTGATGCAATGGTGGTGGAGTATGACTCCATAGTTCGAAACAGTGTTTGGGATGTGGTCTCGAGACTGGAGGACAAGTCAGTTGTGAGCTCCCATTGGCTTTACAATGTAAAGCATGCTGCATATGGTATTGTGGAGAAGCATAAGGCCATATCTGTGGCCTGTGGCTTTTCATAGGTAGAGGGGATTGACTATGATGAGACCTTTGCTCCTGTTGCAAGGTAATCATCAATCAAATCTATTTTGGCACTATCAGCACAAATGGGTTGGAAGATCCATCAGATACATGTGAAGACTACCTTCCTCAATGGCATGTTTGAGGAAGAAGTGTATATAGAGAAACCTGAAGGTTTTGAAACATTAGACTATGAGTTGCATGTGTGCCGACTAAAGAGAGCTATGTATGGGTTGAAGCAAGCACCCCTTGCTTGGTACACCAGGATAGATAGTTACTTCACTAGGTTAGGCTTCACGAAGAGTGAAGCATATGTGAACCTGTATCACATAGTGGTGGAAGGTAAGTTGTTGATCATTGTACTTTATGTAGATGACCTTATACTGATAGGTGATGAGAATCTCATCAAATCTTGCAAGGAGGACCTTGCAAGAGAGTTTGATATGAAGGACATGGGGCTCATGCATTACTTTCTTGGCATGGAGGTATGGCAGGGAGATGGGGAGTTGTTTGTATCTCAGGGAAAGTATGCCAACAAGATACTCAGGAGATTCTGCATGGAGAGCAGTAAACCCATGGAGACTCCTCTAGCTGGTAACTAGAGGAAGGAGGATGCTACTTCAGGGGAAGTAGTGGAAGCTATTGTTTATAGGAAGCTTGTGGGTTCACTCATGTACTTGGTGAACACACGACCGGATATGTGCTATGCAATTAACCAGCTTAGTCAAGTGATGGTTAGGCCTACCAAGATGTATTGGAAGGCAAAAAATCATGTATTGAGATACCTCATAGGCACTACTCAGTTTGGGTTATGGTACAGACGGACAAAGGGAGTGAAGCTTCAAGGCTTCACTGATGTAGATTGGGTAGGGAGTCCATCTGATAGGAAGAGCACATCAGGAGGGATCTTTAGTATTGGGTCAATGATAGTTTCTTGGTACAATAGGAAATAGAGATCGGTTTCACTCAGTTCGGTAGAGGCAGAGTACATGGCTACAAGTTAGGCAACATGTGAGGCTATCTGGATAAGGAAGATCCTGGTTGGTTTGTTTGGTCAGTAGATGGATCCGATAGTGATTTATTGTGATAATCAGAGTTGTATCAAACTCTCTGAAAATCTAGTCTATCATGATCAGTCCAAGCATATTGATATCCGGTATCATCATCTCAAATATTGTGTATTGAGGCGGATCATGTTGTTATATTACATTCCCACAAAGGAGAAAGATGCTAACATCTTGAAAAAGGCATTGTCAAGATGTAGATTTGAGTTTCACAGAGACAGGATTGGGGTAGTTGATAATCCCTTTCTTGTTGAGAAATGGCAACAAGAGAGTCCAATTTAATTTGTCCTTGAATTAAATTGGAAATTAAATTCAAATTCTATTCTCATAGAAACTTTAAATAGTTAAATTAAGTTTAATAAACCTACTTAACTTAGGAAATTTGAATTGGAAGTATTTTTTTCATCATGTGTATGTTCTCCCTACTTTGTAGGAGTCCAGTGTGAGTTAATTGTGAGTTGTAAAATAGAAGACTTAGTTTAATGAGTCAGTTCAGTTAAATTAGTCCTCAAACTGATTGAGATAACTAATAGTGAGTTAACAGTCAGTGGTGTCACTAATGAACTCCACCAGTGCTACTCTAGTTAACTGAATATTCACTCATCAGAAACTCATGCATGTTGATTATGAGAAAGACCCAGTTGAGACTAAAGTGCAAGAACAATGTGCTATTTGTTTTATATTTTTCTGAGTTGCACTAATAGTGCATGCATTCAAGAACTGATACTTAAGGGATTGCGTAGTTTTTAGAGGCTTTATTGCCCTTTAAATACAAGATATTCTCCATAGGAATTATGCAGTGGATTAGAGACTTGGAGAGCTTGTGAAGAGGCTAAGATTTGGCCTTGAGCTTACTTATGAGTTGGAGATTGAATTTTCTGAGTCCTGGGATTGTTCTAGAGAGAAAAAGCTTTGTAATTTCATCTTCATTTTCTGGATTAATAAAAAATAGATAGTGGGGTTTTGAGCTGTGGCTTTTCCAGGATATTTATTGTGTTATGTGCCTTTGATTCTCTTCCTTTATTGATTATTTCTTTCTCGATGTTTATGGGCTTCCGTTGTAAAGAGCATAAGTAGATTCTTATCTCTTACTTTAGAAAAATGCATTAGCTTGTGAATCTATAGGATTTTCTACACATCTCCCATATTGATGTGCATCTAGAGGTACTTCACCTCCAAGTCACTCAAGAATTCTTTGTTGCTAGTCATATCGAATGAGGTTAAACTATCGAGGTAAAACACACTAACCATCTGTTATCACTTAGAACTAAAATTGATACATGTAAATTTTTATCCTAGCCCGATGACAAAGGTCAGTGCTAGTTTAATTTTGTTTTAATTTTTTCCCTTAGAATCTAGAGTTTTGAAGAGTTTTTGAGTCAAGTTATTCTCAGCTCCCATTGGTTCCCCTCCATCTACCATTGTTCTATAGCCACCTGTTATCTTATGTCAGTCACCGTGCCTTTTTGCAATTTCGCAGCGCATCATAATTAGGCAGTTTCGCATCGCATCATGATTAGGCAGTTTCGCAGCGCATCATTAAAATTTAAAACTAACAGCGCTGCGAAATCATGGATTCGTACATTTCGCAGCGAGTCTTTCCCGAAATATCAAGTCCGTTAGGTGAGTCATAGGCCGTGTCTTCTCATGTCAGCTCATGTACCTCTCTTATCACATTTTACCACTCATTGCCACTATCACCACCACTAGATCTGTTGATACGCACGAATTATCATTCCCAAGAAAGACAACCGTGCATAAATCTTAATGATGGCCGTAAGTCTTGCATGAATGACAAATCTGCAAGATTACATCTTGAAAGGTTTTAAACGGAAAAATTTAAAACTCAAGCGAGGCTGATAATCAAGCGAGGCTGAATTCAAATAGAAGCTGAAACACAATTCCAACCGGAGCTGGTAGTTATTGTTTGCAAAGATTTGGAAGAATCAATGGAGAAAAAGGAGCACAGATCTAGCAAATGTCTAAGCACTGAGCCTGAAGGCCTGGATATAACACTGAGAAATGAAGAGGTGAAGAAAGCATTTAAAAAGGCCGGGTGCTGGAAGTTTTGCAAAAAGTTACAAGGAGGACACGCACAGGTAACTAAAGAATTTGCACTTAACTTCACAGGCTTGAATTCAAAAGTAGCCATGTTAGAATTGTAGGTTTCGCCAGAAGTGATATCTACTGTGACAGAGATCCCACGAGGACAAGAGGAATGGTTTAAAAACTTCAAATTTGACATGAATCCTTGTAAGGAGTTTTTGAAGGATGAATTTGTAAATGAAGATCTAAGTAAGGCAGTGCCGAGGAATTATGTCAAAGAATATTATGCTCACTTACTCACCTGCATACAGAAATATCTGACTTGTGAAGGAAGGTATAACAAGGTTTACTCTTACCATTTTAAACTCCTTTTGCATTTCACCGAGAAGGTCTCCATAGACTTACCTTTTTATCTGTTCCGTAGTTTGAGTAAGATGTGTGATAAGGTACAGCTGAGGAAAGAGGATTGTGAAACCTCTTTGTTTCATCATGGTTTGATCAAACTACTGGTTTTAGATGGACTCCAAAAGATAGACAGAGATTGGAATTCATTCATTTTTATGGCTGGCTTCAAAAGCCAGACTGGCCTCACTCCTCCACCTGGTAGAGATTTTACAATAGCTGAGCTCCAAACAGAAGCAAGAGCTAAAAGAGTTCCAAAGTCACAAGTAAGAAAACAAGTGAAGCCACTCGTCATCCAAGATCAACCTCAGCAATCAACTAAGGAAAAAGCTCATGGTAAAAAGACTGTACCTGAAACAAGCACATCTGAAGTAGTCTCAAGGATAAGAACAAGAAGCCAAATGAATAAGGAAAAAGGTAAAGCTATAGCAGTCGAAGAAAGTCCAGTGTCCAAGGCAAGTTTAAATGACTTATTACAGGCTATTGAATTTGAGCAGTCTCTACCAGTTCAAATCGAGTTAATATAGTCAGAACAAGAAAGCACCAAGAAATCCAAGGCCTCAAAAAGGCTTAAATTTGATGAGTCAGCTGAAGAGTTCGTTTTTAAACCTAGAATACCTTTGACAAGGAGATTCCAGCAAGTACAGGAAGTACTGCCAAGAACAGAGGAAACAGGGGAAGAGACACAGAAAAACGCAGGCAAAACGGTTATTACACCTAAAGAAAATAATATAGCAGTCCTGAAGAGCCAATTGGAATCAGCTAAGTATGAGATTGCCAAATTGAAGAAATCCGTTAGAAGACATGCAGTCATACACACAAAGTATTATAAAACTCTGTGGGAAGGGAATGCAACTGTAGAAGCCCAGCTGAATTCAGTGGTTGATGGCCATTCACAATTTCACACCTAGACAGTACCAGCAATCAAAGAAGCCAAGTACATCAGAAGGATCAATAAGCAACTGAGAGCTGGGAATAAGGCTATGAAGAAACAAATTGAAGATCTGAAGGCACAGCTAAGCCAGCTTAAAAGACCTGCTAAATGAGTTTTCATTTCAAGTAAGATTTTGTTTCAAAATTTTGACAAGTTTGCTTGATCTTATGTTTCTGAAGAAATATAAATTCCTATTTGACCTGTGGAAAGTCTAAAGAAGTTTTTGGAAATCAAGCACTCGGCTAATAAAGGTCTCAGGTTAAAAACAAGCTGTTTTAAATAACTCAGCAGTTTCGTAGCGCGCTACGAAACTGCTGAAAGTGATGATTTCAACGTAAATCAAGCAGTTTTGAATTATAAGCGGGGATTTTGAAAGGGAAACGTCTAAAAGGCATACAAGGCATCATCTGAAGCTATCAACAGTCAACCAGGTCAAGACAGGTGGAGAAAATATATGTTCAAATCCAACTTTAAATTTTTGCCGTAAAGTGAGCACATTTACCACAGTTCAGGATATATCAAACAGTTTACAAGAAACTTTTGCCTGCACACATGTACATGGGAAAAAGCTTACAACGCATCAAGGACGTGGCAGTCTGCTCCATTTTGGGTAATTAAAGGATAAAGGACATGCTTATTTGCATTCGAATATTTTGGGGAAAACTAAAGACCAGTAAACAGGGGTAGTTTCCTATCTTTCAGGGCATTGGAAAACATGTGTCATTGAAGACAACCATGGAGCCTTGAAGATCATCACAACTAAACTAGAAGGGAACCAGATGTCAAAGAACGAGGAGTCATCTTAATTAAAGCCATCATGCATGTAATATGGAGTTAGAGTCATAGTTGATTTAGATCTCTAAAAAAACTCCAGTCAACACTTTGTTGTATTTATTAGTTAGTTAAAGTATTAATAGGTGTCATTAGAAGTAGTTTTCGAATTCCCCTCATGCTGGAGGAGGAATCTCGATCAGTTAGAATAAGAGCTCTATATATAGCTGAAATAGAAATGTAATCAGGGTTGGAAAACTTTATAACAAAGCTTGTATTTGGCTTATGTAAGACTCATTTTCAGTAATATAATTTTGAATTTACTTCTCAGGATTCATGAAGGATTTCTTATGTTCAGAATATGTGATGTTTTCCTTTTCTTAATTCTTACAGTGGTATAGATGTATAATCACTCAGAATTCACTGAATGTGCTCTGATTTCCTGTATACATTTATAAACTGTGTGGTCCCATATGAGTTGATGTTCTGAATGTCTAAATGTTGAATGCCCTGACTTCCTCGTAAGGTTAAGTTCACTGTTATATTGAGGTGTTGTTGACTCCATAAGCCCAATGGATAGTTGTTTAATGTGTTTCCAGCATTCATATTTTTCACAGTTGTTCTATAAGAGTTAGCCATCTTATCTTTAATCAAATCATTAATCCATCAAGAGAGAGCCCTCTCAGGTTGAGGAGGCTAGGCCTCAGCCTAAAGTAGGTTTGAAATAGTTACTTAGAGTCAACCTGACCAGCAGCCTATCAGGGTCTGATTTTGAGATAACATTTTGGTGCGTCTGCCGGGAGTCGAAGATTATTCTTTCCCGAAATCATGAAGCTGAACTTCTGAAGGTAGCAGGAGCTCAGAAGGTTTTCGAGGCTGCATTCTACCTTGGTGACTCCATACAATCTTAAAGTTAAAAAGGTGGCTTCGAGAGGAAGATATACAAGGAGTAATCCTGACCCAGATCCACCTACTCCTGTGGATAATCCAAACACCATCTCAAGGAGCAAGCAAAGATTTCCTGATATACCAGGTACTTCATCTGTATCAAAATCTTTGTTCCCTGAATTTTCTAGAAGTCCTGAAGATAAAATTGTAGATGATAAAATTCATGAGGTATTGTTGAGGTCTGAGAACGAAGAAGAACTTATTGGAATTATTTTAGATTTACAAAAAAGAGGTATTGATACTTCATCCTTAGTGTCACAAAAAGATAAGGAAGAGTTTTGGGAGGTTGTTACTTCAGAATTACTGTTAGAAGAAGAAGATTTGAATCAACTCAAAGAGCTTGATCCTTTTGAAGTTTTGCTCAAATCCAAAACTGGTTTACCTCTCCCAAATTGGAGTTCCTTTGTCAGTGGTTTGCAAAGTCCAAATAGTCCTTTTCGTACCAATACTTTATCTTCTGCCTCTGCTAGTCCAAATAGTCCTCAGACACTATCTCACAGTAGTTCTACTCCCATCGGTCATACAATACCTATTATCACTGCTCCTCCATTCATTATGGCTATACCTGCTAGGTATGCTCCTCTAGCTCTCCCTGCTATTTTACATGATCTTCCTAGCAAATATGCTGCCAGAATTCCAACATGGGGAGGAGATGAAGATATTACAGCAGAGGAACATGTGGATAGGTTCAATGATTTTGTTGACAGGGAAGAAGTGGATGATGAAGATGTAAAACTAAGATTGTTTGCTCAAACTTTCATTGGGGAAGTCAGAAAATGGTTTAAAGCCCTTAGAGCCGGAAGCATTCATAGTTGGGTAGAATTTGAAGATAGCTTTCTAAGGAAATGGGGAAACAGAACCAACCCTGTCCAAGCTCTTACCGAATACAACAATCTTAGAAGAGCTCCAGACGAAACTGTCCAAAACTTCTCTAAGAGGTTTAACAAAATATACAATTCTATTCCAGCTCATTTGAAACCTCCTGGAGCTTTAGCACAGTTGAGATATGCTGAATCATTTGATTCAGATTTCTCTCTTTTACTCAGAGAAAGGGAGTCTGCCTCTCTTGCTGACATGCAAAATGATGCAATTAAGGTAGAGGTGAATATGCTTGCTGCTAAGAAATCAAAGATGGAAAAGACTAAGCTGAAGGAAGAAGAGAAACCTTCTACCTCTGCTCAAGAAGACAAGTTTGAAACAATGATGAAAACCATGGAGAAATTGATGGACCGACTAGCTCTTGGGATTGCTTCTGCTCCTCCAGCACAGCAGGAACCTCAATTCAGGAGCCCTCAGTTCAGAAGACCTCAGAATCAGCAAAGGCCAAGAGACAACAGAAATCAACAGGCAGATCCTCCAGTGAGACCTCCCTTCCAACAAAATTTGGTAGATGAAGAAGATGAACCTGAAGTCCCTGAGGAATCAATCCATTGTTTTGATGAAGAAGTGTCAGGGATTTTCTTGACTAAGGAGGAACATGATGAGTCCAGTATGATAAAATCAGGAGAAGAGCCTTCAGATTTTTTAAAGGGCTATCAGCACGCTATCTTTGAGATGCAAAAGCAGTATAATCTTAGGAATAGAGATGTTCCTATTACAGCAAACAAAGCACAGCCCAAGAAGAATACCTCAAAGACAGTTGAAGATAAAAAGGAAAAATCAAAGGTGGTTGAAGGTAAGGATGATTCTCCTCTTGTCAAAAAGGATATTCAAATTCTTCCTCCTCCTAAAGAAATTGACAAGACTACTTCTGTTTTTAATCTTGAGAATGAGATTGCAAAAATTAAGATATCAGTCCCTTTTAATGAAATTCTCAAGGTAGACAAATACAGAAGCAAAATTGTTGAAATGCTTAATTCACAACCAGGAGTGGCTGATATCCTAAATGTAGAAGAAGATAACCATGTTATCTGCTTGGGTCCAAGACTTGAGGATGAACAAAATGAAGAGTTTCCCCCTTTTTACATAAGCATTAGCATTCATGATATGACTCTACATAATGCTATGTTAGACTCAGGGGCATCACATAATCTCATGCCTAAGGTAATCATGGAAAGACTGGGGTTAGAGGTAACTAGGCCATATAAGGATTTATTTTCCTTTGATTCAAAAAGAGTCCATTGCATTGGTTTGATAAAAGATGTTGTTGTGGGGCTCACACAAATTCCAGCAAAAACAATTGTTATGGATATTGTTGTTGCAGACATTCCACCAAAGTTTGGGATGCTTCTTTCAAAGTCATGGGCAGCAAAAATCAAGGGCACAATGCAGATGGACCTTACATATGCTACCATCCCTGTGTTTGGTGAACAAAGGAGGTTGTATCGCGAGACAAGGATGGCCTACATGGTAAGCAGCAAAGACAAGCCTCAGAATTTTCCTATTTATTCATGTGATACTGGTCTTTGGTGAGCTATCCTTTTCAATGAATCAGTTGCAAAAGAATCACAAGATGAACCTGCGGAAAATCAGTGTCAAGAAGGGCAGCAAGGAGATGAAAGAGACATCATGGGCTGCTGGTCATTATACTTTGATGGATCAGCAGGAAAAGAAGGGGCAGGAGCTGGGATTTGGATCACTAGTCCAACTGAAGAAAGTAAGTTTCTCTCATACAAATTAAACTTTGATTGTACCAACAATATGGCTGAGTACGAATCTCTGATTTTAGGTTTGGAAGCCTTGATAAAATTGAAAGCTAGAAACATTGCTGTTTGTGGAGATTCTGAATTGGTAATTAAACAAGTAGAAGGTACATATCAAACTAAGGATACAAGGATGAGAGCATACAGAAATTTAGTGTTGGAAATGTTGGAAAAATTTCAATCCTATTCTTTTAGCATCAAAACTAGAGATCAAAACTCTATTGCAGATTCTCTTGCTGTTTCGGCCAGTCTCTTTATCATTCCTAAGCACTCTTCTGAAAATTATGAAGTGGAGGTTCGCCATAGACCAGTTATACCGGATAATATCACAAATTGGAAAGTTTTTGAGGATGATCAGCATGTAAGGAACTTCATTGAATTAAAAGGAGAGTTTGAACACAATCAGATAGATCAGCAGAATATGTTAATAGAGTCAAAGGAAAGCTCTGAAGTCTTACAATTACAAAACAACTTAATTCCTAAAGGCCTCATTCCCCTTGAGAAATTATTTGATCAAAATGATGTGTTCAAAGCACCAAGACTACAAGCTAATGAAGAAGAAGTAGAAAGCTGCAATTTAGGAGACTCGGTTGTGCCTAAGATAGTCAAGATTTCAAAATTCCTTTCAGCTGATATGAAGACTAAATATGTTTAGATGATGAAAAGATTCATTGATGTTTTTGCATGGAGTTATGCTGACTTGAAACAATATGACTCTTCAATCATACAGCATACCATTCCTATTAAGTAGAATGAAAAGCCTTTTAAGCAGAAGCTAAGAAGAATTAATCCTCTTCTAATGCCACTAATTGAAAAAAGAAGTGAAAATGCTCTTTGATGCTAAAATTATTGTCCCAATCAGATTCTCAAATTGGCTTGCTAACTTGATACCAATCAGAAAAAAGAATGGAGAGATCAGAATTTTTATAGACTTCAGAAACTTAAACAAAGCTTCATTGAAAGATAATTGCCCCCTCCCCAAAATGGATTTCATTATGCAAAACATTGTTGGTTCACAAAGGATGTCTATGCTTGATGGTTTCTCAGGGTACAATCAGATTCTTGTTCACCCAGATGATCAGGAGAAAACGGCCTTCAATACACCATGGGGAACATTCATGTATGCAAAAATGCCATTTGGCCTCATGAACGCGGGAGCCACTTTCCAAAGAGCAATGGATATTGCTTTTGCTGAAGAAAAGGACAAATCAGTGGTGGTTTATCTTGATGACATCACAATTTTTTCAAAAAGGGAAGAAGACCACTTAAAGCACCTTGAAAAGGTCCTACTGAAGTGTAGGAGGTTTGGTATTTCTCTAAACCCAACCAAAAGTATTTTCGCTCTAACTTCTGGCAAACTGCTTGGTCATATTATTTCTGAAGAAGGAATTAGGATTGATCCTAATAGAGTTAGTGCAATTCAAAAATTAGATTTACCAAGGAGTAAGAAGGAGATTCAATCCTTTCTTGGGAAAGTTAACTTTGTTAGAAGATTCATTCCTAAGTTTGCTGAAGTTGTCAAGAACATAACAAAGATGTTAAAGAAAGGAGCAGATTTTAAATGGACAGTTGAAGCAAAGAAATCATTTGAAGAGATCAAGAAGGCACTTACTCAAGCACCAGTACTCATCAGCCCGGATTTTACCAAGGAGTTCCTTATCTTCACATTCGCTTCTGAAGACACAATTGCTGGAGTTTTATTGCAAAAAGGAAGTCAAGGTACTGAACAACCCATTTCTTTCTTTAGCAAGACATTAGCCAATGCTGAATTGAAATATAATATCTTAGAGAAACAAGCCTATGCATTGGTGAAAGCAATTAAGGATTTCAGAATCTATGTTCTACACTCTCACATTGTTGCCTACGTCCCAAATGCTGTTATAAAAGATATTCTTACACAAGCTGATCCAGATGGAAAAAGGGGAAAGTGGATAGCAAAACTGCTAGAGTATGACATTGAGATCAAACCCACAAAGTTGGTAAAGGGTCAAGGCCTAGCCAAATTGTTGACTCAGTCAAATTTGGACTGTATTGATATTAATTTAAGCACAGAAATCTCAGAAATTTCTGAAAATGAAGAGGAATTGGTCCAAATAAATGAGAAATTCTTGATCTCAGAATGGTACAAGGATATAGCATTTGTTTTGCAGCATAATAGAGCTCCTGATAATC
Organism: Pinus tabuliformis; assembly: GCA_031772625.1. Lineage (NCBI taxonomy): Eukaryota > Viridiplantae > Streptophyta > Pinopsida > Pinales > Pinaceae > Pinus > Pinus tabuliformis. Next base: position 146,088,576 of record CM062812.1, read on the forward strand.
TTTCAAAATCCAAAGCTCGGTTTACCAAATTGAAATCTCTCAGATATTTTGTGTATGACCAAAATTTGTTTTGGAAAGATGCAGGAGGAATATTATTAAACTGCCTCATTGAAGAAGAAGCTGATAAAGTAATTGATGAGTTTCATAAAGGGGATTGTGGAGGACATCACTATTGGAAATCCACTGCAAACAAGGTCTTGAGAGCTGGCTATTTTTGCCAACTATGTTTAGAGATATCTATAAAAAGATAGCCACATGCCATGAATGTCAAGTGTTTGAAGGAAAGAGAAAGCTTATGCCAATGCCCTTGGTTCCCATTTATGTTGAAGCACCTTTCCAGCAGTGGGGATTAGACTTTATAGGGGAAATCCATCCTCCTTCATCAGGACAGCATCACTGGATTCTCACAGCCACCGATTACTTCACAAAATGGATAGAAGCAATACCCACAAGGCAAGCAAATGATTCTGTGATTATTTCTTTCTTAGAAAATAATATATTATCAAGATTTGGTTGCCCAATTAAGATAATTACAGACAATGCTCAAGCTTTCAAGTCCAAAAGGATGATTAATTTTTGTCATCAGTATCACATCTCCCTTGGACATTCCACTGCTTATTATCCACAGGGAAACGGTTTGGCTGAGTCATCAAACAAGAGCCTTGTGAGAATCATTAAGAAGCTGCTGCAAGAAAATAAAAAAGCTTGGCATTTGAAACTGAGATATGCTTTGTGGGCTGACCGGATTTGCACAAAGAGATCCATTGGAACATCACCATATGAGCTAGTATATGGGGCAGAGGCTATATTTCCAACATCCCTTGGAGTACCAGTAATGAAGTTGATTCAAGGACTAGAAGAGGAACCACATGCTATACAACGAAGGATTAATCAGTTAATAGCTTTGCAAGAGAAAAGAAATGAGGTGTTTGACAGTCATCAACAAAACCATAACAGAATCAAGAGGGCATTTGACAAAAAGATCAAAGAAGTTACATTCCATATCCATGATAAAGTCTTGAAATGGGAAGCTAGAATTGAAGAGAAAGGTAAACATGGTAAATTTGAAAATTTGTGGAAAGGGCCATATCAAATTTCTACTTTCCATGGGAATAACACCTACATTCTACAAGAGATTGATGGAACACCATATGCTGGAGGACCTGTTAATGGCAGGTTCCTAAAGCATTACAATTGATTAAATCTCTGCCAAGTTTCTCACAACATTGTATATAACCGTTTTATTAGTCTTTCTTTGTTGCAAATAAATGACAAGCTGAACAGGAAGCTCAAGCCCGAGGTGAAGGCTCACAAAGCTAGAAAAGGATGCTTGTCAACTCCATCTATGTTTTCATAAATTGGACAAAGCACTGGACATACGAGTTCTTAGTGTACTACAGGAGCACACTATCCCAAGTGGAGCCACTGTTATCACTTAGAACTAAAATTGATACATGTAACTTTTTATCCTAGCCCGATGACAAAGGTCAGTGCTAGTTTAATTTTGTTTTAATTTTTTCCCTTAGAATCTGGAGTTTTGAAGAGTTTTTGAGTCAAGTTATTCTCAGCTCCCATTGGTTCCCCTCCATCTACCATTGTTCTATAGCCACCTGTTATCTTATGTCAGTCAACGTGCCTTTTTGCAATTTCGCAGCGCATCATAATTAGGCAGTTTCGCAGTGCATCATGATTAGGCAGTTTCGCAGCGCATCATTAAAATTTAAAACTAACAGCACTACGAAATCATGGATTCGTACATTTCGCAGCGAGTCTTTCCCAAAATATCAAGTCCGTTAGGTGAGTCATAGGCCATGTCTTCTCATGTCAGCTCATGTACCTCTCTTATCACATTTTACCACTCATTGCCACTATCACCACCACTAGATCTGTTGATACGCACGAATTATCATTCCCAAGAAAGACAACCGTGCATAAATCTTAATGATGGCCGTAAGTCTTGCATGAATGACAAATCCGCAAGATTACATCTTGAAAGATTTTAAACGGAAAAATTTAAAACTCAAGCGAGGCTGATAATCAAGCGAGGCTGAATTCAAATAGAAGCTGAAACACAATTCCAACCGGAGCTGGTAGTTATTGTTTGCAAAGATTTGGAAGAATCAATGGAGAAAAAGGAGCACAGATCCGGAAAATGTCTAAGGACTGAGCCTGAAGGCCTGGATATAACACTGAGAAATGAAGAGGTGAAGAAAGCATTTAAAAAGGCCGGGTGCTGGAAGTTTTGCAAAAAGTTACAAGGAGGACATGCACAGGTAACTAAAGAATTTGCACTTAACTTCACAGGCTTGAATTCAAAAGTAGCCATGTTAGAATTGCAGGTTTCGCCAGAAGTGATATCTACTGTGACGGAGATCCCACAAAGACAAGAGGAATGGTTTAAAAACTTCAAATTTGACATGAATCCTTGTAAGGAGTTTTTGAAGGATGAATTTGTAAATGAAGATCTAAGTAAGGCAGTGCCGAGGAATTATGTCAAAGAATATTATGCTCACTTACTCACCTGCATACAGAAATATCTGACTTGTGAAGGAAGGTATAACAAGGTTTACTCTTACCATTTTAAACTCCTTTTGCATTTCACCGGGAAGGTCTCCATAGACTTACCTTTTTATCTATTCCGTAGTTTGAGTAAGATGTGTGATAAGGTACAGCTGAGGAAAGAGGATTGTGAAACCTCTTTGTTTCATCATGGTTTGATCAAACTACTAGTTTTAGATGGACTCCAAAAGATAGACAGAGATTGGAATTCATTCATTTTTATGGCTGGCTTCAAAAGCCAGACTGGCCTCACTCCTCCACCTGGTAGAGATTTTACAATAGCTGAGCTCCAAACAGAAGCAAGAGCTAAAAGAGTTCCAAAGTCACAAGTAAGAAAACAAGTGAAGCCACTCGTCATCCAAGATCAACCTCAGCAATCAACTAAGGAAAAAGCTCATGGTAAAAAGACTGTACCTGAAACAAGCACATCTGAAGTAGTCTCAAGGATAAGAACAAGAAGCCAGATGAATAAGGAAAAAGGTAAAGCTATAGCAGTCGAAGAAAGTCCAGTGTCCAAGGCAAGTTTAAATGACTTATTACAGGCTATTGAATTTGAGCAGTCTCTACCAGTTCAAATCGAGTTAATACAGTCAGAACAAGAAAGCACCAAGAAATCCAAGGCCTCAAAAAGGCTTAAATTTGATGAGCCAGCTGAAGAGTTCGTTTTTAAACCTAGAAGACCTTTGACAAGAAGATTCCAGCAAGTACAGGAAGTACTGCCAAGAACAGAGGAAACAGGGGAAGAGACACAGAAAAACGCAGGCAAAACGGTTATTACACCTAAAGAAAATAATATAGCAGTCTTGAAGAGCCAATTGGAATCAGCTAAGTATGAGATTGCCAAATTGAAGAAAGTCGTTAAGACATGCACTCATACACGCAAAGTATTATAAAACTCTATGGTAAGGGAATGCAACTGTAGAAGCCCAGCTGAATTCAGTGGTTGATGGCCATTCACAATTTCACACCTGGATAGTACCAGCAATCAAAGAAGCCAAGTACATCAGAAGGATCAATATGCAAATGAGAGCTGGGAATAAGGCTATGAAGAAACAAATTGAAGATCTGAAGGCACAACTAAGCCAGCTTAAAAGACCTGCTAAATGACTTTTCATTTCAAGTAAGATTTTGTTTCAAAATTTTGACAAGTTTGCTTGATCTTATCTTTCTGAAGAAATATAAATTCCTATTTGACCTGTGGAAAGTCTAAAGAAGTTTTTGGAAATCAAGCACTTGGCTAATAAAGGTCTCAGGTTAAAAACAAGTTGTTTTAAATAACTCAGCAGTTTCGTAGCGCGCTACGAAACTGCTGAAAGTGATGATTTCAACGTAAATCAAGCAGTTTTGAATTATAAGCGGGGATTTTGAAAGGGAAACATCTAAAAGGCATACAAGGCATCATCTGAAGCTATCAACAGTCAACCAGGTCAAGACAGGTGGAGAAAATATATGTTCAAATCCAACTTTAATTTTTTGCCGTAAAGTGAGCACATTTACCACAGTTCAGGATATATCAAACAGTTTACAAGAAACTTTTGCCTGCACACATGTACATGGGAAAAAGCTTACAACGCATCAAGGACGTGGCAGTCTGCTCCATTTTGGGTAATTAAAGGATAAAGGACATGCTTATTTGCATTCGAATATTTTGGGGAAAACTAAAGACCAGTAAACAGGGGTAGTTTCCTATCTTTCAGGGCATTGGAAAACATGTGTCATTGAAGACAACCATGGAGCCTTGAAGATCATCACAACTAAACTAGAAGGGAACCAGATGTCAAAGAATGAGGAATCATCTTAATTAAAGCCATCATGCATGTAATATGGAGTTAGAGTCATAGTTGATTTAGATCTCTAAAAAAACTCCAGTCAACACTTTGTTGTATTTATTAGTTAGTTAAAGGGTTAATAGGTGTCATTAGAAGTAGTTTTCGAATTCCCCTCATGCTGGAGGAGGAATCTCGATCAGTTAGAGTAAGAGCTCTATATATAGCTGAAATAGAAATGTAATCAGGGTTGGAAAACTTTATAACAAAGCTTGTATTTGGCTTATGTAAGACTCATTTTCAGTAATATAATTTTGACTTTACTTCTCAGGATTCATGAAGGATTTCTTATGTTCAGAATATGTGATGTTGTCCTTTTCTTAATTCTTACAGTGGTATAGATGTATAATCACTCAGAATTCACTGAATGTGCTCTGATTTTCTGTATACATTTATAAACTGTGTGGTCCCATATGAGTTGATGTTCTGAATGTCTAAATGTTGAATGCCCTGACTTCCTTGTAAGGTCAAGTTCATTGTTATATTGAGGTGTTGTTGACTCCATAAGCCCAATGGATAGTTGTTTAATGTGTTTCCAGCATTCATATTTTTCACAGTTGTTCTATAAGAGTTAGCCATCTTATCTTTAATCAAATCATTAATCCATCAAGAGAGAGCCCTCTCAGGTTGAGGAGGCTAGGCCTCAGCCTAAAGTAGGTTTGAAATAGTTACTTAGAGTCAACCTGACCAGCAGCCTATCAGGGTCTTATTTTGAGATAACACCATCACTGTTGTCACCATGTAAGAAATGAGGGTGAATCCAACTCGAATTATGAAGCAAGGACTTCACATGTTGCTCCTCCTGAGGGCTTCTTACCAGTCTTCATGTGCAGACACTTTGTGGCATAGTGTCCCAGCTCGTGACAGTTAAAACATTTAATCTTCGACATGTCTTTCTTCTTTCTGCCCTGACTATTATCTGATTTGGAATGGGATGAATTCCGCTTCTCTTTCTTCACCTTTCCAGCTAAGGCACAATTCTTCTCATAATCATGCTTGGATGAGGATCCATCTCTAGTGTTCCGACGAATCTCTTCTTGTACCAAGTCAGACCACATTCACTCCTAATTTGGTAGCTTCTCTCTCCCATTAACTGAGTCTTGGTAGTTGTACCAGCTCTTGGGAAGGCCTAGAGGTTCTAGGATCATGAGGTCATCTTCAACAACCATAACACTGACACTTCCAAGCTCACCCTAACATTGGGTGAACTTGGTCAAGTACTTCGATATTGAGTCTCCCTTCTCCATCTTTATCTTTCTAAGCTTGACCTTCAATGCCAGCTTACTGTGGTCACTGTTGTTTTGAAACAAGTTTTTCAAGGAATTCCACATTGCAAATGGAATTTCCTTATCATAGAGGTTTGAAACAATATGATATAAAACTCCTTCTATGATAATATTTCTCACCTTTTCCACACATTTTCTCCACTCTGCCAGATCTTGAGTATCAACTAGATTCCTTAAGCTTCTTGTCTTCCAACTCTGCGTTCATCCTGTCCTTCCAAGCAATATAGTTTGAACTACCCTCAAGAGCATATTCGAGTCTCAATCCATAGAGCGACATTCTACTGGCTCTGAAGTATGATACTGCAAATTTGATTTATCCTGCAAAAGACAAGCTCGTATTCTCCTCTTCTATAGTGATTTTCACTCTAATACCATGTAGAAATTCCTTGTAGATTCAAATTGCAGATTGTAATATGCTAAAACAATTGACTTGAATCTACTCTACTCATCAACAGAAACAATAAACGATCAATGGAATCACGAAGCATAAAAGAGAAAGAATTCAATCACATATAACACAATAATGTTTTGGGAAATCCACAACTAAAAACCCCTGCTATCTATATATTACATTAATCAGAAAATATGAGAAGATTACAATGATTTTCTCAAGACTGAGCAACCTCTGCACTATCTCTATCTATCTCACTACTTCTAGACAAGCTCAAGCCAATACTTAGCCAATTATGTTGCCTGCTAAGCTCCTTGTTGGGAATGGGTCCCCTAGGGTCAATTTTGGGGTTAAAAGCCCAAGTTTTAAGGCCCAAGTTTTGTATAAAGAATGTAAAGTCTCCACATTTTGTGGTGATGGAGTGAAAAGGTGTAAACAATCAAAAAGGGTTTCCGCACTTAGTTTAGGTAGCTTGTGTCAGCTTGATGAGATCTGCCCTTGGTTCGCGGGCCATGGGAATGTATAAAAAGGGAGTCATAGAAGAGTCTAAAGTAATTTTTAGTTCAGTTCTTAGTAAGTTTTTGGGCAACTGATCAATGTAATGAGTCTGTGAGAGCTAAGAGCGAAGAGTCTTAGAGTAGGAAGAGGCTCTGCAGCTCATTGCACAAAGGCCTAGGGTAGAAATCCGCGTCTAAGTGCGTGGACCCCTACAGCTTTTTTTGCAAGGCAGTTAGAGTCTATACTAGAGATCTGAACCATCAATAAAGAGAATTATTCTGGAGACATCTGTGTATGAGCTATTTTACTTCTGTTTATGAATGTGTGTAGTTATGTTATGTTGCATGTTGGATTTATGATTTAATGCTATATTGATGCGTGAATCTATGTATTTTACTTTGTCATATGAATGCAAGTAAGAATATCTGTTTACGTGAAGATAATCATAATACATGTTGAAGTTAACTAATACTTAAGCTAATCGAGGTAGACATAGAAGTAACAATAATTATAGAGGTGCATAAGCATTTGAATTGACTATTTAGGGTCTGCAAAGAACGATCGAAGACCTTCACAAAGGTTTCAAATCCGAATACGAGAAGTACATTGATAAGCCCTAAAGGGATTATAGGTCTACGCGAAGGAAGGGTTAGGGTATAAAAACAACATCACAACTATCTCAAGGTGCGGAAACTTGGTTCCTACATCCCCCCATACTGCTTCGGGTGAGACTTCAGTCCGAGCTCCACAGATTGATGCCGAAAGGGCCAGTAGTGTAAGGATTTTCTTGGCTAATTAACGCAAAACCTGGGTCAGGGCCCATCAAGCCAACAAATGGTTCCATTAACGGGACTGAGATCTGCATAACAAGATGTGTGATGTCACATCTTTGGAATCCAACGAAGAAGGAGATAGAAGACTAGTTGGATAGAAAAATCCATGAAGTTGCAATGCAAGAAAACAGGAATCCACGATTGACGAAAGAACAGTGGTTGGACAGACACCTGTACACAAAAATACACGAGATCTTCTTCTGTTCCTTCCCGGCCAAGTTGTACAAGTGGATCGTGAAATTGGCAAACGGCCAAGGAAGTTGGACGCTTGATGGTCCAATAGTCTGGACCTCGGAGTTAGTGTGGAGATTAGAAGCCTTTGAAGATAAGATCTTACATGTCGATCATTGGCTCGATCGTATCATAGGAGGGTTTGTGATAGAGTTCGTGGTCGATAACTCAGTCAGTTACAGTGAAGCAGAGCGACGCTTCTTCAAGGGGTCACGAGGTAAATATTTAAAATCATTAAATACTTGGATTAAGATGTTGTTGTGTGAAAAGCGGGTTATGAAGCTACCTTGATGTTTGGGGCTACGAAAGTGAAAGGACATTCATGAACAAGGGAAGAACACACCCTAAATACAGCCCGCTAATTAAACCCCCTCTGAGTGACGACGAGGAAGCAGCAAAGGCATCTTCGCAGAGCGTTGTTTAGTTGATAAAGCAAGGGTTCTAGCGAATACCCCATCCACCCACACTACCTCCATCTTCACCTCCACTACATACACCTTTGCCTACACCATCACCACCTCCACCACCGTTCAATATGGCGAACTTCGTAAAGCTACCTGTGTTCAAGGGTGTGGGAAATGAAGATCTGGACCAGTTTTGGTTCATTACGAAGGTTGTATGTGAAGCTTAGTGTATCAAGGATGATCAAATGAAGAAAGAAACATTGGTTAGTGCTTTGTAGGATCACACACTAACATGGTACATTAAGTGCTGCACTGTTAATATGATGTCCACGTTGGCAGATATCCAGACTGCGCTAAATAAGGAATTCAGCAGACCTAAGTCTGAAGCATAATTAATTGTGGGATTCAAAGAGATCATGATGAAGCCTGATGAGACACACTAGGATATGGATCAGAGATTGAAGTGTACGATCTGCAAGGCTGATGGGAAACACCGTAAATGGTTTGTGGCTTCACTCCTACCTCATCTAATGGTTGCGCTATCACAACAGAAGATTGGGACCCAGGCAGAAGCTTTGGAAATTGCGATGAGATTGCATGAGACACTGAAGCAAGATGCTAATATGGGGGTTCAGCAGATTCATGTGTAGTTGCAGAACCTTTACCTAGAAATGCAGAGTCTGAAGAAAGATAGAACAGCTCGACTCGAGGTGTCAGAAGAATTTTGGTGCCTGAAGTGCAAAAGCAAGGGGCATGACAAAGATCATTGTCCAGTTTTCACAAATTATGTTGCAACAAGGGGACCAATGCCTCTGAGGATGGAAACTCCAACAAGGCCAAGTACAGGGCCCGTGCTATGGTGTGTTATCTGTCAGGTAGCTAGAAAACATGCAATAGACAATTACCATTTGCTGCAGAAACTCATACAGACACCGCAACATCTCTTCTGCAACTTATGTCAATCAATGGGACATGATGAGTGCAATTTCCATAGTTACGAATTAATGATGGATAGAACACCTGCATACATGGTGCAAGCAGAAACCCGGCCTTTGGACCAAGGTGCTTGAGGAGAGAGAGGCGAGTATCAGGGGCATGGACGAGGCTGAGGTGGAGGAGGACCTGGTAGACATCGAGAGAAGGTCATTTGTTACAACTATGGGGTACCATGACACTACGCATGAGACTCCTCGATTCTGACACGTCTATCATGCCGCTATTATACTCAATTTGACCATGCGATAGAGGATTTCCCAGTATTGTTAGCTAAGATAAGCGAAAAGGGGGTGCAGCCTCAACAGCTAACTCAGAACCTGCAACCTGTAGATGGTGAGGATTGAGCCTCTCGAGGAAGATCCTCAGGTAAATATTGTGTTGCGGAGTGGAACGACGACTAGTGAAGATAAGGGGAAGTAGCCTAAAGAAGGTGAGTGGGCCCGAAAAGAGCTAGAAAAAGAGATTGGGTTTGATCTATAACGCGCAAAAGAAACTGTTATGGAAGCGAAGAAAAGCTTCGATGAGGCCTCTACCTTAGTGAGTCAAGAGAAGCCGGTTGAAGAAATGGACCCGTCCATGATTACCACGTTCTTGGAGACCTGCATGAAACTATTGCACGATAGCAAGGCTATGAAGGGACTACAGGAGCTAATCAATAGGTGCATTAGGAAGGATAACACTACTGACAAACCATGCATAGTCAGAAAGATTAGCAGGCATAAGACGAGAACGAGGAATGAGATGAGGTTTAATGCACAGATAGGAGAATATGAGATGGATCAAGTTATTTTAGATTTTAGGTAGGATGCGAATGTTTAGCCAAAAAAGACATGGGAGAGGATGGGGAGGCCTATGCTACAGTGGTCTCTGATTTAGTTAAGGATGGCGAATCAGTAGAAAATCATCCCAATGGGGAGGTTGCAGGGGGTAACGGTTGATATTGAAGGCACGATCGCACTAGCTAATTTTGAAGTGATAGAGATTGTGGATGAAAACAATCCCTACCCCGTGCTCCTTGGGATCTATTGGGCCACTAACATGAATGGGGTAATCAATTTTAAGAAGTGGAATATGATATTTGAGAAGAAATCACTCCACGTAGTGGTGCCCGTAGACCCTGCAGAAGGACCGCGCTATACTGAACCAGTCCGTGATTGTGAAATAGATGAAAATTTGGACCAAATTTACAAGATAATGATGCGAGATTAGTATTGGGTGTATCCGACAGTAGATGGACGTATTGCATTAAACTGGAATGTTCTTGCACATCAGATTCAGATGAAGAACTGGAGCACTGGCAGAATCGACTACATGAAGTATCTACATTGTGCTGTAATATGATGACTAAGTCATTGTGTTGTGTATCATCAAAGGTAATAAAGTTTCCTTACTATGATGGTTTAATTGATGTTGATCACTTTTTGGATGCATTTGAGAGAGAATCGCCAAAGAAGCATCGCTTCCAGGCCCAAAACTCGGTGTTGTGCACTACGCCTGTGAGATGGTGGGGCACACACCAGGATAGTTTTTATGATTGGCTCATATAAAGAAAAATGATGAGAGTGTGGTTGGTCATCCACAATTGCGGTTAACAGAAAGTACGATGGGAGGAATGACCCGCACGACCATTTGGCCAAATGGACTGAAGTGTATGGAGCGAAGCCTCAGCCAGAGTGGGTACATCTATTTTGTCATACCTTGGATGTTATACTGATGAATTGGTACTTGGAGACATAACTCCGCCATGGCACTAAAGAGTGGGATGTTTTGCACCAAGGATTTTTTATGATGTTCAACTTTGAGGATGGGTTTGAATGTATCGATGAAGCGTTGTAGGAGGTTAAGGCAGCGATCTTCAGGATACTGCAGGATCCTCTAGATTTGATTCAACCTGATTGGAATACCCATCTGAGCCACGCATTGGAGTGCTACAATATAATAGCGGAAGAAAGAGACGAAGACCTGAGGAAGATTAATATTCCAGAGACTAAAGGTCACCACGAAGTTGAAAGACCACAACTAGAGAATCTAGACATCACTGAACTGCTCAAAACTAGACAGTTGAACATTGGCACAAAGGCAAAGCCAAAGTTTGCAAATATTGGGGACTACTGGGACGACGCAATAGTAGATAAGGTTGTTGAATTACTCTACGAATATTAGGATCTGTTCCCCATGAATTTTTCATATCTGAAAGGGATAATAGGAGACTTGGGTGTCTTGAAGATCACTCTAAAACCAAACGTGAAGCTAGTTAAGCAAATACGTTACCACCTCAATCCAAAGTATAAAGAAAGGCTCCACTTGGAGTTGGATAAAATGCTTGCAATAGGCATCATTGAACCCATCGAGGAGTCTGATTGGGTAAGCCAAATGGTAGTTCAGGACAACAAACAGAAGGATGAGATACGAATATGCATAGATCTTAGGAAGTTGAATGGCGCTTGTGTGCATGATCCTTTCCCAAATTCGTTCACTGATGAGGTGCTGGATAATATTAGCGGCCAAGAAGCATATTCATTTACTAATGGCTTCTCAAGGTACCATCAGATCAAGATCACGTTGAAGGATAGAAGTAAGATAACCTTCATGACTGAATGGGGATGCTTCTAATATACTATGATGCCTTTTGGGCTGAAGAACGCACCGGTGATCTTCTCATGCGTAGTCATTGCAGCGTTCAAATACTTCATTCAAAAATTTCTGGAGGTATACTTTGACGATTAGACAGTGATTGGACTGGTAAAGCGCCACGTAGCAAGTATGCGCTTCATGTTAGATACATGTCGGAGGTGATCGTACTCAATCTGAAGAAATGTTTGTTTTGTGTCCCTTTTGGGTCATGTGGCATGCAAACAAGGCTTGATGGTAGATGCTACAAAGATTGTGGTTATAATCAATTTGAAGTCACCAAGAACTGTGAAACAGTTGCGCGGAATGTTGGGGCATACAGGGTACTATAGAAAGTTCATCAAAATCTATGCCCAGATCAGCACACCGATGGAGAAACTTTTAAAGAAGGATGCTACATTCTGCTAGAATGAGGAATGTCAGAAGAGCTTGGATGTGCTCAAAGAAAAAATGGTCACTGCGTCGATCCTAGTCTTCCCAGATTGGAAGAAGGAATTTAATGTGCTTATGGATGCGTCATGTATTGCACTAGGAGTAGTACTGACACAGGCTGGTGAGGGAGAATTGGATCATCTCATAGCATTCACAAGTAGGAAGCTATCTAAAGCTAAGAAGAATTATTCAACGACAGAGTGCGAAGGTCTGGCTATGGTATACGTGCTCCAGAATTTTAGGCACTACTTGCTAGGTGGACACTTTAAGATGTATACAGACCATTCTGCATTAAAGTACTTGGTGAACAAGCCTGTTGGGGGGGAATATGCAGATGGTTGTTTCTATTTCAAGAATATGATTTTGAAGTTATTATGAAACCAGGACGATTGAATGTTGGACCGGATAATCTGTCGCACATTGAAACAGGAGAGGAGCCTACTAATTTGGAGGAAGGACTACCTAATGTGAAGATCTTTGTGGTGTGAATCGTGAACAGTCACTTTGAAGACATTATACACTTCCTGATGACGGGAACGACTCTAGAAGGATATACTAACCAACAAAAGAAGGAATTGGTGGTGCGCGCGGCAAATTTTTTTGTCATTACAGGGCACTTGTATAAAATGGGATTAGATGAAATACTGTGACGTTATGTGCCTGAATTTGAATGAAACAACATCCTCGCTGAGGCTCATGGAGGAGTCGTGTGAGGACAATATGCAGGCAAAGCAACAACACAAAATATTCTATGCACTGGGTTGTGGTGGCTGACACTGCATATGGATTCAAAAGCGTACTATAGGGCATGCAATGCATGCCAAAGGACTGGCAAACAATCATGGAGGGATGAGTTTCTAGTGAATCAGTAGATATCATTACGGCCCTTTGAGAAGTGGGCGATTGACTTTTTGGGGCCAATTCAACCTCCAGGAAAGAAGACAGGTGCACGATACATCATCACCGCAACTAAGTATTTAACTAGATGGGCAGAGGCGCAGCCTATGAAGGACTGTACAAGCACAACAAAAGCAAAATTTATCTTTGAGTACATGTTGACAAGGTTTGTTTGTCCAAAAATTTTAATAAGCGATCACGGTACGCATTTTCTTAATGAAACGATCAACACATTGATGGAGGAATTTTAGGTTTACCATCAGAAGAGCACACCATATCACGCGTAGGCTAATGGCATGGTAGAATCGTTTAACAAGATATTGGAGAATGCGCTGACGAAGTTTTGCAATACACAAAGAAACAACTGGGATGTTCACATACCCTTGGTGCTATGGGCTTACAGAACAACTTGTAAGAAGTTGACCAAACAAATGCCTTTCAAGCTGGTTTATGGCATTGACGTTGTGATGCCAATGGAATACATTGTACCTAGTCTACGCATAGTGGCATTCACAGGAATGACGGATCGCAGAGCCATGGAAGAAACGCTCGTGCAGCTAGCAGAACTGGAAGAAGATAGGTTCCTGGCTGAATTCCATCAACAAGTTCAAAAGGAACGCAAAAAGGCATGGCAAGATCAACACATCAAACTGCGCACCTTCAAGGTAGATGATTTAGTGTTATTATATGATAGCAAGTTTGATAAATTTCTAGGAAAAATTCGGATGCATTGGTTGGGGCCCTATGTCATCGAGGAGATTACTGATGGTGGAGTAGCTCAGTTGGTAAAGTTGAATGGAGAACCATTCCCAAGGAGGGTGAATGGTAGCCGATTGAAGCCATAGACTAGGGATCTGGTGAGATGACTATATGGTGGAAGCACAGTCTTAGCACTCCATGCAGCTAAAAGGAGGCACGAGACTATAAGCTACGCTGCTCAAGTTGTAGGGTTGTGTGGTTGGGGTACTGTGTGGAATGGAGGATTGTCACAGTGTCAGTAGAAGCACGAGGGCAGCTGCGCTATTGAAGGAGAGACCATGCAAGGAAGTCAGAAAGTGACCATTATGGTCATTGTTCATTACTTGATAGTGGGAAAATAGCTAAATGGAACGGGGGGTGGAAATTAAGTCAGAATTCAAGAGCAATATCTTTGAAAATCTGTTGTCACTCTAGCATTTGTGAACCAATTTTGGGGGAGCGATCGAATTCAAATTTGAAATTGGCTATAAATTACAGATGGTCGACCAATGAAAAACACTTGGAATTTTGAGAATTAAGGTGTTGAGCAATAAGGCATGCATGAACCTTGATTATTTCGAGGCTTTGTTAGTGAGTTCAGTGTTTGAGAAATTACTGAAGGAAACTTAGGAGCTTTTAACTGGCATTATGTCAGCACCCATGGAGACTGCAAGTGTTGGAGAAGTGATGGCAGCTAAGGGAGCTACCCCAGAGGTAGCAAGTGTAGAGGTACCTACAGAAGTATAAAAATCACTGAGGTCACCAAGACCAAGGCCTACACTACCCAAAGAAGGTCCCAAGATGAAGAAGGATAGGCAAAAGGCAACACATCTGGTGGTGAGTTGCCAAGGAAACACTAGAAGAAGCAAAAGCCTACTGCACAGGAGAAGGGAAAGGTAGTAGACCTGGAACCTGATGAGGACATATAGGACATCGGTGTGGGTGTAGAAGACATTGACATGGGGGCAGAAGACATTGACTTTGAGGGGGAAGACCCTATCTCCAAGCTGCCACCATATGTCCCTTCGCATTGAAGCAAGGCGAAGGTGCCAAAGGAAATCGACGAGAACAAAATCACACTTTTCACCCCGTTGCTGCCAGACAAAATCACATTTGAAGGACCGTGCTTGGCGTGTATCCCCCTTTTGAAGCTGGAGGACTGGGATTTAACAGATATAAAGTGCTTTCCCCATTTAGCAACTGATACATTCATGCACTGCGTCTTCTAGAAAGACTCTGGTGTGACCACATTAGAACCAAGACAGTGGATTAAAAGGGTGGATAAGGCAAGACTGTTGAACCTGCTATGGTTTCCGCATTACAACTACGCGCCATAACTTTGATAGTGATCAAGCAGCTGTTATGTTTGGTGCATGATGGGTGCCTATGGTTAGGAGATCTGATACCTATCACTAACATGCTGATCCACAGGATCACCTTTCTCCCTCATTCAGGCTTGAATCCAGCCATGGCATTTGGCGGAAAGTCGGGTGAGCGCAACCTCACCGAATGAATTAAGGACAAGTTCAAGCTTGCCAAGAAGTCGCGTGGCTACTCCATCCCCAACATAACCAACCTTACAGTTAAAGTAGCCACCTAGATCTTAGCAGGGAAAATTAAGAGGAAGTGTCGCGTAGATGAAGTGTTGGCACCAGTCGTATCTTTAGCGGCCCAGTGCGCAGATGGCGTACAATTTAACTGGGCGTACTACCTCTCCAGCGAGTTCCTCACGAACTGCAGAGAAGTGTAAGATCAAAGTAATACTTTCCACTATGCATGGTTACTGCTATCGATTGTTCTAGTTGCATGGGACTTACCGGGGAATAGTCAATTTCCTCAAATTGCACCAGAGCTGCCAAAAGCAACAATGTTCGCTTCGCTCTGGACCACAAAGGACCCCAAAAGGGTCAAGGAATGCACAATATTCTGGATTCTCATGGAATCAATCACTCACATTGAAATCAACTACAAGTCATAGCTCTCAACGGCTGTCTTTGAGCAGTTGTCAGAATATGTGGAGTTCATGGCAAACTTCCACTATGTTTCCATCAAAGTGCGGAAGGACCTCACATAGAAATGGTATGATCTTCCATACCTGGTGATGGATGATGCAATCATCGTGGTTCTAGAGAGTTGGCATGCAGAGTGGCGCAAGGCCTTAGGCTTATGAGCTAGGTCTCCTAAGTCTGCCGTGAAGCATAAGGAGGAAGAGGCTAGGTTAAATACGGAGCAGCTGGCTGAAAAACAAAGGAAGGAAGCTGAGGACAAAGCCAAAGCAGAGCATGCAGCCAAAACGCAGGCAGAAGGGGAGGAGGAAGAGGACAACCATGACTCTGATAGGAGTTAAAAGTCACCTTCTTCACAGACAAACAAGGAGGAGCAGTGCTCAAAGCAGGGATGAGCGGACCCAGAGACTACTCCATTCCGAGTTAAGTGCACATGGGAGCAAGAGAAAGTAGGGCCGCGAAAGAATTCCAAGGCCAGAAAATTTTCCCTGGACCCAATCACCTTGACAAAGGGTGATTTGAATGATATCGGTGATACAATGAGGGACGCAATGGCGGAATCACTGCAGCAGTTTGAGCAGCAGCAAAAATAGGCCTTAGTCGCCATTCAAACAGGTCTGCACGAGCTGCAGATATAGGCTACTCAGGTGCAGACCACTGTAGGGAGGGGTAGCATGGTGTCAATTAGTTTGGCACCGAGAACCTCAAACGCAGCAGAGATGATCCATACAATGGATCCCTAGGCTGTCGCACTACCGGATGGAGCATTGACAACAGAGGCAGAGGCTAACGTGGCCACTGTCAGTGCCATCAAGAAAGTTAGGTTAAACTTGGGCGCGCTTCCAAGTGAAGCCCTTAACACCCTGTTGGATGGTGTGATCGCAGAAATACGGGATCGGGAACAGCGTGCCTTGAACGTTATCCACTAGTAGAAGGTGAACAATGCACAAATGTTTATTAAAAAATCATCCGCAGTTGATCTTCTTAAGAAGTTCACAGAAAAGAATGAGGGCACAATAGTTGTGGTGGCTGAGGCATGTCGGACTGTTCCAGCGCTGAACATCCCCGAAGATGTGCTAGTCGACGCAAGGATCCGGAAGCTCGTTGCCGGTGTGTGCAAGGCACGAATAGAGATGGCTAAGGTTCAGTTTGAACTAAACCTTAATATCATGGAACATGAGTTGAGGGACCAGCCTTCGACTCCACCAAAAGTCAAAGAGCAATGCGAGACCGTTGTCAAAGATGTCGTTGCATCTATTGGCACCGCTGTGAAGGATTGCACTGTGCTCTTTGAGTAGGTGCTCGAAGTAGTTACCAATCTGCAGGAACATCCCAACCTGCAAAGACTAGAAACTGAGGCACAAGAGCTACAACAGAGATAAGATGGCGTCAAAGCGATGGCACACACCATCGCCATCATGCAAAGTTTGGCAAAGTTGTAGGAAGCAAAGGCACTAAAGGAACAGGTGGATGCAGCTCAGTGCAAGGAGGCAGTACTGAAGGCCAGATTGGGGCCTTGGATAGATGAAGCCTATGTACTCACTGCCTCCATTGAAGTGAAATTGGCTAGTCTGCAGGTGACATAGCAAAAAATATAGGAAGATAGTGCAGAACTAGTGATGAATCAGTTGGTCGAGCAGGTTAAGCAGGCGGCGACGTAGTGTGCTGCCGAGGTTACAATCATACAGGTGGAGCTAGGAGGTCTTCATGACAATATCTCTGCATCGAACAGTGACTCGGGGCGAGTCACCAGATTTGTGTTGGGGGCCTATTGGAAACAGGTCCCTTAGGGTCAATTTTGAGGTTAAAAGCCTAAGTTTTGGGGCTAAAGGCCCAAGTTTTATATAAAGAATGTAAAGTATCCGCATTTTATGGATGCAGAGCGCGAAGGTGTAAATAGTCAAAAAGGGTTTGTGCCCTTAGTTTAGGTAGCTTGTGTCGGCTTGATGAGATCCACCCTTGGTCCGCGAACCATGGGAATATATAAAAGGGAGTCTTAGAAGAGTCTAAAGCAGTTTTTAGTTCAGTTCTTAGTAATTTTTTGGGAAATTGATCAATGTAATGGGAACGTGAGAGCTAAGAGCGAAGAGTCTTAGCATAGGAGGAGGCTCTGCAACTGAGTGCATAGAGGCCTAGGGTAAAATTCTGCAGCTGAGTGCACAGACCCCTGCAGCTATGTGCGCAGGGCAGTTAGAGTTTGTACTGGAGATCCGAACCATCAATAAAGAGAATTATTCTGGAGACATCTATGTATGAGCTATTTTACTTCTGTTATGAATGTCTGCGATTATGTTATGTTGAATATCGGGTTGATGATTTAATGCTATATTGATGCAGGAATCTATGTGTTTTATTTTGTCATATGAATGCAAGTAAGAATATATGTTTACGTGAAGATAATCATAATACATGTTGAAGTTAACCACTACTTAAGCTAATTGTGGTAGACAAAAAATTAAGAATAATTATAGAGGTGTGTAAGCATCTAAATTAACTATAATGTAGGTTTTAACCTCGTACAGAAATTACCTGCATACGAATTCTAAAACACAAAAAATAAATAATGCGAGAGCATAACACATAAAACACATATACACAGATATTTTCCCCTAGATCCCAAAACCGGGACTACCAGCTTGATTTTTCATTATGTTCCTTTCAATGTTTCAATACATATTTATACATGCCGAAGGATCCGATACCATGGACCAAAAAACCATCGCATCCAAAACCATGGACCGAAAACCATCGCGTCCAAAACCATGGACCAAAAACCATCACGTCCAAAACCATGTGCGAAAAACATGCACAAAACCATAATTAGGTCCGCCCAACCTAACATAGGGTCAAAAACCAAAATTTTCCCGGGTGCTACCCTGGACCCCATAGAGTGGGGTTACCTGCACCCCTCAAACCCCCTGTGACCCCCCCCCGCTATGCAATCAGCGCAACGAAGGGGGGATCCGCCCCTCTTCTAACCCCCGATTAACTACGTGGGCTAATCATGGAAAGAATATAACACAACCCAACATTCTCCAACTTGTTGTTTTCTTTCCATGGGGGGTCACAAGAGAGCTTAGTCATTTATCCAGCCCTGCAATGCCCATTGTTTCTCTACACCAACAAAACTTCTTAGAGCTCACAGATTTTGTCAATGCATCTACAGTATTCTTCAAAGTGTCCAACTTTACCAGCAACACCTTTTTGTCTTCTATCATATCCCTCACAAAGTGATATTGAACATCAATGTACTTTGTCTTTGAATGATATGCAAGGTTCTTTGCCAAGAAAATTGCACTTTAGTTGCACAGTCTATGCTTATAGCTCCCTGTACTAACCCCATACTTGAACACAATCTCTGCAACCAAACTTCTTCCTTGCTTGCATGAGTGGCTGCCATGTATTCTACCTCTGTAGTTGATAGTGCCACTATAAATTGTTTCTTACTCATCCAACTGACTGCACCTCCAAATAGATTAAACACATACCCACTTGTAGATCTTCTCTGATCCAGATCTCCAACCCAATCTACATCAACAAAGTAATGACTATCCAACACTCTTTCCAATCCTTGTCTTCCTTAGTAGCACAAACCATAATCACTAGTGCCATGAAAATACTTGAAAATCCGTTTCACTGTTGTCCAATGCTCCTTCCCTGGTTTTGACATAAACCTGCTCAATACTCCCACTGCATGTGCAATGTCTGGTCTAGTATAGACCATTGCATACATTAGGCTACCGACTGCACTTGCATATGGAACACGGGACATGTCCTCTTCCTCTTCTTATGTCTTGGGACACTGTTCAGCAGATAACCTCACACCTACAGGAATAGGAACCTTTACTGGTTTACTATCCTACAAATTAAACCTCTGCAGTATTTTCTCGACATACTTCCTTTGGTTTAACCAGAGCTTCCTCTTTTCTCAGTCTCTTTTAATTTCCATGCCCAAAATATAGTTTGCAGCGCCAATATCTTTCATGTCGAATTTAGGTGACAATTGGGTCTTCAAATCCTGGATAATTTCTTTATCATTTCCAACCAACAACATATCATCCACATACAAGACCAGATAAATAACACGATCACAAATTAATTTAAATTACACACAGTGATATGCTTTGCTTCTGGTGAAGCCAAGTCCCTGTATAAATGTATCAAATTTCTGATACCACATCCTTGGTGATTGTTTTAAACCATACAAACACTTCTTTAACTTGCATACCAGTTCTTTATTACCCTTCACCGCGCCTTCAGGTTGCTTCATGTAGATTTCCTCTTCTTGATCCCCGTGAAGAAATGATGTCTTCACATCCATCTGTTCTACCTGAAAATCAAAAGCAGCAGCAATAGATAAAAATAATCTAATAGAAGTTACCTTGGCAACAGGAGAAAAAATATCACCAAAATCAATTCCTAGCACCTGGAAATAACCTTTTGCTACCAACCAAGCTTTGTATTTCTCCACCTTTCCTTATGCATTTGTCTTCTTCTTGAACACCCATTTGTTACCAATGGGTTTCCTTCCAACCGGCAACTCCACCAGATCCCAAGCCTCATTTTTGTGCAAAGATGCCATTTCATCAACCATGGCCTCTTTCCAGAGTTTTCCATCCTCTGAATTTACTGCTTCCTTCACAGTTCTTGGATCATCATCAATAATAGATAAAGCAAAATTTGAATAGAAAGTAGATGGAGTATACCTTTCTATTTGCCTTCTTTCTCGAACTGATCTTCTCACACCCAGAGTTTGTGGCTCTTCATCTTCTGATTCCTCCTCTGTTGTAGAGTCTGATTCTTCCTCCTTTAGCTCAAACTCTATCTTCTCAAGTTCCTTTGGTTGGACTTCATATTCAATAACATCTTTCACCTCTCTGAACACCACATCTCGGTTGTAGACAACCTTCCTTGTTACTGGGTTCCAAAGCTTATAACCCTTTAAACCATCTTTATACCCAATAAAGATGCACTTTTCAAATTTACTATCCAACTTGGTTTGTTTCTCCTTCGGAACATGTACATATGCATCACATCCAAATACCCTCAAATGTGAAAGAGAGGGTTTCTTACCAGTCCATACCTCTTATGGAGTCTTATCCTCCAATGCTGATGAAGGTGATCTATTGACCAGGTAACATGCTATCTCCACCGCCTCTACCTAGAATTCCTATCCTAACCTGGCACCACTGAGCATGCTTTTTGCCCTTTCCATCAACGTCTTGTTCATTCTTTCTGCAACTCCATTTTGTTGAGGTGTATATGGGGTATTCTTCTACCATGTTATACCACACTTCTTACAGAATTCTTCAAATTCCTTACTTCAAAACTCTCCACCATTATCTGTCCTCAGCACCTTTATCTTCTTCTCTGTCTGGTTTTCCACCAGAGCCTTAAGTTCTTTAAACCTATCAAAGACTTCAGATTTCTTCTTAAGGAAACATATCCATGTATTCCTTGAGAATTCATCTATAAATGATACATAGTACACAGACTTACCCAGTGATGGAACCTTCATAGGTCCAAACACATCACTATGCACAAGCTCTAATATCTGTTTCACCCTCTTACCACCAAAGGGGAAACTCACTAGATTTTGCTTCCCATATACAGAGTTTTCACAGAAATCAAAATCCAAAAAGCTATTACTCATACCTTCTACCATACCTTTACCATGAATAATTCGAAGGCCCTTCTCTCTAGTATGTCCAAGCCTTTAATGCCACAGCATGGTCTTCTCTCCAGAGACCACTATATTTTATGCTCCACCTTCAGGAACCACGGAACTGTTGCACCCATTAACAACAGTGCTACCTTGCAGCTTGTACAGAGTTCCAATTCAAACTCCCCGCATCAATACCAGTGCCCCCAGAACCATCTTGCATGTATCCTTCTCGAACACTGTTTTCACACCTACATCATCCAGCTTGCTTATAGAAATCAGATTTCTGGCCAATGCAGGAATATGCAGAACACTCGGAAGTGTTCTAACCCTTCCACCTTGCAACTTCAACTTTACTTTTCCGCGACCAGCTATTCTAGCCTTCCTATCATCCCCTAAGAAGACATCACCACCATCATATTTCTCATACTCACAGAACCACTCTCTATGGGGAGTGAAGTGAAAGGATGCACCTGAGTCAATCAACCATGCCTCATGATCTACATGTGTACTTGAAGAAGCCAAGTACACATCCCCACCTTCATCTAAGGTGGTTTTTGCCTCTGCAGAAGGAGCATCATTAGATCCATTTCCTTTATCAGGAGCTTTACATTTACAGTCTCTTTTGTAGTGCCCTTCCTTTCCGCATTTCCAGCACACCACCTTTACAGGTTTTCCTGGAGATTTAGATCTCCCTCTAGATTTAGATCTCCCACTCGATGACTTATTTTAGTTTCTGTTCTGAGACCATCCTCATACAGACAAGGCATCACCATTCTGGCTCTCCATATTTTTCCGTCTCATTTCTTCCATCAGCAAGGATGAGACTACTTCATCAAACTACAAGGTAGCTGCATTGCTACCTATTGCAATAACTAGACTATCCCACGAATCTGGTAGAGAACAAAACAAACTGATGCACTTATCTTCATCTAAAATTTTAATATCAACAGATAATAACTGATTTACCACAGTATTAAATGCATTCAGATGCTCTGTCACTGAGTGTTATAGACATATTTGGGCACTGCAACCCCAATCACATATGTCCATAAACCAAGGGCTTCTAAACCCCTAAAAGTTTTATTTCATACCCTAAAGGAACAAGGTCAACTGATTACATCATCTCCCAGAAGTTCTCCATGAAAGCCTACTCAGAACTGGTCAAACCAGGACCATATAGACTTCTCCATGCATAGGGTGCGATGCATCTCACCTATTACACACGGGGGGTGCGATGCATATCGGAAAGCCCTTCTGTAGGGTGTGATGAGTGAGAGCAAACAAATGGGAGAAGAAATGTGCAAGGTGGAAACCCAGAGAATCTTCTAGAAACTACTCATATGACACTTGCCTCTCTAAATTCGCCCAAGGATGAGTAAGAGATCTAAAATCTCCAAGTGGAACCAAGAGCTATCAGTGAAATGACACTAATCAAAATCCCAGAAGCTGACTCGCTCTCCTGAAAACATCTATATATGGATCCCTCATCCAAGAGATCCAGAGGCTGGAATTTTGTAATTTGCAAGGAAGTGCTATTGGTTTCTCTCTGAATACATCGTTGGGTGATCTTGCTTTGTATGAGGTGAAGAGGGATTTCATGCTAGGAGGATGATGCTGGATCAGACAACCTGGTTGTAATCCTCTCTTCTACTACTTCTATCAATAAAGCTATTTGATTTTTCCTCCATATGCTTGTATATCTCTGAATCTTGTTTATGTATGGATTTATATGGTTAATGTACATCTGATCCTACATTATTTATGCTTATAGATCTCTATGCTTTGATGGTATTTTGTTGTCTTGGCTCTACAGGTGTTATTTGAAGCGGGACAAGTGAGAAAGGAGTGGCAAAAGCTCTATCAAAGGAGAGAGGAAACAAGGAAGGAGACTAGCGAAATACTGAGGTTGGTGCTCTCTGCTTCTCTCTCATCTATCTCTCATAAGGGAAAACACAAGTAACTTTAATCTGTTTTTTTCTAAGATAGCTACCCGTCTTAGTGGGACTAGCAGCTCTGAATGGACACTAGTTTTCCTAATAACAAAATGGCGACTCCACTGGGAAGTGAATAGTTTGTTTGTTTTGTTACCATTGTTTTCTTTATAAACCACAGACGAATCCTAAAGTCAAGCCAACTAGCCTTCGAACTGCTTTTGCTATGAAACTGCAAAGTAGATCAACGCTGCTTCAGTCAATCTCTGGGTTGGTTTATGAACTGAACATCTAGCTTGCAAACATCCTAAGTGCCCTAGTGGTAGCTCAAATAACCTCATTAGATCAGCCCTTATACTTTGTGTTTACTGACAATCATTAGCTCAGCCTAAATCCCTGAACTTAGCTGCAAACTACGAGCAAAAACCAAGCTTAGTATCATCCCTGGACCATCGCACTGTCTCTTCTTGGCAGTCTGGATGCATCGCACCTCCCGTGTGCTGTAGGTGAGATGCATCCCTATTTCCCTGTGTTACAGGTGCGATGATCAGATGAGACTGTTTCTACCTCCAGATTTTGGTTTTTCTTCATTGTCTTCAGCTTTATTCAATAGTTTTGCTGTCTGTGTTCAGTATATCTCTGTTGAAACCATCTTCCTATGCATTATTCAGCCTCCATCAGAAGGAATTGTGAATTTTTTTTATGTATTTTTCATCATTTACAGTTATCCTTTGCAAATAGTAGCTTAATCGAACTATTGTCTTTTGATTTGAAAGTGTCACAAGTGTCCTTTTCAGTCAAGAAAAAGATTATTACAAAGCATTCCTCTTTTAGACAGTCGATTACACTTTTGCCATTGTATTTGATTTGAATCATTAGTATTTCAAGTGTTGAAAGCAATTTAAATTCAAAATTGCAAAGTGTCGTCTTGACCGTACTTTCGTTTTTTGAAAAGAAAATTGTTAGTACCGTCACTTTGAAAGAGAATAGTTCATATCTATATTTTGTTTTCTTTTTGTCATTCATACATTAAGAAAGCGGAAAACAAATACATGCATGTGCATTTGCATTAAGACTGCATGCTGAAGTTGATTTAGGAAAAGTGCATCTAGTGTGTGCTCTCTGCTCTATGTTGAAAGAATTTCATTTCTCTTTCCTTAGTAGCTAGGATTTTCATTTCAAAAAGAAAGTAAATGACTATTTATCATCTTAGATTGCATATTTATGAATTATATATCTACATCATGCGGTGAACCTTAAAGGCAAACTTCTTAAGAAAGATCAATTGTAAAATAAACCTCAATGAACATAAAAACGCTTTGGAACCTAACGCACAACATTTAGAAGTCTAGGCTAGAGATGTATTCCGGCGTAGTAATGCCTAGTAACTATCGTTTTCATCGTAGGTTGGGTGATTCCTCCTCTTTGAGACGACAATTTCCAGTATGGACTTGTGCTCCCACGTACCATCAAGTATATATTGGGAGACCACAATAGGCTACATCCTTTATCCTTAGGAAGCCATGTCTGCCGCCCTATCGATCGCAATGCACTAAACACAACATTCGGGAAGATTGACTGCCGTACCATAAAAAGTATTCTGTAGTTTTGTGATTGGTTTGGTAATCCCTCTGTCTATATTTCCAGAGTAGTCACTTTCATTCCTTTTCAGACTCTCTAAAATAAAAGTTCCATCTGAGCACTTGTCACTTCAGGCTCACTAAAAATCGAAGGTGACTAGAGTCATCTTTAGCTTTTTCTTGACTCTTAAAAATTGAAAAAGCAAGTTGTGTCAAAGCGTCATAAATTTTATTTTAATCGGAATAACGTCACTATTCCCTCGTTGGTCTTTAGGTTGAGAAATGGATTCTACCAATCAGGATTTCTCCTTGGGGGAAATCCTAATCCCTTCTCCTCTTGGGGGGATGTTGGTCCTCCACACATGGCCGCATTGTCCCTTCCAGGACTCACAATTGGCTTGCCTGTATGGTTTTTCTTGACCTCTGTCGTTCAAAACACCGCAATTCCTTAGTAATAAAATCAACAACCAGATGAAGTTGCTCCCCCACCTTCTACTTCGTTTGTTTCTCCCTCTCCTTCTTCCTCTTCGCTTGGTGAATCTAGTAATGCTAAAAACCAAGTAACTAACAAGAAGAAGAACCCAATAGCAAAAAGGGGTAACCATACATCATCTGGCGAAAATCTACACACTGCACCTTCCAAACCTAAATCTCCATGTGTCGTTTTCAAGGGAGACCATTATCATCGAGATTGTCCCTGCATCCCACGGATCTTGAGGGACTGGTCTCCCCGCTTGCACAATCCGGTGTCTTCAACCACTGACGATCATGTTGAAAGCACACCGTCAACTAGTGAAAACGAAGTCAATGGACAAAAAGGAAGATCCAAATTTCCTTGTAGACTATGTGAAGGCGATCATGCCCTCCACCGTTCTCCCTTCTTAGATGAAGCTAAAAGAGTCTTGGATAACTGTCCTGCATCACTGTGGTGACTTCCTCCTGGATAGAAGAAACTCTTGCCGAGTCCATCGCTAGTTGAAAATCCGACTGACACACCATTGTTGTCAGTCAAAGCACCTATCATTGAAGATAGACCCTCTGAGTCCACACCAAACCAAAGTCAACAGGTTGAGATGGCAGTCGACCCAATCTTGTCTTCGGAGGACCCACCTTCAGATGATATTGTCACCAAAGAGAATGAGAACGACATCGTTCAAATTCTTTTCGTAAACACAGACTCCGATGAACATGGGGGCAATCTACCCATTCCTTTACCACAGGAAGGAAGTTTGTCAGAGATGTATCCAACCATTTATTTGGTCCCACCTCCAAGCAATCTAGTCATTTCCTTTGATTGGAATCTTCTAGGTAGATCCCACCTACCATATAATGTACCATTTCAAATCATAGTACAAGCTTACAGAATGATCATGGTCAGTACTATTATAGATGAAGGGGCTTCTGTGAGTATCCTTTCCTCAACTGCTTGGAAAGCGCTTGGTTCACCATCGCTTATACCTGAGATTCGAAATGTGACAGGCTTCAACAAAGGAACCAATCGACCGTTAGGAATCCTTCCAAATTTTCCTATAACTTTGAGAAGGAAAACCTTTCATCTAAATGTGATGGTAGTCCAAGGACCTCTAGATTACAATCTACTCCTTGGGTGTGACTACATTTATAGCATGGGAGCTATCGTTTCTTCACTCTTTCGAGTGATGTGTTTTCCACATGAAGGTAGAGTGGTCCAACTCATAGACCAGCTTTTGTTCCCTAGTTCAAACACAACTATTAGTCAAATGCCATCCCTAACTGGTCTTTTTGCAGAAGGAATGTCTCATCAATCTCTAGTCCGTCCACCTGATGATCGCGAGTGATTCGATGATTGTGACTGAAACCCAAGAGGCATTTGTCCTGGTCTGCTTTAGCAGAAAAACCCCAGATATAAGATAGGTTTTCATGTAGGAATATGACTAGTCTGACAATCTTGTCTGTTTAGGATAATGGATCAGTCTGGAAAAGGATTCTTCCGTCAAAGGTTAGGTGATGGGAGCTAGAATCACCTTTGTCCATTTCAATGGACAGATCCAAGGAAGTGTTTTGTCTACACATGTGGATGAAACAATCTTGCTAATGCAATAACTTCCGTATGGTAACTTGGAAACTCTATTTTGTTATACCTGGGAGCATGCAAACCTTTTTGCATGCAAGTGAAAAGCAACCATTTATTTTCTTAGTTTGTAGGCTCTCAACCCTTTAGACTCATACATTGGTCATTCCTAGCTTGCATAATGAAAGGCTCAGGAGCAAAGTTTCGAATGGGTCAAGCTCCCTAAAAAATGAAACTAACGATGAGACATCCTTATTATATGACCGGCATGAGCAATTTTACGCAAAGTTCAAGCTCGTTAAAAAACAAACCTCGCCATGAGCAGTTTTACACGAAGTTCAAGCTTGTCAAAAAATAAACCTAGCAATGAGCAAATGTTTCCATAGAGTTCAATCTCATTAAAAAATGAACCCCACCTCCGGTAAATAACCATTTTGATCGCATGACTATCAGCTTTTGAACCTTGGTCGTGTTCTTACCATCACCTGCACTCTTTTTTAGCCGATCATATGCCTCCATTTGATTGTTTACCCTTTTGAGGGACAGCTGCAATGAGTGATTCTGTTAGCCACCCTCTTTCCACTGTTGTGATTGAAAAGTTCCAAGCCTTACCTGGAACCAGTTGCTATCCAAAAGCATCACTCGTTCCTCA